>JAVANC010000004.1:39606704-40339204 GCA_033319125.1 Parnassius glacialis | reverse complement strand
ATAAAAACACTTTTAGTTTTTCAAATTATTTATTTATTTCTTTTTTGTCACCGTATCCTATAAAAAAATGTGTTTCCAACTGCTTTGATTTCGATTGTATCTAATGGTTTCTGTCTAACAAGCCGCAATGAATCGGGTCAGAAGGAAACCTTAAACGAAAATCAAACATGCATTTATTATCAGAGCTTTTAAAAAGCTTCCTTAAAATTTATTATCCATATTTTTTAAATAAATTTAATGCGTTGCATTTTTCCGATGTTGGAAACCCTGATATTAAAAGTTGTCAAGTTGCGTTATGCACTGTATTCAATTCCTATTGACGTGTTCTACTTTTAATTAAACGACAAAATATGGGAGAATTTTTATTTAGTTTGGCAACATTTCCATATAATGTGATGTGTCAGTTTATAAAAAAATATATTTATTTTTGATGAGTGTTTTACGTAAAAATATAAATTCAAAGGCATTATTTAGACGTGAAATGTAATGTTACTATGTTTCTTGTGTTTCTTTGATGTGCTGTGACATCCGTTCTCTGCATAAACCGTCATTTTTAATTAAAATTTCGGGAGCTGTTGTCATCACGACACGACTTTGAGCACTAACGAACCAAGTATTGAACTAAACCGTACTGACTTATTTTGAGTTGCCTCACATTACGGACGCGGACTCGGCTTCTAGGTGTTACTAAGGTTCCACTGTATTTCCCCAGATTTTGGGTTGAGGATAACTTTATTTCTCAAAAGAGTTTGAATTCAGTTGCGTAAAAATAATACATGATTTATGTAGATGGTAACAAGGCCTTAGCAGTTTATAGGATTACACATAGGGTACAGCCGTGGTGGCTCAGGGGCTTAGCGCTCGCTGTAAATTTCACAGTACGCGGGCAACACGGGTTCGATCTCCGCCGACACCAATGAAATTGTTAATTACAATTTTAAGAGCTGATTTATCACGTGCTTGACGGTAAAGGAAAATATCGTGATGACCTGCATGTCTGAGAAATAAAAAAATAAAAAACATTTCGAAGATATGTGAACCCCGCCTTCACGCATTGGGTCAGCGCGGCGGACACTTTCTTGCCCCGAAACCCTCTCAGAAGTAAGAAGAGGCCCGTGCCCAGCAGTAGCAGGAACATAGGTTGTAACATAGGATGTAGATAGACCCATACGAATGTGTACTTGCCTAAATATACCACTAGAGGGCTTCGAAAGAGGCTTCGTCCCCCCTTACTGCTCCTTTGAAGGTTGTGACGACTAGCGCAACCAGCTCGCGGATGCATTCCTCAGTACAGCTCCGAAAGGAGCCGGTAAGGACTTGCTCAGGTCAAGCCTTTGACAAGACCATGGGATGTCGCTTTCGCTTCGCTGTGGCCGATTGCTTTTAGCATGGACTTCACCAGTGGATGAGAGTACAGCATTCCGTCTCCTTCTGGATCAACGAATGTACTGATTACCGATTTTCTGACTAGAATCGTCTTATGGGGCTGCTTTTTTACTCTATACAAGTACCCGAAGTGGGTTGCCAAATCACGCAGCGTTGGATTACTCGGTATGACGTTATTCTCTTTACACCAATGCAACCATTGTTTCCAGGCTGAAGAATACGTCGTCCAAGTGAACTCTCTCCCCGCTGAAGATAAGAGATTGACGTCTTCATTCGTTAGACCCGAAATTAATTGACTCCACCCGGTATCCTCCAAACCTCCTCCTGAAAGGATAACGGGGGGTAATCTCCGAAAGGTCAAACCTTTGGCAAGACCCAAAATATTCGTTTTCGTCAATTCGGGGTAGAAAACGTTGTATATTTTACGTCTGTGCCTTTAGCTTGACCTTTCGGAGAGATGTTTGGGATCTGCCGGCTCACAATCTACAGCGTACTGTGACCTGAAAAACTTATGTTATTTCTTATTATTCTTATTAAGTAAAAGAACACTAGCACTTGTAAGAAAACTTATACTTTATTGATTAACCTCAACTACTCCAACCTTGATAATTTAACTTTACTATAAACAGTTATTAACTAACTTATTTATTTCTTGAAAGAGTAGAGAGGAACTTATCATGAGATTGCAAATAAACAAACTTATTATTCTAAGAACCCAGTTTATACTAGTTTAAATGAAGTAAATAACAGATTGTTTGATGAAGTTTTTGGTTTTTTAACAACCTTATATAATACTTAAAGAAATTATTTAAACCGCTCCAGATCCCTCGCTTCTAAAACTCTTCTAAATTATCATTCTTGTCAAGGTTATAAGACGCTACTGCCGATCTTACTGAGCCTGGACTCGCCTTAATCTTCAAGGCAACGAATATTGTTTTTAACCATACAGTAATTATCGCCCTTGAAGCCGCCTTTACCTTGCCTCTGGTTGTAATAAAGAGGTTCATCAAGCCCGGAACTGCTCTTCTTCTACTCTCTGACACGCTTATTATCCGATTAACCCAATATACAAGGTCAAACTCTAGTTGATCCGCTTCAATTAATCGCCAAACGGACTGTCTCTAGGTTTCTGAATCTGTCTTTGATCTGTAACAACAATGCTTTGTTGTTCAATCAGTACTTGAATTTTTTTATTTTAATCAAATTGTAATCAAAACCGTGAATAGTTCCTTGCAATTCACATGCCATTTCTTTTGTTCTGGATCCCAAAGACCTGCTTCCATGATATTGTCCAGGTGGAAACGCCAGCCCAGTCTAGATGCATCTGTTGTCAAGAAGATGTCTGGATCGTTCACGAATATTGGATTGGTGCAGTTGATTTCTCCTGCTACCATCCACAATCCGCCAGTGCCTCCGGTGTTATATTTATGTTTTTCTTTTTTTATTAATAGTATCGAATACCCTCCCCCCCCCCCATTGATTTGAAAATATGATTTGGGGCGCCCAGCTTGCACCATTGGGGAAAATAAAACTATAGCTGGCCCGCTTGAAACTTGCAGTCTTGGCCTACTCGACTTCCGGTCTATTTTACCGGAGTCGCTTCTTTTGTAGCCTTTTCTTGTTTCCTTAGTTCTATGCTTACGAAAGGAATCACGTGACGATGACTGTGGTTTTACTTTCTGATAGAAAGAATTCCCTGAACTACTCATAATCTGAATAGGATTATCTTTTGATCCATAAGAAAACTTCTCCTTAAGCGGTCTCTGATTTTGCGGAAACGTCAAGCCAAAGGCACAGACCTGAAATAATGCGTAATAATGCATTGCCACGTATTTTGAATTTAAAAGAAAAAAAAGGATTTATTAAAAAAAATTTTCTTCACCATTGGCCTATATTACTTATTTTGAACGTTCTCTGCTAATGTTTCCGGTTATTGCAAAATAACCCTGTATTTTAAAACCGCCATTGTATTTGAGAAATTAACTTTCCGGGTAATTCCATATTTTATCATTTTTTTTCTAATTATAAATACTTAACACTCTCAAAACTGCTTAGGTTGTACCCAATCATGTGCAACTGCCGGACAATCTAAATTTAAACTACAAATAATCGAGCAAATAGTCTTACGGTGCGTTTATTTGACCCTCTAAATTTTTTAAGTTTTATAACAATATGTTGTATTTTATTATATATTCGTTTCCTTATTTGTAACATACATTAAACTTAAACTAAGAAACAAATATCTAAGAAAATAAATGTATTTTTCTTTTATATATATATATATATATTTCTCACTTGAGCAGGTTTCCTAGCGATGTTTCCCTTCAGCTTACTGAAGCCATAGCTGTTTTCTTTCCTAATTGTATTCTACTTTTTGTAATAAGATCGATTAAGTCTCTTTACAAATTATAAATTGTATACCAAAAGTATTTTCATTGTCAGCTTTTCCTTTTGAACTTACAATTTATTTTTGCACACAACACAGGTTGAAAAAGGTTTCCAAATTAAAATTAAGATGTGATTAAATCCACAAAGTTTACCATTACGCTTCGCTGTACGAAATTCAAATTGTTTCATTGACTAATTTCAACATCGCTACCCAAAATATATGTGTCCAGAGTCGCTGAAATTCTCTTGTTAACGTGAGTGAGGTATAAGTAACGAAGGCAATGTAACTACTAAGGTACCCCATTTAAATTGAAATGGCAATAAATATTGGCACTTGGCTATGTATAATAATAAAATACATTAAAAAAAGAACTGGCTTCACATTTCTTTTTAATATCATTGGAAAACCCTTTAACTCTAGCTGTTTCCAACACTCGTGTCAACAGTTTATCGTTACACGACAAACAGGGTGCTGTTGTCTAATCCGCTGTTCTTTAAGAGTCAGTTATGAACATACAATGAACAAGGCGAAGTTCTAGACATATTATGCTAACCTTTACGTATATTATGTGTCCAAAGCATTTATATATCATGGCCACAAACACGTCAGGTGCCTTGTTTAAGCGCCTAATTAACGAAATGGCAACGTTTTAGTTGTTAAGGCCTTAACAGTGGTTGATATGCCTAAATCGTGGATATTTAAGTAAAAAAATCTCAATAAT
Source organism: Parnassius glacialis (assembly GCA_033319125.1). Lineage (NCBI taxonomy): Eukaryota > Metazoa > Arthropoda > Insecta > Lepidoptera > Papilionidae > Parnassius > Parnassius glacialis. The sequence goes on along the minus strand of JAVANC010000004.1, from coordinate 40,334,708 downwards.
ATTCATTTAATCCACAAAAAAAATACAGGGCAATAGAAGAGGATTTGGTAAAATGTTTTTAATTGAACAAAATTGTATTTTTTCAACCCCTTATTAGAAAAAAAAATCCCCAAAGAGTACCTATCTTTGTCATATTTTGCAAAATTTCTCCAAAACGGCACAAGCTTTTTAAATAGTTCTTACACTAAAAAAAGGTCTTAAAAATATTAATATTTTTAATTGAGTTTTATTTTTATTCCCCGTTTTATAAGAGAATACATCATTTTCCCTGAAATTGAGCATATTTACGCGAGCGCGTATGCTCCGTCGCCCTGTCGCAGTCCGTTTTCGGAGGTCGTCGAGAGTGGACCGCGCGTCGGTGTTGGAGCGAATTGTTCAAGTATTAGTTTTTTAAAAGTTTATACTCAATTATAAATATTTTTATGACTATAAATACTTAATTAAGTTAATATCTGTACACTGGTAACTGTAAATATTATTTTCTAAATAAAGTAATTTTTAAAGTGCCCAAAGAAGAAGAAATTGTCGCGGCGACGTTAATTAGTGAAATTGAAAAATGCATTTTTATATAATTTAGATGTGGAACGACGAACATGCTCTCGTTACTTACATTTCGATAGTTTTTAATACCTTTGTAATTTTATTGTTGCATATTTTTATTAATTATTAAATTTTATAATTATGTATTACAATAAAACGCTGTTTTTATGAGTATGACCTTATAAAATATTATTGGGGAGGGAAATATAGATACAGATACTTACATTTAGGTACACTGTTATCAAATTAAATCAAACAATTTAAATAAATAAAAAAATGGTGCTTTCCTAAGTATAAATAACTATATAAAGACAATGTTGGGTTTATGGTTTTTCTTTTAATGTTAGACAAACTATCATCTAAAAATGTAAAAATTTTAAATTGGAGAGGGATTTCTCTACGTGATAAAGTTAGAAATGAAGATATTCGCAGTAGAACCAGAGTAACTGACATAACCCAATGGAATTTAAAGTGAAATGGCAATGGGCTGGCTATATAACTTGGAAAACCGATAAAAAATAGGAAGAAAAGTTCTCGAGTGGCAACCTCGTACAGGTAAGCGAAGTAGTACTCAACCTTTATTCCACTTCACGTATTTTTCATACGCTTTTCTTCACACATACACACATACACATACACACACACACACAAACACAAATAGGTCACAAATAATACTTACCTAGTACTATTAGACAAGAGTGAATAGGTTTTGTTAAGTCAGTGCAATTCACCATCTTAGGCTACATAACCACTTACCGATGGGATTGTAGTTGCTTTACTACTTACTGGGTAAAAATAGTAAAAAAAATTTATCTAGTGAAAGTTTGCATTTAGATATAATTTTTGTAACCAACCATAAAAATATGATATAAGTATAAAGGTTACCTCACACGGGACAGTAATAATATAATATTATATCTTTCATTATCTACGCATGAAAACTTTTAAAATCTCTGAATCCCGAGGTATGTCCAAATTAAGAGGCTGAATAGAGCCACATTGATATGCATGGGGATCGTTTTGTAACTTCACGTCGTTATCGAAAAAAAATTGTACTTATTGCAGGTGGCGGTTTGCAAAACACGATTCCACAAAAATTCACTCAATAGAAAATAATTGCTAAGTTGCTTCTGAAAATACTTAAATTTTCAACATCAATTTTTTCTTACGTGGTAGAGCCATGCTGCAGCTATATTAGTAGTAGGTATAGTTGTAGCACAAATGGGTCGGCCCGACCGGGGAAGGGCCACGATGTCACAGAATACCATGTAAAATAGCAGTTTAACCCTGCTGTGTTTCGTATGGTGAGTGTAGAGAACCGGAGAACCTTTTTACTGGAACCGAGGCATTACATCTTAGTCCTCACGGGTGACAACGCATCTACATTGATACGTAATCGAGAATAGATTTAGATGTCTATGGGCCGTAGCAACCACTTACCACTCAGGTGGACTGTGTGCTCGTTTGTCACTCTTATGCTATTTAAAAAAAAACTTTCTGAGATTTCAGTAAAATAATTTTAAGTATTGTAAGCACTCGTACAATTATGTGTCTCATGTTAATAAAGCTATTGGGCTATTTTGATTTTTAATAAAGTGATTTTACTTTATAGGTTAAATAATTTATTTACCCTTCTATATCAAGAACCGTTTTTCTGTCACTTCTATTGAATTTGACAGTACTTGCTAAAATTAGTATCTTTAGATGGATCAGAATCGCGCGCTGATCCGGCTGTTAGATATTGCAAAAATAATCGAAAATATGTATTTTTACTTTCATGTCGAAGACTTCCTTGTTTTATTTTATTACGGTCAAATAATATTTATTAGGTTATAAAGCAAGTATTTTCATTATTTTGTTGTTCTATTGTTTACATTTATTATCACGTCTTAACTTTACACCAAGAATTACATTAGAAATTCTTAATGGGATGCGATGTAACGAGCATACTTTATTTTCATCAAGAACTATAATATATATATATATTTGTTTTTTTACCAGTAGAGTTTTAACATAATCTTAAAAAAGTTCAATGAATTTAAAAAATGCCGATAATCATATAATTTCAAGTCAGTGTTTTACATTTAAAGATCAGTTATAAAGAGCCAAAGTTCTTATTTTCATTTTGATTAATTTAATTCGAGACTAAAATAAATGTGAAAGGGCTTTTATCTGCAATAATTATTTTCATCAAAAATAACATAGACTTAGAAAAGTCATATTACACGGTCAATCATACTGAAAATTATCAATTGTACTACAAAATATTTAAAAGACTATTTCCAGTATAATGACCCGAATATCATCATTAATGCTTGACTGGCATACTTAAAAGTTTTATCACATGGCTAAATGATTGACTATTATATCATGATAAGGTCATGCTTTTCTATAAAAAGTTGCAAGAAATTTTAAATCACGGACCTATTGGTTTGTTTTACTTTTCAATTAATTAGTGAAAAACAAGATGGACTGATCTAAAAGTTTACTTTATTGTGTAAAACGTGCTATTTATAATTTAATGCAAATGATAATTAAAGTGTATATATAAATAAGTGTAACATAGCGGGTATTATATTCAATTGTAGTGGCCGTCCATATTTGCAAAGCCAGCATCATTTTCTGTACAGAAACCGGCAAAGTGTTGCTCAAACAAAGCATAAATAAAGCATAAATAAACAAAGCAGCTGATAAAAATGTTAAACTCATAACTGTAAACAAAATCTGTTTCTGCAAATGGTCCTATAGATAATAATAACTATTCCGCTGTGTTAGGTGCAGGAGCTATTATTAGAAGGAGAAGAGGTAAAATTTTGTTTTAGAGATGCGCAATCAATATTGTTTTGTCTGCAATTGAGCATAAAATAAAAAATAACTTCAGCCAAAGAGCATAACTGGGATTATACTCAGGCCCATGAATTGGTATGGCAAAAAATAATGTTACCAGGTTTCAAAATATCAATCAAAATTCAAAAAAACATAAATATTAAAATCAAAAAATGTATATATGTATGTCTATACATACATATAATGATTTATGGCCGCTTAGTAACTGACGGTGAATCAGTATAACATCCTACAGTCACGCCGAAACTAAAAGGCGAGAATCACTGTAGAAAAGGTAGTAATTTATTGCGGAAATTTTGTGATATAATTAAAAAAATTACAAACTTATCCAAGTTAATCTAACTTAGTCTAACTTATCCTTATGCGTTACAAAAAAAAACAAATAATAAAATAGTGAGATGGCTTCAGTTTTTAAGAAGATATAACAAAAATAAAAAAAATCTAAAAAGTTCGGTATGTAATTGATTATATACCGCTGACATTTAATCACGCTTTTCTAAACCACGCCAGTTGTAAACAATACTTGTGTGAAAAATGGTGTACACAAGATATCTAAGAACAGATAAAATCTTCTTTTCAAATTTCCGCCGAGTTGTAAGTAGAAGGCCAAATAGGTCATGTGTCAATTTTAATTAAATATATTTTATATGAAGTGATCTTGACTACGTTTCATCAATTATCCATTGGTAAAACTGAAAACAGGAATTTTACAATTGTGTTTACAAGAAACATTATTAGTTGAACCTTGCAGATTGTTCATTATTTTTATTTTATATGCCTACAAATGTGTATATTATTAATAAATCATTCCCATAATATTTTGTATTATTTTATTTTTTGCCCCATCTGCAATGTTCTACGTTCTATAGAAAATGTGGCGTATGACATGACTGACAATCTCTCGAACATTTTATCTAGGTACAAAGATGTTTTACGTTTTCGTCGCGTCCACATGATATTTTTGTCAGCATAAGGTATCCAGGGTATCCAAGGTATTCAGATATCCAGTATCTGAAACGAATATGAATATTGCTACAAAGTAAATTAATAGGCTATACAAGTCCCTCTACTGGGCACAGGACTCTTCTTATTTCTGAGATGGTTTTAGGGCCAGGAAATGCCCGCTGCGCTGCCTCAATGTTTGTGACGAAAATTGCAATTACAAATTTCATTCGTGCTATCGGGGATCAAACCCGGGATACATTTACAGCGAATGCTTTGACCCAGATCTACTAATACGACACAAATAAATACGATTTAACATATATAATAAAAACTCTTACGTACTTGAAACTTGAACACTTGATAGCACGTGATGCCTACCTGACAAAGTGTAATTGATAATGCGTAACTGCGACATAATTCTCAGTGATACGCAAGCATAACAGGCAGTATGCCACTTATATAATTGTCATCTCTGCAGTCTATTAATCTTTGCATTTTTATAAGTAATACAGAACAAAATTGCTAGACGGTGTTGACGTCTGTTAAAATCTCTGCGATCGCCGTTTCGTCAAGGTCATTCAGGCTAGTTACAGCCTTAAGTAAGATGATTCTGCTGCCCACCTCCAGGTTTGATTCCCTCCGTCGCCTCTTACGACATCTGCGGGAAGATATAGGGTAGTGGCGGTGGCAGATTATTCTTAAGGCAAACTAGACGAGTGCCTAGTGGTGTGAGATACAAAATTGGTTAAATTTTTGACGTGACAGAGACATACTGCAGCTATAGTAGTAGTATAGTTGCAGCACAAATGGTTCGGCTCGACCGGGGAAAAACCACACTCTCACAGAATATCAGCGTAAAATGGCAGCATAACGCTGCTGTATTTCGGATTGTGAGTGTAAAGAACCGGAGACAATTTTTACTGGAAACGAGGCATTCCATCTTCATCCTTACGGGTGTCACCCATCTGCATTTTGATTCATAATCAAAGATTGATGTAGATGTCTATGGGCCACAGCAATCACTTCATACCATCAGCAGGGCTATGTGCTCGTATGTCACCCTTTCCTATAAGAAAGTTCTTAAACGATGAATGTCCATATCGATAACAGTCACAAATCTCTCCACAAGCGAACCTCATGGAAGCATAAATCACGCTATTAAAGTTCCGAAGTACTCCGGCATATTTAAAATTGCTCTGTTTTACCACACGAAGGTAGCCATCTTCGTCCTTATGTTAACAGCTAGAGCAAACTGTCGCTAAAACACAAAACGTGCGGCACCTTGAGGATCACCAGTTGTTTAGTGACCGCCAATACGGTTTTCGTCGGGGTTGATCAGCTGGAGATATTCTTATTTATTAATTGTTTTATTAACAAGCCTATTAATGCTAGTATCCCACAAGGCTGCGTGCTATCACCAACGCTGTTTCTTTTGCATATCAATGATATGGTGCGAAGTGGTAACATTCATTGCTATAGGGATGATAGCACTGGTGATGCTCTATATACCGGCCGTGCCAATATTTCTCGGGAAAACGTCGCCGAGTACGGGAACAAACTTGTTTCTGAAGTCGAGTCTTTGATGAACAAAGTCTCGGATTAGGGGCGACTAAATCTAGTCCAGTTTAATCGTCAGAAGACACAAATTTGAGCGTTTACCGCTAAAAAGAACCCCTTTGTCGTATTTCCTTAGTTTCAGTCTCTTTCCTCAGGCAGTATCGAAATCCTCGGCGTTGACGTATCGAGTGACGGTCAGTTTCGTGGTCACTTGGAAGAAAGGGCCAAATTGGCCTCTACAAAGCTTGGCGTACTCAGCAGAGTGGGACAGTATTTCATGCACACCGCCTGCATTTTTAGAAGGCGCAGGTTCGGCCTCACGTGGAATACTGTTCCCATCTCTAGGCTGGGGCTGGCACTTTCCATCAGAGGAGCCGCATGCTCGTTTGCATGAGGGTTTATATTGCTACTTTGAAATAAACGGTTTTAAAATAATAGTTAGGTGGACGTCCGAATGTTCATTTTTTATATAGTCACGATAACTCCCGAAAAAAATGACGTATCGAGACCAGGTTTTTTTTTATTAGTAGTGTCCGACCGAAACAGAATTTTCAACCGAAACCGAAACCGAAAACGAACCTTCGGTCTGGGTGTCAGTTTCGGCCGAAACCGAAACCGAAACCGAACCTTTTTTAGACATGTTCATTTTTTTGATTGTGTACTGGAATCTGGTATATTTTTATACATATACAGATAGGTAATGCATGTTAATCAAAAACAGTAACTGTAATAGTCATGCAGCAATATATTTATTTATTTTCAAGTAAACATCAACAATTTAACGTTAAGAAATACTTTTTTAAGTCAATTCTGTATAAAAATCAACACTTACACCCATAAAAAGTTACTCGCTAATTGAGAACATATTTTATTGTGGTCACAATATTGTTAATATTATTCAATGAGAGCATTAACTTAATATATCACACTCACACTCTATATACATACACACACCTTAACAAAATCCCAGAAAATATACAAAACCTGCTCAAAGTTCAAAAACTTTAATAAACTAATTAATTTGATCACTTTTACCCTTGAAGAAGTGAAAGTGTGTTGTTTGGAGCCTCGCAAGAAACCCCCTTAAATGCGACTGCGAGGCCTTTGAAAATACCTTCAAAGACCTTGATTGTTACGTTGACGGAATACGAGACTTGTCAGGAATTAATAGATATGAGTAGGTACGAGGGTAACACTCAAAGTTCCTAAAAAATCAAAAACTAAACAAACTAGCAAGTTATTACTCTTATTATATCTTTTCACAATAGTGTCCATATACATCTTTTTTAAGAAGTTTTCTTGTGTTGTTCGTGGGCAGGTGACCCAGTAATTCCACGTCTGACGTCGCCAAGTAGTCGATTGTTTGCTTGACGGTGTGCGACGAGGCCTTGTGGTAGTGAGGAGGATCCTACTGCGAGGTTGTTTCTCCCGAACTTTTTCCAAGACAAATAGCAAACAATTGTTAGTGTAGCACTCTGCAATAACTGTTTTTCAATCCACTAAAACAATTGTTGCGTAATGACCTGTCCTTCCGAAGAACGAGGCCACCATCTTTTTTCCCCACGCTTCGACTCCTCTTCACTTTAGTTGGCAATTCCTCGGAAGGAAACACCCAGACAGCAGACTGTCTCTTAGTTTCAGGATCATAACAATAAATCCAGCTTTCGTCACCTGTAAGTATGTCGAACACAGCATTTGAATCACCTCCATTAAATGCTTTAACATTTCACGATACCAATCAACACGACGGAGTTTTTGGGCCTCTGTCAAGTTATGAGGTATCCACCGGGCACAAAGCTTCCTGACTGCTAAATATTCATGGAGGATTTTGTGTACTTGACTCATACCGATGCCTTATCTTGTCCAAATCTGCTGATAAGTCACCTTTTTGTCAGTCTCTATCACACGCCGCACAACACTGATGTTATCTTCAGTCATCGCCGTAGAAGGCCGTCCTCATTGAGTTATACAAGACTAAATCAATGGCCGTCCCTCACGCAGATCATCGGTGTCATTAGTACGACAACGTTTAAACTCATTAAACCAGTTATAAACAGTGGCACGAGATAGGACTGCATCGTGAAAGGCCAATCGAAGTCTATCATATCTTTTTTGTTGACTTGAATAACATCGAAATTCATAAAAAATCAGTGTATGAAAATTTTCTCGTGTTAAATTCATGCTGATGTGACATAGACAATTTTCAATTTGCAGCCAAATCGTAAAGAAATGACAAATTAATAAAATACATACACAATAATATTGGCAGAGTTCCATTTTTAAAATTTGAACTTATTTTTTAGGGTTCCGTACCTCAAAAAAAAATAACGGAACCCTTATAGAATCACTTTGTTATCCGTCTGTCTGTCTGTCTGTCAAGACCCTTTTTTTTAGGAACGCGTGGAGGTATCAAGCTGAAATTCATATCAAATACTTAAGTCTACTGTCCCTTGGAGCTGTGAAACAATCAAACTACTAAGCCAAAAGATACAGCCGTTTATGCCGCAAATTTTCGACATTTGCAAAGGAATCAAAACCTACAGGGTACTTCCCGTGAACTCAGAATCTTAAAATTTGGTACGAAGCAACGTATTATAGTACAGATAAAGGAAAAGTTGCGAAAAGCATACATTTTTAGTTACATCATGTAATAAAAATATTTTTAATAATTTTAAACTTATATACCTACATCTACGGATTTGTTCGGAACCCTCGGTGCGCGAGTCCGACTCGCACTTGGCCGGTTTTTTATTATATCTTTTACAAGTGGCCAGTTCTAAAAACTTTCAGTGTCGCCCTCGTATGTCGTGTCAATGCATGTTAGGTATCTATTCGGTAGATCCATGGAACGAAAGAAAAGGGGCCTCGCTGATGCAACTTCGCGCACGTTTATATTAGCCCAGGCTACGCCTCTGATTGTAAGCTGTTTCAAAAAAAAGTCCCGCTGGGTTTCTTGCTGGTTTCTTCCAAGGCCAGAGGTTTTCTTCGAATCAGTGGTAATTAAACAAAAGAGTGACTTTCAATAAGTATTATTTACAATCTATATTGAATAAAAATATTATGTTTCTGTTTCTGTATAATTATGGATAATACACGAATCACGAACTCATCCGAACGACGCACGATAATCCACGAACGCTGAGTTTCGGCGCCGCCGAAGGTTCGGCAGTTTTTATGCCGAAACCGAAACTATTACCGAAACTAGATTTTTTGCCGAAACTTTGCCGAAACCGAAACCGAAACCGAATCTTCGGTCGGTCACTATTTATTAGCTTCACAATTACGAGTACATCAACGGACTCCCTATTTCCTATCAGTAGCCTAGTACACGTAGTTTGTTAATAAAATGATTTTCAACTTTTATAACCTTTATTGCTATTAAAAATTTAAAGGCGCTTTCATATATTTTTAACCTATAATAGACAAAGGACAAATATACCATACAGCCTATATCGATTTTATACTCTGTATAATAGATTTATTTTGGTAAACATTTTTTTCGCATGTAGGTGACACTAACGGTTACAATGATAGAGTGCTAAATTTAAAACACGTAAATAATATATTTTAAATATCAGGAATACAATTTATTTTTTTCATCAAAATGAAACGCTCAAGAAGCGTGCACTTATGTATTTTCCAAACTATTTTTTATTTTTGTTAAAAACGCCTAGCATTAATTTCAAAAGTTATCAAATTAATTAAAAGACGAAATCTGCGGACTTGCTTCCTTTCTATTCATTCCTTAGACCGTTTTCTCCGGTGAAAGAAACCACATTTTGAAACAATAGTAAACAAAAATGAGGTTCAACAAAAGAAACTTTAATTTCTCGCATCGAAGAAATAAAGTTATTTTTGTTTTCATCCAATTTTGGTTCATTTGTTTTAATATATTTACATCAAGAAACCCTCGAAAAGTGTTTCCTTGTCTGATCGTAGACAATAAAAATTGCAAAGTAAAATGACCACGAATGACCATTCCTCGTGCTTTGCTACAATTTTAGGTCGGGAAAAAGTTTCTTCGTATTTTATATACAAATTTAGGACTTTTTTCTTCAAACTTTAATTACATTATTAATTATAACATACAGGGTATTTTTGAAACGCTCCCGAAAACGTGGACAGACAACAGTATCAGCTATACCTTTGATGATGGGTGTAATATAAAATCGATCCTGATGAAAAAAAATCATCTTTTCACAACGTTTCATTAGCTTTATTCATTCTCTATCATGTTAGTACAGCTAAATGAAACGATAATTTAATAAAAAAATCATGAAAATACTAAATTACAATCAGCTAACTAGAGGTCAAATGTACGTGCGAACGGCGAATTCGCGCGGCCCGCAGCTAATGCCACTTGCTGCGGGCCGCGCGCCCACTAGCCTAGTGGGTCATATCACAATACTTAATAATTTACAACACTTGTCTACCTAACATATTTATATAGTTATACAGTTATATCTAACCTAGCCTAACCATCGTGTAGGTATGTTTATTATTGAGAGATGTATTCAGTTATGTACCTATTCAGATCAGTTCAGTACTAAGTTACTTAAAAAAAATTAGGTATGAAACAGCTTACCGCCCTAAATTATCCGTGGTGACGTGCTCAATGAAACCAGACACATGTTGTTGCTCGTCTAATAACCAACGGCAGAAAACTCCCCGGCGGTCGTAATTGCCGGGAACTAAAGCTTGCAAAGTGCAAGTACAAGTACACTTTGTATGGGCGCATTCAGTTACACTCTTTGTGAACTGTACAGTATGACACAATTGTTCCATCTCGACGCCTTAACAATTTAGCGATACTTCGTGTACCTAGGTTTGGATTCCAGCGAACGACATCTAAAATGCGCTCCTCTGAGTAAACAGCTACTTGACTTCCACCTCCTGCCGCTACCAGATCAATGGGCCGATTTTTCAACACTCGCTGAAATGCTGCTGTTATCATACAAGAGTCAGCTGGATGTCGAGCGGTCGGGAATTTCTCTCGGTAAATTCGCAATGCATGCGAAGCATTCCCGCGAGCTACTCCAAGACACATTAACATGTTGCCGTATTCACGAGCACTATAAAAGTACGCGTTAGGCATTATAAAAACAAAACGAGAAACTTAAAACGTAACAACAAGAATAATATCAATCAGTAATAAATAACAAGTAATAACGACAATAATTTAATAAACAAAACAATTGAACTGTCTTTTTGATAAACAACACGGAATTGTCTCAAAAACTAAAATTATTAATCAAACACGCTAAAACAAATAGCCACAATGTAAAGTCCTTGAAGCACTGGAACCTTCCACACACCGTTAAAGCGTTATGTATGTTAAGACATCGTCAACGTTTATTATTTATAAGTTTTATCCATACGATTAGTCTTCATATGAAATTTAAAAGTTATGGTTGTAATTTTTAATACAATTACACAATCAATTGTACCCTTTATACGTGGTAGAGCCATGATGCAGCTATATTAGTAGTATAGTTGTATAGTTGTAGTGGGTCGGCTCGACCGGGAAAGGATCACGCTCTCACAGAATACCAGCGTAAAATAGTAGCTTAACACTGCTGTGTTTCCTATAGTGAGTGTAGAGAACCGAAGACCCTTTTTACTGGAAAAGAGGCATTCCATCTTAGTCCTCACGGGTTACAACACATCTGCATTTTGATTCGCATACGAGGATAAATGTAGATGTCAACCACAGCAACCACTTACCATCAGGTGGATTGTGTGCTCGTTTGTCACCCTGTCCTATAAAAAAACCCTGACGCAGCAAGCAGTTCTTTACTACAAAAAATTATTGAAATTAATAAACGTACCTGATTGGCTACTCAGTACTCAGACCATTATAAACACTATTTCATCGTTATCTTTGATTTTGTATAAGAAAATAGAAATGAAAAATGAAATTAAAAAATGAAACTTCGTAACACCAATTTGATCGATAAATCACTCAGTGGTTCCAGGTTCAAGGCCAGCGTTTTTACGTGACGAGACCTATAACAGTTCGGCGCCGGTGAGGATATTGACCCTATTGTCAGCTGATGTTATTTTTAAGTTTCACTGCTGGTTTTTTGTTTAAGTATTTTCATGATTGTTTTTTATGAAATTATCGTTTCATTTAGCTGTACTAACACGATGGAGCGTGAATAAAGTTAATAAAACGTTGTGAAAAGATGATTTTTTTTCCTCGGCATCAAATTTATTTGTGACCCATGTGCTAAGGTATAGTACCTACTATCATCTGTCTTCGTTTTCGGGAGCGTTTCACAACCACCCGGTATATGTGGGATTTTTTATCAAACGACTAGTTAATGCAAAGCAAAAGAGTAGTTAATGCGACTAATAGTTTTAACAATCCTCTCTTGATGTCAACCTAACAGTACCCAAGAAATTCTGAATAGACCGATACAGGTGAAAATCTATCAAATTTTCTGAATGGGCAAAGATGTGTGTGGTCTGGCGTTATCATGACGAAAGACCACTCCTTTTCTGTTTATCAATTCCGGCCGTTTTCTCTCAATCTCTTGTTTGAGCCCCATTAGTTAATGGCAGTAGAGATCCGAATCGATGGTTTTGCCCGGCAGTAAAATCCCATAATAAGCAATGCCCTTCCAATCCCACCATACAAACAGCGTCGCCTTATTGCGGTTAATCCGAGTTTCGCTACAACCTGTGGAGCTTGACTACTGTTTGACAATTATATTTTCCACACGATTGTGTCGTAGGTGATCCACTTTTCAGTGATTAATAATTTTATAAATGGTTCGGTTTCATTATTTTTCAATAGAGAATCGCAAATGAGTACACGATTCATTAGGTTTCTTTCAGTGAGATCGTATGGTACACAAATATCGAGCTGTTCAGCCAAACTTTTTTAAATGGTTCAAAACTGTTTTGTTGGTCCTTAATTCTTCGGCTGTGTCGTAGCTACTAATATGCCGATCTCGCTCCACTTTTTCAAAAATGGCATCGACTTTATGCGTATGAGGACCACTAGAGTGAGCCGTATCTTTGACATCAAAATTTCCGAACTGAAAACGCTTTAACCAACTTTGTGCTATTCTTACTAACACTGTATTAGATCCATAAACATCACAATTTTATTTCGCATTTTTCCCTTTTTTAACTGACGTCTGAAAGAAGGAGGTACTCAATTAATAATAATAATATTTATTGGCACAAAATAAGGTTTACATTATTTATCCTTAAGACATTTGAACATAAAATATGAGTTATAACTTATCTATACAATTTTATGCACTAGCATCTAAACTAGGCCGAGCCTGTATCTTAGACAGTTAGTACTCTTCCAATTACACCATTATTTGCAGTTATAAAAGTATAAGGCATATTATGATTCACTTAATCTATTACGTTACAAATTCGCAAATACATAAGGTACCACTTTTTTGCGTTTACCATCACACTAACTTATTATGCGTATGAAAGGATTCGAATGTATTTTTTTTTTACTTATTTGTGTTACCTCTTAACTATTTTCTACGTGAATAGACTTTGATAATTCTTTTTCATTTGAAAGCTGGTGGTTTTCATATGGTCCCGTATAAATATTATCAGGGTCCAGGGTTCAGGTCCAGGACCATTAGTTTTTGAGTTACCCTTAATAATTTATATTGGTTGGTTGTACAACATTTTTAATCGTACCACTTGTTTGTAATAAAATTTCAGAATGTATCGAATTTCTTCGTTAGATTCACTCATTTTGGCTGACCGAAAACAAATGAAAAATGGTGGGAAAGTGTTTTTATTTTTTATTTTTATTTTTCCTAATTTCCTATATATTATATAGGTATTGATATTGTTACCAGCCAGATACAAACAGTACAATCAAAGAGATTTTTCTTCAATATAAAATTGAACAAACAAGATACGAAGAAACTTTTTCCCCGATCTAATATATATCATTTAATAAACTTACCAATTCAAGCCGCTGCGATTTGTTTTTTGTACACATTTCTCATTTTTCTTTAAATTATTTTCTATTATAATATGGACCTATTAAAAATTGTTTCTTTTTTTCGAGGCCATCACTATTTATTGGTTGTAATATCTTATTTTTATATTATGATCTTGTTATAATATTCGAAAACAAACGATATTTTATATCCAAATATTTTCTGTAACTGAGCTTACACCTAAAATTAACAATAATTATAGACTTTGGATTTGAAGTCGAAACTAATACCGAATGCTAGTGTTTTTTTTTTGCGGATGGAAAATCATCAAATGACGCCTTTCGCTCTGGGTGGAGCGGAAGGGAGTGTCAGACTTTTACTGACTAAAAACCATCCGTGTTCCTTCAGTGCCCTTACGTTCCGGAGCCGCGGTATCTCTTTCGAACAGCCCGCAGCCCCGGCAGGCGTCATGCTAGTGTGACGCAATTACTTTGCAGTTTTTGAAAGCTTATATAAATTCCACGTCTTTGACATAGGTGGTAATATGCCAGAGACGTGAAACAGAAATGTAGTATATTTATAGGATAAGGGTGACAAACGAGCACACAGTCCAGCTGATGGTAAGTGGTTGATCCTCATTTGGGAATCAAAATGCAGATGCGTTGTCACCTGTGAGGACTAAGATGGAATGCATCGTTTCGAGTAAAAAGAATCTCCGGTTCTCTACACTTACCATACGGAACACAGCAACGTTATGCTGCTATTTTACGCTGGTATTCTATGAGATGTGGTCCTTCCATGGTCCAGCCGACCCATTCGTTCTGCAGCTTGGATCTACCACGTAAAAATAACCCAGCCAAAAATACCCCATTGTCATTTCAAAATAAACATAATTTCCGTTAATAAAACCTACTCTTTGAGACTTGTTGGAAAATAAAAGTCCAGATATTTTGATTCCAGTCCAGATGGTCTACCATCACTTTCACTATAATATGAGTTCAAAAAAGTTCTAATAAGAAAAGGTTATTGGTCAGAAAATAACAAATTAAATATTAAAACAAAATATGGCCAATAGTACAAATAAAATTATTTTACACCAAGAAACAAGAACCAACCAAAAATCTATTTATATATCTTTTTAACAGTGGTAGAGCCACGCGGCAGCTTTTGCTGTCGCATGGATGGGCCGGCTCGAACCGGGGTGGTACCACGACCTCACAGAATACCAGCGTGAAGTAGAGGTTTACCTCTGCGTTTCGCTTGGTGAGTGCAGGTGGCCGGAGGCCCTTAGTTGTTACACTAATAGGTCGGCTCGACCGGGGAAGGACCACGCTCTCATAGAATACCAGCGTAAAATAGCAGCTTAATGTTTCGTATGACGAGTATAGAGAACCGGAGACCTATGTTACTGGAAATGAGGCATTCCATCTTAGTCCCCACGGGTGACAACGCATCTGCATTTTGATTCGCAAACGAGGATAGATGTGGATGTCTATGGGCCGCAGCAAACACTTACCATCAGGTGGACTGTGTGCTCGTTTGTCACCCTTATCCTATAAAAAAAAATAAAAAATCTTTTTGTAATATTAAATTGTCAGTGAAACTCACAGTAAACGGATTGTTGTGGGTGCACTTGTATGAAAAAAAAAAAGTCAGCCTATTTACGTCCCACTGCTGAGCACAGGCCTCCTCTCATTTCTAAGAGCGTTTTAGGGCAAGGAAATGTCCACCGCGCTGCCCCAATCCGTGTTGGCGAATTTCACATGTCTTCTAAATATGTTTTTCTTATTTCTCAAACATGCAGGTTTCCTCACGATGTTTTCCTTCACCGCCAAGCACATGGTAAATCAGCACTCTAAATTGAAATTAACAATTTCATTGGTGCCGGCGTGAATCGAACCAGGGTTGCTCGAGTACTGTGAAGCTTACAGCGAGCGCTAACCGCTCAGATGAGCTACCACGGATCTTGTACACCTACAAATAAATTTAAACAAAGAATACTCCAATTTTTTTACAGCTATGATGTCGCCAATGACTAAGATAAAGTACCTGACAGCCATTTTGACACTCTTTTACCCTTCAAACTTAAACACAACAGTAGGCGCTACTTCTTGGCGACAAAAACTGGCAAGGCAACAAGCTGTTTGTCTGAATTTGACAGAAAAAAAGCTCTTCAAACACGTAAGATGAAGAAATATGTAAGTCAAGAAAAATATATATATTAACTAGCTCGCCAGGCAGACATTGTTCTGCCCTTACCAAAGACCCTCCCTATAAAAATCCTTAAATTCGCAATAAAAAAATTTGAGGGTCATTTATCGGGATAAATACTATCCTATCTCTCAGTTTGGACCAAAATGCACACAGTGTGCAAAATTTCATTGAAATTAGTTCAGTAGTTTAGGTGTCCATCGCGGACAAACAACGTGACACGTAATTTTTATATATAAAGATAATTAATACATTGATAAAATTACGACGTTTCTCGCATTCCTTACAAATCTTTCTCAATGCCGTAAATCCACAACCAAGAATAAAAGTTTAATACTTAAACTTGCATAAACAACTTGGTTTTGTAGAACAAAGATTAAAACTTCTTAATCAAAAATTGAAACTCGGTTAGAAGTTAAATCGGTTTCTTCGATGTGGATCTTTCAATAACTAGATGTGCTTTATAGAAATACGGTTGTTTTAATATTTTACACTTTTTTATTCAGATGGGCGTTAAAGCTTTCAAGGGTAATTCTTCTTTGGAATTTTTCACATTGACCTGTTATATTCATCATGATGACCAGATGGCGACTGTTCAGTGATGTCTCAGTAATCGCGAGGACGAAAACTGGTAGCGATTATGTATGGTGACAGGCACACTGAACCTTAACATTAAGTTAGACAGATCACATACAATGATTTTAACACTCCGTGCTCCTCGTACATATACAGTACCGCGAAAATTACATTTTTCATCTCCAATTACAGACTCGTATTCAGTGCCTAAGCTCGTGTGAGCACTCCATACGGTCTGAGCTAAGTTGTGCAAGACCGGAGTAACGATCTAAGTGTCTTATCCCAACTATTTCCATGATATCCCTGAAATCAGTCTGAGTGAACTTAGAAGACTAATACATCTAAGAAACATGATGAATAAATAGCTGGACTTTATGCGTAAGGTATTCTCTATCAGTCGAACTTTGGGTGATACAGAGATAGAAATGTGAAGTAGGTTTGTAAAATAAACCATACATAAACTTGCACATCAAAAATTGTTTAAGATATGCATAGTATTATGCATAAATAATTTATATCATTAAAAAATATATATGAGAGTTATGTATATATATGTACGTATATATATATATATATATATATATATATATATATATATATATATATATATATATATATATATTCATATATAAAAATTACGTGTCACGTTGTTTGTCCGCGATGAACTCTTAAACTATTGAACTGATTTCAATGAAATTTACACACTCTGTGCAGTTTGGTCCAACTTGAGAGATAGGATAGTTTATATCCTGATAAGTGACACTCCATATTCATTAATTACGATTTTGTGGATTTTTTATATGACGGGTCGTCGAAAAGGGCAGAACAACGTCTGCCTGGTCGTCTAGTGTATAATATATATATATATATGAGGTCAGCTAAGAATGAATTTTACGAAATTCCACCTGCAGCGAGGGTTGCGGGGGTCTTAATTAAAAAGAACACATTTTCAAACTATAGCTCTTATACTTGGCCCGAATATTATTTTTGTATGTGCTTAAATGACTTCCTAAATGTTTTGGATTCATGATTAGAGCCGGTAGGTGGCACTGTTGTCTATATCCAGCAATAGCCAGTGTGATGCCCGGGAGAAATTCGAATATAAAATATTTTTGCCTAAATAATTAATCAGCATTAGTCGCGGGACGTTCTCATTTATAATCTATAATATATTCTAAATATCTTCATATTTATATTATATAATTCTACTGTCCATGGGTATGTGACTCAACTCCTCCTAAACGGCTGGGACTGATTTTTATGAGATTTTGTGTGTGTGTGTGTGTGTGTGTGTGTGTGTGTGTGTGTGTGTGTGTGTGTGTGTGTGTGTGTGTGTAAATTCAGTTGATTCGAGAAGGGTTTAGATTCATAATTAAACACGATAGATGGCACTGTTGTCAAGATATATAAATCACCCGTGCGAAGCCGGGGCGGGCCGCTAGTATAACATTAAATACATGCATTATATATTTATATAAATACCAATGACCTACTAGTGAGATGATTCTGCCAGTTTATTTAAATAATATTCGCGAACTTCCTTAGCCGTAGTGCGTTCCAGAGAAGAAAAGACTGTTCAGTAAAGAATGAATGCAAAAAGCCAGATTTATGAGAAGAACACTTGTGTAAAAGGATATTTGAAGAATGCAGGTTTCTGTCATGGCTAGAGAAAAGGTACTGAAAGTGAAGAGTTAAGTAGAGCGGGGAGTAGGAGACATCAGCATGGAGTATAAGAGTTGTGAGTGCGCGCATACTTCGTCGCTGACAAGTAGGTAGTCAGTAAAGTTAGGAACGATAAGTAGACTCGTGGTCATACTTACGAAGATTAAAAATGAATTGAATTCAGTTATTATAAGACGATCATATATGTCAAGAAGATCTGCATTCAGGTCGAAAAACAACACGTCAGCATAATCAGTCAGGGGTACAAATAAGGATTACACAATTAATGCTTTGGTCCTAGATGGAAGAAAGCTCAAGTGGAGACAATGTTTAAGCCGATATCCTTAACAGAAGGACATAATCTCAAAATAGAGCCATTGAAAACGACTAGGGGTAGAGCTGTAGTGTTCATTTTTTTAATTATGCGATGGCTATCTACTATTATACTGACAGCTCCGTGGCGCAGTGGCTTAAAAGCTTTGCAACGCTGGGGGCCGCGGGTTCGAATCCCGCACGGAGCAAGGAACAATTATTTGTAGGCAATACAAATATGGCCTACAAATAATTGTTTCGGGTCTGGATGTTTGTCCTTGTGCAATTTATGTTTGTAAACTGCCTCTAAGATACAGGAGAAAATTCTAGTGTGGAGGTAACGTTTCTTAAAAAAAGAAAAAAACGATAGATTATTATTTGACACTTGGATGGATCAGTTAAATCAAACCTATCAGACCAGCTCTTAATACGCTCTAGGTCCCAGTTGACATCCACCGCGGCGGACACACAATCAACTTTCACTGAAACTCAAAACGAGGCTCTTTACCGATTACGATAATTACAATAAACTTCCAAATATCAACAGAGGAAAAGAAAATTATGTTATTGGGAATATACCGGCGCTTAGCGTATCAACTGATTACACCGATTCCTGGCAGCGTTATAGAAGTTTTTTTTAATTCTAAGATAAGGGTGACAATCGGGCATACAGACTACCTGATCGTAAGTAGATGCTGTGGCCCATAGACATCTATATCTATTCTTGTTTAAAAATCAAAATGCAGATGCGTTGTCACCCCTGTGGACTAAGATGGAATGCACGAGACATTCCATCTTAGTCCATCCAGTAATAAGGTTCCAGTATAATTTTCATGACTCCGGTCTTTTCTAAAGCGTTGAAAAGCCTGATCTCCACGCCTCCATGGCTATACAAACACCTCTCGTCATCCATGTAGCAGATAGTTGCTTGACCTTCAACCTTTTGAGAGGAGCATGAAGGTATCATAAACCTTAAGAATAGTTTCATTTAACGCAACAATTTTCTCGTCCACAGTGTGGGCAGCCACCACTTTGCCCATTTTAATTCAGACGCGTCTAAACATACCTTTTCGAAATCCATACGACCAAAACAGGGCATGTGCAGCAATTTAGGCAGAAATTTAGTAATGTTTAGGACATAAGAAAGGAAAATGAGATAGGGAAAAGCCAAAAGCAAGGTATTGATCATGAAAGGACGCGAGGGTTTAAGAAGATGTAAACATTAAGTCGAACCAAGTATCTTCTTCGTCAATATTGTCGTCAATATTGTGATGAGTGGCTTGAAAAAAAGCATGTGGATACCAACTGCCACGACAATATGAAGAAGTTTAGAGGAACGGGGTGAAGTGGCAACCAAGAGGTGAATTTGCCCATGATGATGTGATGTGCGTATTCCGACTCTAAAGATTCCAGAGTCGTTTCGAGACTGGATAAGTAATCATCAGAAGGGGGACCATAGTCAACACCGAGGACCAGTTTTGATCCCTTTACATATACGTCGAGAAAAAGAAACTCTACAGAGGCGGAATAGAAGGGTGAGGAGGAGTCTAGGATTTTATAAGTAAAATCACAGCGGAGATATATAGCACCAACTCCTTTTTTATCCACCGAATTTCAAAATGTAATTATGTGTTAATTTTTTATTCACCTACCGCCGAAAAGATTTTCTTTTTCAATAACAAAGATAAAAGCATTTCACTTGTGATAAGCCGCATCTACGTGCTGTTTTTGAGTCATTACGAATCATCTCGCACGCAGATCTGACAATTTTCAGCCTAGTGAACAAGTTGGTTTCCGAAAACGCTTTAGTAGCATATATACACACTTTTTGACAATTTATACAGAAGATCTAGGTGAGAATTCAAAACACAATCTTCTACTTTAACTTGCTTATGTGGGCAAAGTATAATAAAGCCTTTGCTTCCATCGTAATTTTGTTTTGGAAGCCAATCAACGGATCCGACACGATAGGGCAGCATTCCAGATATTACGACACATCATTTCGTCGCGTACAGCCCAATAGTTAATAACAATGTTACCAGTTACAACAAATGGTCCTAGGACAAACGTCTGCGATGTGGTCCTTAAATTCTGGCCGTATGACGAAGCTCTACGTCGCTCAGTAAGCTCTGGAGGGGGCTATACTCATAGTTTCTTTGCGTGAAAGACTTCGTAACTACAATCGCACTGGAACTAGAGTAACCGTCATAGTAGCTCAAAATAACAGTATGCTAAAGTGGCTATGGACCGGTAATATAACTCGAAGAATCACCAACCTATAGCAAAGAAAGGTTTCCAAGTGGCAGCCTTGTACCAATAAGCGAAACCAGATCGACCCTCCACTAGATGAAGTGACGACGACCTGGTGAGAGATGTTGATGAATGCAGGTGGCTTATAAGTGTGCTTTGTGATATTCCTATTATCCGTTAGAAAGACTCATGTTCAATAGTGGCAAGTCTACTACTTTAAAAATAGACCTTATTCACTGCTGAAAATGTCCCTTTTAAAATAGTGAGAAATGTCAATCTATCTAGTGCATAATGTGCCTTCTAGCCTTTTTATAGTACGTGTTATGACAACAAAGGGCGAAATGGGATTCTCGCTAAATGCGCTGTCTGATTCTGTCGTGTTTTATTTTTTCGTCATCGGTCCACCTGAAAACCCCAGCGAATTAATCCTTTTGTAGCTGAAGTAACACAGATTCGTGCAAAAAAATTACAAATTCTTTATAATGTGCGCAGGAAAGTTTTAGAATTTACTGGCGCTATGAGTTTTTGATGAAACATTGGAGCTCTTGAAGAATACTGCAATCCCTTTTGTTAGCGTGATCATCATCCTGAATCATTGCGTTTGTCACCACCGGATACGTTAGTTGAGCTATGGAGAGGGCTTTGCTCGAGAGTCAACAGATGATAGATGTAGACGGAGGACTATATCCAGAGTTTGACTTATGATGAAACATGGGAATAATTTCCTTAAAAACTGTGAAAACCCTGAGCGTAATATTCTATTTTACAATATTCCATTAATAATATTCACTGAAAATATTAATAAAAAGTGAAATAATGTTGTACTATGTTTATAATTTGATTTAGCATTTGCTTATCAAACCATTCTTACAAAAAAGCATTTGAAGTATCCGCCGTATTAGTTTCGGTAATCCTATATAAATAAGTTTAATATTGTGTCCTTGCTAAGAGAAAAGTTTAATCGCGTTTCAAATATTATACTTGTATTTACTTTGCGAAAGCAATTTTTTTCAGAATCCCGTTTTTCTCTTACAAGCATTACAAAATACTTTGATTATGAAGATTTATTGAGCTGACATGTCACACTCTCAAGAGAATACGCTCCGTTACACTCGTATTATTAAGAAATCAATACCTGCCATTCTATTCTCGTATGAGTTCTTATCAATGTGAGCTTTATTGTTTACTGTGATTTCTTTAAGTTCTATTTTGTGTTGGATCAAATTACTACTTACTTTATCTCGGTTTACTGTTACATTATACCTGTTAGTGAATTGAATGTTATAAATTATTGGTAAATTACGTAAATCTACAGTATATTAAATCCACTACTGGACCAAGGTCTTGCTACGAATGTTTTAGCTGTCAACCATAATATGAAGATTTGCCTGTACTCGCCACACTAGATAGGTTGGTTGGAGCGATAAGTAGCGATATCTTCGTACTAGTAAAGTAATATCACTGGGTCTACCCAACACTAGTAAAATCGACGTTTTAAATGGATTTACACTATTTTATACACACAACCAAGGCCTTTTAGTTGATTAGGATAGAGAAGAGATCGCTACGCGGCTTCAATGTAGCTGGATATATCCACTAACAATCTATATATATATATATATATATATATATATATATATCTTTTATATATATCTTTTATATATAAAAAGTACGTGTCACGTTGTTTGTCCGCGATGGACTCCTAAACTACTGAAGTGATTTCAATGAAATTTTTGGTCAATGTGCAGTTTGGTCCAACTTAAAAGATAGGATAGCTTACATCTCAATTTATAGTCGCAATACAATATTATTTTATTGAAAATTATTTATCTATTATTTGACAGTCACAATTATCTGTTAGCTCCAAACGATTCTGTCAGATGACGATATCTGTTGACTGGATTGAGTAAATATTTAATAGATGGCGCTATGTTAAAAATACAAACGTTTAATATAAACTTCAATTTAGTAGTATAACCACCACAGTTGCTGTAAGTATTTTCCTATGTTTCCTATGTTCAGAACTGCACTTATGAAGGGCTAGAAAGAATGAGGATAGAAGTGACGAGTATGAGTATATTTCCGCCGTCACTAAAAAGCCTTTAAGCATAGTCACCAGTCAACAAAAGAGTCCACTATTGGATCAAGTGTAAGATTGAATGGAGGGTTTACCTTAATCGTTCTGCTCGGCAAACGGATAAGCAAACACAGTACCCGACGTTTCTTATCTTGAAAATCGTTATTCGTCATCGGTTACTGTACATTCGAGATAGGCGCGTGTTTTTCTCACGACACAAATACCCAGTCTCCACTCTTATGAAATTCTGCATATAATTGCTTATGCGAAAAAGGATTTTCCATTTTACTTTAGCCGACATAATGGAATCGTGAGTCGTGAAAAGAACTCAATATTTCATTTCAAATTGCTTGAGCAGTTTAGTTTTTTTTCTACTCACAGCTGCATTTACGATTTTCTTGTTTTTAAATAGATAAAGTGGTGTAATTTAAAACGGCAATGCTTAAAATCCAATAGTCTCCAGGTACTGGTCTGGAAACTCTACAATTTTAAATTTTGTTTTATTACAATTATTATTTTAAAAATTATGTTTAAAATAACTCCTTGCTAATTTTACAGTTTTTCAATTTTTACTATATTATACGAGAATAACAATAGGAGAACTAAGTTGACGCAAATCTATCTATCTACCTATACCTACTTATTATAATAAATAAAACTCTAACACGACGTCTGTCTGAACACGCATCACGTAAAAACCTGTGAACCGATTTGGATGGGAATTTCACTGGCAGATAGCTGATCTTATAAGGAATTACTTAAATTACTTTTAATTTAGAAAAATAATTAGAGTTCCGCGCAAAAAAAAACCATGAAATCCAATCGCAATAAATTCCACGCAAGCGAAGTCGCGGGGAACAGCTAGTCCTAAAATATATATGTAGCTAGGCCCCCCCTCTGTAAAATTTTATAAACAATAGGCTTCATTATTGCTTTTTTTGTGAATTTGGGTTAAATATTAGATATTTTCCCAGTTCTTTTTATCTGGTTCTAGGCGATATCGATTAAGTAGCATTTAAATGTTAATGTAAGAGAAACTATTACCTGAATGTGAACGTAAATTATTCTAGCTAAACTTTAATGCTTTCAGAAAATTTAGGTGAACATTATTTCAAAAATGAAAGGAACTCGACAAGCACAATCTTAGCCACACGAACATGTGTGCACGAAGGCTGTCTGTCAACTTACTGACAGCACATTAAATCTACTCTAGAAAGCATTAAGTATAATACTATAATTGAATCAGTTATTCCACTTATGTTGCCCGTAAATCAGTTAAAACTTGGCACAAGAGGGTTCACTTCGATACGTAAGTGATATTTAATTTCAAATTTGAAGCCGAACGTCCATCGCAAACTAAACTAACTTTGTTTATCCTTAACTCACATAGCCACACCAGTTTTTCATACATGTGCGTCCACCGCAAACTATTCCAGCTAAGCTATGTATGTATGTATGTATGAAAAACTGGCTCAGCTATGCGGGCTAGGGATAAACTAAGTTAATTTAATTTGCGGTGGACGTTCGGCTTCAACGTCTGTGCGACCGTTATACATTTATACACTTTCCATAAATTCTAGTAAATAATACAAAAGTTTTGTGATGAAACACTTTTAGCAAAGGCATTTTATGTTTAGTTTGGATAACGAGCGCGTTAGCAATGTTAACAGCATTGCTAGTATCCTTTTATTTACATAAGTATAAACGAAAAAATATCATACTGAAACAGATCTTATCTAATATACAAAAATTTGTGTTTGTTTGTTCGTATTTTATGCGCTCAATACCATTTATCAGATTGCGCTAAAACCTTCGTATAAAGTTTCGAGTCCCTTTATTATATGAGAAACTTTGATCGATTTGCAGTCATTTCTAATTCCTAATATTTTTCACCATGATCGTTACTTAAGGGGCTACTCCATGCGAACGACCTTGAGCATTTTGTGTGCCGTGCCGCGCCGACTCGCTACAATATAGGATCGCGTAAGAAATAACATGTAAGACGCCACCTACTGTACGGACGTAGTATTTTTTCAACATCAATAAACTATTTTATGGAAATACACACAGCGTACAACGATAAATGTATTTAAATTTTTTTATTCGGTATATTAGTTGTAATATAATGCATGTATTAAATAATGTATTTAAATTTTTTTATTCGGTATATTAGTTGCATTATATTAGAATTATGTATTCTCATATATTATCTAATTATGAAATTTTATAATTAATTATATATTAAAAATGAAGCATTGAAAATTGTGAGTTTAAAAGATACCTACTCACTATAGGTAAATAGATAGATAGCTCGCCTTTTGTACAAATATTTGGTGCAATAAAGAATAAACAAATAAATAGGATGCTTCGCAGAGTGAGAGTAATATAGAATGAGAGTCGTGGAGGCAGTTTACAAACATAAATTGGACAAGGACAAACATCCAGACCCGGAACAATTATTTGTAGGCCTTACAAATATTTGTTCCGTGCGGGATTCAAACCCGCGGCCCCCAGCGCAACAACTGATTGCTATACCACTGCGCCACGGAGCCGTCGCCGGGTTATAGGTAAAGTGACCATACGTCCCGTTTTGAACGCGACTGTCCCTTTTCTCGGTCACCTGTCCCATTGTCCCCAAATAAAGCTCCGGGACACAAAATTGTCCCGTAACTCGTTGGATGGAAGTATTCAAAGCTAACAATCTTCAACATAATTTTTTTAATCGAATATATTTTATGTCTACCTGGTACAAATGCTCTGGTAGAAAGAGTATTTTTTTATTTTGAATAAATTGTGGACGACTGAAAGAAACACTTACGGTTCCAGTTCTAAAGGCGATGTTGTTAACAAAGATAACAATAAAAAAAACTTGAGCAGAATTTTATTCTTATTTAAAATCATCACCAACTTTATTAAAGCAAATTTAATCCACTGACAAATGTAATTAATAATTTAAAAAAAATATATTGCATTTAATAATTACCGTCTATACCGAATATAATTTTGTAGTGAACACTAATTGTATAAAGTTATAGTTTTTAGAGTATAAATAAACCCATGTCCTGTTT
Organism: Parnassius glacialis; assembly: GCA_033319125.1. Taxonomy (NCBI): domain Eukaryota; kingdom Metazoa; phylum Arthropoda; class Insecta; order Lepidoptera; family Papilionidae; genus Parnassius; species Parnassius glacialis. The sequence goes on along the minus strand of JAVANC010000004.1, from coordinate 40,308,735 downwards.
TGAGTTAAAAAATAAATGGTCAGTTTAGTCTTTTTAGTTAAATTTAGTTTTAATTTTTTTTAGTTTATAGTAAAAAATAGGTATACTAGTACCTACTTAGATACATTTTACCGAATTACAAGTATAGAACACCTTATGTACTTAATTATTTTTTGAAAAAGAAGAAAAATCAAGCAATAAATAATATACTATATTTTAGCAAAAAACTATAACTTAGTAATACTAATTATAACTTAGAACATAAATGAAAAATTTATAACTGACTTTTTGGCCCGACCCAGGATTCGAACCCGGGACCTCATAATCATCAGTCGCACTACTACAACCACTAGACCAACGAGGCAGTACTATACCTAATAAGATATTGCGGTTGGGTATTAGAATTATTTTTAACTGTATACTATACTGATAAAATTGAATTAGCCTTTTATAGTGTAAATTATAATATTTGTCGAAATGTTAATTATGGATTCGAACCTTATATGCTATTGGTGCTTCATTTTGTTATTTGCATTTACTTCAAAGAAAATACACGCAAAAAGCTTCATCGCGCAGTAAAAACACAACAAATATATGTATAACTAATACGAAAAATTATACCCAAAACAAACAAATAATACTACCTATAAATAACCTAATAAGTAATAATATTATCGACTGACATGACGTGAGCGTGTGCGCTGGCCGACGACACGGGCTTCACGTCGAAGAGCTCAGCGCTCACTGACTTGAGCAAGCCTGTGGGCAGTGAATACGCCCAGATTTTAAAATAATTTCGTAATAAAATCAAATTCTGGTCTTTTGAAAAAATTTTACAATAGAAATGTTCATTAATAAATTGCCTATCCATTGGTGTAAATCGCAAAATAAAATAATACTTACTTTACGAGGAGATGCATGTTATCAATAATAATTTCACATTTATGTGGTTTCGTTGTAAGGAGATTATATTAATATTTATTCCTTAAAAAAAATTGGATATAGCTCTTATGAAATCAAGATTATGTAGAAATATAATGTGTTTTTTTTTTGTTGATATATCTTTTAAATAAAAAGTAGATAGCTCCTAAAAACCGCACAAATAACGACTAGCGCGACATTTTGCTCAACCGGCGCCTTAATGGTATACATTATGGAGTGGGGCATTGAAGAAAACAGGACTACTATGATTGATTTGCACTAAGCGGGTATGGTGTTGTTAGTCATTTTTAAGATACTTCAAAAGTTTGGCATCAGCCGTACGGTTGTGTGTCGCACTATCGAAAGGTACACCAACAACACCTCTAGCAAAAACCATAAAAGATCAAGGCAACCCCGTTCTGTTAGGGTCAGACGATAAGGAAACAACGAGATTATTGCGTGTAGTGAAGATTCCCGTTAGGAAAGTCAATCTGAAACTAGGTGCTTACCCTTATTATTGTATAAACAGGACATGTCCTAAATCAGTCACTAAAGCTTAAGAAAGTGGATCGACCAAAATGCTTGCTGTCAATTGGATTTTTTTTATATTGATTTGGTATTAGAAAGATGATGCTGTCCACCTCTGACGACACCTAAGGGACGACATAGGACAGTGGACCCTCTTACGCCACTAACTGGCTTTTACTATACCTACGGATCATTCGGTACTAAATTTTATTTTTATTGTAAGTTTACATGTAGCATATTATGCCTTTTACCCAGCTCTAATGATAGATAGCGTGATGATAATATAAACTTATTCCAAAGGTTCGACCCCTACACAACACTATACTGAAAGTCTCATCCAAATCCGTTTACAGGTTTTTGCGTGATGCGTGTTCAGACAGACAGACAGATAACGTTAAATAAATTGTTTTGGAATTTGTATCGATATAATGGTGTACACCAAATTAAATTTCAAAAAGAAAATATACAATGTACAGACATAGTCATGCTAGATTTTTATTATAGTATGGATAGATATTGTACTTTATGTTAGTAATACTCTGGTGAAAAATGTATTGTTTACAGATGAAAAACAATTTTGATCGAACAGCAGCACTACAAAAATAAAATTATACTATTAACAAATTTTTACGTGGTAGAGCCATGTTGCAGCTATATTAATTGTATAGTGGTAGCACGAATGGGTCGGCTCGAACGGGATTAGAAGAAGGAGGTGAGTGTAGAGAACCGGAGACTCTTTTTACTGGAAAAGTGGCATTCCATCTTAGTCCTCACGAGTGACAACGCATCTGCATTTTTATTCGCATACGAGGATAGATGTAGATGTCTATGGGCCACTGCAAACACTTACCTTACCATCAGATAGACTGTGTGCTCGCTTGTCATCTTTATCCTATAAAAAAATTATAATAGTAATAATAATAATAAAAAGGCGCAGGGAAGTGACGACCCCATCGCTCGCTGACGTAACGGTTATGTGACGAAACTGCTACGTCAGCGCAGTCAGTCAGCACCTTGCCAAGAGGTGTGAGCGCCGTGCCTCGGCAGAACTGAGGGTGCTAATTTGGGCCCGTTTATGCTTACGGCCAAATCATGAAACGGTGCCGGGCCTGGGCGTCTCCCGTTAATTGACGCCCAATTTATGGATGATGGAAAGAAATAGACTGCGTATAGGGCTGCTGCCTGGGGGTCGCCGCGGCGCGTCTGGAGTTGGCGCTGGACGCGACAGCATGCGGGCTGCCAGCCGAGTGCGAGGTGCTGCACGACCACCTAGCAGCCCCTCGCATCCATCATCCCCACCAGCTGGCTTGATGTTGGCAGGGTCTTCGCGGGCCCAGCAATCAGCACCCGCCACTGATGGAGTACGCCGCATGCGTTGGTCAATGCAGATGAACAGTAATGCATTGCGGGCGTATTTTAGGGCGAAGGAGGGAGAAATTGGAGGTTTTTGCGTATCGGGCTAGGATGCATCGACTTTTTGCTGAGCTGGAGCCATCTATAACCGTCACCGAGCAAAACCTGGCAGACCGAGTTCGGTATATCTTGCGCTCAAACATATTCGATAGCACCGAACTCGAACGGCTACGACGTGAGGCTGTACACTCATCGGATGAAAATTCTACAGCTGAGGATGCGGCACTACAAGTTTTAGAGCAACCAGCACACGTGGATGCCGCCGTGAATCTTTCAGTTATAGTTGGTTCAGACGATGACGGAACAGTCGCCCAGGAACTAGAACTAGAGCAAATGAGGAGTACATTGGAAGAGGCTATTTGGGAAACGCGCAGTACGCCTCTCGAAAATCGACCGCGACTTCCCCGCATCCCCTTAAGCAAGCGGAATCGGGCTGTCACAAGGGCTCTCAACCCAATGCTGGTGACCTATTTGGAAGCCAGCCGGGACCTTTGCGAGACGGACTCAATTCTTTTTGGCGCCGCACTGGTAGTTTGCCATATTATTGGTGCCAAACTTCCCACAGCTGGACACGCTACTAGGCAAAGTAGCGCTATCCCAGCCTGGAGAAGAAGGATTGAGGATCGCATCGTAAAGGCAAGGGCCCTCATCGGTAGACTGATAAGCTTCAGGTCGGGCAATAATAGTCCGAGAATTGTGCGCTCCGTCAGGATGGCGTTTTCTGGGACAAATGTCAGTTTGTCCCGGCCGGATATAACGCAAAGACTGACACAGCGTATAGACGATCTGAAGCAGAGAATCGCTGCTTGGGGGAAGCGGATCGGCGATATACCGAGAGGTCAACACGGTTCAACCAGAATCGCCTCTTCCAGAGTGAATGAATCATTGGAGTGGCCAATGGTACGTGGAACGGGCCCAGCACCGAATCAGGCCGACACTCTCGCATTCTGGCGCGGCCTGTGGTCAGAGCCCGTAAACCACTGCGAGGGCCCTTGGACGGAAGTTGTGGCGAGTGAGTGTGCGAATGTTACGCCCATGGACCCCGTCATCATAACGCCGGATGACGTATCTGAGGCGGTCCGTAGGGCCCCGAACTGGAAAAGTCCGGGACTCGACGGGCTGCATCACTACTAGCTGAAAGAGTTCGCGCGTTCGCGCACTGTGCTCGCCCGACAGTTTCAAGCGGCTCTCGACCAAAAGTCGCATCTGAGCCTCTTCACTACTGGGATCACTCATTTGGTTCCTAAAGACCGGGATTCCACAGACCCGAGCAAATACCGCCCCATTACGTGTCTACCCACCATATATAAGATACTGACATCTATTTTGAGTACGCGAATCATTCGTCACTTGGATTTAAATCAGGTGATGTCGCGTGCTGAAAATGGATGCCGGGGCGGTCATGGAACCAAGGAACCACTCCTCATTGATGCGGTCATTGGCAAAGTGGTTAAACGCAACCGTCGGAGCTTCTCCGCCGCCTGGATAGGCTATAGAAAGGCATTGAACTCGGTGCCCCATACATGGCTATAGAGGATCCTCGAGCTGTACAAGGTTGACTGTGCAGTTCGAGACTTCCTCGGGCAGTGTATGGGGCAGTGGAGTACGATACTTTGTCATCTAGGCCAGCAGATGACAACTACGGAGAACCACATAAGAATAAGAAGGGGTATCTTCCAGGGCGATTATTTGAGTCCAATCTGGTTTTTCCTCTCTCTGAACCCTCTCAGTACCTTACTGGAGGGCTCCGGGAGGGGATTTCAGCTTCGAAAAGGAGGTACAAAAGTGACCCACCTTTTCTATATGGATGATCTCAAGTTATTCGCCTTCAGTCGCTCCCATCTTATGGAATTGCTCAACATAACTTGTGTTTTTAGCAATTCTATTGGAATGGAGCTGGGGATGGATAAGTGTGCGATCCTCCATGTCGAAAGGGGAAGGGTTGCTAACGCTGAGGGCATAGACTTATCTATGCCCATCAGCATCATGTAAATGAGGCGGGTATGAAACGGTCAGTTTTCGATGTGTTTTATGCACGCTTGACCAAAGTGCTTAACAGCCTTTTGTCCGGTGTGAATAAGACACACGCATATAACGGTTGGATCATGCCTGTTCTCATGTATACCTTTGGCATAATCAGGTGGACTCAGACCGCACTGAACGCTCTGGACAGAAAAGTCCGCACTATAATGACATTCCATAGGATGCATCATCCGAGATGTAATCGTCAGTAATGAGGCTGTACTTGCTTTTCTAAGCGCGCTTACCATGCATAATCGTGAAGTGTGCAGCCTCCATAATTACTTTCTGGCGAGAGCAGATGATCCATACTATAGGGACGTTATTTCTTGTGATAAAGGGCTAACCCCTTTATCCATAGCCAACGAGCAATGGCAAGACCCGGCAGTACAGAGCATTTCCGACCGGGAGACCTTATGGAAGGAGAAAGAGCTCCACGGGAAGTTCTACAAGGTTCTACATGAGTCTTTCGTAGACACAGTCGCCTCCCTCCACTGACTACGTTTCGGTGACCTCTTTGGGGAAACCGAGGGTTTTGTCTGTGCTATACAGGATCAGGTTATTTAGACCAACAATTATCGGAAATACATCCTAAAAGATGGCGCCGTCGACATCTATCGAGCTTGTCGCCATCCCGGTGAGTCACTTAGGCATGTCATTTCCAGTTGTTCGGCGCTTTCTAACTCTGAGTATTTGCACAGACACAACCTTAGCCAGGATTCTACACCAGGAGCTCGCCCTGAAATACGGTCTCGTGGATCGGAAACTGCCATATTATAAGTACTTGCCGGAAGCCGTGCTCGAAAATGACCGCGCCAAGCTCTACTGGAACCGGGCCATCATCACAGACAGGACCATTCTTGCGAATAAGCCTGATATTGTGCTGATGGACCGGGCACAGTCAAGGATATTTTTGGTCGATATTGCCATCCCTTATGACGAAAACCTCGGGAAAACCGAAACAGATAAGCTGACAAAATATCTGGACCTGGCTTACGAGGTGACCGACAAATGGGGTGGTCTGCCGGTCGAAATTATTCCTGTGGTTGTATCTGCGAACGGGTTAATCCCAGTCAGCCTCTCGGGTCATCTGAGGCGGCTGGCACTCCGCGACGGACCGCTCCAAGCTCAAATGCAGAAGGCGGTGCTCCTCAATACCGCCCGCATCGTCGCTGGTTTCTTTCCCTTTCGCCCTAACCCTCGGCCGTTTGGTCTCCCCTGCCGAGGGTTTCCATCTGGTTGGGTTTTTATATATTTATGTTTTTTTAATGTATTTATTTTATTTTGTTGATATTTATGTTTGTTTATCATTTTCATTTACAATAATATATTTATACAGCCCAACCAGATGAGTAAACTATATAGATACTCCAAATAATAATAATTTCCACGATTAACAAAAATAGTAGCTTCTGAAAACGGTATTAAGTTGTACCATTAGGTGGTTAAAAAGTAGGTGGATTCTTAAAAAATCAAGGTTTATAGATAATTATTTTTATTTATCTTACTTCCGCACACGTGCAAAGTAAGGTTCTAGGAAGGGGATCACTGACTTGACGTAGGGGGCGAAGTCCAACCGCAGTTCCTTCAGGGTCGTAGATAGCCAGCTAGCAGAAGAAGCCGATGATACCCAAGCCCGACAGTGGTGATGGTTCTTGGTAGGATGGTAAGCCAACACTCCGTTAGCTCGCGGCACGGCAAGCAAGTAGGCCTTAAGTGGTAGGTGGATCCTGGAGTCCGAGACGGAGGCCAGCATTAGGGAAACTTCAAATAGCGCTATATGCGCCCTAGTCAAATTCCAGTACCCCTTCTAGAAAGTTAAAAATTCCTAAGCACTAAACAGCCTCAGCAGAAGAGATAGGTATTAGAACAGTTACAATGTTTGCTATTGTTAAAATAAATAAGAACACACCCCAGCGGGATCAACTGCACTTTGAATAATTTAATTTTTTTTATAGGATGGGTGACAAACGAGCACACAGTCAACCTGATGGTAAGTGGTGGCTGTGTCCCATAGACATCTACATTTATCCTCGTATGCAAATTAAAATGCAAATGCGTTGTCACCCGTAAGGAATAAGATGGAATGCTTCTTTTTCAGTAAGAACGATCTCCGGTTCTCTACTCTCACCATACGAAACACAGCAGTGTTAAGCTGCTATTTTACGTTGGTATTCTGTAAGAGCGTGGTCCTTCCCCGGTCGAGCCGAACCATTCGTGCTACAAGTATACTACTAATATAGCTGCAGCATGGCTCTACCACGTATAAAAAAAAAATTGAATGTAGGTAGTAAGTTCAACGGTCGTTAGCTTAGGCTGAGATATTTTAGAAGATATTTTGACATACTCGCTAAATATAACACTACTATTATATGATCATTATAAAGATCGCATAACCTTCGCCTACTCTTAAAAATTCCTACTGTCGCCCATTGATTAAATTATTTGCGACTGCTAGAAAGTTTTAAAAGTAAATATTCTATTAAATTCACAACTTATAATTTTAAATAAAGCACCATACAAATAATCAGCGCTATTTTTAAATAAATGTGATGTCTTTTTACTATATTGCTTCTGAACTTCTCTAAGCGATGTTAATTTATATGCAAGTGGTAGATGGTAAGTGTTCACTGTGGCCCATAGACATCGATATCTATCCTCGATTACAAATTAAAATGCAGATGCGTTGTCACCCGTGAAAACTTAGATGAAATGCCTCGTTTTCAGTAAAATGGCTCTCCGGTTGTCTACACTCACCATACGAAACACAGCAGCGTTGAGCTGCTATTTTACCCTGGTATTCTGTGTGAGCGGTACTACTAATATAACTGCAGCATGGCTCTACTACGTAAAATATATTATATTGATATAGAAGTAGTATAGCAGTGTTTCTTAAGAAATTTTTAAAGTTAGCAGCAATCCCTAAATTCGTGGTAACAAAGCCAAAGGCAGGCCTTAAATAAAATTGTTTTTAATTTATTTCGATTAATATGTACTCGTACACATAAGTTTTATTATTATTGTACTATTATTTAAAGATATGCATTTTTATATTTGACAAAGCTTAAGGCAATACTATGTATAATATCTTCTTGAAGTATTCTGATAGCTTAACAATACACATCATATCACAAGCCAATACCAAAGCCAGTGAAGCATAAATTGAAGATAATGTGAAGTAGATATTATATTACTAGTTTCGATATTCAAATACGTAAGCAATGACGATTGCTTTATTGGGTTCCAATTTTTTATCTGGGTGGAATCAATTATTAAGTTTGTCGTTCAAGAAATTCACAGTGTTAGCTCGGAGCCTAGATCACTAAAAGTCGGCGGTGTTTCACCTCAGTGCGTTTTGCACATTTATAACTGCCTTTAACTTTATAACTCTTGCGTTTTAGTCTCTAAACCATTGTAGCTCACCTGGTATGGATGGCAATTGATTGAAATGATTAATTCTACCTCTTAGTGTTGGTTTACCGCATGCTTGGGGGCAAAGAAAACATCGCATACGTAATAGAGTCCTACAGATCGAATTTGGGTCAGGCCAGGTCACGATCTTAACTGGACTAATCATCTGTCCTAGACAGGATCATAGTGCACGAGTGTGTGCACAAGTACAGGTGCATTCTCTTATCCCTAACTCACAGTCCGATGGGACGGCAACTCAACACTACCGAACAGGCATCTGGTGTTATAATTATTTGAACCCGGTACCACATGGTCACGATTACGACCACTACGCCAACGAGCCAATCAATTTTTTATGCTTTTATGCATACTTCTAAAATCAGTCTTACATATCAGTGCATAAAATAATGAAATTACAATTAAACCATTACCCGTTTCGATCTCTGGCGGATTAATCCCTCGTGTAATATTCATTACACGCTTAAAGTCACAGTAAATATTTTATATTTTTCCTCTACACTAAGCTTTGTTGCTACGCTATACACATTTTCCAATAAAGATTTTATTCTACTTTGAAAGCATATTTACTACCTACAATGGTTGCAATGTGCTTTGATTAAATAAGGTTTTAAAATAGCGTCTGAATCCAGAACCACTTACGTGTTGTTTGGACATCTTAATGCAAGTACATTAAGTTTTGCATTAAAATTGTTTCGAATCTATTAAAATTGACACCAGAAATAAGGTTTTAAGAAGCCTGAATGACCTTGATAAAACGGCGACCGCAGAGATTTTAACCGACGTCAACACCGTTTAGCGACTACTTTCTGTATTACTTAGAAAAGTGCAAAGATTACTTGACTGCAGAGGTGACAAGTATATAAGTAATATACTGTTTATTAACTATGCGTGCGCATCACTAAGAGTTATGTCGGGATTAAGCATTATCTTCAATTACACTGCATGGTGTGGTGCTGTAGCTTTGTCCGGTAGGCATCACGAGCTATCATGTGTTTAAGTTTTAAGTACATAAGAGTTTTTATTATATTTGTTGATTTGTATTTATTTGTATCATATCAATAGATCTGTACCCAAGCGTTCGCTGTAAATTTCGCCAGGGTTTGATCTCCGGCAGCCCCAATGAAATTTTTAATTGCAATTTTTAGTGCTGATTTAGCACGTGCTCGGCGGTGAAGGAAACATTGTAAGGAAAGCAGCATGTCTGAGGAATAAGAAAAAAAATTCGAAGACATGGGAAGTTCGCCAACACGCATTAGGGCAGCGCGGCGGACATTTCTTTGCCCTAAAACTCTCTCAGAAATAAGAAGAGTCTAGTGGCCAACAAGGGGACGTAAATAGGCTGCAACTTAACTTTGTTTTACTTTTACAGGTAACAATGCTCTACTGAGGAACCACAGACCGATTTGTTTGTTTATTTATTAAACTTCGTATATAGTCTCCCACTTCACTTTTGTATGTATCATATACATATGCAATATTCATATTCGTTTCAAATATAGAAGGGTATCTAATGCTAAGACAAATATCAGGAGATACCTAGATAAAATGTTCTAGTGATTGTCAGTCATTTCATACGCCACATTTTATATAGATTTTAGAAAGTTTCAGATAGGTCAATATAAAAATTAATACAAAATATTATGGGAATGATTTATTAATAATATATACGTTTATAAGGGTTTATAATAAAAGTAATGAACAAGTTGCAAAGTTCAACTGATAGTTTCTTGTATACGCAATTATAAAATTGCTTTTCTCATTTTTATCAATGGTTAATTGATGAAACGTAGTACAAGATCACTTCATATAAAATATATTTAATTAAATTGCCACATGGTCTATTTGGCCTTCTACCTATTATTTATACTATGCTTCTACTAACAACTCGGCGGAAATTCAAAACGAAAGATTTTGTCTGTTCTTAATTCTCTTGTGTACACCATTTTTCACAGAAGTATTGTTTATAACTGGCGTGAGTTCGTAAAGCATGATTAAGTGTCAGCTGTATATCGTCAATCAGATCCTGAACTTTTTTGAGATTTATTTTTGTTTCTTTTTGTTATATCTTGTAACGCCAAATTGGCCTCTAAAATGCTTGGCGTACTCAACAGAGCGGGACAGTATTTCATGCCGGCACACCGCTTGCAACTTTACAAAGCACAGGTTCGGCCCCACATGGAATACAAATACATTTCCCATCTCTGGGCAGGGGCTCCCTAGTGCCAGTTCCTTCCACTTGCCGCATCTAGTGCAGAGCGGTTCAAATCGTCGACGACCGAGTTCTTTCCGATCGGCTTGACTTACTGGCACTACGTAGATGTTGGATCTCTTTGCGTATTTTATCGCATCTACCAAGGGGAGTGCTTTGAGGAATTGTTCGGACTAATTCCAGCCGCTCAATTTCACTATCGCACATCGCGACAAAACTCGCGATATCATTCATACCACCTGGATAATTGGCGGGCCACCACTGTGCGATATAGAAGAAGTTTTCTTCCTCGCACAACTTCCTTGTGGAATCGATTACCACCAGCGATTTTTTCGGACCGATACGACTTAGGGACTTTCAAGAAAAGAGCCTACCCCTTTTTAAAAGGCCGGCAACGCATCTGCAATTCCCCTGATGTTGCAGTTGTTCATGGGTGGCGGTAGTCACTTATGATCAGGTAAGCCACATGCTCGTTGCCCCCTCTCATATAAAAAAACCTTTTTAGAAACTAACGCAAACTCATTAGTTTATTATTTTTGTTATATTTTTTGTAACGTATTGGGTATCTTGGATAGTTTTGTATTTTTTTAATTTTATCTCAAAATTTTCGCAATAAATTATTACGTTTTCTACAGTGATTCTCTCCTCTTAGTTTCGCCGTGACTGTACGATGTTATATAGGTGCTGAGTTACCGTAAGTTACTAAGCGGCCATAAATCATTGTATGTATGTATAGACATACTGATCTAGATTTTTGTTTATTATTTTTGATTTTTTGCATTTTGATTGATTTTTTGAACTTTTGATTAATTTCTTGAAACCTGGTAATATTACTTTTTTCCATACCAATATTTGAGCCTGAGTATAATGCCAGTTGTGCTTTTTCGCTGAAGTTATTTTTTATTTTGTGCACAACTGCAGGCTTGACTTGATTGCGCATCTCTAGAATGTAATTTTACCTCTTCTCTATAGATATTTATATATCTATAGAGAAATTTATGTATATATATCTATAGATATTTGCAGTAACAATTTCTTGTTTTGCTCAGAGACCCTAGGTGCTACAAATCTGTAATTTGACATAGTTATAGATATTAATCACGCCTAAGAAAACTGTGAAATAAAATCTTAAAAAACATTTTTATTTAGGGTCATCATCATCATTACAGCCCTTCACAAGTCCACTGCTGTACATAGGCCTCCCCAAAAGAGTGCCACATAGGGTTATTTAGGGTACTTCAAGTAAATGGAGGATGATTTTTTACTCTATTACATCATGTGGGGTATTTTGGATATGTATTTCAAAAACCCTGAGAGTGTGGAACAAAATTATCTTCGATGCAGGGTGCGTTTGCGAATTATTTAGCTTTAAAGCATGGAATTAAAAGGAAAACTATCACAGCTAATTAAAATTAAGAAATAAACGAGTAATAGTCGACCAAGTTGTAAAATGCACTTGGATTAGTAAAAATTTCATTAAATTAAACTAATTTTTACGGATTTTATCGCGTTTTAATTAAACTTTTTAATTCCCGACTGTGGTGACTGGGGGGGCAGTCCCCCAGAAAATTAAATTAAAACGCTATTAAATTCGTAAAAATTAGTTTCATTTAATGTATAGTCTTCGCGTAAATATAAGAAATCATTATAAAAATTTCATTACAACTCCATAGAACTGAATTTTTAGATCTGCATTTTTAGATCTGAATTCAACAGTAGTAGAGCCACGCGGCAGCTTTTGCTGTCGCACGGATGGGTCGGCTCGAACCGGGGTGATACCACGACCTCACAGAAAACCAGCGTGAAGTAGAAGTTTACCTCTGCGTTTCGCTTGGTGAGTGCAGGTGGCCGGAGCCCCTTTTTACTGGAAATGAGGCATTCCATCTACTAAGATGTAATGCCTCATTTCCAGTAGTCCTCACAGGTGACAACGCATCTACATTTTGATTTGTAATAGAGGATAGATGTAGATGTCTATGGGCCGCAGCAACCACTTACCATCAGGTGGACTGTGTGCTCGTTTGTCACCCTTATCCTATAAAAAAAAATCTGCATCAAAGTAGTTTAAAGAGTTTCAAACTCTGACAGGGAACTTTGAATATCCACGATTTCCGGCACTCGAATGTTCTGAAACATAAACCAAGAACAGTTCATTGTTCTTGTAGTTATTTAGTTTTCCTTTAGAAACTGTCGCTTGCATCTTCTTTATTATATATTATTTTTCATGTAATAGAACACAATTTCTTTATCGAATGTTGATTTAGTCTTACTAGTCATCGCCTGGCGGTCGAAATTCGACAGTGATTCATTAAAACTTTAAGTGTGTATAATAAGAAAGCTGTATTTCACTTTCAACTGCAAATAACATTCAAATATAAATATATATATATATATATATATATATATATATATATATATATATATATATATATATATATATATATATATATATATATAATATTTATTACCATAAAAAATTAACACTAAATACTTAAATTGTCATAAAGTCTTAGTCCTCGCGGTATAATGCTAAGATTTTAAGATGCTTAAAGTGTAGCTAAGTGAGGAATGGCTATAGTTAGCCTTTGAGCGAGAAAAGAATCAGCTGTCTTATCACGAGAAGCGGCATCCAGTCGCAGATTTCTCTGCTTGGTTTTTTAATGTTAGTAGGTAAATTCTTTATGAACTTATCTACTAACATTACAACATTATAATTAGAATTTAGGCGAAAACAACTTCCAACAATGTTGCTTTATGATTTGTGCCATAACAGATCCGACTGTATTCCTTTAATTTATATACTTTGTTATAAAATATCCACTAAAATGCACTACTACCGTAATACTCGTCAACTTTTTGCAACCGCTCGCTGCTGTACCAATGTCAGTAAGCGTTCCCCTCTGTATCAAATTGTATACTCTTACAATATTAACTTTAACTCCTTACATATTGCGACATCACATCATAGTATATTTAAAAAGCAAATTCTGTATAATATAATTAATTGCACTATCTATCACTTTTTCATGTTTTTGTATGTAAGCTTTTTTTTTAATAGGATAAGGGTGACAAACGAGCACACAGTCCACCTGATGGTAAGTGGTTGCTGCGGCCCATAGACATCTACATCTATCCTCGTTTGCGAATCAAAATGCAGATGCGTTGTCACCCGTGAGGACTAAGATGGAATGCCTCATTTCCAGTAAAAAGGGCCTCCGGCCACCTGCACTCACCAAGCGAAACGCAGAGGTAAACCTCTACTTCACGCTGGTATTCTATGAGGTCGTGGTACCACCCCGGTTCGAGCCGGCCCATCCGTGCGACAGCAAAAGCTGCCGCGTGGCTCTACCACTGTTAAAAAGCTGTGGTAAATGTTGCTGGTGCCGCAATTTTTAAAATTGTTTTTATCGTCCTTGTTGTTCAAATATTAAATTGAGCCATTGTTTATTTACCCAAATAAATAAAATAAAAAAATCCTAAGTGGAGCTCAAGGACCGATAGTCTCTATTGCAAATTACATAACTATAGTCCGTTCACGTTAAGAAAATAGTGAGTCATCGTTGTTCGCCGGCCTGGCTACGCCCCGCAGCCAATTAAAATGCAAGAAATTAGAAAGTCGAGTTCACAGTGACCAGTTGAAGTCAGGCCTTCGAACAAAACGGTTGTGTATTTTATCAGAGACTCATATTTGCGCCACTTACTTAGTTTAGTCGTTTCTAGTAGTCGACGTCTTCTGGGTCACCTCGTTTAGAGCCACTCCCGCTCTAAACAAGGTGATATTCTTATATATACCCTAGGCCTTTATCTCTCACCCAAGGGTCCAAAGTTATACCGTCAGGTCTCCTGTCATCGTCTCTAAAAATTCACAAGGCTGTAAAACCGAGGAAAAAATTATAGAGACAAGAGCTCTATAAATTTAATACAGAATTCCGTAAGGCACGGTCCTGAACCACCTGCATTCATCGATTTCCTGCATACCTCACCAGGTCATCACCTCATCTATTGGGGGGCCGCAACACGCTTCGCCTACCGGTACGTGGCTGCCACTCGAGAACCTCTCTTCCCGATCGGTTGTCGGTTTTTCGAGCTATATGGCCGGCCCATTCCCACTTCGGCTTACTAATCCGTTGGGTTATGTCGTTTATTCTGGTTCTACTGCGGATATCTTCATTTCTAAGTCCGCCACGCGGAGAAACGCCGAACATAGCGCTCTCCATAGCTCGCTTAGCAATCTAGCTTAGCTTAAAAATCTAGCTTAGCTTCCTTATACGGCCAGCAGTGAAGGACCATGCCAATATTACAATCATGTTTTCATGTTTTGAGGTATATGCGTTGCTTGACGAAGGCTCGACTATTTCGTTAATCGACGACGACTTAGCGCGCGAGTTAGGAGCGGAAGGACCGGTAAAGCCGCTGAATATTAGAGGCGTAAATAATAGTCTGCGCGAGGCCGATAGCAGGCTAGTTAACATAGGCATACGTGGCAAGACGCGCAGTGAGGTGTATAAAATAAACACGCGGACAATAGCAAATTTAAAGATAGGTTCGCAATCCGTAAGTAAGGAGTGTTTACGTTTAAAACACTTACGCGACCTACCGAGTTCGGTTTGTTACGACGACGCAAAACCGAGATTATTATTAGGCGCCGATAACTGGCATTTAATAATCACCCGTTATTTAAGGATAGGACGTCGAAGGCAGCCTATAGCTGCATGTACGTTATTAGGGTGGGTAATACAGGGAACCGTGCCGCGATTCACGTATAGGGAAGACGGTGAGACCGTATTACACGTCATAAATGTTAGCGGACGGTCAGATAGGGACATCCGAACGTTTGCCAGTCAGGACGAGGAGCTAACGGAACTCCTCAAACGGCAGTACGAGATAGATTCCATAGGTATCTCGCTAAAGAGTAGGCCGCGACGAGAAGAGGAACGCGCTGTCGAGATATTCCAGCGTACCGTCAAGAAGGTCGGCGAGCAATACCAAGTTGGACTGCCATGGAAGGACGACAACGTGCGGATGCCACCCAGCTACGAGATGGCCGCTCGAAGACTGAGGACGATCGAGAGAAAAAATGGACAAGTCGCCGGAGTTTCGAGACGCCTACACAGCCCAGATAGACAACCTCCTGGCAAAAGGATACGCAAGGGAAGCCGAGGGGACAGAGAGAGAGGACCCCAAGAGCTGGTACCTGCCTCATTTCGCCGTACGGAATCCGAACAAGCCGGGGTAGACAAGAGTGGTTTTCGACGCGGCAGCGCGTGCGTCCGGTAGATGTCTTAACGATTATTTACTCGACGGCCCCAACTTGTTACGAAACCTACCGGGCATACTGTTTAGATTTAGAGAGAACGAAATAGCCGTGTCCGCGGATATTAGGGAGATGTTTTTACGTGTGAAGATCGACCGTCGTGACCAACCCGCGCAATTGTTTCTGTGGCGAGGTAACGAGCGATCCAGCCCACCGCGGGAGTACGTTATGACATCGATGATTTTCGGTGCGAGGAGCTCGCCGTTTCTCGCACATAGTGTTAGGGATCATAACGCGCGCGCACACGCAGAAACACATCCGTTGGCGCTTAACGCTATCGTACGTAGTCATAATATGGACGACTACTTAGACAGTTATGCTACGGTAGAGGAGGCGGTAAATACGGCTAGGCAGGTTACGGAAGTGCACCAGAAGGCCGGTTTCACCTTGGCAGGCTGGAATTCTAACCACGCAGCCCTATTGGAAGACAAGCCAGAGGAACTACTGGCGAGCAAGCCTAAAGAAGTAGGCTTAAGGCAAGACAGCCCAGGTAGGACACTAGGGTTGTTATGGATCGCCGACGAAGACGCCCTGACGTTCAACACCTCTATGAATAGGGTGCCACAAGAAGTAAAGGCGCTACAGCGACTACCGACTAAGAGGGAAGTATTAAGCGCAGTCATGTCGGTGTTTGACCCGCTCGGACTGCTTAGCTACCTCACCATCACCGCCAAGATCCTGCTACAAGACCTATGGCGAATGAAGAAGGTCGGATGGGATGATGAACTACCCAAGGAGGCAGCGGATGAATTCCAGAGGTGGCTGCGAGTCGTCGAGGAGGTGTCACGACTGCGACTGCCTAGGTGCTATGCTCCTACGGGGGGAGTGATAGAGCGTCAACTTCACGTTTTCAACGACGCAAGCGAACGTGCGTACGCATCCGCGGCATATTGGCGTATACGATATCGCGACGGAACGATTAGGGTACGGTTAGTGGCGGCCAAGGCGAAAGTCGCCCCTATAAAGGCACAAAGCATACCGCGTTTAGAGTTGCAGGCGAACTTGATAGGCGCGCGACTCGCGGAATTCGTGCAAGGCGAGCACAGAGTGGTAGCCGATAAGGTAGTGTATTGGACAGACTCTACTACGGCGCTCCACTGGATACAGAACGATACGGCGCGTTACACTCCATACGTGGCTCATAGGTTAGGGGAGATAGCAGAGAAGACGTCACCTGAGCAATGGAGGTGGATACCGACCGCAGACAACATCGCGGATCAAGCGACGCGTGTAAATTATATGAACAAAGAAGAGAGCGACAGATGGTTCACGGGACCGCCATTCCTGTACGAGGACGAAGACAGATGGCCTCGCCGTCAGGAAGAGAAGGCAGGCGATGATGATGAGGAACTGGAGGAATTCGTGGCGCACCAGAGCGACACCAAGGACGCTCCACACCTGCCGGACATAGAGAGATTCTCTTCCTACGAGAGATTAATAAGGGCCACTGCACGGATACTACAGTTCGTCGATGCCATAAGAGGAAGGGCGCACGGACTGACATTGCAGCACATCCAGAGAGCAGAGCGGATGTGGATAGAACGTAGTCAACAAGAAAGCTTCGCTAAAGACATCAGTCGACTGCAGCGAGGAAAGAACCTGGCAACCGCGTTAAGGAAGCTCGACGCCATATTGGAGGATGGCATATTACGAGCTAGAGGACGAATCGACGCAGCCGACGTGGACAGCCAGATGAAGAGGCCCATCATATTGAACGGACGCCACCATTTTGTAAAGCTGCTTGTGGAAAAGGCGCATCAGGAGGCAAGCCACGCCAACAGGGAGAGGGTGGTAAACGACCTACGCACCAGATATCATATCCTTCGATTACGACCAACAGTAAGAGAAGCGGAGCGGAAATGTCTGCGATGCAGGGTACGCAAGGCGGGGCACGCCACTATAGCGGCGATAAGACCCCTCTTTGAGGAGTGGCTTGAGAGACGCCACGGCGTCCTCACCTTCCGCCTGACGCAGGTCCTCACCGGACACGGTGTGTTCGGGAGGTTCCTGCACCGAATCGGGCGGGAGGAAACGCCCGGGTGCTCCCACTGCGAGGATCGACCGGAGGACACGGTGGAGCACACCGTGGAAGTGTGCCCTGCTTGGGCGGAGCACCGCTGTGTCCTCGTAGCGGCGATAGGCGGGGGCGACCTCTCGCGTCCAGCCCTGGTCGAAGCCATGGTCCGGAGCGAGACGGAATGGGATGCCGTGACCACCTTCTGCGAAGCAGTGATGCTAGCGAAGGAGGTGGCGGAGCGGGAGAAGGAGAGAGCAGCAGCTTTCCTTCCCGGCCGCCGCGGGAGACGCCCCGGGCGTCGGGGGCTACGTCGTGGCCCCCGGCCACCGTAGGCGCGGGCCTGTGGATGGCGAGCAATGGGTAGCTCGCCGTCCGTCTGTCTAACGACGACAGGCCGTGTTGACGGCGCGTTTTGTTCCACGCGCGCCTCAAAGAGCTGTCAGCATCGTGAAGGGCCGACGCCTGCCGGGGCTGCGGGCTGTTCGAAAGAGATACCGCGGCTCCGTGACGTAAGGGCACTGAAGGAACACGGATGGTTTTTAGTCAGTAAAAGTCTGACACTCCCTTCCGCTCCACCCAGAGCGAAAGGCGTCATTTGATGATTTTCCATCCGCAAAAAAAAAAGGTACGCAAGGCGACACCACGGCCAGCGGTTATCGGGGATCTACCACCTGAACGATTAGGGGCATTCGCGCGACCATTCACGTACACCGGAATCGACTATTTCGGGCCTATAACAGTGACTATAGGACGTCGGCATGAAAAACGGTGGGTAGCGTTATTCACTTGTTTAACGACGCACGCGGTGCATTTAGAATTAGTTTACTCCCTTACGACGGACTCGGCGATATCGGCATTGCGGCGCATGGCGGCTAGGCGTGGGTGGCCACGGGTCATCTACTCTGATAACGGAACAAATTTCCATGGGGCGGATACCGAACTACGACGGGCAATGGAAGAGTGGGCACCCCAGCTGAAGGACTACGCGTTGACTTGGCGGACAGATTGGAAGTTCATCGCGCCGGGCGCGCCGAACCAGGGAGGCGCATGGGGGCGTCTTGTGCGCTCAGTGAAGACCGCGCTCGAAGCCACTCTACACCAGAAGAGCCCGCGGGAGGAGACGTTGGCGACGCTCCTCACAGAAGCAGAGAACACGGTGAACTCTCGACCGTTGACGCACGTACCGGTCGATATCGACGAGGAAGAGACGCTGACACCCAACCACTTCCTGCTGCTGGGACCATCGAGCCTGCCAGTAACCGCGCCGTGCACGCCCAGTGATCGTCGGGCGTGGAGGGCGGCGCAAGGACTCGCCGACGAGTACTGGAGGCGCTGGATGAAGGAGTACCTGCCGACGCTTATTGCGCGCGGGGACTCGCGGGATGTGCAGCAGCGACAGATACAAGAAGAGGACCTCGTCGTGGTGGCAGACAGTAACATGCCAAGGAACGTGTGGCCGCGGGGAGTTGTGACACGGACCTTTCCCGGACTCTGGTCCTGTCTGGCGTGGTGCGCAATGTGGAAGTGCGGACCAGGGGCGGATTGCTGCGGCGGCCGGTCAGGAAGATCGCCGTCCTCCCGAGAGAAGATTAGGCTCGTGAGCTACGCCGGGGGGAGGATGTTGAGGACAGCTAGAGACCCGCCGCCCCGTCGCCCCTTCATACCCCGTTGCGCCCCGCACACCCCGCACACCGGAGCCGAGCGACGACCAATGGGCGTGCAGCATCGTCGCACGGCACTACTCACAGACTGAGACGCCTTCTTGCGAGATATAAGAAGGGCGTTTTGGTCTGTGAGTCGTTCATTTCTGGAGCGGCACTTGAAGACAACACTAGGAGAATGATCCTCAAGAAAATCAGGAAGAATCACGACTCTATCTCTCTGTATATATTAGCCTAGATAATAATAGTGCCCAATCATTGTAAATAGTTGAATATAGTATAGTCAAGAGTACCATCTTTTCTTCGAGCAGTCCCCTAGTATAGCTAACCTAACGATCAGTCAATCAGTAAAAATACAGTCCACACTTACATCCATTATATGCATAATATGCTCAATGAAATCCCGTTGTGTACTTACTGTTCTTCTGTGCATTTTTATATGCCAAGGTACCTTTCTCAGATCGGGGTATTGATGCATCAATAAAGCCTGTCTTATTTATTTACATAGACTTATTAAAATAAATTTTACACATCTTCGGCTACAACAATGTTCGTACTGTACGCTTACACTGTTACAAAACCTTCATAGAAATACGTTTTCGGAAACAAACGGAATAGTTCTACTGATTTACTTAGAATCATTATGTTTCTGTGGTCACAAGATGTTTTTTTTTCTTCAAATTTATATTTAAATTTCATCAAAAAAAACTTGACACAGATCCAACCTTGACGACGTCTGGTTGGACACTAAGCTAAGCACAAGGTGCGCGTCTCCACGTGATCCCTTTTACTATTTTAATTTTTATTTGTTAACAAAACTATTGATTTTCAAAAAAATTATCCATTAAAATCATTTTATAATTTGATTACCTTTAAGTACATGCTATTTTAATATAATTTCGTAATTACGTTGTAAAACGAAAAATGGTTTTAAAATCTACATTGTTTCGGATTTTTTTCGAGCGAACAAAGTCAAATGTATCTTGTTTTTTAATATCACTCAATAAATAATGTATCTATGAGATAATTTTTTTTTCTGGACTTTAATATAGTAATGTGGCTTTTTATATAGTTAAATTCATAAGAGCCAATATTGGGATAATCTGCCGTTAAAAGGATAAGGATTAAATTAAAAATAAATCTGCAAGTGAAATCCTTAACGCCTTTCTTTATACTGTGGAAAAGCCCATTAACTTACTTTTACAGCTTTAGTTTATTAAAGCAAATTAAATTTAGTATTCTTCTGTGTTGCTATCTCAGAGAGATCAGACATAATTATGTCAACGTCGTTTATATTGTGTATTTTGTTAAAAGTAATAAACATTACGACCGTAAAACATTATTTGCAGAAGTACAAAAGTTATTGACACAGCCTACCGGGTAAGTGGACTGGATTCAGAGTGGCTTCCTCGTGCTGGCAAGTACAAGGAATCGTTATTAGTAGTACTATTATTATTTTATAGCTACTATTATTAACATTTTTTTTTGCTTTTACTCATAATGTGATTGTATGTGTTGTGTGCACATTTTGGTGTACACTGCCTGAGGCAGGTAGTGGTATGGCTCTTTTTTTGCTTTGAAACTCGTTTAGGTATGTACCGCTCTCTTAACTATTCCTGCCGCCAAATAGCATGTTATCCAATATTCAATACAAAATTTAAGGATAGCAATAACAATAATTATTGCAATGTTCGTGCCACAATCATAATATAGCTGCAGTATAGGTTTGCCACGTAAAAAATGCTTGCGGTTTTCCTTTCGCCGTTTCTTTCACGGTCAAAACAATCTTGTTTTGAAGTGCGTGTAATTGCTTCCTATATTCTCGTAAGCTACCATCTGAACTACAGAAGATTATAAAAACTCAATCTCACAATTCAAAATGTGTCATTAGAATTGTATATATGCAACGTTTCATTTTAATGTAAAATATTCGATTCGAGTTTTATTGAATTGTTGCATTATGCTACTACACTAAAGTTCTATTTTATACTGGTAATCTGTAGAGACGTGATTGGTCAGAGGCTAAACGCTTTCCTCAAATTTCCTACTACGCGAAGAACTATACCACATAAGAACTATACCTGAGGCACCAATAGAATTGATAAATGCAATTTTAAGTCCAGATTTCCCAAGTGTTCAGCGGTAACGAAAAACATCACAAGGAAACTTGCGTGCCTGAGGAATATCATATTTTTCCGCAATCGTGGTGTGGGTGTAACCGTTCAAAAGTACTCACATTTAAAAAAATTGAGAAAATTATTTCCATGACATAATCATTTCCTTTCGCGTTTACCGCTAAAGAGAACCCCGTTGTCGTATCTCCTTAGTTTCGGGGCATTCCATTTGTATGCCTCAGCCAGTATCGGATTCCTTGGCATCGACATATCAAATGAAGTGAAGTTTTGTGGTCACTTCGAAGGGAAGGCCAAATTGACCTCTAAAACGCCTAGCGTGCTCAACAGAGCGGGACAGTATTTCATGGCGACATACCACCTACAACTTTACAAGGCGCAAGCTCGGACTCACATGGAATACTTTTCCCATCTCTAGGCTGGGGCTCTTCAGTGCCAGCTCCTTCCAATGGACCGCATCCAGCACAGTCGACGACCGAGTCCTCTCCGATTGGTTCGATTCATCGGCGCTGCGAAAAGATGTTGCATCCCTTTGCATTTTCTTCCGCGTCTACCACGGGGAGTGCTCTGAGGAATTGTTCGGATTAATTCCAGCCGCCAAATTTCACGAACGCACATTGCGGTAAAACTCCCGATACCATCCACACCATCCGGATGATTAGCAGTCCACAACTGTACGTTTTACTAGGAGTTTTCTTTCTCATACGACCTCTCCGTGGAATATTTTATCATCGGCAATTTTTTTCGGACCGATATGACTTAGGGACCTTTAAGTAAAGAGTTAATTCTAAAAATCTGGCAACGCACTAGCATATCCTCATGTGTGATTACTAAGCATCCGTCACTCGATAATGTGTCTATGAGAAACACTTTATCCAAAATACATATTCTACGTATTTTCAGAGACTCAAATAATTAAACATTGCCGTAATCAGGAACTACCCAAAAAAGTGGTTTGTTGCCAACACAACTACACCCGGGGTACACGACGGGGGCCAACGTCGAGAAACAAAAACGCTAACAACGTTATTAAACCCGTAAACAAATTTTGAAATTAGTCGCTGTAACCTAAGCCACTGTTTTAACGAGAAGTTAATTTGTTAAGAAGTGTGATCCGTTAGAAAATTAAAAACTCTCGATTCCTCTTAATGAATTTAATCGTTGATAGTAAGGCTTCAGCTCGTCTACCTTTTTGTTTCAAACGAATATTGCCAATTTCCAATAATATTTTCAACATGCGCTTCATACCAATTAATTTTAGTTTCACGACGTTGGAGTAAATATAATTTTGAAAATGGATTTTAGAATATGTGTTGGAAAAGTTAAAGTTAAACATAGCATTATAACATTTTAACTAGCTACGACATCGTTCATAATATTTTCTATTCATTTGTTACTTATCACATACTGTTCGTAATTATCGAAATCCGGGAGCTTTGTGGTAGAGGTACATTTTTCCCGCGACTTGGCTGAATTAAATTTTGGTTTATATACATCTCATTACCATTCAATGCAAAAATTTTCAAAACGGAACACTTATGTGTGTATTACATTAATCTAGGTCAGACTGTCGTGATTATTTTATATTGATGATTGAAATTTGACATTGTTGTAATATTATCCCACCACTGCTGAACAAAGGCATTCTCCAAATAATGCCACAGAGAACGGTCCTGAACGACCCGCAACCGTCGATATCCTGAATGCGGCAAAAATAAATTATTATTGACTAATAAAATGGTTTGTTTGCGTAGTTATGTACACTTTTATGGTTCTGTGCATACTACAAGCTTTGATCGAAATCTTTGATTGTTTGATTAGAGTATTCTTTAAAAAAAATATTGTTTTGTCGAATACAATCAACCCTATATGTATATTTCTTACTTTATGTTTGTTCTTAGATAATGTTTTACTTTACAAGTTCTACATAATAGGTGTAATACCATCAATCGCCCAAGTAGTATTCAATACCGTTACAGCCTATTAAAAGTCCACTGCTGAACATAGGCCTCCCTCATATATTACCTCATAGGGGGGATATTTGCCGCATTTGCCACGCTCGGCAAACGGACTGGCAATCACAGTTTTATTTTTATTTTTAGTCGTTATTAGAAAGGCGCTGCTGCTCATTTCCTGATTTGTTTCCTTCTGTCACCTCCTACGAAACCCACGGGATGATTTGGGGTAGTAAATATACTTACACCGCCACTACAAGGTTTCATTTATGAAATAACATATTTGACATTGTTAAGAATATAGCAGAATAAAATAGTAGGGTAGTTTGTTAATTGATGTAGAATTAATTTGTATCCTAGCCTCGTGACCGACGGAGTTTTGTTGAAATTTTAATGTCACGCTTCGTCCCACTCTACTGCCTGACGTCAAGTACAACGCTATTTTAATTTAATTAAATTGCACCTCATCTTGCTATTATTTTTAATACTTGTATCGATTCTGGTGTGTTTCCTGATTTAATGAAGTATAGTGAAGTAATACCTTTATTTAAATCCGGTAGTACATTGGACCCCGCTAATTTTAGACCTATTTCTGTACTACCAACTCTCAGTAAAATTTTTGAAAAAATAATTTTGGATCAATTGTTAATTTCTTTTAATACAAATAAATTACTTCATAAAAACCAATTTGGTTTTACAAGGGGTCGCTCGACTTCTGACGCAGGTGTTGAGCTTATGAAATATATTTTTAATGCCTGGGAGAATTCACAGGATGCCTTAGGTATTTTCTGTGATCTTTCCAAGGCTTTCGATTGTGTTCATCATGAAACATTAATCAGGAAACTACAACATTACGGTGTAAAAAATTTGGCGCTTAGACTTATTACTTCATATTTAAGTAACAGAACTTAAAAAGTTATGATTAATGGTAAAGGTTCCTCCGGATCAGTAGTATCAATGGGCGTTCCTCAGGGCTCGATTCTTGGCCCATTCCTGTATTTAATCTATATTGATGACTTACCTTATCTTGTAGGGAACAATGACGATATAGTATTATTTGCTGACGATACCTCTATAATTTTCAAACTCAAACGGCAGTTAGTTAATTATGACGATGTAAATAATGCTCTATCGAAATTAGTACATTGGTTTAACGCCAACAATATGCTCTTAAACGGCAATAAGATAAAGTGTGTTAAATTTAAAATACCTAATGTAAAACATTTGAATACCAATGTGCTATTAAATGGGGAGGAGTTGAGTCTTGTGGATACTACTGTTTTTCTCTATTACTATTTTCTGTATTACTATTGACGCGAAACTTCAATGGGGCCCTCATATATCTAAATTAGCAAGCAGACTTAGTTCTGCAGCATATGCTGTAAGAAAGATTAGAAGTCTCACAGATGTTGAGACAGCTAGATTAGTGTATTTTAGTTACTTTCATAGCGTAATGTCTTATGGAATTTTGCTATGGGGTAATGCGACTGATATTGAAGCTATATTTGTTTTGCAAAAGAGAGCCGTTCGGGCGATTAATAACCTAAATTGTAAAGAGTCCCTCAGACAAAAATTTAAAGAAATAAACATATTAACTTTGGCATCGCAATATATTTATGAAAATGTAATGTATGTTCAGAAAAACATAAATAGCTTTAATAAGAATAAGGATGTGCATACTTTAAACACTAGGAACAAACATAAGCTTGTAATACCAGTAACTAGATTCCACAGAATCAGTAATTCATTTATGGGGCAATGTATACGCTTTTACAACAAAATCCCAGAACTAAACAAGTTTAAAAGTTTTATTAAAGAAGAGCTGTACAAAAAGGGTTATTATAATATCAAGGAATACATGAATGAAAATAACCCCTGGGAATAATGTGATCGCCACCATGCTGGTTCTATTAAAAATCATTTAAAAATTGTATAAATGAAATTATTATTAAGTGAAATATGTTTGAAAAAAAAAATCCCCGCTGGGTTTCTTCCTGGTTCTTCCCAGGACAGAGGTATTTTCCGAACCAGTGGTAAATAAAAAATGACTTTCAATAAGAATTATGTAATAATCAATATTGAATAAAAATTATTCTATTCTATTCTATTCTATTCTTTCTATTCTATTCTATTCTATTCTATTTTATCTATCCCAAAACAATAATAATTGTGTAAAGCTTCTAATATTCATACTTTAAGTTTTCACTAATTAACTGTAAAGATTCAATAATTAGCAATTTGGTTATTTGGGCGAAATTTGGGCGGTGCTGCGGTCCTTTCAGCGGTGCCAAGTGGACTATTGGTATATCGAAGTGCTGAAGTGTTTGTACAGTAGGGCTACGATGGATATCCGAGTACAGAACCAGAGTACGAAACCTATCCAACTGAAGAGAGGTGTAAGACAGGGTGATTAGGTGGTAGAGCCACGAGGCAGCTTTTGCTGTCGCACGGATGGGCCGGCTCGAACCGGGGTGGTACCACGACCTCACAGAAAACCAGCGTGAAGTAGAGGTTTACGTCTGCGTTTCGCTTGGTGAGTGCAGGTGGCCGCAGGCCCTTTTTACTGGAAATGAGGCATTCCATCTTAGTCCTTACGGGTGACAACGCATCCACATTTTGATTTGTAATAGAGGATGGATGTAGATGTCTATGGGCCGCAGCAACCACTTACCATCAGGTGGACTGTGTGCTCGTTTATGACCCTTATCATATATAAAAAAATATCCCCGAAACTCTTCACCGCTACATTGGAAGACGTTTTCAAGCTACTGGACTGAAAAGGATACGGTATTAACGTCAATGGCGAGTACATCACTCACCGTCGATATGCCGATGATATAGTACATAGGGCAGAATCGCTGGAGGACCTATGAACTATGACACTATGCTCAATGACCTCAATAGTGTCTCGCAACTGATAGGTCTTAAGATGAACATGGACAAAACAAAAATCATGTTTACCGTCATTTTTGTTTTGAGACATTCACCTATGCCGGTAGTTTTTGGAAGCACTAGGCTCTAATTTATTATTTACCTGGGACAAATAGTCCAACTAGGTACGTCCAACTTCGACCGAGATGTCAATAGACGGATTCAACTTGGCTGGTCAGCGTTCGGGAGATTACGACACATCTTCTCTACCTGAAAACTAGATTATACAGCCAGTGTGTGTTGCCAGTGATTACCTATGGATCTGAGACGTTATCCTTCACTGCAGGCCGTATGAGGAGGCTCAAGGTCGCTCAGTGAGTTATGGAGAGGGCTATGCTCGGCGTTTCTCTGCGTGATAGACTTAAAACGAGGACATCCGCAGTAGAACCAGAGTAACCGACATAGTCCAAAGAATTAGTAAGCTGAAGTGGCGATGCACCGGCCATATAGCTTGAAGAACCGACAACCGATGGGGAAGAAAAGTTCTCGAGTGGCAGCCTCGTAGCGACAGGCAAAGTGTAGGGCTTCCCCCCACTAGACGGAGTGACGAACTGGTAAAATATGCAGTAAGTCAATGGATGCAGGTAGCTCGGGACCATGCTTTGTAGCATTCCTTGGGGGAGCCTATGTTCAGAAGTCGATTTGTGAAGGGCTGTATTGATGATGATAATGATGAATTTGGTTATATTATAGCTGACAGTGGTAGAGCGACGAGGCAGCTTCTGCTGTCGCACGGATGTGCCGACTTGAACAGGGGAGTTTCCTCGACCTCACAGATTACTAGCGTCAAGTAAATACTTGACCTCTGAGTGTCCGGAAGCCCAATTTTCCCTTTAACATGGTAGCATAATTCAATTATCATCATGTAAGCCGCATGTTCGTTCGCCCCTTCTTCTATAATAAAATATTCCCATAACTTGGAGCAACAATTGACTAGGCATCAAAACTCTGGGTGATCGTTATAGCCATGCCTAGACGAATGTTGAACTTGAGCGTAGATTACAGTTCTCTCTAGATTTATTGGAAGTACAAAACAAATTCTACAGGAGCCTGTCGACACGACTGCACACTAATAATTATTATTCAATGAGTTATAAAATTTTGTTGTTAATATAAATACATAGGCTGCACTAAAAGTATCAGGAATGGAATATTTCCACTGTTCCTGTCATATTAAAATCTTTTTAATTGAAAACTCCTTGGTTTTAAAAATCGAATACCATTTATTTATTTAAACCCCAAATTCCGAATGGAATGGTTGCTTCAATGATTGGTTCCATCGTATGGAAAAATGTGTCAAATTTCACGGAAAATACTTCGAAAAGCAATAAATACATTTTTAAATAGTAATGTTGTGTCACTTCCTTGATTCCCGAAATTTTCAGTGCCGCCCTCGTAATATCAAGAAATACACGAAAATTACCCCTGGGAATGAATTGATCGCCACCATGGTGGTTATATTAATATTCGTATAAAAATTGTACAAAATCATTGTAATATTATATATCTTTAGAAATATATAATCCCACTGAGTTTCCTTTTTTAATTTTTTATGGGATAAGGGTGATAAACGAGCACATAATCCATTATACATCTATCCTCGTTTGCGATTCAAAATGCAGACGCGTTGTCCCCCGTGAGGACTAAGATGGAATGCCTCGTTTCCAGTAAAAAGGGTATTCGGTTCTCTATACTCAACATACGAAACACAGCAGCGTTAAGCTGCTATTTTACGCTGGTATTCTGTGAGGCGTGATCCTTCCCCGGTCGAGCCCACCATTCGTGCTACAACTAATATAGCTGCAGCATGGCTTTACCACGTAAAAATAACCCAGTCAAAAATACCCCATTCTCAATCAAAAATAAACTTAAATTTCTGTTAATAAAACCTTCTTGAGTCTTGTTGGGAAATAAAAGTCGAAATATTTATAGTTATTATTTTACGCTAGCGTTTCTTGCTGATTTAAAAAAATACTCAATAATTATTATGTAATAACCTACATTAAATAAAAATATTCTATTTTATTCAATTCTGTGCTGGCGTCATTATTTCAAAACATCTGATTCTATTTCGTCAATGCATAACGCTTCGCCAAACTTGAATAAAGACTGTAGCAAATTTCTCCTATCAATTATAATCGATAGACGGACGCGCTTTGTCGATTCAATATGATACGACCGATCGAAACGCAAGGGTGTTTGAACCAGGTAATTAAAATATTAAATACTTATATTAATTTTCTAAATTTCAAGGGAGAAATTAAAATAGTTTAGTTTTAATCATATGAATTATTTGCTTCGTTAACATTTTTTAATTACATTTCTTATTAAAGATTACAAAACAATCTTAATATGTAATATTATATAATTTAATAATTCAATTTTCACTCTAATAGAAAACCATAAAAATGAACGGGAATGACATATTACAATGCTGGCTATAAAAGTATGTGAAATTTTCATATAATATTTTTATAGTTTTTAATAGCGTTATCGGTTGTAGAGAGTGTCTACTTGGCTAATCTCGCTGGGTATTTTAGGCTGGGCGTAAGAGATAGCTATACCGAAAGTCTGGTATAAGATGTAGGTATAATATTTATATCTAATTAAATATTTATGTCGTACGTATAGCTTATAAGCTTATAACAATTCCGCTATGGCCGTTTCCTTTGCTATTGCTTTGTATGATGCTTACCCTTCTCTTAAAATAACTAAGTTAAATATAAAAGTTTTTTTTTATAGGATAAGGGTGACAAACGAGTACCCAGTCCACCTGATGGTAAATGGTTGCAAAATGCAGATGCGTTCTCACCCGTGAAGACTAAGATGGAATGCCTCATTTCCAGTAAAAGGAGCCTCAATGCACTGCCAAACTGCCTGCACTCACCAAGCGAAACGCAGAGGTAAACCTCTGCTTCACGCTGGTATTCTGTGAGGTCGTGGTACCACCCCGGTTCGAGCCGGCCCATCCGTGCGACAGGAAAAACTGCCGCGTGGCTCTACCACTGAAAAACTAGCTAAGACTTGTTCATGTAAATTTACCCCAATAATACATTTTATATCATTAAAAATAACATAATATACAATATTTTATTATATACAATATTAAAAACTATAACAATAAAAAAACTAAAACTAGAAACTTAATTATCATTTAGTCCTACTCCCCGCGGTATCGATAACAATTAAACATAAATATTTGTTGCCTACGCAATCCATCTCAACAATTTTAAAATTAAATAAAATGACAGGAATTTTTGATATTCTTTAAATTATTAAAAGTCGCCTATCTTCATTTTGTCCTTCATAAACAATCGTAACGAGAAATATTATTAGGTAGTAACTAATATCGAATAATGCAATTTAAAACATAGTCGAAACGACTCATGCATGCTATTCTCAAGAGCTTGTACGTCCAATTTATGCATTCTGCCGGAATAGTTAGGTAATTTGTGTCCAAAGCCCATTCAAATTCTATTCCATGCTAGTCATCTCTATTAGCTAGCCTTTTAGAACACTAGAATGTGTTTTGAAGTAATGATGTAGGAAAGTTATCACAATTGTTGACGTACGAGTATTATGTTTTAGTTTTAGATAATTTTTGTTTTCTTTTTTTTTAATGTTATAGTGAAACTGTTTAGGTAATCTCATCGATCACTAATAAAAAACTAGATACACAATCAGTGACAAAAAATGTACTTAACGAATGTCTCTCTGAACTCGTGAACTCGAACATTTGGATGCGCTTTTAATATGTACGTAGCTTTGTGAATACAACTTTAGGCAATGCATTTAAGGTTGAATTTACATTAATGTATATTTATTTCAACTAGAATTACGTCAAAACAATGCGCGACAGTTTTAAGAGAACTTTTGCTTGGGATTGTGTATCTAGTTTTTTTATTAGTGATCGATGGGTAACTGGAAACGCGGCATTCGATCTCAGTCCTCAGGGGTGACAACTTAATAGAGGACAAAGAGGTCTTTCGGTCACAGCATTTACATCAGATGGACAGTGTGCTCATTTGTTACCCTTATGCTGTAGTCAATATTACAAATCACTAGAGGACCGCGCGTCAAGCAGTCAAGAAACCTTGTTGTTATGTCGCGGTCATCGAGTCGAAGGGACGCTTTATGAATATCCTTATATCTCTGACACTACATCCAAATGTCCCTCCGATCTTATGACATAAGTGCTTACATCATACATTCTTATGTACAACCTAAGCTTCGTAGTTTAAATTGACTAATTACCTCCATCTTGTACGCGCAGTTACCTAGAACAAAAATCAACCAGGATGCCATTTTAGAAATCAGGAAGTAACCTCTACAAATAGTATTAATTATATAGCAATGGTTTTATTGCGAACTTCGTCAAAAAGCCAGTCTTAACAACAATTTTCATTACACAGAGCACACTACACACTAGCGTGTGCGTGAAGTGTGCTTCATTAGCATTGTGGTCGCATTGTGTGAACGCACACGCGCTGCATATTAAACCAAACAGAATTAGTTAAAAACTTGCACAAATAATTTTACCAAATTGAACCAACGCACGGAACAATTTAATTTTTATTTTTAACACATTTAATTTTGTTGAGGTGTGCACCACTCTGTAATGGAGAAATTGCACCCTGCTGACAGAACTTGTAAAAATTTATACATTATTTTAAAATAGTATATTCTATATTTGACGGTTTTTATTTGAAATTAAATTTAAAGTCTTACTAAGTTAAAATGTGGTAGAGCCACGCTGCAGCTATATTAGAAGTATAGTTGAAGCACGAATGGGTCAGCTCGACCGGGGAAGGATCACGCTCCCATAGAAGACCAGCGTAAAATAGCAGCTTAATGCTGCTGTGTTTCGTTTGGTGAGTATAAAGAACCGGAGACACTTTTTACTGGACACGATGTATTCCATCTTAGTCCTCACGGGTGACAACGCATTGGCGTTTTAATTCGTAATCGAGGATAGATGTCTATGGGCCGCAGCAACCATTTACCATCAGGTGGACTGCGCTCGTTAGTCATCCTTCTCCTATAAAAAAAAATATTGTGTATTATGTTATGTAAATAAATGTAATATTTTAAGACTACGTCATCACTATTCTAATAGGCGACCGCCCTACACTTTGCTTATCGGTACGACGCTGCCACTGAAAACCTGTTTTGCCCATCGGTCGTCGTTCTTCGAGCTATAAAGCCAGCCAATTGTCTATTGTCATTTCAGGCTGATTTTATTTGGCTTTACCCGTAACTCTATTCTAGAGATATCCTTATTTCGAATTCTATCAGTTAGAGAAAATCCGAGCATAGCCCTCTCCATAGCTTGGTGAGCGACATTAAGCTTCTTCATTCGGCCAGCAGTGAAGGACTATGTTCTAGAAGAACCGATAACCGATGGGGAAGAAAGGTTCTCGGGTGGCAGCCCCGTACAGACAGGCGAAGTGTAGGGCGTGATGGCCCTCACTAGATGGCGGAAGGACCTGGTGAGACATGCAAGAAAACGATGGATGCAGGTGATACAGGAATGTATTTTGTAGTGATCCGTGGGTGAGGGCTAAGTCCAGCAGTAAACTTGTAGAAAGCAGTAATGACGATGGCGATTTAATTTTACGCGGTAAATATATATATTTTTTTATGAAATATCATAATATTTTAAACATAATTTCGACACGCGTTAATTGATACTTCTTGATAGTATATGTTTGAAAAAATTATGCGTATACTTAAAATACTCAATTAAATTTTCAATCGAATGGATTTCGAAAATACTTTATATTATTTAAAGATTAAAAAAGATTATTTAATCGCCAAAAACTTTGTCGTTCTAGCTCTCGATTTTGTAAGCGATAACCATAATATAATATTTTCTTATAATACCTTTTGAGTTTATATGCCTAGGTACTCTATATATTAATATGTATATTTTTGTTGTGAATAAACAAATAAGTTTTTGTATACAACTGATCGGTTAATAAAGTTTCATTTAAAACTTAGTTCGTATTTTAAATTTTAAATTAGTATCTGTAAATCCTCAACTTCGTCTATATTATAGTGCGACACTACTAGATACTTAAGCTATCTTCAATTGACAACACCAGACTAGATTCAATAACTGTTAATCATAATCGACCTTACACATTATAATAGTTGTTTACTGCTTACTTAAATTATATATTAATTATCTCTATATATGTCTCTTTCTATTGTCATTAAGTGAAAAGAGTGAAAGCAATTTTCAGCATTTCTTAAACGACGTCGATTTTTATGACTAAGGCGGTATATGTTTGTATGTACTTGTTTCCAATACATATCTTAATCTTGTATTATAATATTCTTTGAAATGTCCATTGGACACGTATAGCCACGAATGATAAAAACCGATTCGTCTAAGTTGAACTCGAAGAATCGATAACAAGAAGGGAAGACAGATTATCGATTAGCAGTCTCATACCGGTAAGCTGCTAGATGGAGTAAAGACCTAGTAAAAGATGCAGGAAGTCAATGAATACAGGTGTATGGCATTCTTTGGCGGAGACCTATGTTCCGTTGAAAAAGTTTTTAGCGTAATTTATTCCATTGTTAGACACAGGCCTTCGACTATTTCTGAAATAGTAATGGAACAATTAATCCGCCTTGCTGTTTCAATATGTGTTGGCGAATATTTTTAACTCCCGACGAAAAAGAGGTAGTTAATTTGTGTATCTGTGTGTCTGATTGTAGCATTAAAGTTCCCAAACGGAAAAACCGATTTAGATTTAGTTCTTTTTGTTCAAAAGCTGACGTAATCGAAAGTGTTCTTGACTATGATATAAACAATCTTTTCAGTCGTGTGAATATCATCAACTCCTATTTTTTCGAGGCTTTTAATTTTTTTTTTGAATTTAAGTTATTGAGGCATGAATTAAAGATATTGACGAATATATGTCAAAACTATAAGGCTTTTTAAAGACTAAAAGGTCTTTAACATAACTCAGGATTCTGATTATTTCATCCCCAGCTTTTATTCCACAAACCTAATTGAGCGAGAATTAATGTCGGCAGTAACTGAGATTAACTGCTATTTTTCTAGAAAAGATTAATTACCACCGGAACTTGTCTTGTAAGTGGTTAGTAGTACTGTATGAGATCAAAAATAAACGTCGGGTTTATAAATCTTCAGAAGTACAATTCATAATAAAAAATTAACAATATTATGTACTAAAATGGAGTCATTCTTGGTTCTTTATTTTCAATATTTTGTACAATTATGTTTACCTCCTTTTTTCATATCCAGAGCAAAGAGTCCTCGACAAATACCCTGTAAATGCTTTGTACAGTGCAGGCATGTAATTTTGCCTTTTCACATGAAATAACGTAGATACTCATTTTTATTTTATTATCCAATAATCGTATAAAGCCAGAATATAATCGTGCTTTGTTCTGGAATCTACGTGTACTTCTATATTATATTTATCCCTTAAACGTAAATTATGTTGGCTCACTTGGGTTTTATATATTTTGTCTACGGCCCTGTAAAATATTTGCCGCAACCTCCTCGATCAAACCACATGATTACAAAATAATTCCTTTTTACACGTGATAAAGCCACGCTGCAGCTATGTTATGGTTTTAGCACAAATGGGTCGGCTCGACCGGGAAAGGGCCATGCTCTCACAGAATACCAGCATAAAATAGCAGCTTAATGCTGCTATATTTCGTATAGAGAATTAGTATAGAGAACCGGAGACCCTTTTTATTGGATACGAGACATCCCATTAGTCCTCAGATGTGATAACGCATCTGTATTTTTATTCTTAACCGAAGATAAATGTAGATGTCTATGGGCGACAGCATCCACTTACCATCAGGTGAACTGTGTGCTCGTTTGTCACCCTATTTAAAAAACAAATTTCCAAAAAAATTATATATAATATTTTTTGTATATGTTTTACTGTTTAATACCACATTACAATCTCTAATAAAAGAAAATAATTCACGATTACCCAATTTCAGCTCGCAAATGTTTCCGCTCCTGTCTCGTTTCTCTTAATTAAGATTACTTAACGCAGTACATATTTCAAGTCTTAATTTCCTTTACCCCTCGTTACTTATATAATTACTACACAGTACGCAATAATTTGTAGGGTTTTCAAAAATATTTATGCATATTATAAAAAGGCTTCGTTATTATATTGTTTATAATGCACAGCGGATCGAACTTTCTTGAACCCTTTTTTAAATAAATAAGCGTGACAGAAGAGCACATTGTCCACCTGATGGTAAGTAGTTGCTGTGGCCTATAGACATCTACAAATATCATTAATTAAGAAAGAAAATGCAGAATGCATTGACAACCCTGACGACTAAAATGGAATGTCTCTTTCGCAGTAAAAAGGTCTCCGGTTCTCTACACTCACTATACGAAACACAGCAGCCTCAAGCTGAGATTCTGTGAGAGCGTAGCCCTTCCCGGGTCGATCCCACCCATTCGAGCAACCAAACTATACAACCATAATATAGATACCGCATGGCTTTACCACGTTTAGCGTTTGCGGCAGAACTTGACAAATTCGGTCGTAAGCATTACAGTTATTTACGTAGATACCGCATGAACCGCATTAATTATTTTCGCATTACAATCTGTATACTATGGACTACATTTTACTTCCTAGGGAGATATATTGCATATTATAAATGTTAACTATGTAAAGTATAAAAGTAAAGTAAAGTTACAGCCTATATACGTCTCACTGCTGGGCACAGGCCTCCTATCAATTTGAGAGGGTTTTAGGTCAATGAAATGTCCGCCGCGCTGCCCTAATGCGTTTTAGCGAACTTCACATATATTCGAAATATTTTTTTACTTATTTCTCAGACATTCAGGTTTCCTCACGATGTTTTCCTTCACCGCCGAGCACGTGGTAAATCGGCACTTAAAATTGCAATTATATTGTCTAAAGTATATGCCTCCATATTTTAAGTTTTTCAATGTGTAATATAATAATAGTCTGAGAGCTGGCGATGAATTTTGGAAGGGTCCTTTTGGCAAGTTAAGATTGAGTGTTTTGTGTGACAGCAATATTGTAAAAAATTATCTAGTGTTTTTATATCTTTTTGATAGATTTAGAATTAAATTATTCTTTTAGGATTTAGCATGTATGTATGCGCATATATGACCATGTAAATGTGTATATAGTTTGAATTATTTTAGATCAGTGTTGTAATAATTTGTATAATGGCTATTAATTTTAAACTCGTAAGGCTTGGGCTTGCCAAAAAATATGTTTTATAATTACCGCACCATGTTCTTAAAAAATGATAATATGTATCACTTTGTTGTGAACTCAAAGCCGCAACTATACTCGAAACACGCGGTTTCTCAGCAAACAATCACAACGCGAGGATCTTTCTTGTAATGTACTTATGGCTGCGCATAACACTTTTTTGTCGTATTCATTTGTAAACTTTATTCACGTCTGAGAATTTTTTAAAACCGCTAAATTTGTCTGGCGATTTGCAAATATAAAAATTAATCAATAAATACTTGATTAAAATTTGAGATTGCCAAGAATACATTTTTATTTTGGGAATTTTAATAAAATATTTTTGGAGAGGTCTGGTAATACTTTATAACCGACAAAAACGTTTGGGATTATTTTTTTTTGAATTATTTAAAAACTAAATTAAAAGATGAAAAATAAATCAAGTTACATAATATGTTATAATATGCCACTCAGTAACGAAATAACCGCAAACGCTGTGCCAGACTCACGGGACTGGATTCGCCAATTGACGAAATTATATATTTTCCCAATTTCAACTTGCCAAAAGGACCTTCCCAAAATTCGTCGCCAGCTCTCAGACTATATATAATACCAACATAGGGGGCTCAGATCAGGCTTGATTCAAAGTCACGCTAGTGTTTCCGAACTCTCATTCACTGGTAATTAAGCGCATCCGACGATTTTTACTTAGTTCACGTTGATTATATTCGGCACGATGCCCCGATTATGCCCTTAATTTATATAATGGAGCTTTAATTGCACTTTACATTGACTATACACCAAAGATTAACGTTGTTACGTGACGGTAATCACATTATCTCTCGTTCTACCAACAATATTTCAAAGTAGTGCATAATTGTGCTCGTACTCTGGATTGTGGGGACGTGGAAATTTATTAATTTGATATTGGTACACGACTATCTCGTTGGTGTAGTGATTGTAAACGTAATTCAAATCCCGGGTGGTGCCAATATCAGTTATTGGGTTTTTCTGTCAGGAAATTCTCAGTAGCGGCCCGGAGTAAAGAATTTGACGGTATTTCATTCACCCTGTATTTTGGAAAAACTGTTTGGTTAAACCGTTGGTCCTGCGCCTCGTCTCTCTCCGGTCATGTCGAATTATCGTCCCAACGGACTATGAGAATGAGGGAATAGAATACCTGTGCTTGCGCATAAATTCTACATAAACACTTTAATCCTGTCCTGCGCAGATGGCTAGTCCCTGTTGAAGACTGGCCGCCGTAACCGAAATTCGG
Source organism: Parnassius glacialis (assembly GCA_033319125.1). Lineage (NCBI taxonomy): Eukaryota > Metazoa > Arthropoda > Insecta > Lepidoptera > Papilionidae > Parnassius > Parnassius glacialis. The sequence continues at coordinate 40,271,700 of JAVANC010000004.1, read as the reverse complement.
TCTGGAGTATATTATTATTATTGGTACAATACTTTGACTGAAATAGTATAGTACCGATTGCCTCATAGGAGAGATATTTGCGATAGTTGTCACGCTTGATAAACCGATTTTTTTTTTCATTTTTAGTCGTAATTAGGACGACGTTGCTGCCCATAGTTTCGTTTGTTTCCCTCTGTCGCCTCTGACGACATCCACGGGACGATATGGGGAAGGGGGTATTCTTACACCGCCACTACACGGGTATATTATGTAATGGTAATATTTAAAAATATTAAGTATATCTTGTTTTCAAAAGTTATTATTATTATTTATTTGTCACACCAACAAGATAGACACTACAAACTTTCTAAGAGTAGACAATAAATAATTTAATGCTCAGTGATACCTCTTTTATATGTGTAAACTACATGAATATTGAGCGACATACTCACATTGCTTGTTGCTTTATAAATAGTTATCTTAAAGGGAACATTACAATAAAAACAATACAAATCAGATTTACAAATACACAGTTCTTAAACATTACGCTTTACTTACGAAAATATAAAACAATACCAAAAGAATCATGCCCACTTTCCATACATTTAAAAACCTGATAGTGAAAGTTGATGTATAATTATAAAGTATAGTAGAAAAACTACATGTAAGCTCAGAAAATAATGTCATATAGTTATTTTTACGATTTAAACGCTACGAATCCCAAAATATACAAATGTCACTTTTTAGGTTAGGATTTGCCGTAACCAAATAGGTAATAAAGAAATAAATGTGCTATAACTTATTATTAACGCTCGAAGTTAAAATAAGAATACTTATCTAGTTATGGTCTAAAACGTCTTTTTTACTTTGTGAATTTCTTGAAACCAACTGCCCCTAAGTCACCGCTTGATTGTCACCATAAATTGAGTGTCTAGCTCTATCTGCTATTTCTTCAGCACACATAAATACTTATTAACTACATTTAGTTCATCTTGTATTGTCAAAATGATCACTTATCAACCAAACACATTTCATTGGCCTATGGTATATACTTACTGATGAAAAAAATGGAATAAACCAATAAAACACTATATTAAAGTGGTATGGTTTATTAATTATCATTATTTTCACTTAAATCTCTCACCACCACGTCATCCAGAAATTCTGCTGGAGCAGAAATATTTTCTTGATACCATATAGGGTTGTAAAAAGAAGTAACATAAACAAAATGGCACAGTACACAACGAGACGCAACTCAATCTACGGACGCAAATGCAACAACGAAGAACTGCGCCGATGCCAAATGCAGAACTGTCAAATGTCAAAAAAATCCATTTCATTCGTCCGCACTCGATGACATACTGAATGATTAATTTATTTTATTATTATATTATTTTATATTAATATGTACTATACAAATACAAATAAATAAAAACTGACTGATTAAATAAAACATAAAATAATGTATAAAACTCAGAAGCAGAGTTAAGTAAAGTAAAGTAGCAGTGTATAAAATGGAACGTCCAAGAAAAAGGGTAGTTGAGATGCGTTCAAAAAATATAATACGTTTACCCTTGACGTAGAATAAACTTATAGAAATATGTAAAAATATTTTTTCTTGCGTTTCTTTTAACATAGTGAGAGGCGTAATTAATTTACAATTCAATTAGCTGAATTTTAAGATTTATTTCATTTCTATACATTGTCAGGTGAAAAATGGGCATTGTTCTTTCAATGTCAAAGAATTAAAATGTTATTATATAAAGAAAAAGAATGTTTATGAATAAATAAAAGAATAAAAACAATGTCAGTTTAATGTCAATGATAATTTCAATTCGAATTAATAATAAAAAAATACAATTATTAAGATTAAAATTATTTTATACAGTAATAAAAAATAGAAACATTAAAAAATATCACAATAAATATTTTAAAAATCGTTTATCAGTTGTGACACTACCCTTTTAAAGCGACGTAAGGGGTCTGAGAAAATATCCAAAGTTTGTGTCTTTCGACGTTTTTTCGAAATACATGGACCATCTTTGGATATAATTTGTTCACTCCCGGTATTACCCATATATTTGTTATGTATCTCGTTGTAACTCCTCATTAATCTGTTTAGAGGAGCATAATAGCCTAAAGGCGACCATGCTAACTTTGTGACGAATGGATTGTATTTCTTATACCTCGGCGATCTTCTGGGAATAGAAAAATTAATATGAGATATAACGTCTGGAGCATCGATGTAACCATTTATCATTTTGTAGAGCAACAAGATATCAGACATCGCTCTGCGCTCAACGAGAGGTTTCATATGAAAGTACTTCAAACGATCATTATAGCTAGGCAAGAGTTTTGCTAAATTACAACTGTAAGTCAAGTGCCAGAGGAATCTTTTTTGTACACCTTCTATACGCTTTTTGTATACGTCATAGTGCGGGTTCCACACCACGCTGTAGTATTCTAAGCTACTACGCACAAGTGACGTATAGATTGCGATTTTTGTGCTCGGATTTTTAAACTCCCTACAGGTACGCAAGACAAACCCCAAGGTCTTGAAGGCTTTTTAGTAATGCTATCTATATGTAAATTGAATTGCAATTTGGTATCAAGAATTACCCCCAAATCTCTTTATATTATCAACCTCTTTTAATGGTACATCGTCAATACAATAATATCTAGTCACTGAGAGATTTTTTCTAGTGAAGCGTACCACGTGGCTTTTGTCAATATTCAAGCTCATACCAGTTATTCATGCATACTACTAAAAATTTTACTTGGCAAACTCCTAGCCAGAAAAAGGGAATTACTAACTAGCAGAAGATTTAAAGACTATGGATGTTGATTAATAACATTGTGAAACTAAGCATATTATGCATTCTGCAGTCTTAGGTTTATTTTAAACCAGCGACCCGGCCCTGCTTTGACTGGATAGGATCTATTCATGTGGCAATATTTAGATTTAAGATGATCAAAAACTATTTATTTTATAGATGTTTCGTTTTTTTCAAAAAATATCTAAGTTTTTAGATAAAATATTCCTTGGATCCTTCATGGTATTGTTCGTAGAGTTTCATTACAATCGATTCAGATATTTTGTAGATTATTATTTATTTATATTTAAGGATTCCTTTTATAAAATAATATGTTCCTTCAGTTAAAACATTTCTTCGATACTGTAATTAAAATCTAATATATGAAAATAATATTTCTTTGTTCATATTTTATGCGCTACCATACCGTTCATCAGATTGCGGTAAATCTTTGTCAACTTATTGCTTGCACTTACGCGAAGGTTAGCGCATCAAGGATGGCGGCATACCGTACCGACAAATTTATTTGAAAGTTATATAACTTTAGGTTTAAAGAGTTTATTATCTCAAAAACAAAACAAAAATTCACTTATATGATACTTAAAAATATTATATATATTACTGGTAAAAATAATAAATTTACATACCTTGACTTATATGAATAAAGTTACATAAATATATCTAAATTAAGAAAGCACTATCATTAAATTAATGTTCGACAGTGCTTTATTAATTTATCTTTAAATTTTGAAAAGTTTTTTCATGTAATACCTCGTTCGGTATACAATTGTACAGTAGCGCTCCCTCAAACTGAATAGTTTTAGTCCTAGCTTTTGGAAATTGCAGTTTATGTTTGTTTCGTGTACAGACTTTTTATGATTTAGTTTAAAAATTAATTTGTATGCGTACGGAATCTGAGAGAATTTTTCTGGATAGTATGCACTTTTTATATTTATATAACTGAGTTATGGATAATGTATCAGTTTTTTTATAGAGTTCTTTAGTCGGTAAGCGGTAGTCAAGTTGGAATAAAACTTTTAAAATTTGTTCTGGGATATTTGAAGATCCTTAATATTAGTTTTAGATGCACTTCCCCATATCTCTATTAAATATTCTAGTAGACTTAGTTAGTGAATTATAAATAATAGTTCGTACTTTATAAGGTATACAACGTATAGATCAGCGAAAATCTCCTGTCAATAAAGTAATTTTTTACTGCAGGTAATCTAAATCAGCTCGCCATGTTAATTTACAATCCAAAATTACACCAAGATATTTTTCCGATTCTGACTGTTTAAGTTCTTTATTTATTATTAAGGGATTGAATTTAGGAACTTTTTTGTTTTTCGCAGTAAAAACCATGTAAGAAGTTTTAGTAACATTTATAGTGAGCAAATTGTATTTAAGTAATTCATTCACTATATCTAGATCAGCTTGTGCATCTGATATAATCTTTTTTTTTAGGAGAGGGGGCAAACGAGCATACGGCTCGACTGGTGGTAAGTGATTACCGCCGCCCATGAACAACTGCAACACCAGGGGAATCGCAGATGCGTTGCTAGCCTTTTAAAAAAAACGCTCTTTTCTTGAAGGTCCCTAAGTCGTATCGATCTGCAAAAATCTCTTGTGGTAGTCGATTCCATAAGCAAGTCGTCCGAGGAAGAAAGCTTCTTTTAAATCGCACAGTGCTAGACCGCCAGTCATCCAGATGGTGTGGATGGTATCGCGAGTTTTGTCGCGATGTGCGATGGTGAAATTGTGCGGCTGGAAACCCCGTGGTAAATGCAATATAATAGGCAAAGAGATGCAACATCTCTTCGCAGTGCCAGTAAGTCAAGCCGATCGGAAAGAGTTCGGTCGCTGACGATTCCAACAGCTCTGCACTGGATACGATCAAATCGAAGGAGCTGACAATGGGGAACCCCAGCCCAGGGATGGGAACAATATTCCATGTGCGGTCGAACCTCTGCCTTGTAAAGTTGCAGGCGATGTGCCGGCATAAAATACTGTCCCGCTCTGCTGTTCTAAACTCTAAGCTCTAAGTTTTTAGAGACCAATTTGGCCTTCTCTTCAAAGGGACCATTTCGACCACGAAACTGCACGTCACTTGGTATGTCGACTCCGAGGATTCCGATACTCGCTGAGGCAACAAGGGAAGAGCCTTGAAACTGAGGAAATACGACGAAGGGGTTCTTTTAAGTGGTAATCGAGCAAACTTGTGTCTTCTGGAGATTGAACTGGACTAGAATTAGTCACCCCCAGTCTGAGACTTTGTTCAACAAAGTCTTGACTTTTTGTTCGATATGTTTGTCGTGGTACTCGGCGACGTTTTCCCAAGAAATATTGGCGCGGCCAATGTATAAAGCATCACCAGTGCTGCTATCCACATAGCAATGATTGTTACCGGTTTCCAACATGTCATTTTAACAGTGGTAGAGCCACGCGGCGGCCTTTGCTGTCGCATGGATGGGCCGGCTCGAACCGGGGTGGTACCACGACCTCACAGATTACCAGCGTGAAGTAGAGGTTTACCTCTGCGTTTCGCTTAGTGAGTGCAGGTGGCCGGAGGCTTTTTTTACTGGAAATGAGGCATTCCATCTTATTCCTCACGGGTGACAACGCATCTGCATTTTGATTCGCAAACGAGGATAGATGTAGATGTCTATGGGCCGCAGCAACCACTTACCATCAGGTGGACTGTGTGCTCGTTTGTCACCCTTATCCTATAAAAAAATGCAAAATAATCAACAGCACACAGCCTTGTGGAACACCAGAGTTTATGGGTTTGTAATTGGAGCATCACCGTCTACTACAACTTGATGCTCCAATCTGCAAAAAAACTGGTGATCCTTTTGCACAATTTCTCGGGAAGCCCAAAGGAAGGAAACTTCGTAAGAAGCGCTTTGTGCCAGACCCGATCGAAGACCTTAGCTATGTCCAAACTAACGGCCAATGCTTCCCCCTTGGACTCTACTGCCTCCGCCCATTTATGAGTTAGATAACCCAGAAGATTACCAGCCGAGCGACCGCGTCCGAAACCGTACTGATGGCCACTAATCAGCTGGTGATCCTCAAGGTACGGCATGAGCTGGCTGTTAATAATGAACTCCATTACGTTAGAGAACAAAGACGTGATCGCGTAAGGCCTATATTTGGAAGGATCAGAGCGGCTACCTTTTTTAGAGATCGGGTGCACGAAAGCTGTCTTACATGATATCAGGACTACACCTAGGGAGTAGGAGTACCGGAAAAGATGCGTTAAAACCGGTGCTAGCTCCGGAACACACGTCTTCAGCACAATAGAAGGGACGCCATCAGGCTCACTTGACTTCTTGACGTGCAGAGAGAGGAGTGCTCTGCGCACCGAGCGTTGCGTAAACAGCACATCCTGCATGGAGCACTCCCACCGCGGTATGGTCGGCGGTGTACTACTCCCGTCATCAAGGGTCGAGTTGGATGCAAAGAGAGAGCCCAGCAGATCGGCTTTGTCTTTTGCGGCATGGGCCAGTGAGTCGTCCTCCCTCTGCAGAGATGGGAGAGATGGCTGACAGAAGTTCCCTTGGGCAGCCTTGGCGAGAGAATAAATCCACACGGATTGCACGTGTTCCCGAAGGAAGACGAACTAATTTCTCGCCATTTCTGTCGATGTGCTCTGACTTTGCCTTGACAATTACGCTTTTGAAGGACCGGGAGACGGCATTATACTTCTTTTTAAGAGCGCTGGTATTTGCATCCCGAGAGGTTGATGTGTGAGCCCAGGCCTGGTAGCACTCTTGCTTATGGCGTAATGCAATTTTGCAGGAGCGAACAAAGCAAGACTGGTTTCTGTCTCCGATAGGTATCACAGATAATCACATCAGAACAGAATCAGCAACAACGCTGGGATCATCCGCCGAGAAGCAAACCCCGCCTCCAAGGGTAGGATGCAAAAAATTATCGCATCCCGTCGCAATCGGCTGACTTACAATGCCAAACGTAACGAACGAATTTGAGATCCACGTAGGCGAGGTAACCAGTTGTGCCAGACCATATGCCAAAGCAAAGTCATAAAAAGATCTACCCGCATGACCGGATAAACGAGAACCAAGCCATTCAGCGTAGTGGGCGTTAAAAGCACCAAGCATCACGATCTCTGCGGATGGGACCTGTTGTAGCACGGAATCTGCAATCATTTGGACGTGGTCAATGAATCGGGATATGTCAGCATGGCCGCTATGGGACCTATAAAAGCACCCGTATATGCGGGGATGGTCGTCGCTGTCTACGCGCAGCCATAAGATAGACAGATCCGTACCTTCAAGGCTATCGAGACGTCGAAAACAGATGTCTTCTCTGATGTACAGGCAAACTCCAACCCGGGGCACAAAGGAGTGTTTAGGAGAGATACGAAGTATCAACCGGAGAGGATACTTTTGTCTCGGTTAGAAAGAGCAAGGCCGGCTACGCCGTTTCCAGATGGTAGTGAACGGCGTTAAGGTTTGAATGAAGTCCCCTGATGTTGCAGAATTTCACGAATAGCGCGGCAGGGGGCGCCTTTGACTAATTGCTCCGTTTGCCCCGAACTAGTTTAGTCTCAAGCGGAATTTTGCCCCACCCCCCTCCCTCTAGAATACGTGGGGCAGCCTGAGCACCCACGCTCAGGAAGAGTAGGGTAGCTTGGGCATGGATGCTCAGCCAGGGATTCTCCGTCACCGGGGGTGCTGGTACCCTCCTGGGGTAGTGTTTTATTTAACTCCGCTACCGTGTCAAGAGGGGGAATTGGGCCTTCGGCCACCTGCACTCACCAGACAAAATGCAGAAGCTGAGTTAGAAGTTCTGCTTCTGCATTTTGCCCTCACAGAAGACCAGCGTGAAGTAGACTAGAATAGAATAGAATAGTTCTTTATTCAAGAACCTTTAAAGCTGAATTAAATCTGACACCGATATTTTTTTATTTATTGAGCAAGATCGACTGTGAGACAGTGTCGAATGTTTTTTTTCAAATCAATGATTATAATCATTGATTTGAAAAACCTACAACTATTCTTTTGTTCAATATTAGTTTTCAAACTGTAATTAGATCGATTGTAGCCGAAAGAGTCTTTGATCTGGCACGAAATCCGTAATGATATCTATAGAGAACATTTGATTCTGTTTGATAATTATTTAAACTTACATATATAATCTGCTGAAATGCTTTGACATTACTAGCAAAACCTATATGGGCGATTATAGTCCTCAGGGTCAGATTTTGAGCCAGCTTGGTGAATAGGGCTAAAGATGTAACTTTAGTTACCTTTAGGCTATCTAGAAATACACCATCTCTTATACATTTATTGATACATAAACATAAATTATCGCTTATTAAGTCATTGACACACTTTATTGCTTTAGGTGTTATACTATCTATACCTGAACTTGCATTATAATTTAAGTTTTTGATTATTATTTATATTTCATCGTTTGTAAATATTTGAAATGTTGAGAGGTTTGTGTGCATGCATGACTTTTTATGGTTAATATATGCTATATTATTATAATATTTCTGCGGTATATCTTTTGCTAAAAGTGTACCTATTGAAGGAAAGTAGCTATTAAAAGGTTCACATACTTCTGTTCCATCATTAATGGTTTTACAGTTTACTATAAATTTTGGAGGGAGCACAATTTTTTTTTTTTGTTTGACAATATTGTAAATTAGGTTCCACATTTTTTTTAGGTTTGTTATATCATTTAACGAAAACAGTATAGTAATATTTGTCTTTGCTGTAACTTTATTTCTCACATTATTAAACAAATTTTTAATTCAATATTTTCATTATCTTGTTTTACATTTTTCCACAGTATATTACGGTTTCTAATTTCGTTTAATATCTTTTTGTTTACCCAGTCTTCTTGGGGTAGATTTTGTATTTAATGGTTTTACGATTCTTAATATTTTCTTTAATAAAACTTTCCAATTGATTATAGTCGTGATTTATCATCTGACTTCTATAACAAATTTCATGGGACTTGTATATTTCACTCTTTTGCTTAATGACGGACGACGAAGCATACCATTTGGTTCAAACGCATATGAAATATTGAGAACAAATTAAATTGGCTTCGTTCGTCTCGTGGTCGTAGCGCGCCTTTTGACAAAAAATTCCGGGTTCGAATTCCAGGTCGATTCAAAATCTGATATTGTTTTTTTTTGTCAAAAGACATAGTAGTAGCCCGGTATGCGACAGTAGGCCATGTTTCACTCTTGTGCTTTCCTAAGTACGTCACATGATCTCACTCCGGTCGTGTCGGATTTTCGTCCCATCGAACTACGAGCGTTGCCGAAATTCAGTCTGAAAGCCATTATTATTACTCTAAGACCTCAGTTGAAAGCACGCGATGGAGCGTGTGTTGCGGCTTGTTTCCCATACTATTCGAGCGACGCCACGTGGGCCTCTCTAAACAACGTGTATTTTTCATGACGACACGCTGCACGCTCCACCCAACGCTGTTTAATGAGACCTAAATCCTGTTACGACACGATTCTCATAGAATTCGAGTGATGGATACTCATGGCAATGAATACAACACGTAGGTTTTTCTCATGACGTCCCGCTGCAGGCCCTGCCAAACGCTCTCTAATAAAACCTAACCCCTGTAGCAGCACCATACCCATTCAACTTGAGCGTCGGCCACTCAGGCCATTGCGATATAACAGCTGAAATACACAGTGCATGCTCCGCCAATCACTACCCACTGAAACCAAGATACTGACATATACCATTAGGCTAAATGTGCGCAAGTGTCTCACCGATTAACACAACTATTGACCATTTAGTAAAATTACAATTAATTTCTCGGGTCCACTAATTCGTTATTTATTGTGATGGCGAAGCAAGTTGCTAAAAGCAATTTAGGGTATTTCTGGAATAACCAGGGTTTTACCGTATGAAGCGATAATGAATAATCAAAACTGTCTTTAACTTTTCTAAAATTTAAAATCGTCTTAATTAGCTATTTTAAAGCAATAGAGCTCCTAAATTTCGATATATTAAAATCGTTCGTTTCGTTTCCTAGAGATTCCAAACAAATCATTTATATAACTATTTACACATATATACATATACAGTTTATTTTGAAATACTCGTCTTTTAGCTGTTAACAATTAAGGAGTTTCTAATGGGTCCAATTTTGGGTACATTTGACCCATTAACGACTCCTTAAGTGTGTCCTTGATATTTTGCTTAGTAATTATTAAAATTCGACGTTTGTAACGTTGCCGCTCTTAGTACCTTTCAACGATAGTGTAGCACACCAAATAACGACGTTGGTAGTCAGTTAGCTTCAAAGTATCAGTACGATGTTCGAAAGTGAATTTCGAAATTTATATTTTTGTTATTTTTTTATATTTCTATGATGATTGATCCCTCTTTATTTTTTATAAATAGTACATTATTGTATAAGAAAATAAAGAAGATTTTGTTTGATATACGTAATTATAGAAATATTAACGAGGAGGTGAACTTGATTCCATACAAGCTTGGGCCCGGCGTGAACAAAATTAAAATATGTGTTAGTTTGAAGATTTAAATATTTCCTAATTATATCTAAAAATCATATTTTTGCCGGACCTGAGGTTTTTGTTTTTATTTTGTTTTATGATTTGTAGGTCATGTAGTAAAATCACTCGTGCTTGTGATAGGTTGTTTGAATGAATTGAAAAAACACAAAGGAATGCAGTTTTGTAGTTATTGTTATATAAAGTAAAATAAAATTCAACCTTTTTTAATTGTTTAATTATTTTCTGCAATTATCAATAAAATGTAATCTAAAAAAACAGCTGGAGGCTGTACATTGTCTGTTTTATTACTCTCAAAACTTAAGTATCACATTATTTTCATAATATGGGCGCAACACACTACTGTCCTGATCCGAAAGAAAATCCAAGAGTCAAGTTTAATAAATCCAAGAAAATAAAAACACGAAATCTATCCAAAAAAACAGCTACAATGCCAAATGCGCATGCCGCATGACAAGCTGAAACTTGCACAAATTATAAAGTTGTATGTACAAGAGAAACTTGAAGTTACTAAGTTAAGTCTCCTTCGGAATATGCAATGATCAATAACCATACAGCCTATTCAATCGTGTAGGATAAAATTCAAATGTCTTTTGATTAAATGACATAGCCTATTCAATCGTTTTCTAAATATATTATTTTATTCAATATCAATAAATACAGATTCGCGTCAATGTTTCAATATTATGATTTTTTTTGGTAAGGAAGGTTATTTTAATATAAAAATAGCCTTCATTATCTATGGCCGTAGACAGAACAGAAAGATATTTAAAAAAGTTTCGTTCTGCTAAAGCAAAAGCATTAGCTTTTTATTTCAGTTTAAAAAAAAATTTTTATTATTGTCCCAAGGACTACAGAAATAAAAACCATTTATATATGCTTATAATTTATAGTTATATTACCTACATATTTTTGTATAACTGTTACGAACGATGTCAACAACCCAATTTCATACATATCCTTTGGTATAATTTTGTAACAGCTTTTGTTTAAGTAAAAACAATAAATGTTAATATTTTATTCGGTTATAACTTTCTTTACATATATTGAATCCTTATTAGAAAGTAAACATTTACGTTTATAGTTTGGGGATAAGCTTAAGCTTATGACTATTTATAAATATATATATATATATATATATATATATATATATATATATATATATATATATATATATATATATATATATTTATTCAATTCAATTAAATAAAACATACATTGTTTACGTTCATATTGCCAATGTCTCAGAATATGTATATGTATGTATGTATGTTATACTCTAAGTCAGTGTCAAACACTTAATAGTCTGTGGTAAAAAAGAGCAGAGAATTGAGATAGATTCATTAAATAAGCTGTGAATTTCGCGTGATTTCAGATGGTTTTTTTTCAATAGCGTGTTATGTGTATGACAATGGAAAGAAAGCATTTCTTCTAGGTTTTGAGTATAAGGATGCGTAAAGATTAAGTAACATGTTGTGTAACTTTTGTTTTATAATGTTGTTTTTCAACATTGCAACATATAACAATACTGTACACATTAGAACAACAATATAATATAACAATGTTATATGACATTGTCGTTTGTCGTTCTGCAGTGCTTTTCACAATGTTGACAAGAGAAGACGTTTTGCTAGCTGCTGCAACATCTCTTGTATTTTAAATAACAAAAGAAAAAAACATAGATAGTGGGTACGTCCGAAACAAACATAGTTTATTGACTAGAGAAAAATACTCTCGAGTTCTATAAAATGTTATGTTTTATAATATTACGCACGTTAGACATCTGTGTTTTATATATTAATATGTAGTTGAATTTTTATATATTAATATGAAGTCCACTGCTGAACGTAGGCCTGCCCCACATATTGGGGATATTTGCCGTAGTTGCCACGCTTGGCAAGCAGGTTAAGCAACTGCAGTTTTTTTATTTTTAGTCATTATTAGGAAGACACTGCTGCCCAGCTCCTGATTTGTTTCCCTCTGTCGCATCTTACGACACCCATAGGATGGAATGAGGTAGTGCCTATTCTTACACCGCCAATAAACGGTTTCTTAATATGCACACCTAAAATATAATGAATACGGTCAAATTTCGACCACAAGTACTACGTTATTTTAACACATATATTTATCATTTTGTCATACGATTATTTGTCTTTGTCTGAATATATAGTGAAAATATTGACTAATACAATCACTATTTTGACTTGGATTATAATATTGTACGTATAATTATGTTTTTTTGTTATGTTTTACCTTACCGTGTTGATGGTGAATTAAATGACTAATATTCAGATTAGATTGAAAAAATAATCAAGCTGTTAAACACTCTCTTTTCATAACATACTCGTAGCTGCCTCTGTACAGTGTCCACTAATTTTTCCAGAAAGTTTTCATTTATATTGTTGAGAGAGATGATATTACGATGAGACATAATTAAGTATAAGAGTTTTACCAACCTTAACACTTATTTCTTTAGTTTTATGAAGAAAGCGCAAGCAAGGTGGTTTCCGCAGACCACTTCAATAATAGTTTATTGAAGCTATAAGAATGAAGATAAACAAGTTATTATTATTGTATTTTTCTGCTCCATCTGACTTACTCATACAAACCATATGATAGTACTTTTTTTTAAAGGATAAGGGTGACAAACGAGCACACAGTTCACGTAATGGTAAGTGGTTACTGTGGCCCATAGACATCTACATCTATTTTCGATTACGATTATTACTTATCTAGTTATTTGTACAATATGACCTTGCATGATTATTTGCTACGCTTTATTGTAATCAATTTACTTAAATGCGTATTGTAGGGCGGACTAAATGCTTTTTGAAATTTAGTTCACGCCTTTTTTGGCACTGGGAGAGATCGAGTCAATCCCAATGAAGCATAGTAAAACATTATGGCAGGTACAAAGTATACAAAATGTAAGAAATAAGTTACAAATTCAATTGTATTTAAATAAAAGGCAGACACTTCAATTGTATTTAAATAAAATACATATTTAAATACAATTGAAGTGTCTGCCTTTAATATAGAAATAACTGACTTTTTTGAGCTGAGGGGGTTTCTTAATTTTTTAAATTTTAAGATACGAATTACTATTTTTAAAATTTTGGCTTTCTGTCCAAGGCTTCGACTGGTTGAACCGATTGTAATAATACTTCACGAATAAATATAAAGCAATGCCAGGAGTGATCTAGGCTAATCCGAAAATCTTGGGAATTTTTTGAAATATCGATGAATTGGTTAAATAAATAGTCTTTCACGATTATTTTAAAACAAAATAACGCCACATTAATAGATCCTGCTCAGGCGTGACAGCGGCGGGCTAGTAGTTAAGACAACGATCATTAGCTTTATTGACATACATTCATAGACAACGATGCTTGCTGGCAGCTAAAAAATTTATCATCCTATTTTGTACCTTGGGTGTCATAATAAGCTACTATGGAAAATGCCAGAAAATCTTATGGCTTCCGATAAATGACAATGATGGTGATGAACAAGATGGTATCATTTAGTTTGAGAGAGATCTCAAATACACAGATTGCTAACGAGCATCAGCATCTGGTAAGCTGATCGACAATCCGCCTATCAAATGTGACTCCAGTAATAGAATTTTACGGCCTAAATATGAAGAAGAAGGTAGAGAAGAAAGTTAAGTTTTATTGTTAAATTAACCCGGAGCCATCGAACATGGGTATAAAGAGGTCACTATTCACTATTGTTTAATGTCCACTCGACATTGGTATAATACCTTCAAACTCTATGTTTTTGATAACTTTCGCAGCAATCAATGAGGAACTGGTCTAATATGTGTTTAGCATCGGCTCGGTATACCACCACCAATCTGGAAAATCCCTTAGATTAAGAAAAATTTTACACGTTAAGTCCAGTTAAAAATATTTTAAGTAATACCCAAAAGCATACAGCAAATTCGCTTGTAAAATAAATAATACTCTAACGGCATGCAGCATTTATTTTTCTGAAATAGTATTGTAGATACTATAAAATATTTTTCCTCTTTCTTATTTGACTTATTTTACGGTATAACCCAAAGATAAGCTGAAATATTATAAAAAGCTATGATACTTATGCGGGATATAAACAGTGAAACTTATTATATTACTACTTAAGAATTTTATTATATTTTAGCATAAATTTAAAGAAAAGAGTAAGATTAACAAATATTTTCTCATGCTTGCAGGTTTCTTAACGATATTGCACGCTTCATAACGCGAAGCGTCATTAGGTAGTGCTTTACTCTCGACACGTCAAGTTCAAGCAATTTTGTATTCTTAAAATGCCTCTATCATAACCATATTGCACTTGTACGATAATATTAGTTGCCGTATATCAAGAAAACACTTTAATTAATCCAGCTTATATTTTCTAAAAATTCATTTTATACTGCTACTTTGAAAAAAATGGTTTAAAAATTATACGTGGTCACGATAACTCCCAAAAACATGACGTATTGCGACCATGTTTTTTTTTATTAGTTTCAGAATTACGTCGACTGGTTCCTTATTTCATATCCATAGTTTAGTACGCATAGTTTGATAATAAAAATATTTTCAAGTTTTATAAGTTTATGAAACGGTCGTGAGGCGTTCACTTTTAGATTTTCCAATTTTTTTTCTTTTACTAGTAAATACGTGATGAATTCACAATTAACAATTTTATCAATGCCAGCGAGATTCGTAATCCCTTAATTTATTATTGGTCTCCATAAAATTTTATTCACCTTGAGGGATACAAGTGGAAATATAATGTAAAAAATCCAAATTATTCAACCGTATTCCGTGTACTGAAAAATATTTATTATTCTGATGTGCGACAAATGTATATTTTAAAGTATATAATATTTAAATAACAAAATATCACATCAATTATAAATCCCTGTCTAAACACATATTAATCTCTGCATGATAAACTTAGAAATGAGGATATCCGTAGTAAAACCAGTGTAACTGACATAGTGCAACGGATTAGTAAGCTGAAGTAACAATGGGTCGGCCATAGAGCTCGAAGAACCGACAACTGATGGGGAAGCAAGGTGGGACGTACCCTACTAGAGTAGGAGTGATGGCCTGATAAGACACGCAGGAAGTCGATGGATGCAGGTGGCTCAGGACCGAGCTTCGTGGCATTCTTTGGGGAGGCATATATTCAACAGTGGACTTGTGAAGAGCTTTTATAATAATAATATATAAAAACTTGTAAATATAATTTACCTGATCGATATTACATCCGGTTACAATATAAGAGCGAATGAAAGAGAGAAACTTAATAAATACCTGAAATAATCCGGCTTTGGAAAACACCTACTGAAGCTATACTTATAGTGGTTGGTGCCACAAGAATAATCCCTAAAAGCCTACATAAATAATGCAATAAAACTCATATCGACGTAAATGTTATACAGAAACATGGAGCAATTCATTCCGTCACAATATTGCTAAAAGTTTTAGGTAATTAGCTAACTCTTTCTGAGGTTCAAGTTTAAGTTCTGATAATACCAAGAGTACCTCGAGGAGAAAAAATAAATTAACGAAATATTATATGAATCACAAATGTAATAAAATATTTTAAAAATAGAAATACTACGATGGGATTAGATAATTTTATTTCAAATTATTTTTTTTTATTATAATCCACAACAAAGAGTTTTTAATAATATAAGATTTGTCATTTACGATATCGTCTTTAACATTCGTACCCTTTTTTACATATGAATGTTTCATGAAACTGAGCGAATCGCACGTATTTTTGATCGATATTAGATGCTCTACTTTTTCGCTTTGCCCGTATTTTGCAATATATTCAGGCGAAATATAATTTCCTGTGCTAGAGTGTTGAATTTGTAGGACCACATCTAAAGCCCTTTCATGTCGACATTCCACGTATTCTAACTAAACGGATTGCTTCGTAATGCGTAGAGTGAAGGAGTTAAAGAGCTTACAAACATCTGTCTTTCTATTCGATTACAATGTAGTCTTCAAAGCAGAAGATAATAGGGTTTTGTCAGTCTAAGTCAATGCGCTTTATCATCTTCGATTACATCGCCAATTATCAACAGGTATTGGGGGGGCAGTCAACTATGTAGTGGCGGTATAAGAATGTGTCGTAAGAAGCGACAGAGGGAAAATGAAGCAGGAGACGGGCAGCAGCATCTTTCCGATAACAACTCATAATAAAAAACTGCGGTTGCCAACACTCTTGCCAAGCGTGGCAACTGGTATTATCCCCGATGAGACAATCTATGAGGGAGACCTATGTTCAGCAGTGGACTTTTATAGACTCTACTAGAATGGAATGAAATGGGGAGACTGTAGTCAAGTACCGGTATACGTTAAAAAGTCTAATAAATAAATTCCTAATTTATCAACCAATTCCGATATGCTTTAGTTAACAGAAAATACAGTATTTTATAATTTAACGCTTTATTTAAAAGAGTGACAAATGACCTATCAATCCACCTTATGTTTAGTGGCTATTAACCCTGTGAACACAATCAACTAACTTCAAACCAAGAAGGCCAAGACGCGTTGTACTCCTTAGGAATAACATGAAATATCTTATAG
Source organism: Parnassius glacialis (assembly GCA_033319125.1). NCBI lineage: Eukaryota > Metazoa > Arthropoda > Insecta > Lepidoptera > Papilionidae > Parnassius > Parnassius glacialis. Next base: position 40,254,775 of record JAVANC010000004.1, on the reverse strand, counting down.
TCTGTAAATATACTTAGTCCAGGAGGAATCGGCACATGAATACAGAAAACTATTCCACCCCAATTTTTATGCGATTATCTTCAAATTGTCCTAGTGATGATATAAATGCATGTTACCAAGGGGAAACTCGGTGCCTTATTGTTATTTGTTGCAAGGAATTCTTATTTTCAAACGGGACAAATTTGAAAGATTATAAAAAAATATCTTTTACAGTACTTTAAAACAAAACACAGCAATGGGGCACTACCACTGGTTGGCGGCAGAAGTAGAAACTGAAATTAAAACACTATGTTTTTGACAGTTTCGTTTTTGTTTAAAATTTCGTTTGACAAACGTACACAAACGTGTATATTAATCTAGGCTAAGAGGGTGAAACCAACCGAAAGGAGCTATTTGAACATTATTTCGACAAGTCAATCACGATAATCTTCGCTACCTATTCCCAATTGATAAAAGGTTTTGGGAATTCCGAAACGATGGGTAACTTTCGGAACTTTCTATGGGTGAAGCAAGATATAGCTGAACTTTTAGGCTCCCTTTTTGCGTCCGACTCGACTCTTGATGACGGGAAAAACACCGCCGACCATCCCACGGTCTGAGTGCACCATGCCGGATATGCGATTCAAGTCAAGTGGGCCTGACGGAATCCCCCCAATTGTGCTGAGGACTTGTACTCCGGAGTTGGCACCGGTCCTAACGCGTCTTTTCCGGTACTCCTACACCCTAGGCGTAGTTCCGAAATCATGGAAGACAGCTTTTGTCCACCCGATCCCTATAAAAGGCGACCGCTCAGACTTGTCCAACTACAGGCCTATCGCCATCACCTCCTTGTTCTCCAAAATAATGGAATCTATTATTAACTGCCAGCTCATGCGGTACCTTGAGGATCACCAGCTGATTAGTGACTGCCAATACGGTTTTAGTCAGGGTCGATCAGCTGGTGATCTTCTGGTCTACCTGACTCATAGATGGGCGGAGGCAGTAGAGTCCAAGGGGGAGGCGTTGGCCGTTAGTTTGCACATTGCGAAGGCCTTCGATTGGCTTTTGCACAAAGCGCTTCTTTCGAAGCTCCCTTCATATGAGCTTCCCGGGAAATTGTGCAATTGGATAACTTGCAGAATTTCCCGCAGCTTCCTTGCAGATTGGAGCATCAAGGTCATTGTAGCCAGTGCATGCTCCGACGACAAGCCTATTAACGTTGGTGTTGCACAAGGCTGTGCGCTATCACCAACGCTGTTTCTTCTGCATATCAATGATAAGTTGCAAACTAGTAACATTCATTGCTATATTAATGACAGCACTGGTGATGTTCTATACACCGGCCGTGCCAATATTTCTCGGGAAAACGTCGCCGAGTACCGGAACAACTTTGTGTCTGAAGTCGAGTCATTGCTGAACAAAGTCTCGGATTGGGGGCGACTAAATGTAGTTCAGTTTTATCCTCAGAAGACACAAGTTTGCGCGTTTATCACTAAAAAGAACCCCTTTGTCGTATCTCCTCAGTTTCAAGGCACTCCCCTTCTTGCCTCAGCCAGTATCGGAATCCTCGGAGTCGACATATCGAGTGACGTGCAATTTCATGGTCACTTGGAAGAGAAGGCCAAATCGGCCTCTAAACAGCTTGGCGTGCTCAGCAGAGCGGGACAGTATTTCATCCCTGCCTGCAACTTTACAAGGCGCAGGTTCGGCCTGAAATTGAATTGAAACTAAAATTGAAAGCCGTGATTAATGTAAAAACATTAGACAAAGTTGTTTTATTTTTGAGATTTATTTACTTTCTAAGCTATTAACACCATTAATTTCATATTTAGATATTTTAATAAATTATTGAAATCGATAATCAAAACCAGTATTTTACCTAAAAATTTAAAAAGATAACGAAATAAATAAACATGCGAGAGTGTCGTGGAACAATCGGTTGGAATGAAGTTCTTTTCGTAGTATGTTATTATTGATAAACGTATTATATTGTTGATTAACAAAATACAAATAAATGAATTTCTAGGGTCTAATAAAATAAAACGTCATTTAAAATAAAAAAATAGATATTTCATTCATGCCAAGATAAGAAAAAGTGCGAGGGAGATGGATATTATTCCATCTCGCTTCCTAATAGACACCAAGGCCGTCTACACTACGTCAGAAGGGATCGGGACGGAAAAATTTTACACTTTTTCTCGCCTGGCCCCCATCCTCCAAATTCGTACCGTTCGATAAGGAACTTCGTTCTAAAAACAAAATCACAATCATAAAAACTTAGCTCATCTTTCAAAAATCACATCACAAAAGTTATAGATAGATCGAAAACTCTTTATTGTACACCTAATCAAAACATGGACGAAAGAAGAAGAAAAAACTTTCAATGTTACAATTGCCGGTATATGTAGGCATATCGCCGAGCAATTGAGTTCATACATACACATGACCAACTTTAAGTTAAATCACTTACAATCAAGCCAAATAGACATCGAAAGGCGGTGTGACTATATTACTATATTCGCTATATCTGGACTTTACTATGAGATTGCGGAAAGTGTTGGAATGTGTTGCGCAATATAGCCGGTAGACTTCAAAAAAATAGGCGGAAAGCTTCAAAAATACACTTTGTAAAATTTCAGTTTAAGTGCAAAGCAAAAATGTAGTTCTTTGTGTAACAAAGTACACATCTTTTTGCCTTATTTCGTTTCAACATTTAATTAAGGAATTAAATGTTGAAACGATCTCTGTGAAGAATAAGTATCTAAATATTAGAGGGTATGTTCACGTGCCATTTATTTGAATAACCATTTTTAAAGTTTTTGTCTGTTTGTATGTTTGTTTGTCCGGGTTAATCTTCGAAATGATTGAACCGATTGTAATGAAACTTCACGAATAGATAGAGAGCAATGCCAGGAGGGATTTAGACTATTTTAACCAAAACCTTAGAAATTTCTTCGGAAAATTTGATAAAATTAATTGCTATTTATCATGGTACATCTAAATAACGAGTTATTTATAAATCCTACCCAGGCATAGCCAGGGTGGATTGCTACTTCCAAATAAATAACTACATGATAGACTACTTCAACAATAAACAACCTGACCAAAAATGTGTTATTACAGCCAGGCATTTTTAGTTTTTATTAAATTTTTTAACGCCTCATAACTGTTGAGTTGGAATCAAGTAGGAGTTCAAAGCAAATCCATAAGATAAGAAGATTAGGAAAGATGAAACAGAACATTGTAGATAAGTGACAGAATATGAGCATTGCGGCGAAGGCGAAACTGTAAATTTTAACGAAAAATTAAACTATTAAAAATAATGATTTCTTATATTTACGCGAAGACACCACATTAAATTAAACTAATTTATACGGATTTTATTGCGTTTAATTTAACTTTTTGATTCCCGACGTTTCGAGTGATTTACAACACCAATGGTCACGGGGGGGGGGGGGGAACTTAAGTGTTTGACGTTCCGATGTCATAGTTAGCCCGGGCTACCTTTCAGTTTTTAAATATTAATTTTTGGCTAGATCTACGCAAAATGAGCTTATAGTATCTAGAAGTCTTGCAGTGGTATGCTTGGGTTTGGATTTAATTTTATTAATTATAGGATCCTAAGCAGATGGCAGCACCCACCCATCTTCTCTATTGAAATTAGGATGTTTTTTAATTTCAATAGCCTCACAAAGCCTTGGTAGGAATCGGTGTTCTTTAACGAGGATTTGTGGTCTATCAGATCTAATGTAATGGCGAGGACGATCTTGAACATATTCACATATTGCAGACTTCTCGGAACATCGGTGCTTCAAGTCAGCTATATGTTCTTTCACACGGGTTTATTTAGATCTTTTTGCTTGTCCTATGAATGAAAGACCACTGTTGGCGACGCGCCTATAAAGAATATTTCAATTTATTAGTTCACCGATTACGAATAGCTTCTAAAGTTAAATTATCAAGCAATAATTGTCTTATAAGAAAACGCTTAGTTAAATCTTAAACAAATGTCGAATTAATAATTTGAAGGTCTTGGGTTCGATTCCCAGGTTGGACTGGTTTGTTGTTTTCTTAGCAATATTTTCTTAATAAATTCATATAGGGAATTTTTAGGATATAATTCATGATTCCGGGTTCAGTTCCCCGGTTGAATTACTTTCCACTGGTATTATCAATTTAAACAAATATTAAAATAAAATTAGACCAAGACTTGTTCCCCGGTCGAAATGATCACTTTATGTAAGTGGAATTAATGTGAAATAGTATTGCATAATATTGTCTTAAGCTGAGTACGGGAAAAATAAAATGTCTATTTTCAATGTTTAATTCATAAAAATATTTTGTTTGTGTTATCTGATAAGATACATGATAACTGATAAGAACCTTGATAACTGATAAGAACCTTGTGGGAAACTACTTTACCGACAGTTGAGAGTCGTGTAAAAATCAGTTGCTCACCTAGTATTGGTTAATGGCAGCGCGTGCTAATTTGTAACTACTTTACCGACCATTTGAGGGGAGTGTGGGGAGTGTTGGTTCACTTAGTTCTAGATAAAAGCCGCGCACTAATTTGTAAAATTAGAGGTCTAAATAAATGGAAATATAAATGTTTGTAAATTTCAGCAATTTATGAAAAATTGACTTGTGAAATGTTTCAGGTTGAGCAAAATAGGTGAATTCTGTGTTATTTTCATGTATAAATTCTTTTGGAATAGTGAAATATTGATAGTTTTGTATAAGAAATTTAAAAATGTTTTAAATAGTAAAATATGTGAAAAAATGTAAATTTAACTATTTTATTAGTTAAGATATTTGTATTTTCAAGTAAAGAACATTGTTCCAACCTTATGTGTTAGATATTTAAGAATTCTAACTTAGTACATATGTTGTAAAATACGCATATTTTGTTGAATAAATAAAAGTCCTTATGATATAGTCAAACTTTTTAAATGGTAAGCCACACAGATCCTGTACGTTTTTTTTCACCACAGGTGCTCAAACTTAGCAGTTAAATAAAGTAAAAAATTTAAACTTATGTTTAGTGCAGTCCTGTAAGATTCTACCCATAGTAGTTGAAAACTTTTAAGGGTAATTAAGAAACACCATTATTAAGGAACACATTAAAAGAAAAAAATCCGATCTAGACATTAAACTGCGGACTTGATGACCACAAATGTGAGCAGAAGTACGAATTTTCAGAATTTTATAAAACATGGCGTAGACCCCGAACCGTTCGGGATAGAATTTTTTTTAGGGAACCGAGGCCACCTCCCCCCTGCCCGAACACGTACGTACCAGATTATCCACCATTACTGGGACAACCTGTATAATCAAGAAAGAAAACATATAGGGAAGTGATAGGGAAAGTGATTACACTCTCACAGAGCGGTTTGAAGATAATTGGTTTTATTCCCAAGGGATCCTTCACCTTTAAATATTAATATACAGTCCACCATGTGCTAATATAGCACATATTGAAGCATTAAGGCGTTGGGACCGGGACGACCTCGGAAGACCCGTAATTCCCGTCTGAACCTTTTATAAGAAAGAAGCGGCAGCAGACATTCTCTTGTGATACTCCTTCACGGGGTTCACGTACACCTCGTTGACCTCCCGAACCCAACGTAGGTGTCATAGGAAGTTCAGGACCAAGACCAGCCGAAGGAAAACCTCTGTTGGCTCTTGTCTGAACCGATGCTGTTAAAGCCGTTTCCTTTTCAACCACATTCACAATCAAGCTTGTACACTCCTTTATCTTGTAGAGGGATATGACACTTGACGGATGGTAAAAATTTACTAATATTCTTCAGTGGCTTGAAGTGTGTTTTAATGGAAGCTTGCTTCAAGATTTAGCCTACCTTTTCTGTGACTCCTCTGACGTAGGGTAGTACAGCAGACACACGCTCGACTGTGGCCAGCTTCACTCGGTCACTGTGACGTAGGCGCGGGACCCGAAGCTTGTTATCTTGCAATACTTGGTCAACGTGCGGAAGCTCGGCGGCCAGATGTTGTCTGTCACAGATCTCTCGTGCTCTCTGAAACAATGATTTTCCAAAGGTAGCTAACTATGATGGACAATGGTGCGATTCACCATTTATATATCGATTGGTATGGGTCTTTTTCCTATACACAGTGTGACCAATAGTGTTATCAGGATTTCCCATGACCATGGGTGCTGTAAAGCATCCGAAACGTCGGGAATTAAAAATTTTAATTAAACGCGATAAAATCCGTAAAAATTAGTTTCATTTCTTATTAATGATATTTCATATTATCCTTCACTGCTGGCCATATGAGGAAGCTCAAGGTCGCTCAGCGAGCTATGGAGAGGGCTATGCTCGGAGTTTCTCTGCGTGATAAACTTAGGAATGAGGTTATCCGCAGTAGAACCAGAGTAACCGACATAGCCCAACGGATTAGTAAGCTGAAGTGGCAGTGGGCCGGCCATATAGCTCGAAGAACCGACAACCGATGGGGAAGAAAGGTTCTCGAGTGGCAGCCTCGTACCGGTAGGCGAAGTGTAGGGCGTCCCCCCACGAGATGGAGTGACGACCTGGTAAGACATGCAGGAAGTCGATGGATGCAGGTGGCTCAGGACCGTGCTTTGTGGCATTCTTTGGGGGAGGCCTATGTTCAGCAGTAGACTTGTGAAGGGATGTAATGATGATGATGAAACCTAATATAGATATTTGCACCCATTATACAGGTGTATACCGGATTATGTTTTTTATTATGTCTTAATAGCGTGCAAATAACCTCGTGAGCTTAACAGAAGCCAGTTCTTCAAATTTATTTATATGTATAGATTATGATTTATATTTTGAGGATTAATTATAAATCGAAAGAAAATTAAATATTAGAGTTACATTGCTATTGACTGTTTGATTAAAATTATATTTCATCAGGATATTATAATCAATTCAACCGTCCACGGTAACTGTAGTCACCAAACGAAATCGTTCCGTTACAACGCGTACAGCGCTAAAGACAGCTCCTAATAGTACTGTAAAAAATTAAAGATAGTGCTAGTTTTGATCATCTGTGAGAGTGAAATTTATGTGTGTAATAGTAACAAAATAATTAGAAAAAAGATGTGAATATGACATTTCGCCATTTTTGTTTGTAGCCTGTTAAAGTGTGAGGAACTCGATCAAAAATGTGTTAAGTTTACTGTTTTTATACGTTATTTCTAATGCACATCAAATTAATTTGAAGATATTTTCTTTTTTTTACGTGGTAGAGCCATGCTACAGCTATATTAGTAGTATAGTTGTAGAACGAATGGGTCGACTCGAGCGGGGAAGTCCCACGCTCTCATTGAATACCAGCGTAAAATAGCAGCTTAACGCTGCTGTGTTTTGTATGATGTGTGTAGAGAACCAGAGACCTTTTTTACTGGAAATGAGGCATTTCATCTTAGTCCTCAGGGGTGACAACGCATCTGCATTTTGAGTTGTAATGGAGGATAGATGTAGATGCCTACGGGCCGCAGCAATCTCTTACCATCAGGTTGACTGTGTGCTGGTTTATCATCCTCATCCTATAAAAAAATAGTAAATATGTATCATTACGACAATTCCAAAACGGTTACATATAATAATTTAGCTCGAAATTTTAATCACTATATGCGATCATCGTTTATGTTTAAGATGTATTCTAATTGGATTTTTGTGTTAAATAAATGCTAAATATAAAAAAATGATTCACTATTATACGTTGATAGCCATTTATAAACGAAATATATGGTGAGATGTGTCTAGAAATTACTGTAATTTAGTTTATTTTTTATTTATTAAAATTTATATTGAGTAAATATTATTTTAATTTTATTATTATTTATCTTTATTGAGTAAATAATATATTATTGATATTGGTGTAATTTTAAAGGGAATATCATGTACTACTATAACATAAAACAATTATCTCCCATAACTATTATACTTTTTCTTGTAAAACTCGAGATAAAAAATAAATACGATTTTATTTTCGATATTCCCATTTTAAACTTTATTTTCATCCTTTAATTTGAACTTGAGCAATTCTCTTTTACCAAAATTAAACTTCGAATTCTTTGAGCTTTTTGAGAATATTTGTTATTTGAATGTAGCTATAGTAATTTTTCAGTAGTAATCGTTTTTGTAGAAACAGTCCCGCGCGGTCATAAAAAAAAGTGTGCGCGGACAGGGGGGCGAAAACAACTCGCGCGGCGTGGAAGGTTCAATGTAAAAATCGAATACCTTAATTGATTTTAATTCCTTGTGGGAGCGGCGTCGGCAAGTTAGAACGCCGCGGGATTTCACGTAAGAAAATTCTATAAGTGGAATATTGAGTGACGATGGTAGGAGAACCGGCGGTATAACTGGTACTTTAGTACAAATGTAAATCTATAGTGTGAAATGCTACGTAAACTTTAGCAACCTTTTTCTTATCGTCCCTCTTGTGTATAGTCGGGGTGACATGAGAGGCAGCTGATCTGAATAAGTAGTCTGAGAGTTTCTCTTCGATATATGTACTAAATTGTCATTGCACTAATTTGTAGGTAGTAGGCGGGGGTGTAATAATGGAAAACAAATGACTCAACCTAACAATGTCGCACCGCCCTTTGTATACCGCACCGACGCCGTGTACCTGCCTTCGATGATTCATTTGTTGTGATCGATAATGGCGTTGCGCCCGCGCAAAATGCTCACCGCCCTAGCTGCGCTGAGGCCAAGCTATGATTTATGACCCCAACTGCACGGACAAAATAACTTTACTATAGTTATAATTCTTAAACAACCGGTTCAAATTGAATGAAATTTGAAATATACCGTGTTTACACAATGACTAGTTGGTTACTAATAATATAAATATTATTAATAATAATTCAGGCTTCTAGTTTTATCCACAAAGAAGTTATAGGGGGTCGAAAATGGCCTGAACTGAGAACCTGAACCTGAGAAAAGGATGGTATGGCCGTGCCGCTTTTTTGCTCGACTTGGCGGGGACACTGCCGTGCCCCCAGATTGAAGTGAAGCTTCAATGGGGCCCACATTTATCTAAATTAGCAAGCAGACTTAGTTCTGTAGCTTATGCTGTAAGAAAGATTAGAAGTCTCACCAATGTTGAGACAGATTAGTTTATTTTAGTTACTTTCATAGCGTGATGTTTTATGGAATTTCGCTATGGGCTAATGCGACTGACATCGAAGCTATATTTTTTTTGCAAAAGAGAGCAGTACTGGTGATTAATAACTAAAATTGTACTGAGTCCCTTAGAGAGAAATTTAAAGAAATAAACATATTAACTTTGACATCGCAATATATTTATGAAAATGTTATGTATGTGCATAAAAACATAAGAAACTTTAATAAGAATGAACAAACAAACATAAGCTTGTAATACCATTACTAGACGCCACAGAATTAGTAAATCATTTATGGGGAAAAGTATATGCTTCTATATCAAAATCCCAGAAAATGTACAAAATTGGTCAAAAATAAGTTAAAATGTTTTATTAAAGAATTATTGTACAAAAAGGGTTATTATAATATCAAAGAATACATATTACGTGAAAAAAAAATCCTGAGAATAAGGTGCTCGCCACCACTGATTCTATTAAAACGCAATTTAAAATGTTTACAAACAAAAAAACAAAATTTTTGTTACTTGAAATATGTTTCAAAAAAAGTTCCGCTGGGTTTCTTGCTGGTTCTTCCCAGGACAGAGGATTTTTCGCACAGTCCTTTGTTTTTGACGCAGCGGCGTACGGACCAAGTATTTAATATGAGTTACATATTTGTCTATGTATAATTTTTGTATCTAAAACGACATAAAATTTCTAGAGAACGTTTTTATTTAGAGGTTGTTTAATATCATGGAGGTATGCAGACATACAGCTAATGGATGCAAACATATGCAAATAAGTTACATACCTCGCTTTTTGCAATCTATATGGGATCTATGTTTAGTAGACGTATGATATAATGTTCTAAACATAATTTAACCTAAAAGCACTTTATCGTATTTATATGTCCGAAAATAATAAATTTACAAACGAGTCCTCTAGGGTATTTATAAGTTAGTATTCGCACAGAAAAGATAAAAATTACATTAGGAACTTCAAAGTTTTCTTTGACAATCGTTGTTAAATTCTTGACATCGATGCCTCAAAACCAGAACCAGCGAACTATTTTTCACTCTGAAAAACTTTTAATAACGATGCCAAGTTCATACTCGAAACGTTTTTCGAGTGATATAATTAATTAATTGTCAAATATAAAATAACATTTTGTTTTTGATTCAAATAATTTAAAGAAAAAGTTACTTAATTAAATAGGTATATTTTCCTTTGTTGTCATCTTGCTACTTTACAAAATAATATTAAAACGCGCTGAACAAAATCATAGGCCCCTAAAAGCGATATTTTTTACTTTTAATAAGATGTTTGTCAAAGGAAATTATTACTTTCTTATAACAAAAATTTAATAGTTTTTCTAGCTAGCCTAGCTAGCTTCCTTCTAACCATCTTTCTATTTTGTCTCAGTATCATAACGTCTAAACTATTAGACAGAAATATAGCATAAAATAAAAATTAAAAGGATACTATTTTTCTTTAAAAGTTAATTTTTTTATATAAGATAAGGGTGACAAACTAGCACACAGTCCACCTGATGGTAAGTGGTTGCTGCGGTCCATAGACATCTACATCTATCCTCTATTACAAATCAAAATGTAGATGCGTTGTCACCCGTGAGGACTAAGATGGAATGCCTCATTTCCAGTAAAAAGGGCCTCCGGCCACTTGCACTCACCAAGCGAAACGCAGTGTTAAATCTCTACTTCACGCTGGTTTTTTGTGAGGTCGTGGTACCACCCCAGTTCGAGCCGGCCCATCCGTGCGACTGCAAAAGCTGCCGCGTGGCTCTACCACTGTTTAAAATTTAAAGATAGAAAATATAGGTAACAAATATAATATAAACTTTTCGTGAAGGTTATTTCTGTCAATATAATTATGTATGAACAGAAATGCATATTTTATTTCGGCTTTTCATAATGAGTGGGATATTATTATATAAATAACCTATATAACCGATAAATAAGCTATTAATTATAATTTTAGCAACTCAAAATATTTAATATGGAACATAATGCTGACTAACATAATTTTTTGTCATATAAATATTGTTATATTTTTTAGTCACCATTGTGTGCCACACTACATTTTTACGATAAAGCAATAAAAAAAAATAAAAAACATTTCAAGTAGTTTTAAACTTGAAAGTACACTTGGTAGTAACATAATTTTACGGGAAACGAGGCATTCCATCTTAATCCTCAGCGGTGACTACGTACGTATACTGCATTTTTATTGTTAATCGAGGATAGATATCGATGTCAATGGGCTACAGCATCCACTTACATCAGGAGTACTGTGTCTTCGTTAAAAAAAAACACCACCATAATTTTAATTTTACAAGTGTGAAATGAATATTCTTTGAATCATATTATTTTATAGATCATTGGTTGCTTTTTTTAATAGGTGAGCTTGCGTGTGTGATATTAATATTAAGCTATTGAGCTACGATGGCCGTAATATTGCGCTACCAAACAGTAAATTAAAAAAGAAAAAAAATAGAGAATACCGAAATATAACGCTACACTAACTCAACGTGCCTTGCTGTTATATATTAAATTGAGCTGAACTGTGAGCCCGTTCGCAGCTCCGGTTCCAATACTTGAACCGTGAACTGAACTGTAGCTCGCGTATATATTACCAATTACCATGTCTATATGAATTGTTTATGTAAAGTATTTAATTTTGATTCCTATTGGTTACAATACAGCCGTTTTTTTTTAGTTCAATTTTCCTGCACATTATTGAATTCATTATTGAATCGACCATGATCCTACGTTAAAACTGATTAAATTAACGGTAAAGTACATGCTATTCAATCAAAATTAATACTTCATGCTGGTAGCCTTCATCCCCACTTTAAAAAAAAGTATATATAAATATATATATATAACAGCATTGCACATAGTGCTCGGTAATTCGAACCCAATTGTTAACGAAAATTGTTCGCGCTCGAATGTTTTGGTGCTTATGATTCTGTCACATGCTTCATGTTCACGAAAACTGTCCAAGAAAATAATGTGATTTCCGTAAGAGATAAAATTGCATTTAAGAAAACCCTCTTGCATTTACTATTTTGTCGGCCCTAAAATATCCAGAATGGACATTAGCATCCCAGTTATGAATTCGCCTGCCGCGCTTAGTGATTATGTACTATATACTAAGAGGGATGCGGTAAGTAATGACTGTGTAAGAACATTCGAAGGTGGCGGAGTTATAGCCGAAATAAGAATTTTAATTTTTTTTTTGGTTTTGGCAATTTTGACCTTTAGGAGTGTAGTCAGATATTTAGCCCTTATTTAACCATGACCCCCATGACATCCTCTCCATGATAGACTATTCAAACTGACTAGCCCTAAAGTTCGAATTACCCCCCAACTCATTTCTTGTCTTTACTTCCAACTAATTTAGAAAAGGTACAAGCAGTAGCGTAGCAGGGCCTATCCGACTAGTTTAGGTTGCGGTATTATGTAGCAGAAAAGGCTCTCTGGGATGATTTAAAAACATTAAGGCTCGTCGCCTTAATGTTTTTAAATCATCCCAGAGAAAATCAGAAAAGCTGTACAGATTTAAATTTTTATTAAATCGGCTATGCTTTAGGGGTGGTCTAAGCATAAAAAAATGTAATAAAGATTTTGATGTACATATACACCACATTCTGTCTACCGAAAAGGGTTAAGCTTGTAATGAAATATGTTAAGCAAACTTAAACTTATAATAAGCAAACTTCGAAAACTTAAGAAAAATTTTCCACACTATTCTAAGTTAACTAATTACTGCTTCCGAAATCGGGGCTTTACCTATTTCAGAACCTATCCTTGAATAATTATATAGTTTATAGTTTTTAAAGTTGGTTTTTACTTTTTATTAAATTTTATTATGACTAATCAAAACAAATTATTATAACACAATGCTGCATGCATAGAGCAACACTGTACACCGACGGACCGGAGGGGAGTAGCCATAGCGTTTTTTCTCGATACATTATTGTCTGTAATTTTTTGCGAGGGTATGTTACTACGAAATTTACACATAACAATAAAAACAATAAAATAATAATTTCACACACACTTAGATACATTATAACAGCATCGCTCGGTTACAGCAACAACTCGGATACATACTCCGATCAGTTGCTCTACCGATCTGCATATCGGAATAGGGCGACCAACCTGTGTTGGTAAAAAAATTTAAAATTCAATTTAGATTACAAGTACATCTTATTGAAAGTCATTTTTAACTTTTGCCATTGGTGTGGAAAAGCCTGTGATCTGGGGAGAACCAGCATGAAACCTAGCGGGACTTTTTTGGAAGATCACACAATTGGTTATTTGTGGGCTGCATTTTAAATTATTTAAGCTGTTATAATTGCAAGAGATTACTTCCATTGTGGCATTTTCTTATTTAAATTAATTGGAACTGATTCCAAATTTAATGTTAAATTATTATGTTGCTCAATAGAAACAGGTGTCTGCGTAGCCATAACGTTGGCTAAGAACCAAAAACTTGGCTTGTTCCTTCCCCGGTTGGGCCATAGTGTAGCTATAATATAGCTGCAGCATGGCTCTACCACATGTAGTAAATTATCACCTGTATCAAAGACATGATGTACCTACTTACATTTCCTTTTTTATCTTGTCCACAGGTTGAAATGTTATATCAGCGTTACTTCCTACGCATGAACCAGACTAACATGACGCATCTACTCGGACTGCTGCTAACGGTTGCTTTGGCGCTAATGGTTGTGCAGGTTCACACACTGCTCATCGCTCAGGACTTCTTTAGCGGCATGGTTCTACCCACCAATGCGTCCGTTTTCATTGATTCAAACCCATACCGGTAAGTTGCATACCTATATATATATATATATATATATATATATATATATATATATATATATATATTCTTTATATATGTATATATATATATATATATATATATATATATATAATCTTTATATATATATATATCTTTATATATAAAAAGTACGTGTCACGTTGTTTGTCCGCGATGGACTCCTAAACTACTGAACTGATTTCAATGAAATTTTTGGTCAATGTGCAGTTTGGTCCAACTTAAAAGATAGGATAGCTTACATCTCAATTTATAGTCGCAATACAATATTATTTTATTGAAAATTATTTGTCTATTATTTGACAGTCACAATTATCTGTTAGCTCCAAACGATTCTGTCAGGTGACGATATCTGTTGACTGGATTGAGTAAATATTTAATAGATGGCGCTATGTTAAAAATGCAAACGTTTAATATAAGCTACAATTTAGTAGTATAACCACCACGTGTTGCTGTAAGTATTCAACAAATAGAACCGATATCAAAAAAAAAATTGCAGAATGTGTGCAGTTTGGTCCAACTTGAGAGATAGAATAGTTTTTATCCCGATAAGTGACTCTCAATTTTTTATTGCTAATTTCATGAGTTTTTTTGGGAAAGCAAATGGTCGTTCGGAAAGGGCAGAACAACGTCTGCCTGGTCAGCTAGTATATATATATATATATATATATATATATATATATATATATATATATATATATATATATATATATATATATATATATCCCTATACATCTCAATATATAAATAAAATTGAATTGGTTATTTTCATTTCATTAAAATGAATAACCATTTTTGTAATGATTGTCTGTTTATCTGTCCAGAGTAATCTTTGAAACGACTGAACCAACTGTAATGATACTTCACGAACGGATAGAGAGCAAAGCCAGGAGGGATCTAGGCCATATTTTATCCGAAAAACTTGGATGTATTTTTATGAAATGAACTAAAATATGATAAATGGTCTTTGATTATTATTTTAAATCTAACTAACACCACGTTAGTAGATCTTACCCAGGCAAAGCCGAAGCGGGTTGTTACTTCATTAATAGTTTATAGAACATTTAAAAGTGCCCTATAATTACGATATATTAAAATCCTCATCGCTTCGTGGATTGCAAAAGTTAGGGTAGATCATCGTGGTTGCCGACAGATGGCGCAATCATCATCATCACAACCTATCGAAGTTCACTGGCCAACATAACCTTTTCCATATATCGTTTCAAAGAAGGGACACATATATGCTATAGTGGGCAATCTTGGCAGGCGAGTTGTCAACTGCAGATTTTTATTATTTTAATTTACTCTCACGAATATGTTGCTTTTTTTTGTAATTTCCGGCGTAATCACTATCACTAGCACGAGTAAAAATGAACTTAGCATGATGTTTTTTCTTCTTCTTTATTAACTTTATTAACATTTTTATTCGCCACCGCATATTGTTGGACTCCAACAACCCATATCATCCCTTTGGTGTCATAAGATTTGACATAAGTAACTAATTAATAAACGAAACATTTGATAGATTTCACCAAAACAAATTGCCGCCAGGGGCCGGTAAAATCTATCCGCGCCAATTGAAAAACCCTTTAGCACGAATGGGTCAACGCAACTAGGGTAAGACCAAGCTGTCAGAGTATACCAGCTCAATGCTGCTGTGTTTTGTATGGTGAGTGTAGAGAATCGGAGACATTTTTACCGGAAACGAGGCATTCCATCTTAGTCCTCTGGGGTGACAACGCATCTGCATTTTCATTCTTAATTGAGGATAAATTTGGATGTATATGGACCACAGCATTACCGGAAACGAGGCATTCAATCTTATTCCTCTGGGGTGACAACGCATCTGCATTTTTATTCTTTATTGAGGATAAATGTGGATATCTATGGACCACAGCATTACCGGAAACGAGGCATTCCATCTTAGTCCTCAGGGGGACAACGCATCTGCATTTTGATTCTTAATCGAGGATAAATGTAGATGTATATAGACCACAGCATCCATTTACCATTAGGGGCACTGTGTGCTCGTTTGTCACCGTTATTCTATAAAAATAAGTTAAATAGTGTTCAAGGTTTATTGAAAATATTACTGTTTTATAAACTGAAAAATTTACATAACAGATTATTACATTTTTTTGTTTGTCCTTAGACTTGAATTGACACCGGAGCCACTGAACCTGACTACAATGAATTTCGACTACTTGCTCGAGAGTAATGCTTCCCACCTAAAGCGCGTCTACTACGCGAAGGAACGCGCCGCACACATCGTTAACGTCATAGTTCTCGGAATTACTGCACTAGTTTACGCCTGTGAGTTGTAATTACCTAGCTACTGTCGTAGAAACTTTGTATCGCTTTATCTGACTTAATAGCAGCTTAGTAGTTAACATGTAAGTTTCCTTTATTACTATGAAAGAGATTTTCTACTTTAAACATGTTAATATAAGCGTTATTGCTGGAATTATATAATATTTGCACGTTCTTACAATGTTAATGTAGTAAAGTATTTTGTACTGACTATAACTGTATTATCTTTAGAATACGTTGTTATACAAACATTGGTAGTCATCATCATTAGGCAATTTCACACTAGATGATGGAATCGAAATGAAATTGCTATGATTGTTGCTTCAATAAAGTGAAAAAAACTATGTTTGACAGTAGGCATATGATGAGCTGTGTGGTTGATGATGATGATGGATTCATGCAAATAACAACATAAGAGCTTCAAATGAATTTGTTGAACAGAATAAAACACTTTATTTACACTCATTGAATGGGAGTAAGTAAAGCGTATGCTTTACCACTCACTGTTTCAGTAAAAAAAACCTTTGTCCTGGAAAGTACTAGCAAAAAATCCAGAGGTTTTTTTATAATATTTTTTTATAGGAGAGAGGGCAAACGAGCATGCAGCTCACCTGATGGTAAATGACTACCGCCGCCCATAAACAACTGCAACACCAAGGGAATTGCAGATGCATTGCCGATCTTTTAAAAAAGAGTAGGCTCTTTCCTTGAAGGCCCTAAGTCGTATCGGTCCGGAAAAATCGCTGAAAATATTATATAGTTAATGTGTGTGTGTGTGTGTGTGTGTGTGTGTGTGTGTGTGTGTGTGTGTGTGTGGGTGTGTGTTCCCAGGGTCCTAGTAATCATGGCTTCTTCAATATTATCTTCATCATCATAATCATTACAGCCCATTAAATCTACACCCCTGACATAGGTTTCTTCCATAGATTGATCCATAGGGATTTCCCTAAAAGGCAATTTATGGCAATATAATATACGCTAATCTAGACAATATAAGCGTCGGTGGGTCTAGGGTAGTCTTACCTATTTCTGCCGTCAAATAGTAGTGCCCTCACTGCTATGTTCCGGTCAGAAGTATAGTTACAGACTGTGAGTATATCTAGTGTATCTTATAGTCCTCAGAGGTGACAATGCATCAGTAACCTTCCTCGTTTGAAGTTGGTTGCAGGTGTCAATGAGCTGCAGTAACCACTTACCATCATTGGAACTGTAATATCGTTTAGTACATTAATTTTTCAGTCTTCTTCCGTCGCCTCTTACGACACCCACGGGACGAGAGTGGTGAATTTTCTGAGACCGTCACTACGGGGTGGTTGTTTAATATTATAAATAGTATAACAGACTTTTGTTAATTAAAAAATTTAAATCTAGGAACCTTATCTACTGGGTATAGCCTTCTGGGACTTTATTGTAAAAGCCCATTGTCTCTAGGAAAAATTATTGTATTTTGGATCGAGTGACTGGTATTACAAGCTTGTCGTTCTAAATATTTAAAGAATATGTGTTCCAATAATAAAATTATATATTTTTTGTTCATGTACATTACATTTTCGTAAATACATATTTCTTAAAATTTTCCCTGAAAAAGTCTTTCGTAATTAATAAATTAACTAAATTATTTTTTTCTTTTCTGTAAGAATAAAGATGGTATTAAATATCAATGTCAGTATCGTTTTCCTATAGCGAGATTTTATGAGACATTATGCTTTGGAAATTATTGAAATAAGCTAATCTAACTACTTCAAGCAATTGATTTTAAAAGAAAGCTATTAAGAGAGTATAATAAAAAAAGTGTGTGTGTACTTATGTACGCACGTAGGAAGTTATGCTTCTTTAGCTTAACAAAACTTTAATCAACATTAATCATCAATTTAAATATCTAGGGAATATTCTTGCCGACGACCTTAAAGATGATCCAGACGTAGAGAGGGAGCGTAGGGCTTTGTCGGTACGCGGCAATAGGCTAGCTCGTAGATTTGCCCGCTGTTCGGACCAGGTCGAAATAACATTATTTAAAGCGTATTACCAGGGTCTGTATACGGGTGGTCTATGGATTAGCTATTCCAAAAAATCGTTAAACACCTTGCAAGTCCAGTACAATAACGTTTTCAGGATGATGTTGGCACTTCCCCGCTTCTGTAGTGCCTCTGGCATGTTTGCACAGACCCGAACTGATGGTTTTCATGCCATAGTTCGGAAAAAAGTAGCGTCGCTGATGGGAAGAATACGGAGAAGTAACAACAGCATCCTGAGAACGGTGGCAGATGATCCGCATGCGCCTATTGTGAGGCATTTTGTGCGAACGACGACTCATACAGTGGATGGTAATTCTTCTATACGGCCGCACGGAGTGCCTCTTTGGTACAGGACAAATTAGAATTTAATTTAGTCTAATTTTATTTTTAATTTGATTTCATTTAATATGATTTAGTTTGATTTAATTGAATTCTGATATAAAATAATATAATATAATTTATTTTTTTACAAAATACTAACACTTAGTTTTTTAAGCGTTAATGTAATACTAACCCATGGATCTTTGTTGTCTGAAAATAAATGAATATGAATTTTTGAATTTGAATATGAAAAACAAATAACTTGAGAGACAATTACCCAGTGAAGTTGTCGCTTTTAGGTGACAGTGTGCGCACGCATCGTAACAACAATGGTGTCGCTTTTAGCTGTCGGTGTGCATGCGCATCGTAAACATACACTGTGATATTTTTTCCCAAACACACCAAAAGAAGTATAACTTCAAAAATGTGATAAAAATACATTTTCCAAATTCACATGATAATCCAACAAAGTAAATTATTTGTAGTATACTGTATTCTCGCGTTATGAACATACCTCAATTTACTTGGTCTAAGGAGTTCTAATTAGACTTCCTTTTTCGCATAGACGTACACGCCTAACCTCGTTAACTATTTCTGCCGCGAAACGGCAGTGTTCCAGGCTGAAAGATATAATGAAGATAAATATCCTAACGTTTTTTACGGTAAATAATGGTCGTAAAAAATACGATGAGAGTCGATAAACGATTAACTTATATGTAGGCATATTGTTGCATAGCATCTAGTTGCCGAATATATTTCACAGTTCTATATGTTTTATACACTTTATATATTGAACTCGAGGATTGAAAACCATTTTCAATTTTCATTTAGTTACTATACGGTTCCGCGCTTACGCTCTGGGATACATTTTCCAATTAATATACCAAAAAATACAATTTGTTTAGGTTCCAATACGAAGGGAAAAGCCTCCATGAAATTTTACCCAGTTTAGTTTTATATTACATCATTATTTTGATTTTAACCTTTTTTTTGCAGCATAGGGTAATTAAATGTATAACTATAACTGCATGTACTTTCCTTTTTATCGCAAAAAATATTTTCATTCCATAAAATCATGATGATTGTTGTTGTATATTTGTTGTACTAGTTCTAAAATAGCATACATTATAATCTTATCTTTTCTCAATTATTTCATTTACTAACAGTGACAAATCTTGATGAAATCACATACTAATGAGCTTCTGTTACCATTGCCAGGTCTCCTGGCATGCTTGAGCCGACCAGCCATGAATGAAATATACCTGCTGACGATCTCCTACGTGGTGCTGGCAACCTTTCTCTTGATTGAGTTGGCACTTGCTGGAACTTCAGTTTTCAGGTATTTCTTGATGTTATTTTTTTAAAGAAAATTTGAGATATTTATTTAGCATAAATTATGCGCAGCTATTATATACAGATAAATATAAAAATAAGTAGCAAACCGAGTCGGCTTCACTTGGATGGGGTTCACTAATGCGGTTCTTATATATAACATAACTATCAAAGACCATTCGTTTTATCAGTTTTTCGATGTCTTGACAACTCTCCAAATTTGTCGAAAAATATAGCCTTGTCACATGTATTCCTCTCTATCTGTTCCTCAAATTTTATTACAATCGAACTGCACTCCGAACATTAATCCGGACAGATAGACAAAAATTATAAGCTTAATAAAGGACATTTATTTCGATTTTACAGACAGACACTTCGATTTTCTTTATAAATATAGATAAGATACATGTTAGAATAAAATAAAATAAAAAATAGGTAGTTTACTTTAACTATCACTACAGCGCATCCCGTCTGACTACTGACTAGTCACTGTTCCACCTAGTCGGCGTTCGTCCAACACTGCGTTTTCCAGTACGAGACTGCCATTCGAAAACCTTTCTTCCCTATCGGTTGTGATCGTTATGCTATTTAAAAATACGTCATGTCATTGAATATTTAAAATTAAAATAATAAAAAACATTTCAATATATCCAAAAATATTGTTAATGTTTTTTATCAAATTTTTTTTTTCTACTCGTACTTAAAAGAAATGCCGCTCAGAATTTGTTGACAGGCACAAGGGCACACACATTCCAACCCTGATTATCAGCGACCCAATTTACAAAATTTTTGGGTCGTTTGTTTTATTGTTCTTTTGTAAAACGTACCCTTGTAAGCAATATTATTTACTATATAATGCAAATTATAAAGCGACAATAAATTTAACTTTGAAACACCGCAAAATATATAAGTTCCTCAATAATTCAAAATATAACGGATTTTTACTATACCAAACAAAATCGTAAGTAAAAGTATCATATCCTAGTTTTTCTTACAATTTATTTCCACTTTTGCCCACTGTGTAAATTGTAAATTCTCTATCCGTTTATTGCGAAAATGTTATTTCAATGAAATGCCATTTATCTTAACTCGGTAACATGTACTTTTAACATGACCAATTTTACATTGTATCTAGGTACCCTATAAAAATCGAGTAATAGTGGCTAAAACCTACACAAGGTTGCTGTTATAAAGTATATATTTTTTTTTTCTAAACATAAATATTTATCTGCTTCATAGATGAAAATTGTGATACTTCCAGGTAGAATGCTTGTTAATACCTAAATTTTTCTATACTATGTCCCATCTTAAACATTCCTACAATTTTTAACGAAATATCTAGTTTAAGTAAATCTTTATAATCCAATACTTGACTGCTATCCTACCCGATGGTAAGCGGTGACCTGACTAAATATGGTAAGGCGCACTGAATAAGCTTAGCAAAAGTCTTTTCACTCTTGCCTTGAAGGCACATTGTAATCGGATGGAAAGACAGACGCTATAAAATAATTCTATTCCTTTGCTTTACGACGTAAATCCCAAAGACACCAACAATGGCGTGGAGACTGACCGAGCGTATTATTGTCCGATGTTGAAAGGGATTGTGGAATTATTAACTCATGCATTTATTTTTATCCAATTCTTGCTTTATATAATAAATTGTTCTGTTTTTATTGTACCTTACACGTACAATAAAAACAGAATTACCAACTGATTCGAAAAGGCGAGACCACGTTAAACGCGCATTCCAACTCCATTACACACTTTGCGCTATGTGAATTCTGTCTATTGATAATTTGCTTTATTCCTTTTTTTATAGAAGAGGGGGCAAACGAGCATGCAGCTCACCTGATGGTAAGTGACTACTACCGCAACACCAGGGAAATTGCAGATGCGTAACCGCCCTTTTAGAAAGGTGTAAGCTCTTTTCTTGAAGGTGCCTGAGCCGTATCGGCCCGGAAAAATCGCCGGTGGTAAACAATTCCACAGGGAAGTTGTACAAGAAAGAAAACTCGTAGTAAAATGCGCAGTCGTGGACCGCCAAGCATCCAAATGGTGAGGATGTTATCGTGAATTTTGACGCGATGTGCGTTCGTGAAATTTGGCGGCCGGAATTAATCCGAACAATTCCTCAGAGCACTCCCGGTGGTCGATTCGATAGAAAATTCAAAGGGATGCAAAATCCCTACGCAGTTCCAGTGTATCGAGCCGATCAGAAAGAACTCGGTCGTCGACGATTCGAACCGCTCTGCGCTGGATGCGGTCAAGTGGAAGGAGCTGACACTGGGTTGCCCCGGCCCAGAGATGAGAACAGTATTCCATGTGAGGCCGGACTTGCGCTTTGTAAAGTTGCAATCGATGTGCCGGCATGAAATAGTGTCTCGCTCTGCTGAGCACGCCAAGCTTTTTAGAGGCTAATTTGGCCTTCCCTTCCAAGTGACCACAAAACTACACACTATTCGATATGTCAGTGCAGGGGATTGCCTTGAAACTGAGGAGATACGACAAAGGGGTTCTTTTTAGCGGTAAACGTGCAACCTTGTGTCTTCTGGGGATTGCACTGGACTAGATTTAATTACCCCCAATCCAAAACTTAGTTTAGCAAAGACTCGACTTCAGACACAAGTTTATCCCGGCACTCGGCGACGTTATCCCGATAAATATTAGCACGGCCGGTATATAAGGCATCACCAGTGCTGTCGTCTGCATAGCAATGAATGCTACCAGTTAGCAACATATCATTGATATGCAGGAGAATCAGCGTTGGTGATAGCACGCAGCCTTGTGGAACACCAGCACTTATAGGTTTGAAATCAGAGCATGCACCGTCTACTACGACCATGATGCTCCGATCAGCAAGGAAACTGGTGATCCATTTGTACAATTTCTCGGGAAGCCCATAGGTAGGAAGCTTCGAAAGAAGCACCTTGTGCCAGACCCGACGAAGGCTTTCGCATGTCCAAGCTAACGGCCAATGCCTCTCGTTAGACTCTATTGCCTCCGCCCATCTATGAGTCAGCTAGACCAGAAAATCACTAATCAGCTGGTGACCCTCAAGGTACCTCATGAGCTGGCAGTTTATAATGGATTTCATTATTTTTGAGAACAAGGAGGTGTTGGCAATAGGCCTGTAATAGGTCGCCTTTTTAGGGATCGGGTGGACCAAAGCTGTCTTCCATGAATTCGGGACTACGCCTTGGGAATAAGAGCACCAGAAAAGTCGCGTTAAAACCGGTGTCAACTCCGGATCACACGTCTTCAGCACAATGAGAAGGACTCCATCAGGCCTACTCGACTTGCTGACGTCCAAGGAGAAGAGTGGCACAACCGGCATGGAGGACTCACACCGTGGAATGGTCGACTTTCTCCTTTGCGGCATGGGCCAGTGAGCCGTTCTCTCTGTGCACAGATGGAAGAGATGCCTCACATAATTTCCCTTGGACAGCCTTGGCGGGAGACCAGAATGCACGGGTTCCCGAAGGTAAGTTTTTCGCCAAATCCGCCGAGGTGCTTAGATCTTGCCTTGTCAATTATACTTTTGAATAACCTGGAGGCGGAATTATACTTCTTTTTAAGAGTGCTGGTATTTACATCCCGAGACGTTGATGCGTCAGCCCAGGCCCGGTAGCACTCTAGCTTATAGCGTGATGGTATTTTACAGGAGCGACCAAACCATGGCCGGGATCTGCCTCCGATGGGCACCACAATGGATGGAATAAAAGTTCCATATCCTGATGTACCACATCAGCAACAGAAACGGCAACAACGCTGGAATCTTCAGGGGAGAAGCAGACCCACTCCCAAGGGTAGGATGCAGAAAAAGACCAAGACCGCATCCTATGCCAATCGGCCGACTTATAGTGCCAAATACGGCGGCAGCCTGCAGAATGCAACCACAATCTTAGTGTGAGTGGTACCACACTCCGGACAAGACAATGGTCCGACGAGCCTAAAGGAGCGTCGATGGAAACCTGATATCGATCCGGATGAGAGGTTAGCAGAAGGTCCAACAGGGAAGATGCATGATCCCCCACGTCTGGAATCCGCGTAGGCGAAGTAACCAGCTGTGTAAGACCATATGCCAAAGCAAAGTCATAAACAGATTTCCCGCAAGATCGGTTGAACGTGAACAAAGCCATTCGGCGTGGTGGGCGTTAAAATCGCTAAGGATCACGATCTTTGCGGGGATCTGATAGGACAGTGGGACTGCTGTAGCAAGGAATCTGTAGCCACTTGGACGTGGTCGATGAGTCGGTCTGTTTCGTCATTACCGCTATGGGACCTATAGAGGCAGCCGTAAACGCGGGGATAGTCGTCGCTCTCTACGCGCAGCCATAGGATGGACAGTTCCGTACCTTCAAGACTGCCGAGGCGTCGAAAACAGATGTCCTCTATGACGAACACGCAAACTGCAGCCCGGGGCACAAAGGAGTGTTCTAATTTGTACCCCAGGTAGGAGAGATACGAAGTATCAGCCGGACAGGACACCTGAGTCTCGGTTAAAAAGAGCAAGGCCGGCGTCGCCGTCTCTAGATGATAATGAACAGCGTTGAAGTTGGAATGAAGTCCCCTGATATTACAAAAATTCACGGATAGCGTGACTGGGGTCGCCTTGGTCTTATTGTTCCGCTTGCTCCGAGCAGTATAAGTTGGGAGCGGAATTTTTTATTTATATATTAAATAAAATAATTGCGTAATATCCTTAAATAATATTATTGAAAATTAGTATCGTATTTAATACCCAAACCACCGATACGCCCCGGCTTCGCATGGGTGATTTCTGGATCTCGACAACAACGCCACTTACCAAGTCCAATTGTAAATCTAAACCACCATGGACCAACTCAAACACACACAATACCAACGTAAAATGGCACCTTGACACTTCTGCGTTTTGTATGGTGAGTGTAGAGAACCGGAGATCCATTTTACTGGAAAAGAGGCATTCCAACTTGTCCTCGTGTGACAACGCATCTGCATTTTGATTCTTTATTGAGGATAAAATTAGATGTCTATGGGTCACAGCAACCACTTACCTTCAGATGGACTGTGTGCTCGTTTGTCACTCTTATTCTATAAAAAAAAAACACAAAATTTTCATCAGACTCGTTTGAGCCAGTTTCGAGTTTTAGCGAAACTAACTAAGCATTTGATTTTTATAATATACATATGAGTTAATAATATGGATTTCAAGTATTATGGTATTTAAAAAGTAAGTGTGGGCGAAGGCACTACAATCTACCTCGGAAATTGATGTTTTGAAAAATAAACTTTACTGCTTAGAATTTTTTATAGAAACTGATATTTTGTGTGTGTACGATTTAGTGTATTTGTGCACACCGAAATGGCGCTCCTCCACTAGACCTGCCCTCCCCTCTCTTATAAAGCCACTGGTAAGCATTTAAGTTACACGCAGTAAAAAAACTAATAATCATATAACCACAATATAGTATCTTGATTCAAACGAAAACGTTTCAACTTAAAAGCTATTGTATCAAAACAATTAAAGCGTTTGTTAACTAAGCTCTTCTTACTATTTAATTCAAACAATAGCTTCTGTTATGAGATGTTCCGTTTGTTAATTCGTAATGTTGGAGACAGAACATTTTCACAAACTGAACGTTTTCATAAACTTTCGAAAACTTTACAAAATCAAACTTTCGAAGCTCACGCCGTTCTCTCGTTACCCACTGTTTCAATCTGTTGATTTTCTGCTGATAAATCACTTGTTTTCTATCGTGCTAACTTACAACGATACAAGCCAACTTGACATTATACAGTCGTTAACGTGAATAGGGAACTTTAAAAATTAATTAAATCAAAGATATTCCACGTGACTTAACGATGAGATATATCATTTTCATTTCAACCCACTTCAATAAAAAGGCTGTGGTTCTCAATTCGACTATATTTTTTATGTACGTTACCTTAGAAGATTTCTAGGCAACCGATTTTGATGATTCTTTTTTTTATTTGCAAGCTGGTGGTTCTCATATGGTCCCATATACAAAATGTAACAAAAACCCTGTGGTTCCAGTTAAGTGCGTTATCAGAGTCAGTATGCAAACGTAAAGAAATACTTTTTTCAAAAAAACTTGAACATTAAAAAAATATTTTAATTTAAAAAAAATAATTTTCAAATTGTATGTGGTTTTATTACCTCTACATTATCTGGAGAATAAGAGGATTGTGGAAACACCCACCTTCATCGATGCTCGTGTCAGTAAGAGGTAATAAAATCATATAAAATTTGCAAATTAATAATATTTATTTAAAATAAAAAAAAATTATATTCAAGTTTTTTGAAAAAAAAAAACGTTATTTCTTTACGTTTGAATACTGACTCTGATAACGTACTGAACGAGAACCACAGGGTTTTTGTTACACGTTGTATATTTGATCAAGATCTGACTAGTAGTTTCTGAGTTTTCATTAATAATGCGTATTTAAATGACTTCGATTCCGTCGAAATTTGGGCGGTGCTGCAGTCCCTTCAGCGATGCCAAGTTGATTCGGTTGAGTCGGTATATCGAAGTGCTGAAGTGTTTGTACAGTAGAGCTACGATGGCTATCAGAGTACAGAATCAGAGTACGAAACCTATCCAATTGCAGAGAGGTGTAAGTCAGGGTGATGTTATATCCCTGAAACTCTTCACCGCTGCATTGGAAGACGTTTTCAAACTTCTGGCCTGGAAAGGATACGGTATTAACATCAATGGCGAGTACATCACTCACCTTCGATTTGCCGACGATATAGTCCTTATGACAGAATCGCTGGAGGACCTACACTATGCTCAATGACCTCAATAGTGTCTCCCAACGGATAGGTCTCAAGATGAACATGGACAAAACAAATATTATGTTTAATGTCCATGTCACATCTATGCCGGTAGTTGTTGGGAGCACTAAGCTCGAAGTTGTTGACGAGTATGTTT
This sequence comes from Parnassius glacialis, assembly GCA_033319125.1. NCBI lineage: Eukaryota > Metazoa > Arthropoda > Insecta > Lepidoptera > Papilionidae > Parnassius > Parnassius glacialis. The sequence continues at coordinate 40,227,914 of JAVANC010000004.1, read as the reverse complement.
ACCTGGGACAAATAGTCCGACTAGGTAAGTCCAACTTTGACCGAGAGGTCAATCGACGGATTCAACTCGGCTGGGCAGCGTTCGGGAAGCTACGACACATCTTCTCGTCAGACATACCTCAAAACCTTAAAACGAAATTGTACAACCAGTGCGTGTTGCCAGTGATGACTTACGGAACTGAGACGTGGTCCTTCACTGCTGGCCGTATGAGGAAGCTCAAGGTCGCTCAGCGAGCTATGGAGAGGGCTATGCTCGGAGTTTCTCTGCGTGATAAACTAAGGAATGAGGATATCCGCAGTAGAACCAGAGTAACCGACGTAGCCCAACGGATTAGTAAGCTGAAGTGGCAGTGGGCCGGCCATATAGCTCGAAGAACCGACAACCGATGGGGAAGAAAGGTTCTCGAGTGGCAGCCTCGTACCGGTAGGCGAAGTGTAGGGCGTCCCCCCACGAGATGGAGTGACGACCTCGTAAGACATGCAGGAAGTCGATGGATGCAGGTGGCTCAGGACCGTGCTTTGTGGCATTCTTTGGGGGAGGCCTATGTTCAGCAGTGGACTTGTGAAGGGCTGTAATGATGATGATGATGAATTGACTTCGACTACATTGATGATTGAAGTCGGTTGTACAAAATTTTTATATTAGGTTATAAAAATTTTTGTAAAGTTAATTTTTTGATTTAACAAAAATCACCAATCTTTTCGCCTAGACAACTACTGGCATTGGTCTATCTAATCGTAAATTCTCTTCAGCCGTTCCGAAGATTATCCAGACAGATAGGCAAAAATTTTAAAAATGGTTATTCAAAATAATATCTTATATTTACGCGAACACTACACATTAAATAAAACTAGTTTTAGGATTTTATTGCGTATATTAACTTATTTTACATTCCCGACGTTTCGAGTACTTTACAGCACCCATGGTCAGGGGGGGGGGGGGACTGAGGTGTTTTACGTCCCAATGTCATAGTTAACCACGGCTACCTCCAGATTAAAAATTATTAATTTTTGTTCCGACCTACGCAGTATGAACTTACAGTATCTTGAAATCTTGCAGTTGTATGCTTGGGTTGGCATTTAATTTTATTACGAGTAATTATAGGATCCCAAGCAGATGGTAGACCCAGCCATCTTCTCTATTGAAATTAGGATGTTTTTTGCTCGCGAATCATCCTTGTAAGGAATCGATGTTCTTTAGCGAGGATTTGTGGTCTATCAAATATAATGTAGTGACGGGGGCAGCAGCGTGTTCCTAATAACGACTAAAAAAAATTAGTGCTGTTGCCATCCTGCATGTCAAGCGTAGCAACTATGGCAATCTATACCGTATAACCCTATGAGACAATCTATGGGGGAGGCCTATGTTCAGCAGTGGAAATAAGGCTTTAACGGTAACTTAACGATAAGCATAAACAATTGAAGTAAGTCAACTAGGCTAACTGTCACCGCTGTCACCGTCTCGCCTTTGTTATCGAGTTGGTAATAAACACATATTCTGAACAATTTTTATTTCTTACTAGTGATCCGCCCCGACTTTGCACGGTTGATTTCTATACCTCGACAAATAAGCTCCACCTACCGGGTCCAATTGTGAATCTAAACCATCCAGGTATCCACTCAAACACACACAAAAATTTTATCAGAATCGGTCGAGCCAGTTTCAGTGTCGAGCGATCCGCTAGATTATTACACAGGATTATTTTTCTAAGAGTAGCCAAATTTTAATACATAAATAATGATGTACCCTTATTACAGTTTTTGAAAATATGAATAAATAAGGCTTCTACTTTTATTTGAAATTATCCCAAATTGAATATGCTTTATGGACAACAACTTTTTGCCTACCGATCGACCCTTAAGAATGTGTGCGTGCACAGTAAAATCAGTTAAAATAATGCATTACCACGCATTTTGAATTTAAAAGATAAAAAGGACAGAATGTTTGAGAATTTTTTGAAACAATTTTTCTTCGCCATTTGCCTATATTACTTATTCTGAACCTTCTTTGCAAATTTGGCCGGTTATTGCAAAATAACCCTGTATAAATAGTATGTATATGTAAAGATTTCACTTCAAACTAATTTATTGTCTGATAAATTCAAGGTTTATTAACATTCAATTGGAGCGACATATTGAACTATTGAGTTTCGTGTTAGGTAATTACATTAATTACGTTATATTGAATATTATGATATTTTGATTTGCTCAATTTATTATACATCTATACAAATAAATAAAATTGATGTGTCTGTTTGTAATGTGAAATTAACAGCTTATTACTACATGAATATGAAAGTATATGCAGTACTTATAACAAAAAAAAAATTTAAATTTTGTGTGTCTGTCTGTTTGTTCCGGCTAATCCCCAAAATGGCTGGACCGATTTTGATAGGACTTTCACTGGCAGATAGCTGATGTTATAAGGAGTAACTTAGAATACTTTTATTTTAGAATAATAATTAGGGTTCCGCGCAAAAAATTTAAAACCCTGAATTAAACACGGGCGAAGTCGCAGGGAACAGCTTATCAAAACCCTCACAGGCCTCCCATATATTCTCATTGGGGTGGTAGTTGCAAAAGCCGCCAGGCAGTTTGGCAAACACGTTTTTTATTAGTTTGAATTGCTATCATGAAAATGTTGCTGCCGATCTCCTATTTCATTTTCCTCTGTTACCCCTTCCAACGCCCACGGGAGAGGAGTGGATTCTCTTAAGACGCCATTGCACGAAATAATAAATTGAATGTATCAAGTTCAATGAAAGTTTTTAAGTGGTAGAGCCACTAGGTTGTAGCACGAAGAGAGTGGTCCTACCACTCTCTTCGTGCTAGATGCGTGAAGGGTAGGACCACTCTCTCTACTTAAGTCTGCTGTATTTTGTATGATGTGTGTAAGGAGACGGTGACCCTTTTAACTGGAAACGAGACATTCAATCTTATATACCAGGGTCACTCTTTAGTCAACGAATCTGCATTTTGATTCTTAATCGGGGCCAAACCTAGATGTCTATGGGCCACAGCATCCACTTATCATCAGGTGTACTGTGTGCTCGTTTGTCGCCCTTATTCTATAAAAAAAAATATTAATTTCATTAAGTACAGTTTGAATTGGTTCGTACTCTCGCGATATTAAAACAAACGTCACGGTTTGCGATTTTCACAAGTAACAAGCAATAGAGCGGTAGATCAATCCGTCATGTTATTCGGTGCGCTATGGTCGACTTTACGTGACCTTGAAAGTACCTATTCTAGTTTCCTTTTGTCTTGTTTCATGATCAAGAACGAGATAAAACTGCATTTAATCATAAACATAAACATAAACACTCACGCCTGTCACCCAGAGGGGTAGGCAGAGACTATGGACTTCCATTTGGCACGATCCTGACACACCTCTCTCGCTTCCTCCACGTCCATATACCTACGCATACACGCACGTCGGTTAAAGGTACTCTTCATTTGGCCCATTTTCAATATATCGCCAATTTGGTCGATAAAATTTCGCCTAGGGCGACCCTTCCCGACTCTGCCATTCACCTCTGCAACATAAATTTGCTTTGTCACTCTTTCCTCATTCATTCTTTCTACATGACCAAACCACCGAAGCATTCCTTTCTTAATCTTAGTCACAACATCATCTTGCAAATTTAAAATTTAAAATTGTTCATAATGATAAAATAAAATCATTAAACTATAATACAAATAATTAAAATGTTAAATAATTTAAGTGCAGTGCAATGATTTAAAAAAATATCGTAAAATATATTTTCATATACAAATGTTCTTTTTTGAATTTATTTGTTACTTATTACTTGCTTGTTTGGTGCTTTCGTATGATATTATTTAACATTTCATAAATATTTCATACCGCTTGTATAGACATACCAGTTTAAAAAATATAGCATAAAACTGTTGTGTTTTGAATGGTTAAAGACGAAAACCGAACACACTTTTTTTACTGGTAACAGGGCAAACTGTTGTAGTTCTATTCTATTGTATTGGCGACAGTCTATCGGTGTTTTGCGTCTTCAGGAGAAGATGTTAATGTAAAGGCCTAAGCTTCCACTAATTATCTAAAGACAGACATATATCCACTTATTATCGCAAAATAGTGGTATCATGGTTAAGTTTTATATTTAGACATAATACGAGATAAAGCCATGCAGCAGGTATATTTATGGCTTAGTACGAATGGATGAACTAGACTGGGATATGATTAATAATGCTCTAATAGAATGTCAGCGTAAAATAGCAGTTCAATGTCGCTGTGTTTCTTATAGTGAGTGTAGAAAACCAGAGACTTAATCAAAGATAGATGTAGATATCTATAGCCACAACATTAGCTTACCATCAATTAGACTTTATGTACGTTGGTAAACCTTACTCTGTTAAAAAATTATATAAATCAGTTTGTTATAGTCAAATTCAACTAAGAGTTTGTAACAGGTCCCTGAGCGTGAGTGCCGGCACCTGCGCGCTGTTCACATATGTCACCTACGCCACGCTGCCGGTACGATTACATGAGGCCACAATTGGTGGTATGGCACTGGCCGCTATTAACATCGGTGCCCACATAATTCACAACAAAACCTCGGACCTACAGGTAAATTTCTATCGTGTCGACGTTTAGTTCTTACTATACTATATTTATAGTATAGTTTGGCAATACATTATTATTTTCGATAATTACGGTTAGTTGATGACGGCTCCGTGCCTCGGTGTTTAAATATGTATATTAACCGAAAAATAAATGTTATGTGTATATCATTTATTTTTCGGTCCACAAATCAAGAACGGAACAAGAGCTTTTATTTATTAAAATCCAACGTTTGACCAAAATTCAGAGTACTGAATCTAATATTTAGTTGGTGCTACAAGTGTTTAAACCCACTATTCTCGAAGGCCTCGCATATAGACTTCACAAAGTATTATTCGTATCGGAATCTAATTACCGTCTAGTTTCTGTGATGTTAGGGCCGTTAGCCTTTTAGCTCCTACAGCTTCATCATCATCATCATCATCATCATCATTACAGCCCTTCACACGTCCACTGCTGAACATAGGCGTCCCCCAAGGAACACCACAAAGCACGGTCCTGAGCCACCTGCATCCATCGACTCATGTCTCATTAGGTCGTCACTCCATCTAGTAGGGGGGCTGCCCTACACTTCGCCTACCGGTACGAGGCTGCCACTCGAGAACCTTTTTTCCCCATCGGTTGTCGGTTCTTCGAGCTATATGGCCGGCCCATTGCCACTTCAGCTTACTAATCCGATGGGCTATGTCGGTCACTCTGGTTCTACTGCGGATATCCTCATTTCTAAGTTTATCACGCAGAGACACCCCGAGCATAGCCCTCTCCATAGCTCGCTGAGCGACCTTGAGCTTCCTCATACGGCCAGCAGTGAAGGACCACGTCTCAGATCCGAAAGTCATCACTGGCAACACGCACTGGTTGTACAGTTTCGTTTTCAGGTTTTGAGGTATACTCGTATCTAACGAGAATATGGGTCGTAGTTTCCCGAACGCTGCCCAGCCGAGTTGAATCCGTCGATTGACCTCTCGGTGGAAGTTGGACCTACCTAGTCGAACTATTTGTCCCAGGTAAACATACTCGTCAACAAATTCGAGCTTAGTGCTCCCTTAAACTCGCGGCATAGGTGTGACATGGACGTTAAATATGATTTTTGTTTTGTCCATGTTCATCTTAAGACCTATCCGTTGGGAGGCACTATTGACATCATTGATCATAGTGCTTAGGTCTTCCGGCGATTCTGCCATAAGGACTATATCGTCGGCAAATCGAAGGTGAGTGATGTATTCGCCATTGATGTTAATACCGTATCCTTTCCAGCCCAGTCTTCCAATGCAGTGGTGAAGAGTTTCGGGGATATAACATCACCCTGTCTTACACCTCTCTGCAGTTGGATATGTTTCGTACTCTGATTCTGTACTCGGATAGCCATCGTAGCTCTACTGTACAAACACTTCAGCACTTCGATATACCGACAGTCAACTTGGCACCGCTGAAGGGACTGCAGCACCGCCCAAATTTCGACGGAATCAAAAGCTTTCTCATAGTCCACATACGCAAGGCAAAGTGGCAGATTATACTCTTCTGTCTTCTGTACAATCTGCCGCAGGGTATATATGTGGTCTATGGTACTAAAGCCTTTTCGGAAACCGGCTTGTTGGGGAGGCTGGAAGTCGTCAAGTCTGCGTGCGAGACGATTCGTAATGACTCTCGAAACCAGCACGTAGACACGGCTCAGAAGAAAAATCGGTCTGTAGTTCTTCAAGAGAGCGTTGTCGCCTTTCTTGAAGAACAAGACCACCGCACTTTTGCTTCACGCCTCCGGAGTAGTGCCACCATGGAGGACGGAATTAAAGAGCTTCTGAAGGACTTCCAGTACCGGTTTTCCACCCGCTTTCAGAAGCTCTGCTGTAATTCCATCCTCTCCCAGGGACTAGCCGTTTTTAAGGTGCTGGAGAGCCATTCTAATCTCGCTCAGACTGACTGCTTCATCGGTCTCAGCTTATTACATTTAGTGAGGGCTTGCCCTATACTGCGCTTCCACTGAATGTTTTCTTCTTATGGCCAATTACGCTGATGCCACCGGTTCACTGCTAATTGGAATTACTATATATTTTAAGCTATATCAGTTGCTCTTGTTTATCTGAATGTACGATCTTACGAGTATAACATATCAAACCTTGGAAGAGTAACGCTTATGCGGTTTATGTTTTTAAGTTCCGATAATTTTTTGTTTTCCGTCATTTCGTCATATTATTCATATAAATGTCAATTTAAAATCGCAATAAAAGCCTGTCGCAGCATCTTGTTCTTTCAATGTTTGATATAAAAATTACTGTGTATATGTAACCTCTTATATATAACATACATAGCACGTAGTATATTATACAGTAATACCAATAGGAAACATTATATGGATTATCGAAATTGTAGATTATTATATAATCACCAAATGTAGAAAATGAAAAAACACCAACTGAAACATTTTCTTGCTTTTTAAAAAATATATTAAAACATTATCCGTTTCTAGAACATTGTACAATTAATCATGCACCATTAAACAAACTTAAATAGGCAAAAATATTTTAGAAAGCCGCCTGTTGCGAGCCTGGCCTTTAAGGTTTAATGTTGGAAACTGACATATTTTTAAAAGTAATAATAAAATGTGATTTCTACAGATCTTTTGCAACCTGACGACACTAATAGCAAGCAACTTGGCCGGCATTATGACACACCACCCCCGTGAACTCGCGCAGCGCCGAGCTTTCCTCGAGACTCGCGACTGTGTAGAGGCCAGACTTGTCACACAACGCGAAAACCAACAACAGGTAAATTATTCACTATATTTCTTTAATGTTATTTGGCATACTCTAGTATATAATATAAAATATACATACGGATATGGAAGAGCAGAGTCACCACTCCGGCCACTAAGGATTGTAAACTAAATATTTTTTATTGAAATAAACTTTATTATTAGGTCATTACATATGAAATTGGCGTTTTGTACCAGAGGAACATAAAGTAATTTGTTTTTGTAAAATTTATTTAATTAATCAAAGTATGCACCGTTGTAATCTATGCACTTTTGCCATCTCATAGGTAGTTCATTGGTCCCTTTACTAAAAAGACCATGGGGGCGAGAATCAATAAACTCTTTGAATTCGGTTCGGACTGCCGCATCGGGGTTGAATTTTTTCCTTGTAAGAAGTTGTCCAAATTCCTGAATAAATGGTAATCTGTTGGAGCAAGGTCCGGAGAGTACGGCAGATATTCCCATTGTAGCTCATCTAATTAAGTGATTGTTTGTTGTGCAGTGTGTTGTGGTCTTGCGTTGTCGTGAAGCAGCAGTGGCCTAGAACGATTGACCAATCTCGGTAGTTTGGCAGTTAGTTCTTCCTTCATGATTTGCAGTTGCTGATGTAGTGAAATTGGTGATAAGAAATAATTCACTGTTCACTGTTATAATGTTTACTCTTTTTATAAATCAGCTCTACAATTCACAATTTTCACAGATTACAATTTAACTATAGCTTATGACAACACACAAAATATATATACAAACAGAAGGCTAATGCAATTTTAATACTAATTTAGCAACTAGATTTTATATAAGAGAAAAACAACGATATCAATGACGCATAGGGCAGTTGACAGTTAAAAACTATATTTTAATTTTTGACATAAATTATGTGGCTATACGCCACATCACTCCCCCCCAGAGACCGTCTCTTGACGGGCGATAGTACTCTGGGAGTCTCACAATTCGTCCCAAACGTGATTTTTTAAAATTTTTGTGTCTTCTTTACTTTCAGGCGACTGCATAATGACAGGACCTTGGAGTTCAGTGTTTTCCTGAATTGTGTAGGCTGGTTTTAGCCGATTTATAGAAACTGTGACTTCATTGCCTCTAATTAGAAGTTTATAAACTTTATCATTTCTTTGTATGACTTTGTATTGCCTTGTATAAGATGGTTGAAATGCTCGCGATTTTGTTTCATCTTTCAGGTACACGTGCGTAGCTGTTGGCAAGTCTTTAAAAACAAAGGTCTTGTATTTACTGTGCCGTGACGCTGGCAATGGACGTATATTTTCCATGTTAGCACGTAGGCGTGCAGTGAAATCCGTCACATCAGTAGTTGTTTTCAAGGAAGGATAGAAAAATTCTCCCGGTAGTCTTAACAATTCACCATAAAATAAGTCAGCCGGCGATGCTTGTAGATCTTCCTTTAAAGCACTTCTCATACATAATAGTACTAGTGGCAAACTTTCAGTCCAGTGTTGGTAACTATGACAAGTTAAGGCCGATTTTAACTGCCTGTGCATTTTTTCCACCATTCCGTTACATGTAGGGTGATAAGCAGTTGTTTTCTTGTGTTTGAAACCTATTGAATCTGAAAGATATTTGAACAGCGATGATTCAAACTGCCTTCCCCGATCAGTTATTATTTCCGCAGGACATCCAAATCGCTTCTGGCCAACGTGTGAATCTATCTACCGCTGTCAGACAGTACCGAAAACCTTCTGATGGTGGAAGAGGTCCAATTATGTCTATGTGAATGTATTGGAATCGGGCACGTGGCAATTCGAATTAATGTAGCGGCGATGACACGTGTCGGGTAATTTTTGAGGTCTGGCAGGCGTGGCATGCTTTAGCCCATACTCGGCAGTCTTTGTTCATACCGGGTCAAACGTAATGCTGTGCTACTAATTTTGGGGTAGCATTAGCGCCTGGGTGACTCAGTGAATGCAGTGTTGCATAAATTTGCCGTCGAAGTTGCTGGGTCACATAAGGGCGTGTTACTTGCGTTTTATTGTCGCAGTATAATTCTTCTAGTGTACCAGGTATTTTAACTTTAATTAGTTGAAGCGATGTTTGACTATTTAGTAATTTTTTTTAACTCAGGATCTTCTGACTGCGCTTTTGCGAGTGTGCTTAAGTCGATGGGCTTAGATAATTCCTCTATTCGTGAAAGATTGTCAGCTACGACATTTTCTTTCCCAGAAATATGTTGTTTGTCCGTTGTAAATTGGGATATGTAATCTAAATAGCGAAATTGCCGTGGTGAACATTTTTCTTTTCGACGTTGAAATGCGTAGCATATTGGCTATTGATCAGTAAATATGGTGAAATGTCTCGCTTCGAGCATATGCCGAAAATATTTTATATTTTCATAGATCGCTAATAATTCTCGGTCGTATGGTGAATATTTTCTCTGCGAAGGAATCAATTTGCGAGAAAAGAAGGACAGAGGCTGCCATTCACCATCTTTAAATTGCTGCAGAACTCCTCCAATTGCTATGTCTGAAGCGTCTGTCACTACTCCCAGTTTGGAATTTAAATCAGGGTAGGCCAAGAGGGTTGCATTGCATAATTCTTCTTTGCATTTTTCAAACGCTATTAGTGCGTCATCTGTAATATTTATTGGATGTGAACCCTTTACCGCTCCGGTTAGGAGTGAATTTAATGGAGCTTGAGTTTCTGCTGCTCCTGGGACAAATCTGCGATAAAAATCTGTAAAAATAATATCTGTCAAAAAAATCTGTCTGGAAAATCTTTGATGACTTGTACTTTTGAGGCCAAGGGTTTGACGCCTTCGGGTGAAACGGTGTAGCCTAAGAAGGATACAGTGGAGGCTCCGAATACACATTTGGACGTGTTTATTACCATTCCGTAGTCTTACAATTTTGTGAAAACTTGATGGAGATGTTTAAGGTGTGTTTGTTCGTCTTTTGAAAAAAATTAAAAAATCGTCCAAATAAGAGTAGCAAAAATCGAGTCCTCTCGTCACTTCGTCCATGAATCTTTGGAATGTTTGGCTCGCATTTCTCAGGCCAAACGTCATATACGGGAACTCATATAATCCGAAAGGCGTCGTTATGGCCGTTTTTGAAATAGCTTCTGGATTTACCGGTATTTGATTATATGCTTTAACTAAATCAATGGTTGAAAATATTTTGAATCCTGATATATTGTACGTAAAATCTTGAATATTACGTATAGGATACCTATCAGGTATCGTGCGTGCATTTAATAGCCGGTAATCGCCACATGGTCTCCACCCATTATCTTTTTTAGGTGCCAGATGTAGTGGAGATGACCATGGACTTTCTGAGGGTCTTGCTGTTCCATTTTTGAGCATAGCTTCAAATTCTGCTTTCGCTATTTTCAATTTGACAGGAGCTAATCGCCTTGGTGCACAAGAAACTGGAGTTCCTGGAGTTGTCCTAATATAATGGAGAGTATTATGATTAGGAACTTTATACGTGCCTGAAGGTCAAGTTATATCAGGGAAGTTGCGCAAAAGAGTATAAAACTTAGATTCACCGGAAATCGTTTTTACCGATAATATGGCGTTTGATGAAGAGCTGATGTGACAGAAGCTGATAAATTTGTACTGCTATCGATGAGACGTCGATTCCGGCAGTCAATAATTATGTGGTAGAATGATAAAAAATCAACACCTATTATGGCTTTATTCACATCAGCGACTACAAATCGCCAGCTGAGATCTCGCCGAAGACCTAAGTCTAAATTAAAGTGTACGAACCCATAAGTAGATATCGGCGTTCCGTCGGCAGCATAAAGTCGTGTCTGCTTTGTTGCGGAGCGGGGAAAAACGCATATGTCGCTACCTGTGTCGACTAAAAATTGCACTTTTGATCGTCGATCCGAAACAAACAGGCGACCGGATAAGCTAAGGGAATAGTCTGTCGCCATTAACGACCACCTTGAGAGATTTCCTGTTTATAGTCGCATGCGCATGCATGGATTGAGGCATATTCTTGCTTTGTCACCATATTTGTGATGGTAAAAGCAAATTGGAAATTTTTTATAATTAGATTGGGACCGACGAGACCTACTATTTTTGTGTTGGCTTCGACTATAACGGTTCCTTAAACGGGATCTACTCCTACAATTCACAATTTTCACAGATTACAATTTACCTATAATTTATGACAACACACAAAATATATATACAAACAGAAGGCTAATGCAATTTTAATACTAATTTAGCAAGTAGATTTTATATAAGAGAAAAACAACGATATCAATGACACATAGGGCAGTTGACAGTTAAAAACTATATTTTAATTTTTGACATAAATTATGTGGCTACAAGCCACACTGACAATAGATATCTGCCGTAATCGTTTGGCAAGATTTTAGAAAGTTGTAGTGAACGACACCGGTGCTAGTCCACCAAACACAAGTAACTTTTCCTGGGTCAATTTTCGTTTAGGGCATGATTTGGCTGGGTCTCCAGGGTTCAGCCATTGCGACGAGCGCTTCGATTATCGTACAGTATCCACTTTTCATCACAGTAATGATTTGATTTAAAATCCCTTCATTATTGTGTCGGTTGAGCAATGTAACACTGCAGTCGACGCATGTTTGCAAGTTCGATTAACTCAATTCATGAGGTACCCATCGTTCAAGTTTTTTATTTCCCGATTTGCTTCAAGTGGATTAATACAGTTTTATCACTTACCCCGAAGCCTGCAGCTATCTTTGAAGTACTTTGTGATGGATCCGCTTCCACAATAGCCTTTAATTCTTCATTTTCCACTTTGGTATCCGACCGTCCACGGGGTTGGTTCTGAAGTTCGAAATTTCCAGAATGAAAATGTTGAATCATCATTAATCCTTCGAGCTGTTTCTGCAGCACTGGTGCCACGGTACTGTAAATATACCGATATTTCATATTTTCCATTGTGCGGTAATAAGCGACGCCAAAGAAAAAAATAATGAGGAAAAAACAAATAAATGACTGTTTTCAAAACTCAGATGTACCAGGTAAATGAATTCATAAATTTGAATTTAGAATTCTTAACCAAAGAGGATATATTTCAGATCAAATTGGTCAGTACGACAAAACGCTAATTTCATATGTAAGGACCTAATATTATTTTGGGTATAAATTTATTTCCTCATCTGGTTGGGCTGCACAAATATATTAAAGAATACGATAAGTATACATTATAGTAAAATATAAAAATAAATAATACATAAATAAATAAAACCCCAACCACAGGGCTACCACCCTCGGCAGGGGAGACCAAAGGGCCTCGGCCCCTATTATGGGGAAAGGGAAAGAAACCAGAGAACGATGCGGGCGGTATCGAGGAGCACCGCCTTCTGCATTTGAGTCCGGAGCGCGACCGGTCCGTCACAGAGACCCAGTCGCCCAGTCTCAAGAATAATTTCGATCGGCAAACCATGTGGGTCACCTTGTTAGCCAGATCTAGATATTTAGTTCACTTACCTCTTTCGGCTTTCACGAGGTTTTCGCCATACGGAATGGTAATGTCAACCAAAAATATGCTTGACTGTGCCCGGTCCATCAGCACAATATCAGGCTTATTCGCAAGAATAGTCCTGTCTGTGATGATGGCCCGGTCCCAGTAAATCCTGGCAAGAAAAAGGTAAAAGTATATGTTTTCGTGGATTTTCTTATCTGCCGCGATACCCTAAGAGACGGCAGAGAGAAATAAGACTAGAGATTGGCAACAGCGTCTTCCTGATATCAATTTAAAGTAATAAAAACTACGGTGGCCAACCAACGCCATCCAACCTTAGTAACTAGGATTAATATCCATGGAGATTATAAAATATCATAAAATATAAGGCAATCTATGGTGATATTTGGTTAGCTGTAATGAGTGAAAAAAATATTATATTTAGAGAGGCTACACACCGTGCCGACTCGATTCCTTTTGCCGCGCTTCAGATAAAAAAAATACGATTGTTCCATCCGATTCTATTGTCCTCTTACCGCTTAACGCGTAACAAGAAGGAAATTGCCGAGTGTTGCTCACCAATTATGTGCTCGCTTAGCGTTCATTAAAATCCTTAAACACGTTAGGTCACTTTGAAGAAAATAACACTCCGGTCACTTGGATTCCTAATCACACTCCACAAGTGGATAATTATTACGAAAATACCAATTACAAATTTTCATTCATTACAATTTTACTTTTAACAAATGTGTCGAGAAATAATTGAAAGGATAGTTTTTTTTTTTTTCAATTTGCGATAGCTCATGTAGCTCATCCGTGGTAACTCAGGGGCTAAGTGCTTGCAGTAAATTCCACAGTGTGCGAGCAAACCGGACTCGATTCCCGCCGGCACTGAAGAAATTTTATAATTTTAAATTTTTTTTTATAGGATAAGGGTGACAAACGAGCACACAGTCCACCTGATGGTAAGTGGCCGCTGCGGCCCATAGACATCTACATCTATCCTCTATTACAAATCAAAATGTAGATGTGTTGTTACCCGTGAGGACTAAGATGGAATGCCTCATTTCCAGTAAAAAGGGCCTCCGGCCACCTGCACTCACCAAGCGAAACGCAGAGGTAAACCTCTACTTTACGCTGGTATTCTGCGAGGTCGTGGTACCACCCCGGTTCGAGCTAGCCCATCCGTGCAACAGCAAAAGCTGCCGCCTGGCTCTACCACTGTTTAAATACTAAGTTACCACGTGATCAATCTCCCCAGAAATGAAGGAGAATGTGCCCAGCGGGTATTTAGTATACGGTATGTATATTATATATAACATCATCATTACAGCCCTTCACAATTCCACGCTGGAAATAGGCCGCCCCCAAGGAATGCCACAAAGGACGCTCCTGAGCCACCTGCATTCATTTATTTCCTGCAAATTCTTAACAGGTGGTCACTCCATCTAGTGGGGGATGCCCTACACTTCGCCCTCCAGTACGAGGCTGGCACTCGAGACCCTTTCTTCCCCATCGGTTGTCGGTTCTTTAAGCTATATGGCTGGCCCATTGCCGCTTCAGCTTACGAATCCTTTGGGCTATGTCGGTTACCCTGGTTCTACTGTGGATATCATATATATATATAGAATATCAGAAAAAAATTATATTTCCGTATATCACTGTTTTCAGATGTAATTATAAGGGTGCTTACTACTTAGAAAGCTTGCATTTTATTTGTGAAATTCACACATATTAAGTGTTGTTTTCTTACGGTACATGGCAGTACAAGATGATTTAAGAGCAAAATATCCGTATTTCTGAATAGGTAAGGAATTGGTTGTAATTAGTTTACAAAAAAAAACCTCCTTACTAAAAATCACTTAGCAAATTTTTTCGTTTAAGATAATGGGGCTATTTTTCTTTATTTGCCTATAATAGAGTGAAAGTTTTACTATCAAGTTTCTCAGAAGAACTGCAAGACTGCAAGGTGATCCCAAATATTAGCATGGAACACTAATTATCGCTAAAGCGAAGGCCAATTAGGCAAAGCCGCGGGAAAAGCTAGTTATCTATACTTATGTAAAAAGCATAATAATTTTTCTTTGCCTATTGATATTAATATGGAGAAACTAACATTTCTTCGGCTGCGATTAGGTAACACCTTATACTACTGCTTGTTTAATACCCTCGAAAGATTTATTCGCACTGATAGCAATTAAGAAAATTCTTCGTGAAACAAATACGTTAATTAAAATAAATAATGTTTTCTTAGTTATATAGGAAGGGTGTTGCTGAGTTCATTTAATTATACTTGTTACCAGTCTCGTAGACAGCGCAAATTTTGTATTAAATTTAATAAACAATCTTAAAAAAAAAACAGAAAATCTGTCGTAAACTGCAACCCGCGTATTTCCAATAACTTTTATGAAACGGTAGAAGCAGATTTTAAACTAATTGGCTTATGTTATTCATAGTACTATTTTATTAAATTGGCTCGTCCGCACGGGAATTGAGCAAATACTTTTGATGATATTATTCAGTTCTATAAAATTGTGCTTTTTTAATTATTTATTTCATTAGAAAACACTATTTATAGTTACGGTGATAATTTTCCAAATTAAATTATTTAGTGTAATTGTTTGAAATTTTGTGTAGAACTATAGTGTAATGTCCCAAATATAGGCATTAAAATGTACTCATTATTTCAACTTATGAAATTACTTTGAGGTTGGGTTGATGAAAATCACTGAAATCACGTAACCGTCACGCTCAGATACATAATATATATATATATATATATATATATATATATATATATATATATATATATATATATATATATATATAATATGTACGTGTGTGTGTGTGTGTGTTTAAATTTTTCCGGCCTTTCACAAAATAACTTTAATAAAAGTACTTGTTTCAGGAACGTCTCTTGTTGTCGGTCCTGCCGCGTCACGTTGCGATGGAAATGAAAGCCGACATCGCTAGTCAGCCCCGTCAAGAACAATTCCACAAGATCTACATTCAAAGATACGAAAATGTGAGGTGAGTACGTGAACATTGTTACGCTTACCCCAGACGATTCATTAGGTGGCATGTCGAAATTTAATTATTACAAACGTGATACGTATGTTTATACGTAGTAGGGCCACTTTCCAGTGTTTTATAGCGGCAGCACAAACGGATAAGCTCGAACGGGGAAGGACCGCATTCATTCATTCATAACAGCCTATAGTGGAAGATCGAAGCCTTCGGGTATTTTATATAAATACTATTTTGATCCTTTCCCAAGTTGAAAAGAATTAATTGTAAGGAACTGATTTATGTGTGTATGTATGTAAACTGATACAAGTGAAATAAGGACGATTTAATGTTCTTTAAGTTTTTGAACCTTTTTTTCGTAAACATGGTTCGTGAGCTTAAAATAATTATAAGGCTCTATCAACAGCTTCCAAATGCTCTAGTGAATATTCATTCTTCCAAGAGACACTTAAAAACTAAATTACTAAACAAATAATGTAACTAAGACGATCACGCCAAAAATGTAACAAACAGCCTGTAACTAAACCTTTAGAAAGATCCTTTGGGGAGAGGCATTTTATACTATTTATTATTGTTATATTTTACATTAGAAGGCCGCTCTTCTGTACAAAAGGGGGCGGCGCGTTACACTATGAATATCCACTATTGATCATAGGCTTCCCCACATAGGCTTGAGGGATATATGCCATAGTGTTTTTCTCTGTGGCCTCTTACGACATGCACGGAACGATATGGGATAGTGTATACGCCGCTATTATACGGCGGATAAAAATAAAATGTACAAAATATCTTATTCTAAATTTATATAGCAGACGTATCGCTAACGTAATTGCTTTGAATTCAATATTTTGTGCTACAATGCGTGAATGTGATACAACTCCGACATTTCAAGGAAAAGTTTCTCGAAATAAAATATTTCTTCCTGAATTGTATATCAAATATATATCTTGTTACAAAATGTACAATTTTAGCTCATTGTCACAGACTCCATTTTGTCTTGAACTCGTTTTACTTCTTTTTATTAAGTAAAAATCCTTTTAGTTTTACATTTCAACCTGCTATGGCATCCTTAGTCCACTGCTGAACATAGGCCACCCCCAAGGAATGCCACAAAGCACTGTCCTGAGCCGCCTTTGTTTTTCAATCATTTATTTTATTTTAAAAACTAGGAACCTTCTAAAATTACTGCCAAATAGCCACCATTATACGCATCCAGTACACAACATAAAAAACAAAATCTGTAACGTTTTGGAGAAGGAAACAGGGGAATACCGGATGTTTTTATCAATTTTTAGGGTTCTGTAGTTAAACAACAAGGAGCCCTTATAGTTTCGCCATGTCCGTCCGTCCGTCCGCGGCTTTACTTAGAGACCCTAGATTCTCACAAAGCTATGATTTTGCATAGTTGTAGACATTATTCACACCTACAAAGTTGTTAAATGAAATCGTGAAAAGCATTTTAATTTTCGGTACCTCCCATAAAGGTGATTTTTTACCCTTACATAATTCATCCATTTTTTTCGATTATCGATAAGAGCCATGTGTTCAACCCCTTGCCCGCCTACCAACTAAACCGCTGGTTTTGAAAATATAAAAAGTGTACACGATAGTAGTAGTAGTATATATCTATATGTATGTATATAGGAAGGAAAACTAAGCAAGTTAAAGAGTAGTAGTCGACATGCGTAGTATATATATATATATATATATATATATATATATATCGATGTAGTCGTCCTAGTTATAAAATACACTTGCATTAGTAAACATTTCGTTACGATTCAATAGACAATGATCTAACATTAACTGCATTATAACTTTGAAATTTTATTGTAAACTGTAAAAAATAAACATTAAAAAGGACTTATATTTACAGTATTTTTGTGTTTTTTTTTTTCGAAGTAGGAGAAATGATCGATCGTCAAGAGACCGATCCTGACATAGCACCCTCGCTTATTTTAATTAGTAGTTATAGTCCCACTAATGAAATTGTAGTTGCAATTTCATTAGTGGGACTCTTAGTTTACGCGGGCGACCCTCGGGATAGTTCTGGGCAGTGGTGGTTTACGGGATGGCTCATTACGGTCATGTATATCTTAGAGTTGACTGCTTGAAACTATTAGATGGATAGGGAATTTGACCATTTTTGTATACAGACTTGGTATGTGAATGGTTTGATATAAATTGTATTCTTTTCATAATCGTAATCTTTTTTAAATACCTATAAGTCTGCTTGGAAAATAGGTCCTTCTGTTGCCATCGTCCTATTTGGGAATAGTTTTAGTCGTTATAGCGGCCAAACTACGAACTCAATATGCTCATAGTATCAAGAAGGCCCTCCTAAGTTTACATGTCTACATTCGGTCATGATGCATTTTTAGAGGTTTATAATCAGTCCGATATACAAAATTCTCTCTCAGTTGTTGTCTAGCTTAGTCGTTCAGGTATAGTGTGACAACAATTGATAATTAAAAACTTAATGTTCAAATTTCTTCCAGTATAGATATCCTATTAAAAGTACAATTACCTATTCAATATCTGATCTAATGGTAGTGTTGAGATCGCTGGTTTTCTTTAAAATATGAAGCGGATGCCGATAGTTGCATCGTTAGTTAGCCTTAACAAAATGAAGCGACTCGTAAAATATACTCACAACATCTTGTTAATTTCCACGAGCAAATATAACCACCAATCTGCACTTCGTAATTACTGTAACGATGACGCTCTCAATTTTCGTCTCGTTCTATGTTTTAATGGAAACAAAATTGTGTAGCTTTCAATTTTAATGAATTTCTTATTGAAAATATATTATTGCATATTACTGTTTATTTTTAGCCTATAAGTGTTTATAAAGTTAAAAGCTTGATGTAGTTTACGACAATTAATAGAATCAGGCTAATGCCTGAAATCCATAACATAAAAAATGTTAAAAATGAATTTTCTAAGATCCGTATCCGTATCCGTAAGTATCCGTAATACCGTACATACTTTAGTGGGAGGTACCCTTCAAACTAGGTAATACACATAGTTTATTATGTGGATCTTAGCAATATAATTATTAACATCTTTGGTAGTTTACAATGTTGAAATATTTTTAAGAGGCGTATTACAAAAAAACGCAAAATTACAAGGGTTGTTCGTTGAAATTGTATGTTTATCGTTCATTGCTTGAAATAACAATTACTTGGTGAAAATAGTTCGTTTTCTCTTCTGAAATGAGCTCAAAGCGGATTTTAGATAACTTATTTATTTAATCAGTAATAATCATTCTCCCGATGCATGTTTAGGCAGAAACACTCGAAGACATGATTTGGGAGCTCTAATTTATAGATTCTATTGAATATCGTCCATCAAAAAAAATATTTTTATCTCCCAAATATCCTTCACTTTAATAATTATAGAATACATTTTCGTTATATGCCTTTCACGCTAGGAAAAAAAATATACATAATTCAAAAAACGACCGAAAAAGCTTCGATACAAGCCTCTATATTTCCGAAGTTCTACATCATTTACTACCTATTTGAAGATTTTATTCTTTGCGAGTGTGCCTTACTTATAGTATAGTTATTAGCCTCTTCTTCGATCGCTACTAAACTCTATGATTATCGTAGTAGATTTAGTCCAAAACATGCGGTTGCCTTTGTGCAGGTAAAAAGTTAAAAGAATAAAACCCCATTCATCCCCGTTACTAAGCTTTCTCTCATTTCTCAGATGCAAGTTATGCAGCACTTTTTGTCAGATTTCAAAATAGGAGGAGGTTCTAAATATAAACGTATTTTGTTGGTATTTTACGTGATACCTTCGTCAGTTATAAACGGATTTTTATGATTATTTGTATTAAATATGACATATAGAATAAAAAGAATGATTTATAATAAATTTGGTAAAAAAATTTCATCACTAAGAATAGAAAAATAAGGAGTGAAGTTAATAATGTAACTAATTTTACATTTAGTTTAATTTATTCCTTAGTTCATTTGAAAGGATCAATAAATGAAACGTTTAATAAAAACTAAAAGCCGACTTCAAACCATCTTTTGAAGTCAGATTTAAGTTATTATTTTATTATTTTTACTTAATGTTTAATTTTTTTCTCAGACATGCAAGTTTACTTACAATGTTTTACTTAACCACCGGACACGTGGTAAGCCCGCAAACAAAATTGCAATTAACATTTTTATTAATGCCAGCGGAGATCAATTTCCGCTGGTATTACGCGAGCACACAGTACGCAGCGAGTGTTTATCTTCTGAACTACCAGAGATGGCTTCTTCGGATAATATTTTAATTGTAATAGCTGGAAGCTGCTTTCTTGTCCGTGGCCATTGTCAAGATCCAGAAATCACCCATACGAAGCCGAGGCGGATCCCAAGTTTTAAATAAAAAAAAATCGTTCGAATCAAATCCTTAAAGAAATTAAAATACATAATTTACGAACATATTCTTGATCTTATTTTCTACTTTACTAAGGTTTAATTAGTTTTTTGTTACAATGTGTATTTGGGACCGTGTAATTTGCACCGAAGGTTATTCGCAAATATTTAAGTATTCGGAGCCGGCACACGAAATTGCTCATCGAGGCGAATATATGTTGCGAGCATTCCTCGTTATTTCTGATAATATTACGCTCATTTTCACTTGCACACGCTCTTAGTAACGTTAACGAAATAATTATAGCTTAATGCAGAAATTTTGTAGCATCTCTCAAATGGAAGTATTAAATCAAATTCACTCTTGAAGTGTTTAGTAGTATTGGTCACGTTCTATGTGTGTGAGTGATTTATATAACTAATTTTGATATAGCGATAAGCCTAAAACTTTATTGAAGCCACGCTACTAAGCTATAGCGTGGCCTTACCAAGTAAAATCTATATTGTAGTTGTAGTACGAATGGGTCGGCTCAATGAGGGAAGTAACACGTTCTAATTTGAACCCATCTTAAAATCTTATAAAGCCAAATTTGATAAGCAATGTACGTTCGGGGTATGATATCGCTTTTAATCATATATTGTATGAATCAGCAAGTAGGTATCAACTTGGATTAATTATAGTATAAATTACGAAAAATCTCATCATCATAATCATATAACGTACACTGCTGGACTGCTGTAACATGCCTTCATCATACATTACATATGCATATTTTTTATGTTTACGTAATAAAGAAAACCTACATAATTTTACGGTACATGAAAAATATGTTTTATTCAATAATCAATACATTTATAATAGTCTATTCAAAAGTGATTGGATGCTTTTTTATTTCTATACTTATAATAATACCGGTAACATATAATATACCGTGTAGTGACGGTATAAGATTATCCACGACCTAAAACATCACGTGGGTGTCGTAAGAGGTGACAGAGGGAAAGAAATCAGGAGATAGTCAACAGCATCTTTCTAATAACGACTGAAAATAAAAATAAATGCGGTTGCCATCCTGCTTGCCAAGCTTGGAATGATGGCAAATATCGCCCACATGAGACTATCTATGAGGGAGACCTATACTTAGCAGTGAATTTTAATAGGTTGTAACAGTTATTCATAATAATATCCCTTTTTTCTTATTTTAAAGTACTACAACTAGTAACGACTACACTCGTACATAACAATGCGATCCCGAATGTGTTAAAAAAGAACGCTTACATTTTTACAAGTAACGATTTCTTTATTCAATAACATAATAATCAATAAAATTAGAGATAAACTGACTATAGCGTCCAATAATACACGTCTCAAAAGTTCATGTTACAATAACGTATTCATAAATGGGAAGGGCCATGTACTCACAGAATAGCAGTTTAAAATAGCAGAATAATGGCTCTAACGAGAACCGGAGACCCTTATTACGGGTAATAAGGTTGCGCATCTGCATTTCGACTTTTATCCAGGTATAGGTGGTGTACAAAGGTCACAGTGTCTACATACCATCAGGTGAACTACATATGTGCTCGTTCGATAGTTTTATATCTATACCTATAAAAGGAAAATATAATAAAAAGATTTTGACTATGTAGTAATAATAAAACGACGCCATTCTAAATTAAGCTTACTGAAAAAAAAAATCCACTGATGATATTCTTCGAGTGTTATCATGATTATATTTTACTCCCATATTTTTTGATTGTTCCACAGACTTATTTATGTAATTTCTGTTCGTTAGCGTAAGCCCATTTTACCGTCAATTTTTTTTTATTATTAGTTAATTTAACTGTGATTGTAATCTTTATTTGTTTCAAATTATATCGAAATGAAGTAAATTTTTATTTCATATTTTATTTATATTTTAGACTTAAGGAGGTTACCGAGATAGCTCAGTAAAAAAAATAGGAAAAAAAGTAAGCGAAAGACAACAACAAAGTAAATATTATTTAAGTTGCGCAAACAGTTAGTCTATGTGCTCATGTCTCTTCAGTGATCTCACATATAATAAGCTTGTAAATTTCTGAACCAATATTTTCCGGTCGGCCTGCCGCTTGATGAATCGTATGTTGGCGATAATGAAAATCAGAAAGGAAGAATTTACTGTCCTGCAAATGTGGGAGCATGTACGGAGCTAGACACAATTTACTTATCTTATACATCACCTTTAGGCGAACGTCTCTTAGCTACCAAGGCTCTTACCATCTCAGAAATGAGAGAAGGCCCAGCAATAGGTCGAATGAAGGATGTGTTATACACCCTTTTTTTGCATGCCTCATAGTACTCAATCTAAGTTTCGTTTATAATCATCATTACAGCCCTTAACAAGTCCACTGCTGTATATATGCCTCCGCAAAGGAATACCACAAAGTTCGGTCCTGAGCCACCTGCTTTCATAGACTTCCTGCATCTCTTGCCAGATCGTCACCCTATATATTTGCTTCCACCTACGCTTTACTTACTAGTACGAGCATCATTCGGCACGTATTAAAGGGCCACTGGTTGTACAATCTTGTTTCCTTTGATTGGTAAGTTTGAGGTTTGACGAGAAGATGTGTCGTAATCTCCAAAACGCTGCCTGCCTATGCAAACTAAATCCGTCGATTAACCTTTAGGTTTCAGTTGGGCTTAGCTACGATGGTCAAATTTTCTTACCAGTAGAAAATACATTCCACTACAGTATTCGGCCCTACCACAAGAGAAATTTCTTTTGTTATATAGTACAAGCACTTTTAACACCCAAATCCTGAATTCTATAAATAATAAAGCCTTATTTTTAGTTTTTAGGATTTGTAATTTATTTTGGATTGGCTATGTAAGGTTAATCAAGCGTGCGTATGACGGAGATTTTCTAGTTAAAGCTCGTGCAATTTTAAGCTTTGTTTATAGGATAAGGGCGACAAGCGAGCACACAGTCCACCTGATGGTAAATGGTTGCTGTGGCCCATAGACATCTACATTTATCCTCGATTACGAATCAAAATGTAGATTCGGTGTCACCCGTGAGGACTAAGATGAATTGCCTCGTTTCCAGTAAAAAAGAGTCTACGGTTCTCTACACTCACCATACGAAACACAGCAGCATTAAGCTGCTATTTGATGCTGGTATTCTGTGAGAGCGTGGTCCTTCCCCGGTAGAGCCAACCCATTCGTGTTACAACTATACCAGAAATATAGCTGCAGCATGGCTCTACCACGTATATATCTTTACTAAATCTTTACTTGGTGTATGAAAAAGCGTTGACGTGAATAAGTAGTACTACCATAGCAGTTGACAAGTCTCAAATGTTTATTAGATATTTGACGATTGCTATCAACAACTAGTTGTAATTCAGACTCTTCACGAGTTGTTTTTTGTATTTGATTTATTATTATATATTAAATGAATCAAAATATTTTTATTATTTACATTGAATGCAGTATACATTTCAATTTGTTACTGTTGACTTTTGTGTTTGATCGTCTAGGAGCCTCATGTTGATGTCGAAATTTCCAGAACAGAAGCAATCAAACCAAAAACGCATCATCCATTAATTTGCTGTCTTGGACCATATGCTTCGATGTTATTGCGTTCCGTTTGCACGACTATACTAATTGCCACAATTAAACTCGTACTTGAGAATAACGTAGTTTTCCGTGGTCATGGCCAATTCTATATAAAAAAAATAAACGGCCTAATCGCGTCGTGGCGATATAAAATATACACTCCCCATAAAATCCCGTGGGTGTCGTAAGAGGTGACAGAGGGAAACAAATCAGGATATAGGCAGCAACATCTTCCTAATAACGACTAAAAATAAAAGCCTGCGGTTGGCAACCCTCTTGCCAAGCGTGGAAACTATGGAAAATCTCTATGAGGTAATCTATGGGTAGGCCTATATTCAGCAGTATGCTTTAGTAAGCTGTAACGATAATGGTAAACGACAAAAACAACAAAACAACAACTTTATTTTAGAAGCTACTTCAAGAAAAGCCTTAATACCGAGCAAACTATTATAGAATATAGAACAAAAAATAAGAGAATTTATTTAACAAGAGCGCTTTTTTGTTACGAGTTATTTTATGTAGAAAGGAAAATTCACACGACAAATAAAATCTATCATTTTTATGTTTTACTGCATTCCCAACCTTCATTAATTTAATTCCAGTTTTATTATGCATACTTTTATTATTGTTACAGCATTCTTTTCGCCGATATCTGCGGATTCACTTCACTTTCGGATCAATGTACTGCTGAAGAACTGGTGCGCCTTCTTAACGAGCTCTTTGCCCGGTGAGTAACACAACTTGCGTAGCCTTTTTGAGAAATTTACTTATTAACAGGGCGAGTTATATTTTAGGCTTTTCTTTATAATTTTGGTTTTAGCATGAATGTTAGTATCACATCTAATTGACAATGATATGGATGTACTTGTTTGTTTATAATCTCATAATACAGAAATGCGTAATGAATTTAGAATATAATATATCTCAAAGTAATGACTAAAATATTTATAGAACAAGGGTGACAAACGAGCACCAGTGTCCACCTGATGGTATGTGGATAGACATCTACATTTATTCTCAATTAAGATTCAAAATGCAGATGCGCTGTCACCCCTGAGGACTAAGATGGAATGCCTCGTTACCAGTAAAACGGGTCTCCGGTTCCCTCACCATACGAAACATAGCAGCTATTCTACGCTGGTATTCTGTGAGAGCGTGGTTCTTCCCCGATCGAGCCGACCCATTCGTGCTACAACTATAATATATATATATATGTATTACAAATATAGACTCTTCTTTATTAATTTCCAAATAGTTAATCTATTATGGTAGAAAGATAAGATTAATAATAATAATAATTTACTGAGGTTGACTATATAGTTAGAGACTTCCTCGAGCAATGTATGGGGCAGTGGAGTACGATCCTTTGTCATCTAGGCGAGCGGATAACGGCTGCGGAGAACCACATAAGGATAAGAAGGGGTATCTTCCAGGGCGATTGTCTGAGTCCAGTCTGGTTTTGCCTCCCTCTAAACCCTCTCAGTACCTCACCTTCTGGGAGAGGATTTCAGCTTTGGAAAGGAGGCACAAAAGTGACCCACCTATTATATATGGATGATCTCAAGTTATTCGCCTCCAGTCGCTCACATCTTTTGGAATTGCTTAATATCAGTTCTGATTTCAGCAATTCTATTAGAATGGAGCTGGGGACGGATAAGTGTGCGTTCCTCCATGTCGAATGGAGTTGGGCAACATAAGGACCCTATACGAGTCTGAAACATACCGATACCTGGGTACGTCACAGGTATACATGACGATAACATAGGTACCAATGAGGTGTAAAATCGCAAACAGTTAGTTTGCGATGTGTTTTATGCATTCTTGACAACAGTGCTCAAAAGTCTTTAGTCGGGCTTGAATAAGACACACACATATAACGGTTGGGTCATGCCTGTCTTGATATATACCTTCAGCATACTCAGGTGGACTCAGACCGAACTGAACGCTCTGGATAGAAAAGTCTGCAATGTTATGATGTCCCACAGGATGCATCACCCAAGATAGTCAGTAATGTGGCTGTACTTACTGCATAAACATGGTGGGCGCAGCTTTTTGAGCTCTCTCACCATGCATAATCGCGAAGTGTACAGCCTCCGTATTTACTTTCTGGCGAGACCGGATCATCCATTCTACAGGGACGTTATTTCGTGTGATAAAATGCTTTCTGCTCTATCCTTAGCCAACGGGCAATAGCAAGATCCAGCAATACAGTTCATTTCCGACCGGGAAACCGTATGAAAGGAGAAGGAGCTTCACGAGAGGTTCTACAAGGCTCTACATGAGCATTTCGTAGACACAGTCGCCTCCTTCCACTCGCTACGTTTCGGTGACCTCTTTGGGGAAACCGAGGGTTTTGTCTGTGCGATACAGGATCAAGTTATTAAGACCAACAATTATCGGAAATACATCCTAAAGGATGGCGCTGTCGACATTTGTCGAGCTTGTCGCCATCCCGGTGAGTGACATAGGCATGTTATCTCCAGTTTTTCGGCGCTTTCTATCTCTGGGTATTTTCACAGACACAACCTAGTAGCCAGGATTCTACACCTAGAGCTCGCTCTGAAATACGGTCTCGTAGATTGGAAACTACTATATTATAAGTACTTGCCGGAAGCTGTACTTTTAAGCTGAAAATTACCGCGCCAGTCTCTACTGGGATCGGGCCAAAATAACAGACAGGACTATTCTTGCGAATAAGCCTGACATTGTGCTAATGGAACAGGCACAGTCAAGGATAATTTGGTGGACATTATAATTCCTTATGACGAGAACCTCGTGAAAGCCAAAACAGATAATCTGACAAAATATCTGTACCTGGCTCACGAGGTGACCGACATGTGGGGTGGTCTACTGACCGAAATGATTCCTGTGGTCGTTTCTGCGAACAGGCTTATCCCGGTCAGCTTATCCTGAGACTCCGTGACGGACCGTTCCAGACTCAAATGCAGAAGGCGGTGCTCCTCGATATCACCCGCATCGTCCGCCGGTTTCTTTCCCTTTCCCCCTAACCTTCAGCCGTTTGGTTTCCCCTGCCGAGGGCTTCCATCTTTTTGGTTTTTATGTATTTATATAATTAGTTTATTTTCTTGATATTTATGTGGATTTATATCTTTCGTTTAATATTATATACTTAAACAGCCCAAACAGATGAGATAAATATATAGATAACCCATAATAATAATTTATTGACACACATATAAAAAAGTTACACAAATCACAATTTTACAATTTGATTAGTTATGGTACAGAATATGCAAACAGTGATCTTTGACTCCTGTACTAGGAAAGCTTGTGTTACAGGAGCCAATGCTCTTCATAATTCTTGTCAATAGTGTACATAAAATATTACTTCGAGTGTACAATAATTGTGTATGAGTGTGAGCGTGCGCGCCTACGTGCTTGCGGGCGTACGTGAGTGCGTGCGTGCGTGCGTGCTTGCGTGTTTCCGTGCGTGCGTGTAGGCGTGCTAGCTTAAGTGCGTGCGTGCGTGCGTGTTTGCGTGCGTGCAGGTGTGCGTGCGTGCGTGTGTGCGTGCAAGCGTGCATGCGGGTGTACATGTGTGCATGCGTGCGTGTGCGTGTGTGTGTCTTTTTCAACTTTTTGACACTTTCCATCATGTGTTCTGTATCTTTATAATTTTATTTATTCATGAATTCCTCAATATATTTCTTTAATTTATAGGAAATTAAATTTTAGTAATTGTTGAATACCACCTAATTTATTATACACCCATCGGTCATCGCGTAATATTGGTGCTTGGCAAACTCCCTACGACTCCGTACCGAAGGACATATCTCTCTCCTTCGCTGAGACGTTGGCGAAGGCGGTTTAACTTCCATATGGTACTCTAGTAGACAATTAGTCGACAAATGTATAGTTCTCGAGAACTATAGATTTGTCATCTAATTGTCTCACAGTTACCTACAGTGTTGATACAAAGCGTGTGAGGGATATTTAAAAAGGAGAAGACATAGCACTTTTAGAATAGCTCTTTGAGCCCTTTCTAGTGTCAACATATGAGTTTTCGCTGCACCTCCCCACACTGCAATACAATACGTTATGACAGATTGGCAAAGAGCTTTGTACACATATAGGAGGAAGTCGCTATCTGCAGTTTCTCTTAGGTTCTCTAAAATATAAATGAGCTTTCTTACTCTACTCGTGACATTTGAAATATGACGGTTACAAGTTGGTTTCTCGTCAACTGTCACTCCTAGATATCGCACGTGTTGAACCATTTCTAGTTCTTTACAATCACATTATCTGCCACCAAGCAAGGGTATTGTATTACATGGTAAAGTGTGAATCTTAACTTTAAAACTGCTGTAGGGATTAATAGCTTATTCCAAGTCTGATTATGAAATAGCAGGACAGTGTCATCTGCGTATAAATCGGCTCCTTCCAATTCAAAATAAATACTTAGCTGTGAAGTTAAACCGGTTGCGTGCTAAGATAATGTACTAGGAGCACTGATACGTACCTCCCACGCAAATGCAGCGTAGAGCGACCAATGCGTTCACAGCTGATTCACCGTGCGTCGCAGCGCCCCCGTAGTCAATGCGTAGGCGGCGATGGGCGATGATTCGCGGAGACCGCAACAAATAGGAAATGCCATAGAAATAGGAGTACAGGAAATTGAAGAGCTATCATTGGATAGCTCTTCAATTTCCTGTACTACTATTTCTACGTCGCGAATTTTGACAAATAACTTTTATTATTTATTTAAAAAGTTGTTGTACACGGCTGAACACCTCAGAGGTCCGGGGATAAGAGATAAAATACTAAGTTGGCCGTGTTAATTTGAAAGTCAAATAGTCATCTCTTTTTTTATATTACCTTCGAATTATAACGATGCTGCAACATAGTGTTATTTTATGAAGAATCATTAAAAATGTTAGAGTGGACTTAATTTTATTTTTGCTTATTCTATTCTTTGCTTATATAAGCTCTTCTCAACCACATAATTTGGCTA
Source organism: Parnassius glacialis (assembly GCA_033319125.1). Classification (NCBI taxonomy): domain Eukaryota; kingdom Metazoa; phylum Arthropoda; class Insecta; order Lepidoptera; family Papilionidae; genus Parnassius; species Parnassius glacialis. Next base: position 40,199,170 of record JAVANC010000004.1, on the reverse strand, counting down.
GGAAACATAAAACTCTTACGAATTTCCCGAATAACATTTCCATCAAGTGTTTTTCAGCAGTATATTTCAACTTAACATGAAATAGCAATGTACTCAACTACAGATTAAGATCAGAAACTTACGCTAAAACTTCCTTTTTCTGCGGGTAGAAGTGTGCGTACTACATTTAAAAATAACAAGCTGCGTAATTTAAGCAGAAATAGTATATTTAACAGGTGTTTTGTGTAACTGATGTGTTAAATTAAAGTCTTTTACCTACCAGCATATTTCCGTACAACTATTTACAAGCCTGCATCTGAATTTTTCCACTAAATTATTCTCACAGTGTTTATAAACTGTCCTCGCACTGTCACTAAAATGGAGATACTTCGGAAGTCACTTGAAGACATGTCAACTTCGTTTAACACTCGAATGGAGAAGTTTCAGCTGGTAATACTTCCTCTCTTTCAACAGATTTTGAAATGTTTCCTGCTTTTTTGCCCCACATCTTTAAAAACTCCCAATGATCAAGTGCAACTGTTATTCAAATTATATGAACAATCTGATTTTATTTCCAGATGTAAGATAATCCTTTTACATGGTATCAGAGAGTAGAAGAAAGAAGACCTTCCTTTTCAGTATGTAAATTGTTCGCAGACGAATTAAAATTGACAGATATAAATATTGATATAATCACCAGATGTCATCAATTAGGCGTTTCTAAAGAAGGTAAACCACGCCCGTTCTGATCCAGTTCAATAATATTGAAAACAAAATCCTCATTTGGCATTCCAAAACTGCATTCTAAAATACTGGTATAACTGTATCAGAATTTTTCATCAGAATCACTTTGGCATTAATAAATGTTGGACAAAAGACGGTCATATAGTCATAATTGGTCCCAATGTTCGACGATATAACGCCACCTTATTCGCTGATCTAAAATCTATTCCCTGTTCTACCAGTGATTCGGAAGGGTTGTCAGTTGTCACTATCGGGGAAGAGTGTTGACGAAGATAGTACGAAAGGAAACAAGATAATTTTTTTTTCGCTAGATCTAAGTGAATTATGAAGGCAAAATAGCTTTGTAACGAGCTTCTTTATGCAGTGCCGTCTGTGACGAATTTTATTGATCTGCCGTTTTTCTCAATGATATAGTGTTCTTTTCCCTTATTTTCTTTATTATATTTCATAATAAAGCTAAGTACTTTAGTATTCCGGTACATTTTCCAGACATGATTGCATCATTTAACACTAGTTTCCTCAGCGCTATTCTCGTAACCCAGTCGTGGCTCAAACTATGTATACCTTCCACATGCTATTCACTACCATGATTCAATCTTATTCGAAATGACCGAGTAGGGCAGGGTGGTGGTGGGGTAGCAATTTACATTAGATATGATATTCCTTTTAAAATTTTTAAGTTGTCTTCTCAACCACCCTTGCCTAATGAAGCTGAACATCTCTTATTGGAAATTATATTATCTAACACCAAAATCTCACTGCGCGTTTTTCATATCCTTCCATGTGAATTATTTTCCTTCGTTCGAGAAAAAATTTGAAGATCTGACTCTTTTATACAATTACATTATTTTAATGGGCGATTTTAACACTTGCATGTTAAAGAATGATCACCGCACTAAAAAGCTGCACTCTATTACTGACTCCTGTAATTTACATATTCTGCCACTTAACGCTACGCACACCATGACTAACTGTATTTCATCTTATTTAGATCTTATCATACTTTCATCTCCTTATCACGTATCAAAACAAGGTATAAACAGCATGATCTCATTTTTGTATCGTATAAAATACGCACTCCCAAGCTTCTAGGCAAGGTACTGATGCTACGAAATTTTAGTGGGGTTGATATGGAACGTCTACAAAAGGATACTCGGAATGCTGGCTGGTCTGCTATATACTCTACAGACTCTATAGACATAAAAGTGGAAACGCTTAATTACATCTTAATTAACCTTTATGACACTCATGCCAGACAAGTTGAAGTTAACCACACCCATACGGCATGGCTTACAGACGATATTAAATCACTGTTAATTACGAAAAATAAAGCTAGGCTTATTTATAACAGTGATAACCATTTGGATCAAAATAGGTTAATGTACAGAAGCATACCAAATCGCTGCAATACAATTCGTAGAGATGCCCAACAGCGCTATGTTCAAAAAGCAGTCGAGAAGGGAGACCCTGAAAAAATTTGGAAGTTTCTCAGATCTATAGGAGTTGGGAAATTTAAAGAATCCACTATTTCGAATGAAGACGTTGATATAGAATCACTAAATAAACATTTCACGAGTACCTCTTCTTTTTTAAATGATAATATAAAATCATATACTTTAAACAATCTGTCTAAAGCATCAACTCCGTCAATTAGTCGCCGTTCATCTTCAATCAATTTTCCGACTAAGACATTAAGAAGAACGTTCTGTTCATATCGTTAAGTGCTATCGGATGTGATGAAATTAGCGGTAAAATGATCGTCCTTCTGATGGATATATATATATATATATATATATATATATATATATATATATATATATATATATATCTTTCAAAAGTCCTTGAAGGTTTAGTCGTTGCACAACTTAACCACTTCCTAAATAAAAACTCCCTTTTTGACTCCTTTCAATCGGGGTTCAGACTTAGTCATAGTATGGTTACAGCTTTACTTAAAATTACAGAGGATATTCGCTGGGGTATGGATCAAACATAGCTCACTATTCTTACATTGCTGTATTTCAGTATCACTTTTAACACCGTTGAATTTTACGTATTGCTGAGTCTGCTATGTTCTATTAATATATCTCCAGCGGCAATTGAATGATTTCAAAAAGATTTGCGTGGCCGCCGGCAGCGTGATATGATAGAGGGTGCCACATCTACATAGTGTGAACTTACTGCTGGTGTACCACAGGTTGGCGTGTAGTCTCCTCTCCTTTTTTCTGTATTTATTAATTCTATTACTTCACAAATTTCTTCTCTCTACCGTTTGTATGCAGATGATTTCTAAATTTACTCCCATACATCACTCCAGAATCCTACTAATGCCATCAATGACACTATTACGAATCTTGCTGCAATACCTACTTAATTGGAGCAGGTCTTTCGGGCTGAATTCAAATTCCAAGGAGACACAAGCCATTATTGTTGGAAACAGCACTCTAATCTCGAGAATTTGTTGTGATAACCTTCCACCTATTTTTGTTGATGTTATTGTGATGCATTTTAGTAAATCTGTAGAAGACCTAGGATTATATATTGATGAGGATCTATCCTTGATTATGCTGATGCATGCTATTCCAATCTTACTGAGGATCAAGTAAATAAACTTGAGCGTCTTTAGAATTTCGCTATTAGGTTCATATTTGTCCTTCGCAAATATGATCATGTTTCCGAGTACCGTATTAAGCTTAAGTGGCTCCCTATCAAACTTCGTCGGAATACTCATATTCCATCTCTAATATAGTTTAATATAGTATCTTTTTTGTGAAATTGTTCAATGTTACTTTAGTAAATTCAAATCATCTGCAACAACAAATGACTATTCTACATAAGTACTAATCTGAGGATCTCTGGGTATGAATCCATACTGGAGCTAACATTTGTACAAAGGCATAAATTGTTGCTTTTTAGGTTTGATCATGTGTGATTTTTGCCGTGTCTCTAACGCTGCTGTCTAGCCTAATTCTGGTTACGTTGCCATTATATCCGACACGGGTAGGTAAGGACCAGTGAGTTACTTTTTATTTGCTCATCCCTTAGGACTATTATATTGCGCAGTAGATATTTTCAATCACTCGAAAGTGTAAGAAAAAAACACAAAAGATTGTTTTAGAATTCTTCCGATTTTAATCTTGATCTTATTACAAGTTGTTGTTTCTTGCATTGTAATAATTGGCAAATTGTTTGCCATTGACAACTTTTCTCATCTTGTACACTGTTGTACGACTATCTATTACTATATATTATTTTTACATTAAATTATTGCTACCATCATTATTTAAATTAACTTAAAATATATAATATATGACTCTTCGATTTACCAGTAACAAAAAAAGTTAGGATAGATTTAACATAGCAATTTTAATTTTAATCTTAACATTATGTTCGATCTGACTGCTAGCTGCTAACTTCAGGAAGTTACCTCAGTCTCATTACAGTATTAGAATATTCAAAGTTTCTCGAGAACTTAATGATATTGCGCTCATTTAATATTGTGTGGCTGTAGATGAGTTTTATATATTACTATATTATCATTTTTATAAGTTTTAATGATCATCATCACCATCATTACAGCCCTTCACTAGTCCATTCCTGAATATAGGCCTCCCCCAAGGAATACCACAAAGCGCGTTCCCGGGCCACCTACATCGTTTTCCTGCATCTCTTACCAGGTCGTCACTCCATCTATTGGGCCTACCCCCAGTTTTAAGACAGTTGGCTTAACGATTTATGTTTGGCTTTATGGATTGTTTGGCAGTTGCTTAAAGAGTTGATTTATGGTTTATAATACAGATCGCTTTTAGCTTTATGTGACATTCCTAAAGCCAATTGTGTTTAAATTTATTTAACGTTTAAAAATAAGAAACTTCTTGGGGATCAAAAACCTATTTATAAGCAAATAACGACTCAACTTACAGCGTCTCTATATAAAAAATAAAGAGACAAATGTAAATAAAACTCAAACATCGAATCATCTTATAGAATACATCGAAACAGTACAGTGCAGACAAAACAAATATGGATGTAGACGAAATGTTTTCTGAAGTAAACGTAAAGTAAACGTTTTAGTACCGGGTACGAAAGGTAATATAATATACATATTAGATGTTATAAAATAATATACAGATATGAAAAAAATAAAGGAAGAATAAAAATAATTACATTTTAATGTGATTTCCGTATAAAAATTATAAATGACTTCTTTTGTGACAATAAATCATACTTTATTAAAGTAAACGAATTGAAAAACATAAAATTAAAGTCCCAGAAATATACTCAAGGGCCTCACGAATTCAAAAATTTTTTGAAGAATTATGAGGAGTTTAAACTACTGTCAATTCATATCACAGCGTAAATAATTTAATACTTTAGTGTTAGATTATTGATAGGTTAGGAAATTTATAATATTTAGAATTTATATTAATTTTAATTAGGGACTTTTATTTTACTTTTGATTTAAGACTTTTGTCTTTAAACGCTAAGATTAAAAACTGGTTAGTAAAATGCAGGGTTCCTGTTCTAGTACCAAATTTAATTTTTATTAGATGAGTTTTATTAGCTGCAGCTAGAGTAATCATGGTCGAACCTGGAGCCTACGAAGTTGTAGTCAGGTGAATGACTACTCTGCCTCGCTGTTGTCATTGGCTTTATGCCAATCACTATTGTGTGGAGAAGTTATCGCGCGTTTATGTTCCAGTTAATGCATGGAATCTGTGGTGTATTGTACGGCTATAAATTATGTCATCTTAGCGCTGCGTACAGTCAACTTTTATGATAAGCCCAATCGTTAAAACTATATTAAAAAGCCTGACTATTAAAAAAAATTACAAAAAAGAAAAAATTATTATCTGTATGTCACATTCACTTCATTATTCCATGTTACAATCCATCAAACCGTTTAGGCTACAGAGCGTGCCAAATAAATATACATACATACATATATACAAACATTCATTGCTATGCGGATGACAGGACTGGTGCGCTGTCATCCGCATAGCAATGAATATCCGCGTAGCTGTCATACACCGGCCGTGCCAATATTTCGCGGGAAAACGTCGCCGAGTATCGGAACAAACTTGTGTATGAAGTCAAGTCATTGCTGAACAAAGTCTCGGATTGGGGACGACTAAATCTAGTCCAGTTTAATCCTCAGAAGACACAAGTTTGCGCGATTACTGCTAAAAAGAACTCCTTTGTCGTATCTCCTCAGTTTCAAGGCACTCCCCTTCTTGCCTCAGCCAGTATCGGAATCCTCGGAGTCGACATATCGAGTGACGTGCAGTTTCGTGGTCACTTCGAAGAGAAGGCCAAATTGGCCTTTATAAAGCTTGGCGTGCTCAGCAGAGCCGGACAGTATTTTATGCCGGCACAACGCCTGCAACTTTACAAGGCGCACGTTCGGCCTCACATAGAATACCGTCCCCATCTATGGGCTGGGGCTCCCCAGTGCCAGCTCCTTCCACTTGACCGCATCCAGCGCAGAGCGGCGCAAATCGTCGACGACCGAGTCCTTTTCGATCGGCTCGATTCATTGGCGTTGCGAAGAGATGTTGCATCCCTTTGCATTTTCTTTCGCATTTACTACGGCGAGTGCTCTAACTAATTGTTCGGATTAATCCCAGCTGCCAAATTTCACGAACACACATCGCGGCAAAGCTCCCGATACAATTCACACGATCTGAATAATAGGCGATCCACCGCTGTGCGATTTAGAAGATGGTTTCTTCCTCGCACAACTTCCTTGTGGAATCGATTACCACCAGCGATTTTTCCGAACCGATACGACTTAGGGACCTTCAAGAAAAGAGCCTACTCTTTTTTAAAAGGCCGGCAACGCATCTGCAATTCCCCTGGTTCCCCTGGTGTTGCGGTTGTTCATGGGAGCGGTAGTCACTTACAGGTGAGCCGCATGCTCGTTTGCCCCCTCTCCTATAAAAAAACATACATAATATATACAATAAGTAATATGTTACTTACACTCAAAAACATAACCTTCCTTTAAGGGCAGTCGGGTAAAACGATAAGAGGAATTTAAGCAAATAAATGAGAAACAAATATACACATAATATGTATTTACAAATGATGGTTTAATTATGCTACAGTCCGTAGAGCACGCATACATACAGTCACTGATGACAGGGGGGTATACGTGGAGGTTTGATTAGGTTTGCTCATTTCACGTGCAGTCGACAACAGTCCAGTCACCTCTGAATCTGTAAGTGAGAGTGAATTTAAATATACAGAGCTTATGTGTTTGCCATAGTTGGCATGTTTAGCAGGCGGATTGGCGACCGCAGTTTTTTATTATTTTTAGTTGTTTTCAAGAAAATGCTGGTCTCCTGTTTGCTTTCCGTTTGTCGCCTCATACGACCACGGTATGATATGGGGTAGTGGATGTTCTTACACCGCCACTACACAGTTAAGAGATAATATGCGTGGTAGAGCCATACTACAGTTATATTATGGTTGTAACAAAAATGGGTCGGCTCGGCCGGGGAAGTACGACGCTCTCACAGAATACCAGCGTAAAATAGCAGCTTAATGCTGCTGTGTATCGTATGGTTAATGTAGAAAACAGAAACCCTTTTTAATATCTTATCTTAGTCCTCCTTAACAACCATTAGAGTAGACACTGAAGCTGTTGAAGATATTCACTGGACCATTATTTCCATATCTGTTTGTTTAGAACTTGTACGATCTGCCATCCTGTTGATAAGTTGACTATATGTATCGGGATCCATTTGAGGTCTTGATATAAGTGAACTCCAACTAGGAAATGGTACTGGTGTCAAATAGAGTTCGTCTAGGTTTTTTGTGAGTCCACAGAGCGATGGGGAGTTCATGCACGCTTCTATCTAATGTAATAATGTCGTAAATTCTTCGTGAGGTTTAGCTCACCAAGGACGCATTTTAATTGATATTTGATGCTTTTCACGACTGCATCCATAAATCCGGATGTACTGGGCCAATCCTCCCCAAAGGAACGACTACACACAAGGAAGTCAGTGCTCAATAATTTATTTACAACTTTTTTTTATTCATTTTATCTCCGATCATTCAATTGACCCAAACTCTATATATACGACTCGACAACCATAGTTTGTATTTTGACAAAATATCTGATTTAAAACATTACAGAGGTGAGTGGAAATTAATTGCTTATTATAATTTATCAAGATATTGCCAAGCTACGTCTTATCCATCGTCAATCATCACGTAATAAAGTTGAAAGAAGTCAGTAGTAAGTCGTATACACAACTAGCTTGCCAGGCAGACATTGTTCTGCCCTTCATATAAAAAATCCTTAAATACGAAAAAAATATTTGAAGGTCATTTATCGGGATAAAAACTATCCTATCTCTCAAGTTGGACCAAAATTCACACAGTGTGCAAAATTTCATTTAAATCAGTTCAGTAGTTTAGAAGTCCATCGCGGACAAACAACGTGACACGTAATTTTTATATATATACACAATATAAAAGTATCTCGTTGCAATTAGAACACGAGTTAAGCTAAATTGAACATCATAACGGACGCTTTAACACGTTATTTAGGGTGTTGGATGAAAGATTTGCGGATTAATATGAAAATGACCGGTAGATCAAACTGTATAAATATCATATCATGATGTATACAGGGTACCTCTATCTATAGGGATGCAAATAGAAAATTAGAGCAGGAATTGGTTGTTCAGCCTACAACAAGAATGCACATTACATTATAATCACTACTTTCAAAATGTCCAGATACAATTTGAATATATGAATATACCTCAGTTGGTACTGAATAATCTATCAACACCAGTATCACTAACTTTACTAACTTTAAAATGGAAGTTCACCAGCAACTGTATTATAACCTGAGAAACTAGATAAACGCTATAAAAGGATAGGAGATCTATCAAAATCTAAACATCTATTACGTTCATCAATATTCAGCCATATCCGTACTAGTTTGCTGGAAGACTGTCAGTAGTTGTTGTCCTTATTTTCTCGCGGTGGCGGAGGAAAATCCCTCCTAAGCTCTGAGAAAACTGACGAAATAACGCTGCCACGAAAACGGAACAATCAAGTGTAAGTGCTAAAGGTACTAAAAATGTAGCGACTTCACACATTATGTCATACCCTAGTGTAGTGACCATAGAGTGAAGTGAAAGTAACCTTTTTTTAGACAAAGAACTTTAAGTTTAATATTTTTATCATATTTTTTTTATTACTTATCATCTATTCAAATAGATAAAGTTAAAAAGTCCGTTTGTAATATCAAAATAATAGCTTTTTACTAAATGCATTTGAAATTATATACGGTACGGAAAAAAACGTTTTAAATTTTTGTCTCTCTGTCTGTCTGTTTGTTCTGGCTAATCTCTGAAATAGCTGAACCGATTTTGACGGGACTTTTACAGGCAGATAGCTGATGTTATAAGGAGTAAGTTTTATTTTATAACAAGAATTAGGGTTCCGCGCCAAAAATTAAAACCCATAAAATAACATCGTAATAAATTCCACGCGGATGAAGTCGCAGGGAACAGCTAGTTTATCGCATATTTATTGTCTAAAATTCTACCAACTTTCATTGTTAACATTAAGTGTTTAAGTTCCACTGTTATTTAGTATTGTGAATTAATCTATCATCACACCTCGTTGTCCTTTCTCGAGAGGTGCAAGATGTACGAGGAAACATACATACATATTTCATAATTACCTGAATATGTATTTCAATTTGTTAACTTAGCAATCTTGTGACCACATCACTTTTACGCGTCAATACCGTCGATCTCTTTAAAAAAAACTAGATACACAACCCACGCAAAAGTTCTCTAAAACTGTCGCCAATTATTTTGACGTAATTTAGGTTGAAATAAATATACATTAATGTAAATTCAATTTAAAAATAATTTATTTTTTTAATAAAATTAAAAAAATATGGTCGAGTTTTTAAAAAAAACACATTTGTATAGGTTTGAATACTGATCCTGATAACGGTACTTAACGGAAACCACAAGGTTTTTGTTGCATGTTGTATATATATATATATATATATATATATATATATATATCATCCTTTATGTACTAATATAATATCACAATATGTTATGCTATGATAAATGTTTTATGTTACATAATATGTTATACGTTATGTTAATGAGTTTGCGTCCGCTGCAGTTAAGTTGAATACGTGAGTGTTAGTTCACGTATTCAATTTAACAATTTTCATAATTATCGACTTATAGCGACTGCTATACGTAAAATATTACCGCTAGCAGAAATGTACGATCACACCCTACAATTATTATAACTTAACATTGTTTATAGATATATCAGTGATATTGTAGAATAAAAAAAATAAAACAAACTTAATAATAAACGTAAATCTCTAATCACAAAACATATGACTAATGATGACATTTCTTCAAAGAAAACGTGCACACAGACCAAAGATATCAACAGAACCAGTGTATCCAACAAAGCCCAACGGATAAATTAGCTGAAATGGCAATGGGTTGGTCATATAGGTCGAAAACCGACAAACGATGGAGAAGAGAGGTTCTCAAGTGGCAACCCCATATCGGTAAGCAAAGTCGGAAGCAAGGACGGATTCTTTGACCGTGTTCCGTGTTTGGGAAAGGTCTATGTTCAAAGGAAGACGTTTGAAGGAAGGGATGTAATGATGATGAAATGAAGCAACTTGATAGTTTGCGTATACATTTTTAAGTTACAAAATCTTATTATATCATTTTGGTTTGCTACATTGCGTTTATTTGACCGTATTTCCCTTCAATGATAAATGAGATTATTATTATTTAACTTTATTTCATATATATACACACACCTACCTCGCAGTAAGAAAGATTTGCTATGTTGAACTCGTGTTTTAGTCAGTGCGAGTCCAATTTACCCCATCGTCGGTCTATAGCCACGGGAATATCTCGCACACATCCGTGACATTATTAGCGCTAGCGGGTCACAAGTTGTGCTTTGCTGCATAGCCTTTACCTCCTCTTGCACAACGGATCCTTCCGAGTGCGCTACACGGAGGCCATGGGGCAAGATAAACAATTACTTAGAAATCTTCCTGGCCTCAGCGACGTATCTTGTCTATGGCTCCTCCGCCAACCACAATTTCGCCGCGGAGGGTAGTGAATGCAGCTTATCAGAGCGTATCATATGAGCAGAGGTTTTGACAGTGGTCAATTCCATAATCGTTTGATGAGCCGCTCATCAGAAGATGCCATGTTATAGTTATAATTGTAGGTAGTTACAGGTAGAGGAACTTCACAGCAAACACTCATCGAATCATGCCCAGCGCATTTTTTCTTGGCCGGATGTAAATGAGGTGTGCTTCCTCACAAAGACGTAAGGCGGGCCATCGCGACGTAAATGGAATAAATTACTTTTTTCCCATATTTTCTTGAAATTATTAAATCAATCTCATAAAATTCAGTTAAAATACATTTTAAGCTATGCCCCATTTGATTTCGATGGAAGTACTCGATTGAAAACTAATCGATAGAGCGAGTAGCACGAATTACTCGATCCGAACGAACAATACTCAACCGAAATTAATTTCATTTTAAAGCCACCGTTCAATTCACACTAGCTTCGATTTCAGGATTATCAATTACATTTCCTTTGATAGAATTTTTTTTTATAACAGCAGTTTCACTCAAAACAACATATTGGAGAACGAGTTAAAGATTATGGTTCACATTTATGCTAAATCATAGGTGGTAGAGCCACGCTTCGGCTATATAAGGGTTGTAGCATGCATGGGTCGGCTTAACCGACAAAGGACCACGCTCACACAGAAAGCGTAAAATAGCAGCTTAATGCTGTGTTTCGTATGGTGAGTGTAGAGACACAGAGACCCCATTTACTAGAAACGACGCATTCCATCTTAGTCCTTAGGGGTGACAACGCATTTGCATTTTAGTTCTTAATGGCGGATAGATTTACATATCTTTGGGTCACATCATTCACTTAAAATTAGGGGGACTGGTGTGTTTATTTGTCATCCTTATTCTATAAATAAAATACGTATTATTTTTCAACAGACTTCGAAAAAACGAGGAGGTTCTCAATTCGACTGTATTTTTAATGTGTGGTACCTCAGAACTGTTTTCATCTAGAACCGATTTTGATATTCTTCTTCAAATCAAAAATTAAAATTAAATCTGGTGCTTCTCTCGTAGTCCCATAAAAATTTGATCAAGATCAGACCACTAGTTTTTGAGTTATTCTTAATTATGCGTATTTAATTGACTTCGACTAAATTGATGATGTTCTCATTTTATTTATATTGAACTCAGTTGTACAAAACTTTTTATTTTACTACTTATTTAATGTGTAACGGTGCGTACACATTATATAACATAAAATGATAAAACGTTACATAACATGTTTCTGTAACGTGAAGGCTGAGTGTTATAAAACGTGTTATAAAACGAGACACAAACGTTATATAACTCGAGATGCGACGCAGGCGTCGCGCGGGGCAATGACAAACGACAATGTCATACGGCAATATCATACGACAATGTCATACGACAATGTCATACGACAATGTCATATAACATTGTTATATTACATTAGAAAGAATCCAATACGCACCCACTACATAAATAGGTTATGTAACATAAAATGTAAAACATCATTAATGAAAAAAAGCTTCTTTGGTATTGCCCCACAAATTTATAATAAACTACCTGATTCAATAAAAAATATGACCTTATTTAAATTTAACAAGGTGCTGAATGACTTATTAATAGACAAATGTTACTATAAAATTGATGAGTTCTTGAATGATAATTTTGACTAGTTACTTTTTATTGAATATTATTATTTTTTGTTATTGTAATCAATTTAATTTTATAAATGTAGAATTTTTATAAGTATTCCAATTTCAATTATTTCTATTCTATTTTATTTTATGACATGATTTTTCAAAAGAACACTCAATTATATTTGTATGTCTTTAAGACAAAACATATATTGTATATGCACACCTCATAAGGTAATAATACAGTGTACATATTATAATTTTCTGTAACACCTTTTATACCTGTGTTATGCAAATAAATGAATTTGATTTGATTTGATTTGATTGTATTATTATTCTAATGTGTACAGTATAGCCTGAGAGCAGGCGACGAATTTTGGGAAGGTCCTTTGGGCAAGTTGAAATTGTGAAAAATATAATTTCGTCAATTGGCGAATCTAGTCCCGCGAGTCTGGCTGAGCGTTCGCGGTTATTTTTTTACTGCGCAGTAGACGAATTTAGCGCTTTTAAACAATTCCCAGGCATGAATAAAGTTTACCAACTAATACGACAAAAAAGACTTATGCGTAGCTATAAGTGCGAGGAAGATAGCTTTTACGTGGTAGAGCCATGCTACAGCTACTATATTAGTAGTATAGTTGTAGCACGAATGGGTCGGCTCGACCGGGGAAGGACCACGCTCTCACAGAATACCAACGTAAAATAGCAGCTTAACGCTACTGTGTTTTGTATGGTGAGTGTAGAGAATCGGAGACCCTTTTTAATGGAAATGAGGCATTCTATCTTAGTCCTCACGGGTGACAACGCATCTGCATTTTGATTTGTAATAGAGGATAGATGTAGATGTTTGTGGGCCGCAGCAACCACTTACCATCAGGTGGACTGTGTGCTCGTTTGTCACCCTTATCCTATAAAAAAACATGCCGGCAGCGGATGGAGGCCTAAGCTCCTCGCGCTATGATTGGTTACTTAGAAATATTTTTTTGAAGATTTTAAGATTAAATTCTTGTTTTAGGATTTATTTCTTTCTTTACGTGGAATTTAGTAAATTAGTTTATAACAACCCCATTGTAATGGATTTCCGCAAAGTAACGCCTGATTCTATTAATTGTAGTTCTATTCGTCAATGAGTTCCAGTACACCTTGAAGTTAGTCCGTCAAGTCCAGAGGTAAGGTCTATTCTATATATCTATTATATTCTATAACTAACAAAACGAGCCCAAACTCGGCACATCTAGTGCTCCTCGTCGAGGAGTTCCAGTAGCAGATACCGACACACTTTCTGGTCTATTAAGTCCAAGACGTGTAAGTATATTTATATATAAATCCTGCGTGCTTTTAGCGAAACACATCCGAGTTTGGGCTCGTTTTGTTAGTTATAATGAGACCTTGCTTTAGAACTACAATTAATAGAATCAGGTGTTACTTTCCGGAAATCCATTATAATAGGGTTGTTATAAACTAATTTGCTTAATTCGGCGTAATGAAAGAAAATGATGGTCCTGCCCCTTAAAACTGGGCTAAAACTAAACATTAACTATATACATAGATATTTACATGTCCATATATGCGCATACATACACGCTAAATCCTAAAACAAGAATTTAATCTTAAAATCTTCAAAAAAAATATTTCTAAGTAACCAATCACAGCGCGAGGAGCTTAGGCCTTCATTCGCTGCCAGCATGCTTCGATAAGCTATCTTTCTCGCACTTATGGCTAGGCATAAGTCTTTTTTGTCGTATTAGTTGGTAAACTTTATTCATGTCTGGGAATTGTATAAAACCGCTAAATTCGTCTGGCGATTTGCAGGTGTTATTAAAAATTACTCAATAAACACGTGATTAAAATTTGAGATTGCCAAAAGTATATTTTTTGAGAACTAAAAAAAATATTTTTGGAGAGGTGTGCTTATACTTTATAACTGACAAAAACGTCTGGGATTATTTTTTTTTGAATTATATAAAAACTAAATTAAAAGACAAAAAGAAATCAAGTTGCCAATGCCAAAAATGCAAATTTTTTTGAATTATTTTTTTCGCTAATGTTATATACTGCGCAGTAACAAAATAACCGCAAACGCTCAGCCAGACTCGCGGGACTGGATTCGCCAATGGACGAAATTATATTTTTTTCACAATTTCAACTTGCCCAAAGGACCTTCCCAAAATTCGTCGCCAGCTCTAAGTCTAATATTGTTTATGTTGCAATGTTGAAAAACAATGTTACATAATGTGGAGATGTAAAACAAAAGTTACACAACATGTTGCTTAATCTGTATGCACCCTTATACTACAATTTAACAGAAACTAATAACAATGTTTGTTTGCACTTACCCTTATTTTGCAAAGTGTGCAAGTACAATGATTTAATGGAACACAACTCGTAAGAGTTCAAAAAATTAGGCCCAGATTTGATTAAGGTTCTTTCAGGAATAATTCTTCTACTTTTATTAAATTAAGCGTTATTTAAAGAGAACACCAAAACCATTCGCATTTTGCAAAAAAAAATACCCCAGAGAATAACTTGCAGGAAACTCTGGAGTAATACTTATAATTAACTGTATATCAATATCAATATTTTTTTTAAATACTAGTAATGTTATTGTACATTACTAATATTCCCTTTAACCACTTCTGGTAAGCTTAAAATGCTTGTGTTAGAAGTGGTTCACGACAGTAGTCGAATGGCGGATTCAAACCCACGACCTTTGGAGGTCACGGTCCGCGCCCTACCATTAGGCTACTGACGCTTCGCTTATTGTTCTCAATATATTGATTTTTTATTATATATGGACTTTTCTTTTAAAAATTTGCTTTCTTGACACATACCGATTGCCAATCAAAAAGTGTTCGGTGTAGGTAACTAGAAACTAAAAGTCGTCAGTTAAAAAAGTGTTGAAAACACAAGCAACATTAATTAAAATTGACGGCGACAACATCTCGTAGACGTATAATCAACACAACAAGCAAAAAATGTAATGTTTATTCATCGACATCCATCGTGAAACTGACAGAGAACAACCAACGCATTGTTACCAATGACCAGAAGTAGCAACCGGCGACTGTGTCCAATTACCGCTACCGAACACAACAACTACGGTTTCCTGTGATGGTGTGCAGTGTCGCTAACAAAAAGTATCTTCGTTTGCGCAGCGCCTTAGAGTATTATTGTAAAATTTTATACATTTACCCTGAAAAGACTATCTAGTTTCAGCCAATTTAAATTTAGGAACCTTTGACCTTACGCGGTGATAATATAGCAATTTTTCTTGGGGCCGATTTTCCAATCGTTGGATAACAGATTTATTCATCGAAGTTATAATTTCACATAATATAAAAGTAAAACAAGTGAATTATTATATTCATGCAACTGTAATTTTCAATTCGTTTAAGGTGGATTTTTGTATAAATAAATTTTCATTGCGTGTTGAAAAACCGGCCCATAAATAATATAATATTTTTACAAAATGTACAATAATATAATTGAGTAACTTCACAAGATAAAAGAGAATAACTTGCTTGAAAGGTCGGGTCGAATGATTAAATTACACACTAGTACGTTTGGTCCATTCATATCACAATGAACGTGGTCGATCCCTCAACATCTTTTATAATCTCATATACATGAATAACGTGATACAATATATTTTTCATTAAAGTTATATTATTTAAAGATAGAATTTAAGCCGTGTAGTGGCGGTTAAGAATATCCACTACCTCATATCTTCCCGTGGGTGTCGTAAAAGACGATAAAGGGAAACAGGCAGGAGATGGGCAGCAGCATCTTCCTGGTAACGGCAAAAATACAATAAAAAAACTGCGGTTGCCAACCCGCTCGCCAAGCGTGGCAACTATGGAAATATACCCCCCATTATGAAAGTTACGAAGAGACGGCCCCCAGTCCCCGGCGGCCCCGCTATTCCTGGCTACGGTGGCGACCATGGTAACGGCGGGGCAGGGGGTGCTAAGAATCTTCGGTGGAGGTTCGGTTGCCACCTTAGACGACTCGACCTGGCAACGTACAACGCACGCACCCTGAGGACTGACGAGAAGATCGTGGAGCTGGAAGAAGAGATAGACAAGTTACGCTGGCATATTATAGGATTATCCGAAGTCCGAAGAGAGGTGGAGGACACGGTAATCCTCGAATTCGGCAACTTGCTCTATTACCGGGAGGGCGACCATCTGTCCCAAGGAGGTGTCGGATTTATCGTCCACAAGTCTCTCGTTAACAACGTTGTAAAGATTGAGAGTGTGTCGACGAGGGTTGCGTACCTTATACTCAGAATCACCAAACGGTATTCGCTGAAGGTCATACAGGTTTACGCACCAACCTCGGCACACCCCGATGAGGAAGTGGAGGAAATGTATGAGGATATCTCTAGAGCCATGCATTCCTCCAAAACCCAATATACGGTGTTAATGGGAGGCTTCAATGCAAAACTAGGCACAATAGAGAACGGTGAGCTGATAGTGGGGAAATTCGGAGTAGGACAACGGAACCCAAGGGGCCAGCAGCTAGTCGACTTCATGGAGAAAGAGGGACTCTTTATGATGAACTGTTTCTTCCAGAAGCGGCCCCACAGGAAGTGGTTGAGCTCCGACGGTTCAACAAAAAATGAGATTGACTTTATTATGATGACCAGACGACAACTGTTCAGTGATGTCTCAGTGATCGCGAGGGTGAAAACCAGCAGCGATCACCGAATGGTTAGAGGCACACTGAACCTAAACGTTAAGTTGGAGAGGTCTCGTCTGATGAAGTCAACGCTCCGTCCCCCTCGTGCTCTAATCCAAAGTCCCGAAACCTTTCAGCTCGAGTTACAAACCGCTTTCAGTGCCTAGAAGACTGCAATGAAGTGGACGATATGAATGACAAGGTCGTGGAAACTGTCCATGCGGTCGGAGCTAAGTTCTGCGAGATCCGCCGCAGAAGAACACAAAAACTCTCCGATCACACTCTTAATCTCATGGCTGTTAGACGGGAGATAAAGCTACATTCTTCAAAAGATTTGACAGCATACAGGCAACTGAACAGACAGATCTCCAAATGCATGCGGTGGGACTTACGCAACTTCAATACAGCTCGTATTGAAGAAGCGATCGAGCGGAATCAAGCCTCCAAAGTCTTTGCCAGAGATCCGTCTGCCAGAAAATGCCAACTGTCAAGGCTGAAGACCGAGTGTGGCAGCATCGTTTCCAGGGCACCTGAGATTTTGAGTGAGATTGAGAGGTTCTATGGGCAGCTGTACACGTCATCGTTGGAGCCGCACGCAAGTGTGAGTAACGATCCAAGAGCGAGTCTTATCCGACATTATTCCGATGATATCCCGGACGTCAGTCTGAGCGAGATTAGAATGGCTCTCCAGGACCTTAAAAACGGCAAGGCCCCAGGCGAGGATGGAATTACAGCGGAGCTTCTGAAAGCGGGTGGAAGACCGGTACTTGAAGTCCTTCAGAAGCTCTTTAATTCCGTCCTCCATGGTGGCATTACACCGGAGGCGTGGAGCAGAAGTGCGGTGGTCTTGTTCTTCAAGAAAGGTGACAATGCTCTCTTGAAGAACTACAGACCGATTTCCCTTCTGAGCCGCGTCTACGTGCTGTTTTCGAGAGTCATTACGAATCGTCTCGCGCGCAGACTTGACGACTTCCAGCCTCCCGAACAAGCCGGTTTCCGAAAAGGCTTTAGCACCATAGACCACATACATACCCTTCGGCAAATTGTACAGAAATCCAAGGAGTACAATTTGCCACTATGTCTGGCGTATGTGGAATATGAGAAAGCCTTTGATTCCGTCGAAATTTGGGCGGTGCTGCAGTCCCTTCAGTGGTGCCAAGTTGACTGTCGGTATATCGAAGTGTTGGAGTGCTTGTACAGTAGGGCTACGATGGCTATCCGAGTACAGAACCAGAATACGAAACCTATCCAATTGCAGAGAGGTGTAAGACAGGGTGACGTCATATCCCCGAAACTCTTCATCGCTGCATTGGAAGACGTTTTCAAGCTTCTGGACTGGAAAGGATACGGTATCAACATCAATGGCGAGTACATCACTCACCTTCAATTTGCCGGCGATATAGTCCTTATGGCAGAATCGCTGGAGGACCTAAGCACTATGCTCAATGTCCTCAATAGTGTTTCCCAACGGATAGGTCTTAAGATGAACATGGACAAAACAAAGATCATGTTTAATGTCCATGTCACACCTATGCCGGTAGTTGTTGGGAACACTAAGCTCGAAGTTGTTGACGAATATGTTTACCTGGGACAAATAGTCCGACTAGGTAAGTCCAACTTCGACCAAGAGGTCAATCGACGGATTCAACTCGGTTGGGCAGCGTTTGGGAAATTACGGCACATCTTTTCGTCAGGTATACCTCAAAACTTGAAAACGAGACTGTACACCCAGTGCGTGTTGCCAGTGATGATATACGGAACTGAGACGTGGTCCTTCACTGCTGGCCGGATGAGGAAGCTCAAGGTCGCTCAGCGAGCTATGGAGAGGGCTATGCTCGGAGTTTCTCTGCGTGATAAACTCAGAAATGAGGATATCCGCAGTAGAACCAGAGTGACCGACATAGCTCAACGGATTAGTAAGCTGAAGTGGCAATGGGCCGGCCATATAGCTCGAAGAACCGACAACCGATGGGGAAGAAAGGTTCTCGAGTAGCAGCCTCGTACCGGCAAGCGAAGTGTAGGACGTCCCCCCACTAGATGGAGTGACGACCTGGTAAGATATGCAGGAAATCGATGGATGCAGGTGGCTCAGGACCGTGCTTTGTGGCATTCTTTGGGGGAGGCCTATGTTCAGCAGTGGACTTGTGAAGGGTTGTAATGATAATGATGATGATGAGAAATTTAGAATAAATATAATTTCATTGTAATTTTCTTCTTGTTACAACTCTCTCTCTTCAACAACCATATTTTAGGTCAACACTTCCCTTTTAATCGTTTATAGCTTCAAGTGTTGTCGCAAACATAATGAAAAAGTGCGCTTAAAAATGCAGAGCAAAGTTTGCATCACATTCTCTCTTGCACATAAATACTAGGTGGCGAAGCTGGAATATCTGTAAAATACTTAAAAAATAATTATCTTTTGTTTAAAAAATTGTCATAATTTAAAATGGCAATGATTTTTACCACGTTTCTAGTCCTATTTATATTTTAAAATCAATAACTCCACAGGAAGGTTTAGCCTTAAATCCGATTGCTAAATTTGTACCGAACAGACAAGAAAGGGAGTTTATATTGCATTGTCATTCTGATCTGGGCTATAATTAGAGTTTAAAGTCTCTAGCTCATCGGAAATTTAGTTAAAAATCAATTTCAATTTGTACCGAACAGAAAAGGAGGCGGAGGAGCGTGGTTAAATGAAAATCATTTGTTTGCGGTTTGATGTAACGTTTTAGAGAAAAAATGCACTACACGTTCAGATAGCACTTAAAAAAATCACTATAAAGTTGAATGCTCCGCTGTACTCTATAGATTTACGTTTGTGTGTGTTGTGGGGTAACATCTACTTAATACATATGACCCTCACATGGGACGTCATCGAGTAGAAGTGAGCTATAACCGGAACCAATACTCCAAGTCCAATGAAATTAATTTATTATCTTACGCGGTAGAATCATGGTGCAACTACATTATGATTGTAGCACGAATGAGTCAGCTCGACTGGGGAAGGACCACATTCTCACAGAATATGAGCGTTTAATAGCAGCTTAATGATGCTGTGTTTCGTATGGTAAGTGTACAGAACCGGATACCATTTTTACTGGAAACGCGGCATTACATCTTAGACCTCAGGGGTGAAAACGAATTTGCATTTTGACTCTCAATCAAGGATAGATGTAAATGTCTATGGGCCACAGCATCTGCTTATCATCAGGTGGATTGTGTGTTTGTTTGTCATCCTTATTCTATAAAGAATAACTTTTTTAACCTCCAATATGATTTTCGGAAAAATCAAATAAATTATCCGCTACCATTGACTAATCACTAAAATCAAAATCAATATTGATACGAAAAATTTGTACTAGGTAAATTCGTAGATCTAAAAAAACTTTTGATAAATTAGGTACACTTTCCTTTCAAAAATCTCTGACAAATCGGAGTAACTTGCAATACGAATAAAATTTTCAAATCATATCTCAACTATCGATTTTTATTTTTCAAATATTTATATATAAACTATTATTCATAAATTTATGTTTTGTTTCGGTACATTAAGTTTAGATGCATTAATTTGCACCAATTAAAATAATATTTTGCCATCTTCAGTTTTGAATATACTGTTTATTAGTTCTCCACTCTCTTCTTTCATTCATAAGTTATATAATTTCTTTATATAAATAATAGCAAGGTCAGATTGTTCTCAATGTAAAAAAATCGCCTATTTTACCATATTACATAATATGGTAAGTAGGACCATAATATTGTTTATTTCTTTAATGGTGTACATTAAGAATAATTAGCATGTATCTAAAACGCAAATAATTGAGTCTATTAGAATCAAAAACCGCAATGTCCGCTATTGCAAAGTTGCAACAATACATCATTTTATTATTCACTGAACAATAAACTTAATATTTGCAAATAGCAGGGGCATAGCATATTCTCATGGGGATTTCTATAGGAATAAGCGGTTTTTGAATTAAAACTAATATTGAAAGATATGTCATTTTGTCTATTGAATCAGCAACCATTGATGGACATTCCTAGTTTTGATTCTTCAATTATTAATAAATATAAACATTTACAATAAAATAGTTCGGTCCAAAGAGAGAATTTTTAAGTTTTTAAAACAAATCAAACTGTGATGAAAAATGCAAATATTAAGAAAAATATTAAGTTAATTGCGTAAGTCGTTAAATAACAATCGACTGTTCATTGAATTTGAAATTTTATTTCACCAGATTGAATTAATCACTGCAAAGCCGAATTCAATTATTAAGTCAAAAAAGGGTCGTAAAAAAGGTAAATAAATCCAATCCAACAGACATTTCTCACTGAAGTACGTTTACATTTGTTTTGCACTGGTACATTGCTGGAGGTTTTAACTTCCTGCGACGAAACTGATGGATGAACTTGTATTACCATGTTGTTACTCGTAATTTCATCTAGTATGTAGCCATATAGATACTCTACGCACCAGTGTGAGGCTGCCTCTTGAGATCTTATCTTCTCAATCGGTTTTTGCTTCTTCCAGCTACATCGCCGGCCCACTATGTCGATCACTCTTGTCCTACTGCGAATATCATGAAGGGATTTTAACTAAACGTAGTTCCTTTTTAAAGCTATATGATCTTTTTTGCATAGAATTGTTCATTAAAGGTTATAATATATTTTTGTAACTTTAGAAAACACCCATTTTCCAACACTTTTTTAACATTAAATACGGTTTAACGAAAATATTAAGCGAAAACATCATTTCTATTGTCATTATAAAATGCTTCATTTATATAATAATGGTTCGACTTAATACTTTAAAATAACTTGTTAGTGTTTAGGTAGTCTTGATTAAATTTTAACTTTGTATCAAACGGCATACACCTAAAGATGTTTTAAATGAAGGATGCGTCTAAACGTCATTAAATTACACATTTGAACTATATATGTTTTTATTGACATCAGTTTAATATTCATTCGCGTCCTCGATGTTCTTTCATCAATAAATGGTAATGCAATCTTCGAAATTACCTATTGTAATTCACTTGTTGGTTGTGCTCAAGAAAATCATAATTTTGCCTTTTACATACAATTTCAAACAGTTTTTCATAAACACTGCTACGTTTAAAAATGTATCCCATATGGAAATATGGAAACGTCTACTACTAACTCTCCGTATCGTTATCTCGCTGTTGCTGCCCACACTTACTGCATCAATGCGTATTGGCGAACACACTTCAGAGCCAGTATAATAACGTGTTCTATGGAAGAGGCCTTTTTAGGCTGGAATATATGGTTAATAACTTGTTCGAAATTTTATCATAATATTCAGAGGTGACTGTGCATCTATTCTTATTGGTTTAAAGGTTGTTGCAAGTGTTCAAAAGCCGCAATAACCACACCGATGTTTGTAAATACTTATACTTGACACACTATACTTTTACACAGACTGCTTGCTGGTCATGTGAGCCTGGATTTGAATCCCTGGTCATACTTAAAATACTGTAAAATGATTTTGACGGCTCCGTGGCGCAGTAGCTTAGCAATGAGTTGTTGCGTTGGGGGCCGCGAGTTCGAATCCCGCACGGAACAAGTATTTGTATGGCCTACAAATAATTGTTCCGGGTCTCGATGCTTGTCCTCGTGCAATGTATGTTTGTAAATTGCTTCCACGACACAGGAGAAAATCCTAGTGTGGAGGTAACGTACTTATCAAAAAAAAGTTACTTATTGAGTTTTTCTATGCAGCCGGAGTCAGAAAGTTAATAGTGTTTTACTTTCGTGCCTTGGCAACCTAAAGTCGTTAGTCCTGCACCTGATCTCTCTCCGGTCCTGTGAGATTTCCGTCCCATTGGATAATGAGAGTAAAGAAATACAGAGGGCACCCATATTTGCGCACACACTCGTACACTATAGCCCTGTCCAGCGCAGATGGCAGGTCTCTATTGAGACCGGTGAGACCCGAAATATGGTCTGGAGAAACATAATTTTACCTAATATTTTAAGAATATATTTATTAGTACCTAGTCAGGACATAAATTCTGTCACATGTTTAATATAAAATAATTGAAACAAGTTTATTCATTATGTAACCATTTATATACCTAAATGAACTTAACAAAACATAGATTCTTATGACACTAAAGTTTATTCAAAATGACCTCCGTGATTTTGAATACAGGCCTTCAATCTGCGCGGCCAGTCGTCTATCGCAGCACGAACGAGGTCCATGTCAATGTCGGCGGCTGCCTTAATCAAGGATGTCTTGAGTGACTCCAAATTGGGATGAGGCTTTGAGCACGCCTTTTCCTCCAAGTGTTGCCATATCTTGTAATCTAACGGATTCAAATCTGGACTGGAGAAGGGCCAGTCTTCGTGCCGGATGAAGTCGATTTCACGCGCCGCCAGCCAGCCCTGTGTGCTCTTCGCTCTATGAGCTGGCGCCGAATCTTGTTGGAATACCCAGTGCCTGTTATTGAACATGGTATGAGAAACAGGTTCCACAAGGTTGGTCAGGGCTGTATTTTGATACACAACTGCATTCGTTTTTACACCTTTCTCATAAAAAAGTACCTATGTTAAGCCCCAATAAGAAACTCCCAACCATACCATGAGCGAGGATGGAAAATAACCTCGTTGGACACGCGGAATACGGTTGCTCGCTTCTTCACTACTGTGTGCGTGCACCTTATCATTTTGTTTGTTGTAGCTCTCTTCTACGGTAAAATTTTTTTCATCCGAAAAAAGAATTTCCCGATATTTTTTTCCCGCGTACCGCTTCAACAAAGCGCGGCATCTCTTCAGTCTCAAGTCCATTAGACGAGCATGCAAACGATGTCTTGTTTTTCTTCGATATGATAGAAGCCCTAAGTCTTCATTTAACACCATTTTCACCGTGGTTCTGCTTAACCCCATCTGAAGGGCCAACAGTTTCTGCTTACGTTTGGGATTTCTTTGAATTCGCGCCTTCACAGCTTTTATCACTGCTGGAGTCCTAACTAAGACCGAGGGCGACCACTTCTTGACCTGTCATCTACACTAGAGTCTTCATTGTATCGTTTGATGGTACGATAAACGAATCTTTTGGTTATATTCAAATTTTTCAGTATGTCAAAAATTTGAATTGGCGCGTAACCGCAACGATGCAACGCAATAACTGCAACACGGTCTTCTTTAAGCGTCCACTCCATATTTAAAAATGAGTAAAATTCTAAAAAAGTATACAGTTTTATTTTAATGAACAATTCGAAATTCGAATTCAATAAACTTTTTTTGTGGCCAGCATTCTAAAAGAAAAGTTTTTACTGTGTGACAATACTTATGACCTGACTGTGTATATAGTGAATTAATAATATATAATAAAATCCCCAAAACCATCAAACAATTGCCTACTACACTTTTTAAGCTACATCTTAAAAAATATCTGATAGCCAAATGTTATTACATCTTGTCTGATTTCTTAAATGATTGATTTTTTTAAGCTAAATATTGAATTGTGACTGTGATTTCTCTAATGTAATCTTAGGAGATGCCATTGAAATTGCACATCTAGAATTAGGTCCGTAGGGTTAGTTTCAATCTTATATAACTAATGAAATATGAAGTATAATTTTTGTACGCCATAAATGGCAAAACATGTAGCTCGTTTTAAATTTTTTAACATCTTTATATTTTTACTCATGTTTTACAAAATAAATATCTTTATCTTTATCTTTACGTATATCTATAATATACGTTTACCTTATATAGTATATTCATTAGTATGTAGTGATGTACTTATGTCATTATGTAGTTTAATTAATATTACTCTATGTACTAACAATTTACTGTCATTTTTGTTTATTACTTTTCTGTATTGTTTTTTTTTAAATACTAGTAATCCTATTAAACATTACTAAAATTCTCTTAAACCACTTCTGGTAAGCTTAAAATGCTTGTGTTAGAAGTAGTTCACGACAGTAGACGAATGGCGGATTCGAACCCTCGACATTTCGAGTTCGCAGTCCGCGCCCTGCCATTAGGCCCACTGGAGGGATCGCGCATTTTGGAGGAAAGCGGCGCCTGTGGTTACGCTCTCAGAATACGTCGGTGACGTCAGGTTACATCTCCACACTTTCACACACTACTTACATACACCTCACTTACCACCTGACTTCGCCTTGTGGTCGACACTACCTCCGGAACTCGGTAAGTTTGTGCTTGCTTATCAGCTATTAGTTAATTATCCATAGGCCACTCGGGCCCGAACCCTATGTTGCTCGTCGAGGGGGCTACTATGGGCCCTAGCCCAGTCGACCTTTGCCGGGGCAACTGAGGGCCGTAACATTTCTGGTGTTTAGCAGCGTCTACGTCAAATTTTCATCACACCATAAGTTAACTGGCAGGGGATGCCTTAAGATGATACTTTGATACTTTTTATACTAAATGGAATGCAATTAAGAAACAAAATTAAAAAAGGAAGACCGTTTAAGAGCGCATAAAGTTGCAATTAAAATTTCCATTGTGCCTACAAAGACTGACATTACGGAAGTAGCAAATACAACAATAAATTTTTAACGGGAAGCCTCAAATATACTTTACAGTTAATCAGTTTACACAGACTAATATCAGTTAAAAATAAAACCTTAGTTGTAGCCTTCCTTCTAGCTAATACAAAGCTGTTCAAAATCTGAGTGAATGACCCAAAGACCTTTAAGTAGTAGTAGTAATATATATTTTAAATCTCTTTGGAATGACCTTACCTACAATCTTACCAGGTGTTATGTAGTCGTAATTAGTAAACAGTGCACTTTACCATCTGAGGCTGTATCACCACTTACCGTCTTATAGGATAGTAGTCATAAACTGCCTTAAAATAATAAAAATATTGCGCAACTCACTTAAGATTTTTTTACATGGGGTTTTTTATAATGTGGGTAAAAAACGAGCACATAGTCCTTTATATCCATTCTTGATTAAGCATAAAATGTACATGCTTTGTCACCCTGTGGACTAAGATAGAATGCCACCGTACGAAATACAGCAGCGTAAAGCTGCTATTTTATGCTGGTAATGAGTAAGAGCATAGTCCTTTTCCAGTCGGGAATTACTGCTGTAACCAAATTATAGCTGTTGCTTAGAGGTTACCACGTTAAAAACGTATAGCGACAGACTTTTCAATCTTTCATATTGCCATTTCGTGTGAATGCGCCCAAAATTTATTCCACTCCTTTACTGTACGCATTACGAAATACGAAACAAACCTTTATAGCTGTAATGGTACCAATGAATACTTTATTAGACGACTTCAAATAAAGGTGAGAGTTTTTCATTACGACTGTATGTTATTTATTTTGGATGAATGTTTACGTGATACCGTCGTCAAGGGGGGCTAATCTTATCTAAATCTTACACTCAGCAGATATTTTTACTTGGGACTAAGATGAACTTGTTTATCACACAGTTGTTAGTGTCATCATCATTTTGAAGTTGCGATTTCATTTAAAAAAAATCAATTTGACCCCATATAAATTTGATGAAAAATGTTCCATATATTCAGACAACATTCGAACTTTGTTTTAAGCCTCAAATCCGCTCAAAAGAGTCAAAAAATTACTTTTAGTAAAAATTAAAAGTCCCTATTCCAATGTATGGTGGTGAAAGTTGGGTGTGAAAAATAGAAGATGCACAAGAGTAGAATAAATTTTTTTATTTTATTTTATTTATCGTCACGCACAATCCCTGACGGGGTAGCCAGACAGAACAGATCGCCAAGTGTCACGATTCTTACATACCTCTTTCGCTTCTTTCAGATTCATTATCTTCTTCATACATGCACGTCTAGGTATCCGAGTACTCTTGACCCTCCCCTCTTCGAGCAATTTGCTCACATGGTCTTCGAAAGTTAGTCTCGGTCTACCTCGACACCTTTTAATATTAACTTTCGCGCTATATATTTTCTTCACCATTCGGTCTTCACTCATTCGCTCAACGTGCCCAAACCATCGAAGCACGCCCTTATCAATTTTTGTGATAAGGTCATCTTTCAAACCTGCCATATTGCGAATCTCTTTGTTTCGCTTTCGGTCGGCCATGGTGACGCCGCACATTTTACGAAGAGATCGCATCTCCACTGCATTCAACTTGCTTTTATGCTTCTTCTGGCATACCCAGGTTTCGCTGCCATATAACAAAGTCGGTACCAACACTGCGTTATGTATTGCAAGGCGTGCACTCTTCACTACGCCTTGCGTTTTGACTAACGCAGTCAGGGCACCATTGACTTTGTTCCCGGCAGCGACACGCCTGTCCACATCTAAATCACATCTTCCATCCCGGCTAAAAGCACTCCCCAAGTATACAATTTCATTTACCTGTTCTAGACATTCCTGATTTACCCATATTTTACACTTCGTTCTCTCTTCGTCCCTTTCAAATACCAGAACCTTAGTTTTATTAGCATTCAAGCGGAGACGTTTAATTTTACATTCCTCTTTCATACACGTGACTAATGCCTGCAGTTCTGCCTCTGATGGTGCAATAAGCACTGCATCATCAGCATACAGCAGACAATTTACTTTAATGTCACCCAATTTCACACCCAAACAGCTATCTTTCAGCTTCTATAAACAGCTGTCGAGATACAGTATGAACAGCCAGGAAGACATGACACAACCCTGTTTTACGCCCGTTTGGACGCTAAACATGGGTGACAGGTCATGCCCTACCCGCACACAGGCTTTACAGTCACAGTAAAGGGACTGCACAGCCCTTAGCAATCGACCATCCACACCATACCCCGGCAACAGTTCCCACATTTTCTTCCTTACAACCTTATCAAATGCTTTCTCAAGATCCACAAAAGCACAGAAAATCCTCTGGTTAGCAGCCAGAAGCTTTTCCGTGATCATGCGGAGAGAAAACATTTGATCCGTGCATCCTCTTCCAGGTCTGAATCCGCATTGTGCCTCCCATAGAAATCTTTCCGATTTCTCTTGCATCCTACGTGTCAAAACCTTCGAGTAAACTTTACTTGCTAAACTGGTCAAGCTGATCGCCCGATAGCACCCGCAGTCAAAATGTGAACCTTTACCTTTATATAAAGGCACAATGACTGCGGATCGCCAATCATCCGGGACATCCCCCGTCCGCCAGCACAAATTGCACAACAGATAAAAGCTGTCCCAGACGCGAGGCCCACCATACTTGGCCATTTCAGCAGTAACTCTGTCTAGTCCCGCAGCCTTACCACATTTCAAACTTCGAATCGCACGTTCAATCTCTTTCATACTGATGACCTCAGTGTCATCGAGGTCCGGGTCTGGCGTACCAGTCTCGGCGTCATCCCCGGATCCCTCACTAAGATCATCACACGCATACATTTCTCTATAAAATTCGCTCCATCGCTGCATGACGTCCGATTTTTCTGAGAGGACGTCATTAGTTCTCGAAAGCACTTTGTTCATTCTTAAGGCCGTCGCACCACTTCGGATCCTTCCAACCTCTTTCCAGAAGAGTTTGGAGTTCTCCTTAAAGTTGTGCGACAACCTTTTGTCCGCTTCCATTCTACACCTTTCACGCACTTCCTCAATCAATGCTTTCGTGTGAACTTTCTGCAGCTTATATCTTTCTTTCATCTTCTCTCTCATATCCTTATCATTACTAGAGGCCAAGTAGTCTAACCATGCTTTCTTCTTCTTCTTTACAACTTCTTTCACTTCATCCTTCCACCATGCATCTCTTCTTTTACTACTGCCTCTTTTAATCGTTCCACACACTTCTTCCGCTGCACTTACCATTCCATCCCTAAGGTTCTGCCACGTTCTTTCAACACATTCTTTTCTGCCATCGATATTGTCAAGCTTTTCGGCTACCCTCGCATGATATTTGTCCCTAGTATCCGCTTCCTGAAGCTTCCAGCTTCGGATGCGACAGACCGACTGTGGTTCTGTTACTGCCGTCCGGTAGCGCCAACCCGCGAACAGACCCCTAAATCTAGTAATCACTAGATAGTGATCTGTTCCCAGGTCAGCACCCCTGAACACTCGCGTATCCATCACCTGTTTTCGCAGTCGGTCATCCACCAGGAACAAATCGATCATACTTCTCTCATTCTTACTTTCTCTAGTGTACATATGGATTTTCTTGTGATTAAACATAGTGTTTGTCACAAGAAGACCCTTTTCCTTGCATACCGCCAGTATAAGCTTGCCAGCATCATTAACCCTTTTATCGCCAAACTTTCCAAGCACCGACTCGTACCCTGGTCGAGCGGTACCAACCCATCCATTCAAATCACCACATACAACAATTCTTTCGTTTCCCCTAGCCAAATCTAGAACTTCTCTTACATTCTCCCAAAACTCCTCCAGCTCAGCCCTGGACGACGAAGCTACCGGCGCATAAACAGCCAAAAGGAATAATTTCGTCAGTCCCAATTTAAAGCGAACCCAGAGAAGTCTTGAGTTCACAACCTTATATTCAGTCATAACATCGACCAACTGAGACGACAGCAGCACCCCCACTCCCTGGCGGGCGCTCTCGCTCTCCGGTACTCCGGACCATAGAGCTAATGCCCCGCCAGGGACCTCTTCAGTACCACTGCCCTTCCGTTTGGTCTCCGACATACACACGACATCTAATTCTCTTTCTTTCATTATTTCGATCAACTCATTCGTCTTATCTCTCATGCCTCCTCTAACATTCCACGTGCCAACTCTGCACTCTGTCCTCCACCTTCCGCCGTGTCGGGCTGTGCGTGACGGGTGGCGGTCCCCATCGCCGCTTTGCACGCTGCATTCCACACCAACACGGACGAGCTGGTGTGCGTCGCCTGAGTAGAATAAATGCTGTAGAAATGCGTATGTCAGGCTGAATCTGAATGACAGGGTAAGAAATTGTGTGATAAGAGAAGAGAGTGGTTAGCAAGATGATGTTGTGACCAAATTTAAGAAAGGAATTCTTCGGTGGTTTGGTCATGTAGAAAGAATGAATGAGGAAAGATTGACAAAGCAAATTTATGTTGCAGAGGTCGTTTATGCGGCAGAGTCGGTAAGGGACGCCCTAGGCGAAATTTTATCTATCAAATTGGCGATATATTGAAAATGGGCCACATTAAGAGTACCCTAAACCGACGAGCGTGTATGCGTAGGTATATCGATGTGGGGGGATGCGAGAGAGGTGTCATGATCGTGCCATGGAAGTCCATAATCTCTGCCTACCCCTCTGAGTGACAGGTGTCAGTGTTTATGTTATATTATGTTATTTTAAAAGCCGACTTAAAAGAACTATAGAGAATAAAATAATTTCCACATAATCGCATCCGAAGTCCAAACTTTAATACTTCATATGCACAACATATTAGCACCGTCTTCTGAAGTTATTATGTGGGATTTATTATATTCTCTAACTATAGAGAATAAAATAAATACCAAATTTATTAAAATCCGTTTATTAAAAGTCAACTTTTTAACACCCGACGAAAAGTAGGGGTACTATAATATGTTTAACGTGTGTATCTGTGTACCTGTGCGTATGCCTGTGACCACGTAGCTCCCAAACCGATGAACCGATTTAAAAAAAATGTTGAAAGGCGACTTGATCGAGAGTATTCTTACACACTTACTTTAAGAGACTTACTTCACTTATTTTAAGAGAATTGCCAGAGCCAAGTGACCTCAAGTGCACGTACACATTTACACAATCAATGTGAACTCCATCTAACGACAGTGAGGTTTAACCATGAAGCAAATATAAAGAAGAGACGTTCTAATTAAATTTCACTATGAAACAGCGCATGACAATTTGCGGAGTGAGGGGATGCAAAGCCCCGCCCACTTTACACTATCTACATCTATCGATAAATAGTAAAACTACTCGGATCGTTCCAAATCGATGTTGCAATGTAGTTTAGCTATTTTGACGGTAGATGGCAGACTGTTCACAAAATGATTATAATCTATAAAATAATATTTTGACGATTAAAATCTCTTTATGTCTGAATGCAAAACAAATTTCAGCACCTTCGTATGACCTTTTACTTCGTATGATATTTTACCAATACTGAGCTCTACGTACCTTTATATGTTTAGTTCACATGACACAAAGTGTCGCCATCTAGTGTCGAATATATTTAATTATATTTAAAAGCCAATGCAAAGAGATTTTTCTAGAACTATCTTAATAAATTGGGTTTAAAATTACTTACAAATGAAATGTGATGCCATCCATAACATCAGAGCGTCTATCTGAGTAGTTTTTACACGATAAAACACACAACACTTGATCCTTTTCTTCTTAATATCACGAAAATACACCGATTTGCGATTTTCAACACAAAAGCGCACAGGACGAGTGCTGACAGTATACTAACTAAAGCCACGCCCACTATGATGACGTCAGGATCTACTTAGAATTACAGTGCACAGTTGCTTATGCCGTCTCCTCTTTATATTTGCTTCATGGGTTTAACACTAACGAATTAGGGAGGTTACGGCCGAGTGCTCTAATAGACAAAGCGCAAGCAATAAATAGATCTAACAAGCAAATAGACACGACAATGTAATTATTTTTAATTTTAATGTTACTTGAAAATTTTAGGGATGTGGTGATTTTGAAATAAAACTGATTCTATGAAAATTTTAAACATTTTTATTTATTTATATAAAAATAATTGTGGTATAAGGGTGGGACATTATATCGTTTGTAATGTCTATAATGAAAAATTAAAATTTTGTACAACCGACTTCAATATAAATTATTAACAATAACTCAAAAACTATTGGTTAGACTTTGATCAAATTTGTATGGGACTACATGTGATGCACCAGCTTTCAAATAAAAGAAGAATCATCGAAATTGGTTCACCCAATAACAAGTTTTGGGGTAGCACACATAAAAAAACATACGGTCGAATTGATTACCGTCTCCTTTTTGAAGTCGGTAGATAAAATATGATCTTCAATCTAGTGGATGTAGCTCTGATCTTCTACCTAGGTTACAGAATAACCTGTGTTAAGGAATTACAGGCTCAGTGCTGAATCTTCGTGCTCGGCGATAAAGGAAAACATCGTGAGGGAACCTATATATCTGAGGAGGAAAAATATTTCCAGCTGAAGTCCACCAACAGGCACTGAAGCAACGCGATAGTAATCGCCTTTTATTTAAAATCAAACTCGTAATCATCAATTGAAATTTTCATAGATTTGACCGCCTGGCTGCTGAACATCACTGCCTTCGTATCAAGCTCCTTGGTGACTGCTACTACTGCGTGTCAGGACTACCGGAGGCTCGTGATGATCACGCCAAGTGCTGCGTTGAAATGGGCTTGGATATGATCGATGCTATTGCGTAAGTATTTATTATCCTGCGTTATTACATCTTGAAAATTTCACAACTTTTATATTTTCCTTGATGGTCTTCTTTAAAAGCCTCCTTTAGTCCGGGAATCCGCTAAAGTAACTAGGTCTCTCCCTCGTATAAATTTCCGCGACTAAGAAGTAGTTAATAAGTAGTCCACTGTCAATACCAGTTTCTAGCCTTCTTTGTATATATATATTATTGTGTAACTACAATTAAAATGTGCTCTTTTATTTAATATGAACAAGTTATTATAATTATATATATATATATATATATATATATATATATATATATATATATATATATATGATAACTTATATGTATATCAATAGCACTAAGGATTAAGTATATTTTGTAGGAAAGTGCATTATTGCTCCAACCGTGACATCAGGAATTTAGATGAACCGCAGCAACTTACTCAGATCTCCATAAAAATAATTAGATTTTGAAGTGTTGAAAGCATAATCATATAAAGTGGGAGACAACAAATGTAAAGTTACTACAAAAATTCACTTAAAGACTTAAAATATTTCTATATTTTCTTTTTTGAATATTGGATTTGCCTTAACCGTCGTGCTTGGCAGGCGGTTTTACGATAAAAAAAAAAAACAAAAACAAAAAAATTACGGTCTAGGGTAAATGAGATAATCACCAAATTTTTTTGGAGTTTATCATAGTCTATATACGAGGGTGGATTGAAAAGTACTCGGCCTAACACAGGTCCATTCAATTCTAAAAATCAAATCTACCCACTTTATTTAGTTCAGTTCAGACTAATTCATTGTGTGAAGTTCGAAACGTGTGCGATAATTAGTTGTGATTTTATAAATTTATTAACAAAGTAATCGGACATAATTTCCGCGAATGGAGCAAATCGAGCAGCGTGCCGTCATTAAGTACCTCCATAAGAAGGGGCTATCATCAAAAGCCATCCATGATGACATTATCAGTACATTAGGCGATTGTGCTGTAATATTCATCCGTCAAAAAATGGATAGCAGAATTTAAGCGTGGTAGAGAGAGTGTAAAAGATGAACCCCGCTCTGGAAGGCCTTCGACGTCAACTACTGACGAAAATATTAAAAAAGTACTTGATTTAATAATGGGAGACCGCAGATTAAAAATTAGAGAGATAGCCGAGATTATAGGCATCTCTTATGAACGAACTCAAAACATCATTGTCAACGAGTTGGGTTTCCACAAGGTGTCTGCGAGGTGGGTTCCGCGACTGTTTTCAGTTGAACAAATAAGGACGCGATTGACTATTTCACGCGACTGTTTGGAGTTATTTGAAGCCGATGCAGATGATTTTTTTAATTCGTTTTGTTACTATAGACGAAACATGGGTTCATTGCTGTACACCAGAAACAAAACAACAATCAAAACAGTGGAGAAGACCTGGTTCACCACCCCCTAAAAAGGCTAAGTCGATTTTGTCGGCAAATAAGGTGATGGCTTCAGTATTCTGGGACTCGAAAGGTGTGATTATGATTGATTATCTTGAAAGGGGTCAGACTATAAACTCTGATTACTACTGCACCTTACTACGTCGTTTACGAGAGGAAATAAAAGAAAAACGTCGAGGAATGCTCAGAAGAAAAGTCCTGTTTCATCAAGATAACGCCCGTGTTCACACGTCAGTACAGTCAATGGCTGAAATTCACAACTGTGGCTTTGAACTGTTACCGCATCCGCCGTATTCACCTGATCTGGCACCATCAGACTTCTTTCTGTTCCCTAACCTAAAAAAGCACTTGGGAGGTCAAAGATTTTCGACAAACGACGAGGTCAAAGCAGCTGTAGACGCATATTTTGACTCTAAGGAAGAATCATTTTTTTTCAACGGTCTAAATACTTGGAAGGGAAGGTGGCAAAATTGTATTGAACTTGATGGTGATTATGTAGAAAAATAAAAAAATAACTGATTTAGTATGTGTTTATTTTCTTGGTTAGGCCGAGTACTTTTCAATCCACCCTCGTATTAATTGTATATATTATTCATTCATTTCTGCTGGCCGTATGAGTACAAGGTTGCTCTGAGAGCTATGGAAAGGGCTATGCTTGGGGTTTCTCTGCATGATACACTCAGAAATGAGGTAATCTGCAGTAGAACCAGAGTAACCAACATAGCCGTATTACTAAGCTGAAGTGACAATGGGCCGGCCATATAACTCGAAGAACCGACAACAGATGGAGAAGCAAGTAGCGGTAGGTGGAGCATTGTTGCGGCCCTCACTAGATGGAGTGACGACCTGGTAAGAAATGCAGGACATCAATAGATGCAGATGGCTCAGGACCGTGCTTTATGGCATTCTTTAGGGTAGGCTTCTGTTCAGCTGTGGACTTGTGAAGGGCTGTAATGATGATTATGATAATGGTGATTCATTTTCACATTCATTCAAAAATTCATTATATCGCACCAAAAGTCGACTGCTGAGCACAAGCTTCCCAATAGGTTGCTTAAATACTAAAAGTAACTCCTTAACAAAATACGACCGTAATAACCGTAACTATTGTAAGCCAGTGCTGGAATACAATCCCACCTGATAATAAGTGGTAATGAAGCCCTAGATGGTTAATCGTACTGTCTTAGCGCATGCACATGAAAGAGCCACATGGTGAGACGTCATCATGACGTCAATTATGTTTCGCAGCATATGCTAACCAAGAATACACCACTTTGTTAATATATTCACTTAGTTTACTACTTAACCTTTAATTTACTAAGTTGTCTCTACTTTACGATCTTCATTAAATATATTTTAATTTATTAATTAGATCTTAGAAAGATTAACACTGTGGATACGAATTATGTGACGCTAACTCGACGTCGTGAATAGATTATAAGAAACCCTAAATGGTTAAGCGTTCTGTCTTAGCGTAACAAAAGCCTATTCACTCTTGCCTTGAAGATGCCCAGATTGTAATCAGATGGAAAGACAGACGGCGGCAGATAATTCCACTCTTTAGCTGAATGCAATATGAAAGACGAAGTAAGCCGTTTGGTTCGAATGCGTGGTATGTTGACAACAATGGTGTGAAGACCCGCCGACTGCATAGCTTTCCGATGGTGGAAGATTAGGGAGGAATTAAGGCATATTATGATTACAAACAGCATTACATTGTTATATTGTACATTAAGCAGGATAAGCTTTGCGCTCACCGTTGCGCCTCCCCGGGGTTAAGCAACACTTTCAAGAAAAGTATGCCCAGTCAAATATTTTTAGAACTGCTTAAAAACAGCTGAAGATATTACAACGAAAATTTCTGAATACTCTCGAAAACTCTCAACTAAATAAAAATGTTACAGTGGCACAACTTTTTGCGCAAACGCATAAACGTACAGACATTCACTAATCGATATTCGATTATAACATGAATAGGATAAGATCAGGTGTAGGATGTATTTCCATGATGAAAAAAAAAATAAGTTCTTGTAAAGGGAGTTTGGCGGGAATTTGATCTACGGTGGGTTGTTACTCCTGTATTATTGTTTAAATAATGGTTTGAAGTGGACTTTGATATGTAAAAGTGGTGTGATTTTGTGTATCAAGTGTCTGCGCATGTGAACTATTAGTGGAAACTGTGAAACTCTGATGGTGATGTAATTCTCAAAATAAGGTCTGCTTGCTTCTGTCTGCTTAGGCGCATTGAGATACCTTCGCCAACGGTCAGATGTCTGCTGGCTCAAGTTGCCGTCAAAATCTCCCAAGGGCTGCACAATGTGACGCATCAACATAATATTGTGAAGCAGTATACTATGAAGGATAATTATTATAATATATTGTATCTTGAGGCTCAGAAGGGCTAGATTCTAGAGCCGTAAAGACAGTTATTAAGAAGAAAGAAGAAGTTCTTGTAAAGTAGTGATGTAGGGTAACTGGTATAACTAACTTGAGCTTGTTCCTCTTGTTTACAGAATACAACAGGAACAAGCACAAGTTAGTTATACCAGTTACCCTACTCCAAAGAGTCTGTAAGTCCTTCATGGGACCATGTATACGTTTTTACAACAAAGTCCAAGAAAATATGCGGGCCTTATCGCTTAAAAATTTATTAAGCAAAAAAATTTTAGTGAGGGTTATTATACTACTAAAGAGTACATGACTCATAATAAACCTTGGGAATGAGGTGCTCGCTACCATGCTGTTATGCTGTTGTCATATTACATAGACTGCACTTAAAGTATCGGGAATGTAATATTTCCACTGTTCCTGTCATATTAAAATCTTTTTAATTGAAAACTCCTTGGTTTTAAAAATCGAATACCATTTATTTATTTAAAAAAAGATTCTCGGTCTTGTCACAAGGTTTTGTCAAACTTGTTCAGTCGTTGAGAAAATGGAATTGACTCGAGAAAATTCAAGAGCGATGATTTATTATGACTTTTGAAGTGGTTTAACACAAAAACAGTGTGTTGACCGGATGATTTCTGCATTTGGTGATGAATCCCCATTCAAAATCACAATTTATCGCTGATTTGCTGAATTTCAACGTGGACGTGTCAAGCTCAGTGATGATCCCCGTCAAGGTCGTCCAAAAACTGCAGTCACCCAAGAAAACGTTGATGTTGTGCGTAAGCTGATTGAGGAAGATCGACATGTGACATACCGCAAAATTCAGGCAATTTTAGACATTGGCATGAGTCAAATACAAATAATCTTGCATGAACAATTTGGTGTAAAAAAGTTGTTTTCCCGATGGATACCGCATTCGCTCTGTGAAGAGCAAAAAGCGGCTCGCTTTACTTGGTGCGTCAGAACTCTAGAAAGATTCCACGCAGGATCCTCAAATGCTGTATACAGCATCGTATCAGGTGACGAATCCTGGATATACGCGTACGAACCCGAAACAAAAAACCAGTCACGAGTTTGGGTGTTCGAAAGTGAGTTAAAGCCAACAAAAATTGTTCGTTCACGGAGTGTTGCAAAAAAAATGTTACGACTATTCCTCTTGAGGGACAAAGAACGGTTAATTCAGAATGGTATGCTAGCATTTGTTTGCCACAGGTCGTTTCTGAACTCCGTAAGGAAAACTGCAACCGCCGCATCATCCTCCATCACGACAATGCGAGTTCTCACACCGCACACAGAACAATAGAGTTTTTAGAGCAAGAAAACATAGAATTATTAGACCATCCGCCGTACAGCCCCAACCTAAGCCCTAATGATTTCTATACTTTCCCTAAAATAAAGAATAAATTGCGTGGACAGAGATTTTCATCACCTGAAGAAGCTGTGGACGCCTACTAAACGGCCATTTTGGAGACCCCAACTTCCGAATGGAATGGTTGCTTCAATGATTGGTATTATCGGTATATTGGTACGATGGACGTATGGAAAAATGTGTCAAATTTCGCGGAGAATACTTCGAAAAGCAATAAATACATTTTTAAATAGTAATGTTGTGTCACTTCCTTGATTCCCGAAATTTTCAGTGCCGCCCTCGTAATTGTATAAAATATTATATTGTAAAATAATTTTATTTAAAAATAAAGTCCCGTTGGGTTCCTTGGTGGTTCTTCCGAGGGCCGAGGTTATTTCCGAACCAATAGTAAAAGTAAAAAATTAATTTTAGTAAGTATTCTTGTCATCTATTTAAATATAATCTAATATAGAAAAATTAATATTTGTTTGTTCGTATTTTATGCGCTGCCATACCGTTCATCAGATTGCGCTAAAACTTAATCAAACTTATTGCCTGCACTTGCGCGAAGGTTATAGGCATAGTACAATTAACTTACAATATACAGAAAAAATTATTTTGAAAATTGTATATCATTCATTTTCCTTGATAGATAAACGATAATACATCCTCATTAAACAATATCACTTCCATATTTAAAATGATATTTCCACAATTATATCTTCTGCGGCTGCAACACGCCAGGTACCAGCTAGTATTGAATAAAAATGATACTATTATATTCTTGAGAAACACAAACATCGTTGTTACTGTGGTTCGACGATTGCCGAGCTCTATTATTTGTGTATTTATGACAGTCTGGTGCGTGAAGTGATGGCGGTGAACGTGAACATGCGTGTTGGCATCCACACCGGGCGCGTACACTGCGTGGTGCTCGGCCTTCGCAAGTGGCAGTTCGACGTGTGGTCCAATGACGTAACGCTCGCTAACCACATGGAGAGTGGTGGCGTCGCTGGGTAAGACTAAATTTGAAACTTACTTAATTTATTATACCTATCAAGAAGATCTATACAAGAGTTTAGTTGTTGTATTGCCATGTAGCGTCATTCTGTGAGAAACTGGGGCCGGGGAAAGCTGGTCCTTCAAAGTATTTATTCTGCCTAGTAGTACGTCGGGGTGGATACCACCATTATACTTATCTCTCACTCTTTTGTGGCCATCTGAAGAGTATAGTAAGCTAGTATAATTACAGGCTGTGAGATATTCCACCTTAGTCCTCAGAAATAACAACATAGCTGTTGCCTATAGTAAAATTATTTTGTGCGTACAGTTGGAGTCATAAATCATTGCTCGGCCTCAGCCTGGCTAGGGCGGTGAGCATGTTGCGCGGGCGCAACGCCATTATCTATAACAACAAATTTAAATTTAGATATAAGTTATTATATTAATATTTATTTTTAATATAACTTGTTACATTCCAAACATTCATACTTGTAGTTTTTTTAATACATGGATAAATAATTTATTCTAAATAGTTATTATTCTTATTTTAATAGATACGTTGTTTTATCTGTTTTTTTTTTCATTTTTATCACTAACCCACATAATGACAAAACTAAATACACTATCGATAACGCTTATCGACAACAATAATGCGCATCACTATGCTCGCCCCTAAGGCCCGTGAGTGGGAGAGAGAGCGAAATACTCCGATGATTTATGACCCAAACTGCACGCACAAAATGATTCTAGTATAGTGTACATTTGTGGACTGCAGAAGTCCAATACCATTATTGGACTATAAATTGGTTGGTCACTTCAGTTTTTTTTTAAATGTGCTCTTTTTGCTAACCCCATGACTAGGAAGAAAGCTTTATAGAAAGGCGTGCCTTGTGTCGCCTTATTCGGTGAGTTTTCTACCGACTTCAAAAAGGAGGTACTCAAATCGATTGTATGTTTTTCTTTTTTTAATGTGTGTTACCTCATAACTTTTTTCTGTGTGAACCGATTTCGATTATTCTTTTTTTATTTGAAAGCTGGCACTTTTCATGTGATCCCATAGAAATATGATCAAGGTTTGACCAATAGTTTTTGAGTTATTCTTAATAATTTATATTGAAGTCGGTTGTATAAAATTTTAATTTTAATTATTAGGAAGAATAGAAAACGCTGATGCCCTGCCGATATGAGGCAATGTTGGATAGTGGTAGGTTTTAGTTGATACTAGTTCGATATAACCAAACCTTGCCCTTGCGAGGTGGCTATGCGTAGGCATTTTCCTACACACAAAGCAAGATACTTAGTAATTCTAAAATTAACCAGTCTATAAAAACTCTATTGTAGGTACATAACGCTACTCCTTAACGCTAATCTGCACGTTTTTTATTCTTGTATGCCTAATATTTTAAAATATGTTTATATAGCCGCGTGCATATTACCAAAGAAACTCTACAATGTCTTGGCGACGACTACAAAGTGGAGCCAGGAAACGGAGACCAACGCAACGCTTACTTGAAAGATCATAACATTGAGACCTACCTAATCGTTCCTGATGACACAAGCCGAGTGGTGAGCTAAATAATAATTTAATACATTAAACAATTGAGGGAATAAATAAGTTTATTCATCCGATAAATATTTATAGACAAAGAAATACATATTAATTGTGAAATTGATATCACTTATGTACATGTAGATAATTAAAACTTATTTATAATTTTCATACCAAAGCACATAATATTATGTTGTATCGACGAGAGTGGGTAAAGGTGCAGTTGGGTTGACTTCAATATCATATTCCCTAATTCCCACTTTGAGATCTTAAGACCTTCCAAATTTATTCTCTTATTGGAACAACTCTATAACTCTCAAAAAAGGGCCGACTAAATCTAGTCCAGTTCAATTCCCAGAAGACACAAGTTTGCGCGTTTACCGCTAAAAAGAACCCTTTTGTCGTATCTCCTCAGTTTCAAGGCACTCCCCCTGCTGCCTCAGCCAGTATCAGAATCCTTGGCGTCGACATATCGAATAGTGTGCAGTTTCGTGGTCACTTGGAAGGGAAGGCCAAATTGGCCTCTAAAAAGCTTGGCGTGCTCAGCAGAGCGAGACAGTATTTCATGCCGGCACATCGCTTGCAACTTTACAAAGCGCAAGTTCGGCCCCACATGGAATACTGTTCTCATCTCTGGGCTGGGGCACCCCAGTGCCAGCTCCTTCCACTTGACCGCATCCAGCGCAGAGCGGTTCGAATCGTCGACGACCGAGTTCCTTCTGATCGGTTCGATACACTGGCACTGCGTAGAGATGTTGCATCTCTTTGCGTATTTTATCGCATATATCACGGGGAGTGCTCTGAGGAATTGTTCGGACTAATTCCAGCCGCTCAATTTCTATTATATTATTATTATCTATTATATTCTCCGTCGGTCGTCGACGATTCTAAGCGCTCTGCGCTGGATGCGGTCACGTGGAAGGAGCTGACACTGGGGTGCCCCGGCCCAGAGACGAGAACAATATTCCATGTGAGGCTGAACTTGCGCTTTGTAAGGTTGCAAGCGATGTGCCGGCACGAAATATTGGCACGGCCGGTATATAAGGCATCACCAGTGCTGTCATCTGCATAGCAATGAATGTTACCAGTTTGCAACATATCATTGATATGCAGGAGAAACAGCGTTGGTGATAGCACGAAGCCTTGTGGAACACCAGCGTTGTTAGGCTTGAAATCAACCTTGATGATACAATTTCTCGTGAAACTCATAGGAAGGAAGCTTCGAAAGAAGCGCTTTGTGCCAGACCCGATCGAATGCCTTCGCTATGTCCAAATTAACGGCCAATGCCTCCTCTTTGGACTCTACTGCCTCTGTCCATCTATGAGTCAGGTAGACCAAAAGATCACCAGCTGATTGACCCTGACGAAAACCGTACTGGTGGTCACTAATCAGCTGGTGATCCTCGAGGTACCTCATGAGCTGGCAGTTTATAATGGATTCCATAAGCACAAAGTCTAGTTAATTTGTTCAAATTAATCAATGTAGGTCTAAATTAGGGAATAAATGATGTATAGTCTATAATTTCAAATAATAAAAATGAAGTAAGTACATTCAAAAGGAAGAAGATTACAAGTGCTTGCTCACCCTGTGTTGGAAGAGCGTGCCGGCGACGTCGCTCGATTCCGGTCAAAACGGTCCGGTCAACAAGCGATCAAAGCGATAATTTGCTTTTTAGTACACCGTGAGTGTCAACTATCGTAGTGGCTCTGTCGGTGTCCCATTTTTAGGTTTTACTACTGAGTTCATTTTCTATCTCACTATCGTATAAAACCATACTGACATTTTTGACTGTGTAGCGAACGCATCTTGACGCTTTATAAATGTTAATTCTTTATTGCAAGTTGGTACAAATTCTGTAAATTTTGGGGCACAAATAATTTGTGTACTGCTAAGTAAGTGAAGTTTCACAATAACTGAAGATCATCAAAGCAAACTGTTATGCCACCTAGTGAATCACAATGTATCTTCTAATGATATGACATATACAAAATTTTAAAATATGGTTATTCCTTTGTTTATTAAAAATATAAGTGGGTATTTATACTATATACACTCTATTTTATAGGAACGCAAAACAAATTTATCATAAACAGCTGTAATCGTGTTTCTTCACGAATTGATTAATTTAATTAGTAAAATGTATGTTGTTGAACAAAATAAAACTAAATATAAAAAAAACAAATTTTAGTAAATAAAAATGTATAAAGTAGTTTTAAGGTTTTCTTCATACATTTAAAGAAAATTATCTCCAACATATGTGGGTTTCTACTATTCAATTTTTTTCATAGCTTAGTCTGTTAGTTGCTAAACAACGAACACTTTTGTTATCCGGTTTACATCAAAATGCCGAATCCAGAAAAAATTATAGTCAACATACATTTTGTAGAAACTTTAATATGAATTTAATTTAAAAGAATTTGAATATATTTAAAATAAAGTTTGTCTTCAAATGTTA
The DNA here is from genome assembly GCA_033319125.1 of Parnassius glacialis. NCBI lineage: Eukaryota > Metazoa > Arthropoda > Insecta > Lepidoptera > Papilionidae > Parnassius > Parnassius glacialis. Next base: position 40,156,503 of record JAVANC010000004.1, on the reverse strand, counting down.
CTCAATTAATGAATACGTTTTCAATGTTTAACTTTTAGTTTAAGTGCACCAACATTAATATGTAAACTAACATCTTTTTAAGGACAAGAAACCCCAACACACGTTTGCAATCAACGGAAACATTTCAAAGGAAATGCGCGTTATGGGTCATGGATCTCAGCACGGAAAACATTCTTCAAAGTAAGTATGATTTTATTTAAAGCTATAACTCTATAAAGTACAACCGGAAATAAACCGTTCCTTTCGAATGCAGAGGACACATCAACATTTGAGAAACAATAAGAAATTAATCATTCGTAAAACAAATCTACTCTTATCGCTCGAAGACAACGGTCCATTTATTTTTATCACTTAATGGCATATAACGTTTAAAGCTCGTATTACATCTCCATCGTTTACCTTCTCCTGTAGTCATTAATCACATCGCCATTTTGGTAATAAACAACAGTGCTTAAGACTTGAGACTTGACTAACTTTTCATTTGAGTTTATTTGAAACCCATTATATATACAATATACCCGCTAGGTGAAAATTGACTACCTGCTAAGTCAAGCAAGATGACACGATAGATGCAGGTGGCCCAGAACAGTGTTTGGTGGCATTCCTTGGGGGAGGATTATGTTAAGCAATGGACTTGTGAAGGATTGTAATGATGATGACGTTGATATACAACATAAACACATAATATATCTACTACAGTACATTTTATATGTTTACGTGATAGAACCACGTATTAGCTCTATAATATGACTGCGGTACGAATTGGTTGGCTTGACCGGGATAAGACCACGCAATATCTCATACAACACCAGCGTGAAACAACAGAATAATGCTGCTGTGTTTCGTATGGTGAATTTAGAGAACGGAGCCCTATTTTACTGGTAACGAGCTATTACGTCTTGGTCCTCATGTGTGATAACGTATCTCCATTTTAATTTTGAACCAAGAATAGATGTAATATTGCCTGCTTTAACGCAAAGCGCGTAGGTATATTCTACTAGCGCCTAAAAATCAAAATGCCACCGTTTTGTCGCATAAAATCGTAACTTACAATCATATTGAACATATAAGCGATATAAAAAGCACATTGTCAGAAAGATAAATGCTTGTTGAACTTATTATTATTTTTTATTCATTAATTGCTATTTTTACATAAAAAGGTGTCTTTAGTGGCTTATGGCGTAGATTTATCAAGTCAGCATGGAGTGGTAAACATGATAACTTTTGAAAATATCAATTTTTTAACTCAATATATTTTTTAATCTCCTTATCTATCATATGGGGAGCCATGGAATGTAAAGGCAGTTTAATCTTCTTTTGTTTAGTTAAAATTATTTTTTTTCGGCGTAGTAATCCGGAAATTTTTGGTATTATAGCAGCCTTGTAATAATTTATTTTATTAACTAGACTGCCTCTGCCTTCACTCAGTCACACTCACTGTGGTGTATGATAATATGATGATCATATGAGCATTATGAGTCCTGCACTTTTAGATTTTTCAAACTTTTTTTTTAAATTGAGGTTTGACATAAAATTTTTACTAATAACACACAATTGCCCCAAGTTTTCACTAATAAGGTTATTAGTGAAAAGTTTTGCGTATTTAAACTCCTTTAAAAAAATTACGTATAATCATGTTATACGTAATTTCTTTTATGCGCTTAGGGCATGCACAATTGGATTTATTATATTTATTAATTTGGTTTTTAATTGTTTGTGCTATATTTATTTTGAATAGTTTTCAACGCAACAGCGCATTTTTTTAGTAAATATGTTATGGTATCATAACAACTACATAGAAGATGCTCCAAGTAAAATAACATACATTGTGAAAACTAACAAATTAAAAAAAAAGTATTATACAGAAGAACTTAACTTTTTTGCATGTTTGTCTACCCACTTTCATACTGAGCGGCCTACAACGATATTAATAACGCTTATAGTTTTTAAATAAATGCCTAAAAAATAGTAACTAAATTTATCCACCTGGCACCAATTGTTGTGCACACTTTTGTCTACCAGTCTCTTAACACTAAGTTCAAGGCAGCTTGTTGATATTAAAATTAAATTAGTAAATAATTAATTGTACCAGCACAAACAAATGTGCTTCAAGGCTCCATCATATGCGACTTATCGAGCTTATTGCTTAGCTTAGTATAGCTTAGCTTATATAAACAGTATTAGCTCTATATTGCATATGACAATAGAGCTGAGACCGTTTCAAGAATAGATGTATTTTGACATGAATATCAACTTTCTTTTGTTAGCTTACCTTATACTCTACGAACAATCCAAAGTTGAGGCCGACCAAATATTTCTATACAAAATTACTTTTCAGAAGTTATGCTAAATACTTAGGATGTTTATGCTAAATACTTGATTTAGCATAAACATACAAACACAGATCATTATTAAAAATTCCACTGCTATATTTCTTAAGAATTGATATAAATAACCGTTGGTTAAGAATATTTTTCTATCTACTCGTAACTGTAAAAGTCTCGAAAATTGTAATTTCGTTTCAAATATAATTTACTTTCCTTTCATTCAAATAAAGACTCTCGCAGATTTGTTTTCTTTTTTAAGACAGCAATCTTGTTAAAAATATACGGAGCTCGCAACTTTCCAATTTCAATTAAATGCTACGACACCCCCTTGCGGCCATTTCTGACATTATTTCTCTTTATCTTATAACAAAATTTCTGAATCAACTTGAAATGAAAGTTCATCGTTCCGATATTGCAGTTTTAGGCAGATTTAAATTGTTTGCTGCACTCGATATAATAATATGCTGATATATTTTATGTCATGAAAATATTACTTATATTTTATGTTACAAGATGACCTGGTAAGAAATATACCATTTCAATGTATGCAGTTGGCTCAGGTGTGCTCAAAACTGTGGTAACAAGGGTTTTAATATTGATGATTATGATGCCACAATATATAAATAAATTATTTGTTTACTTGAAACCTTACACGTTTTGAGTTTGAGATCGAAAAAACCTGTCGCATCTACCTACTGTTCTTTTTTTTATAGAATAATGGTGACAAACGAGCACACAGTCCACCGGATGGTAAGTGGCTGCTGTAGTCCATAGACATCTACATCTACCTTCGTTATCGAATTAAAATGCAGATACGTTGTCAGCCGTGAGGACTAATATGAAATGCCTCTTTTCCAGTAAAAAGGGTCTCCGGTTCTCTACACTCACCATACGAAACATAGCAGCATTAAGCTGCTATTTACGTTGGTATTCTGTGAGAGAGTGGTCCTTCCCCGGTCGAGCCGACCCATTCGTGCTACAACTATAGGTACTATTAATATAGCTGCAGCATGGCTCTACCACGTATAAAATTTTAAACTTACTTTTATACGTTTGATTTTCTTTTGCACTGCATCTATAGAGTCGACACCAGCAGCGAGCATAAGAAGCCTGAAGACGAAGTCAATGAATACCTGATGAAAGCCATCGACGCCCGCTCCATTGATCGCCTACGCGCCGAACACTGCCAACCATTTACGCTCACCTTCCGCGACAACAAACTCGAACGCAAGGTATTCTTAAAATAGAATAGTTTAATATAGTTTATATACTTTACGAACAGGATAATAGGTACGCCAAGGTATAAAATAAACGGTCGAGAAATAAAAACATCTTCAACAATGTTAAAAGATATTGTGTTCATTCCTGTCAATTTTATAGTGTCAATTACACTAAAGGCCTGTGTGTGTAAAATTAAGTAATCAAATAGCATATAGAGGTATGCCATGCAATGCGAATCCATTCTTAAAATATTAAAAGTTATTTAAATATAAAGTTGGCGAAAAGTTTATTCGTATTTTATATACAAAGGGGAATGCCCACCGGTCATAGACACTTCGAATTATTTTTTTAAAAGTTTAATCACATTTAATTATAATAAATATATTATGTGTCATTTTCTTCGATAACTTGTTGTCATCTTGTAGGTAGTGATATAATCCCGTTACTGTAGAAATCTTGAGATTTTTGATCACCAACCAAAGAATTCTAAAGAGACCGAAACACGAAAATCTGAGGGTGCAAGATCAGGACAGTGGTAAAGCCACGCGGCAGCTTTTGCTGTCGTACGGATGGGCCGGCTCGAACCAGGGTGGTACCACAACCTCACAGAATACCAGCGTGAAGTAGAGGTTTACCTCTGCGTTTCGCTTGGTGAATGCAGGTGGCCGGAGGCCCTTTTTGCTGGAAATGAGGCATTCCATCTTAGTCCTCACGGGTGACAATGCATCTGCATTTTGATTCAAAACGAGGATAGATGTAGATGTCTATGGGCCGCAGCAACCACTTACCATCAGGTGGACTGTGTGCTCGTTTGTCACCCTTATCCTATAAAAAAAGGACGAATGCATTAACACTTCCCAACCAAGCTCTCTCAATTTTTGCTGAGAGGCCAAAGATGTGTGTGGTCTGGCGTTATCATGATGAGATCTCCTTTTCTGTTGATCGATTCCGGTCATTTTTTCTCCTTTTATTGCTTGAGTCTCATTAGTGGTTGGCAGTAGAGATGCTAATCGATAGTTTTCCCTGGCGGCAAAAGCTCATAATAAATGATGTCCTTCGAATCCCATCATACACTGGCAAATGAGTACACCAGTCTCCTTCACGAGTTATCTTTCTTTCAGTGAGTTCGTGTAGTACCCAAATATCGAGCTTCTTTGTATAGCCAGACTTTTTCAAATGGGTCAAAACTGTTTTGTGGTCAATTCTCAATTCCTCGACTATATTGTAACTACTAATATGCCGATCTTGCTCCACTTTTTCAAAAATGGCACCGACTTTATCCGTATGAGGGCGACCAGAGCGAGCGCATATTTGACAGGAAAATTGACAGACTGAAAACGCTTGAACCAATTTTGTGCTACTCTTACTGACACTGCATTAGGTTCATAAACGTCAGATTTTTTTCGCGGCTTGGCTCGTTGCCTTTTTAGGGTTCCGTAGCCAAATGGCAAAAAACGGAACCCTTATAGATTCGTCATGTCTGTCTGTCTGTCCGGCCGTATGTCACAGCCATTTTTCTCCGAAACTATAAGAACTATGCTGTTGAAACTTGGTAAGTAGATATATTCTGTGAACCGCATTAAGATTTTTACACAAAAATAGAAATAAAACTATGAATTTTAGGGTTGTCCATACTAAGAAATGAAAATAAAAAAAATTTTTTTTCATCAAACCTATACGTGTATCTATGGATAGGTCTTCAAAAATGATATTGAGGTTTTATATATCATTTTTTTCTAAACTAAATAGTTTGCGCGAGAGACACTTCCAAGGTGGTAAAATGTGTATCCCCCCCCCCCCCCATGTAACTTCTAAAATAAGAGAATGATAAAAGTAAAAAAAATATATGACGTACATTACCACGTAAACCTCCACCGAAAATTGGTTTGAACGAAATCACTCATTTTAACGGACATAAAAACAATTGAAAATGGCATGAAAGTATTTTTGATTTTTCGTTTTCTTTGTCCTACATTATGTGTTGATATTAAAACCAGCCAGATACAAGCAGTCAAAGAGATTTTTCTTCAAATTTATACAAAAAAATACGAAAGAACTTTTTCCCAGACCTGTGTATCAATTTTTTACTCAACTTTACTTTAAATATTTAAACAAAACTCCCAAATTGTAATTCAGTTTAGAAGCTATGGTTACACCATGTGGAGGGTTGTAAAAAGGGTCCGTTACTATGGGAAATACCTTATGGCTAGAAAGATCTTATGGCTTCTGATAAACGGTAATATAATCAGTGAATGTTAGTAAATCTAAGAAGCATTCAGTACTCTAAAAATTACCCAACACTAATTGAGCTGCAGTAAGCGAGGAAACCAATAACCAATTGCGCTGCATAATACTGATTAATTATAGTTTGCATTGCATCTTATTACTTCTTATTACGTAAAACGTACCTTTCAACGAGTAGCCAGCACAATGGCGACATATTTTTTTTAATAGGAGAGGGTGCAAACGATCATATGGCTACCTGATGGTAAGTGACTATCGCCGCCCATAAACAACTGTAACACCAAGGGAATTGCAGGTGCGTTGCCGGCCTTTTAAAAATATAATAAACGTTGTGACAATCAAAACCAAACCCCATCAGGAAATAAGATACACTTTTGAATGTTCGTCATGAGTCGTAATAAAATATAATAAACTGTTATGCAATCAGCGATGGTGTTACAATATGTGCGTTTGTGTATAAATGTGGTGCTATGCTACCCAATTACTTTCAATGAAGTTATACTTCCATATTTTATTTGCGTTTACGTCAAAGCGTTAGACGTCCAATATACTCGTACAACAAATCGTATCTACTATAGAATAGTTTCATATACAGCTGTGAACTATTATTATGAGATAATGATTACAACTGTTAACGATGACACAGTTGTACCGTGACGTAGCAAGGGGAAAAGTAGGCGGTCATCGCCCCGTGCAGCGGTTTTCATGGGGCGGCATTATGAAAGTGAAAATTATATACTATTGCAGCGATAGGAATACGCTGTCTGTGTAGCCGGTACTCTTGTCGAATTTGACGTCGCGTCTCTTTTGGAACGTGACACATCTTTTTTTACGTGGGGTAATGCCTACGCATGCTCGCTACGCGGGGGCAAGGACGGGTTATGTCGGACTCGCACAGGAACGCTTTCGCACACAACCGCGGCCCCACCACCACTGACCGCCCTATGGCAGCCCCTTCTCGAGGGAGGACCTCTCCTCCGCATTCTCTCTCTCAGGAAAGATGCACCAGGAACACAAGGCACGCCCCCCGCCAGGGCCTCTAACTCCACCTGCGTGACGCCCCCCCCCCCCTAAGTCTGATACGCGGAGGCCATCGGGCCAGGAAAATCCAACGCTCAGTGGCACCCGCTTTCCCGACAACAAGTACAAGTGATAAAATTAAAAATTTTGTACAATCGACTTGCATATAAATTAAATGAGAACATCGTCAATGTAGTCGAAGTTAAATTAAATACACATCATTAAGGGTAACTCAAAAACTACTACTCTGATCTTAATCAAATTTATATGAAACCAAATAGAAGCACCAGCTTCTCGTGTGGTTTCATATAAATTTTCAAATAAAAAAAGGATCATCAAAATCGGTTCACCCAGAAAACAGTTCTGAGGTAACACACATTAAAAAAATACAATCTAATTGATAACCTCCTCCTTCTTTGATGTCGGGTGAAAATATAACGAAAACTATACTTATTATCGTTTTTATTGCTTTAAAATACTTTCAAAATTGTGGCAGAGACAATATTCAACTCAAAATGTCCTGCTACGCCAATGTAATTATAGGTTTTCGGCGTCTTCGTCATACGAGGGCGGCGCTGAAAATTTCGGGAATCAAGGAAGTGACACAACATTACTATTTAAAAATGTATTTATTGCTTTTCGATGTATTCTCCGCGAAATTTGACACATTTTTCCATACGATGGAACCAATCATTGAAGCAACCATTCCATTCGGAAGTTGGGGTCTCCAAAATGGCCGTTTTGTAGGCGTCCACAGCTTCTTCAGGTCATGAAAATCTCTGTCCACGCAATTTATTTTCTATTTTAGGGAAAGTATAGAAATCATTAGGGCTTAGGTCGGGGCTGTACGGCGGATGGTCTAATAATTCTATGTTTTCTTGCTCTAAAAACTCTTTTGTTCTGTGTGCGGTGTAAGAACTCGCATTGTCGTGATGGAGGATGATACGGCGGTTGCAGTTCTCTTTACGGAGTTCAGAAACGACCTGTGGCAAACAAATGCTAGCATACCATTCTGCATTAACCGTTCTTTGTTCCTCAAGAGGAATAGTCGTAACATGGCCGGTTTTGGGTTCGTACGCGTATATCCGCGTATGGACGCGGATTCGTCACCTGATACGATGTTGTATACAGCATTTGAGGATCCTGCATGGAATTTTTCGAGAGTTCTGACGCACCAAGTAACGCGAGCCGCTTTTTGCTCTTCACAGAGCGAATGCGGTATCCATCGGGAAAACAACTTTTTACACCTAATTATTCATGCAAGATTATTTGTATTTGACTCATGCCAATGTCTAAAGTTGCCTGAATTTCGCGGTATGTCACATGTCGATCTTCCTCAATCAGCTTACGCACAACATCAACGTTTTCTTGGGTGACTGCAGTTTTTGGACGACCTTGACGGGGATCATCACTGAGCTTGACACGTCCACGTTGAAATTCAGCAAACCAGCGATAAATTGTGGTTTTGGATGGGGCTTCATCATTAAATACAGAAATCATCCGATCAACGCACTGTTTTTGTGTTAAACCACTTCGAAAGTCATAATAAATCATCGCTCTTGAATTTTCTCGAGTCAATTCCATTTTCTCAACGACTAAACAAGTTTGACAAAACCTTGTGACAAGACCGAGAATCTTTCTTTAAATAAATAAATGGTATTCAATTTTTAAAACCAAGGAGTTTTCAATTAAAAAGATTTTAATATGACAGGAACAGTGGAAATATTCCATTCCTGATACTTTTAGTGCAGCCTATGTATATATTACATATATTTTAAGGTCGTATTACCGCATCATTTTTTTAAGTGCCAAATTTATTATATAAATAATTTAAAGTGTTTTCAAAAGAATATCATCATAAATACACAACAACGTTATAAAATTTGAATTTTCTACTGAGTAGTATTTCAATACTTTGTCAATTTTTTGGTTTAAGACAAATTGTCTAAGTGTTAGGACTCTATTTATGAGTCTGTCTGGATAGAGTTCTTACCCATTTTTGCCATCAAATATTTGTAAAGATTTGTAACAGTGGTATAGGATAAGAGTGACAAACGAGCACACAGTCCACCTGATGGTAAGTAGTTGTTGTGACCCATTGACATCTACATCTATCCTTTATTACAAATCAAAATGTAGATGCGTTGTCACCCGTGAGGAATAAGATGGAATGCCTCATTTCCAGTAGAAAGGGCCTCCGGCCACCTGCACTCACCAATTGAAACGCAGAGGTAAACCTCTACATCACGCTGGTTTTCTGTGAGGTCGTGGTACCACCCCGGTTCGAGCCGGCCCATCCGTGCGACAGCAAAAGCTGCCGCGTGGCTCTACCACTGTTAGAAGGTTAAGGTAGGTTAGGTTGCTGAAGTCCATGAGCTGCAATGGTATCTTATACCATGAGGTGCACTGTAAGATCGTTTGTCGGTTTATTTAATTAAATTAAATGTTTTTTTTTATTTAAAATAATTCAAATATACAAATAACATTTACTGGTACGCCTGAAGACACAATTCATTTTTCTTTAAAAAATCATTTCGGTTGCTCATAGAAGTTTGTCAATTGACTTAAGGGTCTGCCTACTCAATCCTATTCCTTTATTATATTATGTTCAGGCACATTTCAAATCTCCCAATTTTCACATAACACTTAAGCTAAAGTGTTCTAATTATTTCTATTTTTATTTATATAATATGATTAAAAAATATTGCCGGAACAATAAACAAACACTAACTTGTTCAATAATTGTGTCTTTAACTACGGGAAGTAATTGGTGTTTCAATAAAAAACTTTCTTGTTGTTGCAAATCCACTTTCGCGTAACCCTCGATCTTTTTATTACTATTAATTACTACCGGTACCCGGCCAGGCGTTGCCGTGGCTAAAAGTTTTTCAGAAATTATAATAAAACACGTTTGTATTCGAAGGCAACGTTGTTTCATCGAAACTACACCAATTTCATATATAATTTATAAATTATATCAATATCTTGAATTTACTCCCATCCGCTAGTACAGGTTGTGCTAAAAATTAAGATCAAATAGACTCAAAATATTCCTCCAAACTGATGATTCCTTATTTTTTTTTATTGTATATTTTTGTCACAATAAAAAAATTATATATTTTCAATTTACATGCTATATATGTTTTATTTCAAACTTTGTACTCTAGCTATGTAAATTTGCTTCTTTTTAACATGAATTTTATCGAACCAATAATACACGGTACACCAATAGTAACAATTAACAACAATCTTTATTATAAATTAGATATTACTAAAATATTGGATAAGCCCTAACATATAGATTATAGATAAAGCGTTTTAACAGACTCGTGAGAATACATGTATTCATGCTCACGAAAAATTGTTTGCTAAAGAAATTGAAATTTGTGTGAAAGCGTTACTTTTTTGTAAGTCTTTTTCGTGACAAAAGCACCAATCATAATTTATGTAAACAGTAATATTGCAAAATTATATACAGGCTTTATTCGTTAGACTGTTCTTAGTGCCTAACATCGAAATTAAAATTTATGCTATCAGAATGTTGACCTATTACGAGTATATTCGAATTACATTATAGTTGTATAAAAGATATGTAAGAATATAATATACTGTGTTGTGGTGTACACTTAGCTCAAGTCCTAACGTAAGGTGACATTTATCCGTTTCACAATTTCTTTTGTTACCTGAAAGCACTTGTTTTAGTATTACTTTGTGATTAAACATTTCTCCTTATTTCATAGTACACTGCGGAACGGGACAGGATGCTAAAGGTGTATTTCATCTGCTCTCTGGTAGTATACTTTGCTGTTGTCATCGTGCAGGTTCTCATCTTCGGCTTGTAAGTATCCATTGTATTATTTATTCCAAATCTTATTTACGTACAAAACAGGTATTTGCAGATTTTATAAAAAAAAACAGTTCGAGAAAACCGTATCGCTCTTTATTATGCGTTAATATTAAAAATCTCCGCCCTATTCCATGTCATAATCTTTCCGTCAAATTTCCACCAGTTTAATCGTTCGTGCATGATTGAGTTACAAACATCCTAACATAAGCCGATAGTATATCTCGTCTGGTGATTCATTTATTCTAAGTTTCTGTTACCAGCTCACCGATGGTATATTTATTTGCAACAAGCCGATACCCGGCGCATTGCTGCCGCAGAAGCAATACCTGTGTAATTGTGGAAATATCGTTTTAAAATTGGAATAATTATATTGTTTAATTAGGAATGATATTCACTCATTGAAATTGAATGATATATCACTTTGAAATAGTCGGTACGATACGCGCGCCACCTACTATAAGTTAATTGTAATACGCCTATAACCTTCGTGCAAGTGCAAGCAATAAGTTGTCTAAGTTTTAGCGTAATCAGATGAACGATATAGCACCGCATAAAATACGAACAAACAAATATTATTTTTTATATATTCGATTACCAATAGATGTTATCTAAAGATCAATCGCTTAGTAAAGGTCTTATACACTCGAAGATACTCACATTGTATTTGGATAGGCAGTCTCGAGCAAGCACAATATACCAATCCTATGTTGTATGTATTATAGATGACGAACTGAAACGCTCCGTCGGAATGCTTGATATATCCACAACGAAGAAATGTCGTGCACCTTATTGTCCGATGTTGGGGACACTTGTAAGAGAATGTAAAACGTATTATCGCCGTAATAAAATATATTATTTTCTTTCAGCACGCCCGTCGTTATTGGAACCATTATTGCTTGCGGTTTAATCATTCTTGCCTCAACATACCTCATACTCTGCATTGATTTCAAAGTAAGTTTAATTTATAAAAGAAGAAATATGGAAATAAAAACTAAACAATACAACTGTGTTAATATGGTGTATAGAATAATAAAATTATTTTACAAAATATGTACAATAATTAGTTAATTTCTTTTTTGTTTAATTAGCATACATCTGCCCGAGCCCTGAAGATTTCGCAGCGTTTACACAACAACCGCACTTTTGCCCAGTTGATATCTTTCCTGGTTGTCAGCACCATTGTGATGCAGATCCAGAGTATCATGGTTTGTTCATATCTAACATAATTAGTAAAATAATATTTCACATGCATAATATTCTTGTAGAAATTGTCTGTCGTATCTAAGTGTCCACTACTGAACATAGGTCTCCCCTATAGATTTTCTCAGAGGGGAGATTTTCGCCATATTTGCCACGCTTGTCAGGCGGGCTGGTAACGGATTATTTTTTATTATTTTTTAGTTGTTATCAGGAAAATGCTGCAATCCATTTCCTGTCCAAACTTGACACTAACTAGCATACCCAAAGTTCGCTGTATTGCAGGCAACTGACGCCAGCACCCGTCACCTGCATCTGCAGAGGTATCAAGACGATGTCGCCTATTGTACTCACGACGTGAACGAGGTAAGTCCATTTTTTAATTTATTATCAGAAGTTTCGCTATCTACAAGTAGGTAAGTATGAAATGTACAATGTGATTCAAATAAGAATTATTAATATAATTATATAAGAACTTCAAACAATACATTGAGCGGCTGGAATTAGTCCGAACAATTCTTTAGAGCACTCACACTCTAAGTGGAGTGTTGTACAGATTGTACAACACTCCACGTGGTACAATCGATAAAATACGCAAAAAATGCAACATCTCTACGCAGTGCCAGTGAGTCAAACCGATCGGATAAGACTCGGTCGTCGACGATTCGAACCGTTCTGCACTGGATGCGGCCAAGTGGAAGGAGCTGGCACTGGGGAGCCCCAGCCCAGAGATGGGAACAGTATTCCATGTGAAGCCGAATCTGCGCCTTGTAAAGTTGCAGGCGGTGTGCCGGCATGAAATACTGTCCCGCTCTGCTGAGCACGCCAAACTTTTTAGAGGCCAATTATGACCTTCTCTTCCAAGTGACCACGAAACATCACAAACAACAATCACAAACTAAGCAAATAACTTGGTATACTGAGAAATGGTTTTACAATTTAGCTAATATAGAACAATTCAAACTAAATTTAAAAGAAATCCATTGGCAAAATATATTGCGACCTGAAAATAATATAAATGAAAACTATACTAAAATTCATAATATTTTGACAGATATTTTAAATAAATGCATACCAAAACGTAAACTTAAACTAAAAACCACTAATAAAAAATATTGGCTAATTACTGGCATAAAAGAATCTACAAAAAATAAACGACTCCTAAAAATACTAACATCTAAAACAGAAAGCCAAAATATACATAATTACTATAAAAAATATGAAAAAATACTGAATAAAAACAGTAAATATTTCAAAAAAATTACATTACATACATAAATTTAAAAAATCCCCTAACAAAGTTAAAACAATGTGGATTATTATAAATGAACGTACAAATAAAAGAAATACTAGAGATTACAACAGCATATCACTAAAAATAAACTATATCATTACCTCGGAGCCATATAAAGTTGCAAACGCATTTAACACTTACTACGCGTCCATTGCTGAAAGTACAACCCTCCAACAGCAACTGCACGTCATGTCCTGAGCCCGACAGAAAATACCTTCGTTCTCAGCCCAGTCGATTTTCACGAAGTAAATAAGACACTAAAAGCCTAAAAAATAAAACAAGTTTTGGAATAGACGAGATCCACCTACTTACTCAAACAATGTTCCCCTGAACTTGCTTTACCATTCAGCATGCTCATAAATCAATCGTTTGACGAAGGAGTTTTCCCAGACCTACTTAAAAAGGTGATTATAAAACCGATATATAAAAAAATGATAAAAGTGACCACAGCAACTATCATCCAATAGCCCTGCTACCTTCACCTTCTAAAGTCTTCGAGAAAGTAATGTGCAAACGCGTATATAACTTCTGTGAAAAGTATAATATTTTTGATAATTTTCAAAATGGATTTCGTAAAAAACGATCAACAACATTAGCGGTTTACAAATATATTCAGGAAATCCTTACCATAATTAATAAGAAAAAATACGCTATCGGTGTACTACTAGACATGTCTAAAGCTTACGATAAAGTTCAATTCAAAATTCTTCTTAACAAACTATATGGTATAGGGATCCATGGTAAAGCATACGGATGGTTCAAATCATATTTACAGAATCGAGAGCAATTCTAAGAAATATACAACTTCAATTACGAAACGAACGAAAAAAATCAGTACGATCGGACGGAAAAAATGTAACGCATCAATCCCTCAAGGGTGTTCCAGGATGCCTGTTATTTATAATGTACATAAACGACCTCCCCAAAATTATAGAAGAACCCTGTTTGCTGTTAGCCGATGATATCTCCCTGCTTACCTCATGTGACAGCAATATAAACATACATAGTAAATTACATTTGATACTAGAAAAGACAAAAAACTGGATGGCAGAACATAACCTTAAAATAAATTTCTCCAAAACGAAAATAATAAGTTTTCACCCTTACCAAAAAGTTCGACTAAAGATAAACTTTACCTACGATAACATAAAAATAGAAAAAGTAAACGAATTCACCCTACTTGGCTTAACAATAGACAAAAATATTAACTGGAAACCCCCACATAATGAATATTAAAAGAAAATTAGCAAGTTTTACATACGCTCTCCGAGAAGTGAAAAAATCTACCGACATACAAACCGCCCTCAGTACCTGTTATGCTTATGCGTACTCATGACTCTGCTACGGGGTTATCATGTGGGGGAATAGCACAGGCGTTTCTGATCTTTATGCCCTACAAAAAAACAAATTCGAATAATATTTAACATACAAAATACACCTAGTTGCAAACCATACTGATTCTACCCATATCTCGCCTTAAGCTACATTCATCAGGTCCCTTCGTCATGTCTATGAAAATTTATAACAAACTCCCAGACTCGATAAAAAATTTAGAAAAAGAAACTATTTTTATAAATAAAATTAAGGATTTTTTAATTTGTAAACATTACCACACATTAAACGAATACATAAATGATAAATTTTAAATACGGCACTGAAAATTTCGGGAATCAAGGAACTTACTATTTAAAAATGTATTTATTGCTTTTCGAAGTATTCTCCGCAAAATTTGACACAGTTTTCCATACGATGCAACCAATCATTGAAGCAACCATTCCATTCGGAAATTGGGGTCTCCAAAATGGCTGTTTTGTAGGCGTCCACAGCTTCTTCAGATGATGAAAATCTCTGTCCACGCAATTTATTCTTTATTTTAGGGAAAGTATAGAAATCATTAGGGCTTAGGTCGGGGCTGTACGGCGGATGGTCTAATAATTCCATGTTTTCTTGCTCTAAAAACTCTTTTGTTCTGTGTGCGGTGTGAGAACTCGCATTGTCGTGATGAAGGATGATGCGGCGGTTGCAGTTCTCTTTACGGAGTTCAGAAACGACCTGTGGCAAACAAATGTTAACATACCATTCTGCATTAACCGTTCTTTTTCTCTCAAGAGGAATAGTCGTAACATGGCCGGTTTTGGAGATAAACGTGGCCACCATTTTTTTGCAACACTCCGTGAACGAACAATTTTTGTTGGCTTTAACTCATTTTCGAACATCCAAACTCGTGACTGGTTTTTTGTTTCGGGTTCGTACGTGTTTATCCAGGATTTGTCAACTTAATACGATGTTGTATACAGCATTTGAGGATCCTGCGTGGAATCTTTCGAGAGTTCTGACGCACCAAGTAACGCGAGCCGCTTTTTGCTCTTCACAGAGCGAATGCGGTATCCATCGGGAAAACAACTTTTTTACACCTAATTGTTCATGCAAGATTATTTGTATTTGACTCATGCCAATGTTCAAAGTTGCTTGAATTTCGCGGTATGTCACATGTCGATCTTCCTCAATTAGCTTACGCACAGCATCGACGTATTCTTGGGTGACTGCAGTTTTTGGACGACCTTGACGGGGATCATCACTGAGCTTGACACGTCCACGTTGAAATTCAGCAAACCAGCGATAAATTGTGGTTTTGGATGGGGCTTCATCACTAAATACAGAAATCATCCGATCAACGCACTGTTTTTGTGTTAAACCACTTCGAAAGTCATAATAAATCATCGCTCTTGAATTTTCTCGAGTCAATCCCATTTTCTCAACGACTAAACAAGTTTGACAAAACCTTGTGACAAGACCGAGAATCTTTTTTTAAATATATAAATGGTATTCGATTTTTCAAACCAAGGAGTTTTCAATTAAAGAGATTTTAATATGAAAGGAACAGTGGAAATATTCCATTCCCCATACTTTTAGTGCTGCCTATGTACCTAGTATTTTAATTCTATTTTTATTTCAAAGTGTATTTATCATTATTATTTCACTATAATGGCCCTCCTCTCTCTTAATTGCCGTGCCCTGCCGGGCCCATAATGATCCCATAGTTTAAAGTTAAAACTTAAAATGTTCTCAACACCTTAACTATAACATTATGGATACAATAAGTAGTATGAATATGAATATGAAACTGCACGTTACTCGATATGTCGACGCCGAGGATTCCGATACTGGCTGAGGCAACAAGCGGAGTGCCTTGAAACTGAGGAGATACGACAAAGGAGTTCCTTTCTTTTCTTTTCTTCTCTTCTTCTTCTTCGTTCTTCCCTAGCTAATTGGTTTAAATTGACAGATATGACGTCGAAATATGATGTAAGGTCAGTCATATTCATCTTTGAATCACATCTTCATCTTGTTCATTCTTCTTTATCAATTCGTAAAAGTGCACCGCTGTATATGAACCTGTCCCGTTGTGAAGAAGACCAACGTCCCACAAACGTGTCGATGCTTCTCGTCACTGATCTGGGTATTTTATATCTGGTACTGTAACGCCATCTATTGGAAACTATTGGTGAGTTCTTTCTACCATTTCCACTAATAGCCTCTTACGACATAAATGGGGTAATGGATTTTACTACGTCGTCACCGCACGGCAGGTTTACTATTTGAATATTGTCGTTTTATAGCTGAAGCTATGAGGATTCTTTTTGAGATTGTTTGTTTCGTTTGTTCATCACTAGCTGGTGCTCGGTGCATTGCTGCCACAGAAGAAATAATTATGCAAATATCGTTTTAAATTTGGAAGAGAAATATTGTTTAATTAGGAATGATAATACAATAATTGAAGTTTAATGTAAAATAACTTTCAAATAAATTTATACTGTAATATAAATTATACTATGTCTATAACCTTAGCGCAAGTGTCAGCAATACGTTGGACAAAATTTTACCGCAGTCTAATGAACGGTATGGCAGCGCATAAAATACGAACAAACAAACATTTATTTTTATATATTAGATTAGGTATCATTCATCATTACAGCCTATCAAATGCACTGCTGAATGTATGCCATCCTCAAAGATTAGATCTTAAGGGAGATATCTGCCAAAGTTGGCACTTGGCAAGCGGATTGGTTTTTGTTTATTCTTTTAAATTAATTTCCTTGCCACTGTAATATTTTTGACTCAAAATTTCTAAGGCTCTTATAAGCTGGACTTAACATCTGGTAACCTTAATGAGCTGAAAAGAATAAACGTCAAAAATGTTTGAATGCGAATAAAATCTAGGAGTGCTACTCATACTACTACTGCTACTACTACTGTGTATAATATATACAGTGAATATATGTATATATGTATGTATATATATATATATATATATATATATATATATATATATATATATATATATATATATATATACATATATAAATACAGTCAGGTCATAAGTATTGTCACACAGTAAAAACTTTTCTTTTAGAATGCTGGCCATAAAAAAGTTTATTGAATTCGAATTTCGAATTGTTCATGAAAATTAAACTGTATACTTTTAGAATTTTACTCATTTTTAAATATGGAGTGGACGGTTAAAGAAGACCGTGTTGCAGTTATTGCGTTGCATCGTTGCGGTTACGCGCCAATTCAAATTTTTAACATACTGAAAAATTTGAATATAACCAAAAGATTCGTTTATCGTACCATCAAACGATACAATGAAGACTCTAGTGTAGATGACAGGTCAAGAAGTGGTCGCCCTCGGTCTTAGTTAGGACTCCAGCAGTGATAAAAGCTGTGAAGGCGCGAATTCAAAGAAATCCCAAACGTAAGCAGAAACTGTTGGCCCTTCAGATGGGGTTAAGCAGAACCACTATGAAAATGGTGTTAAATGAAGACTTGGGGCTTCTATCATATCGAAGAAAAACAGGACATCGTTTGAATGCTCATCTAATGGACTTGAGACTGAAGAGATGCCGTGCTTTGTTGAAGCGGTACGCGGGAAAAAAATATCGGGAAATTCTTTTTTCGGATGAACAAAATTTTTTACCGTAGAAGAGAGCTACAACAAACAAAATGATAAGGTGTACGCACACAGTAGTGAAGAAGCGAGCAACCGTATTCCGCGTGTCCAACGTGGTCATTTTCCATCCTCGCTCATGGTATGGTTGGGAGTTTCTTATTGGGACTTAACAGAGGTACATTTTTGTGAGAAATATGTAAAAACGAATGCAGTTGTGTATCAAAATACAGTCCTGACGAACCTTGTGGAACCTGTTTCTCATACCATGTTCAATAACAGGCACTGGGTATTCCAACAAATTCGGCGACAGCTCATAGAGCGAAGAGCACACAAGACTGGCTGGCGGCGCGTGAAATCAACTTCATCCGGCACGAAGACTGGCCCTTCTCCAGTCCAGATTTGAATCCGTTAGATTACAAGATATGGCAACACTTGGAGGAAAAGGCGTGCTCAAAGCCTCATCCCAATTTGGAGTCACTCAAGACATCCTTGATTAAGGCAGCCGCCGATATTGACATGGACCTCATTCGTGCTACGATAGACGACTGACCGCGCAGATTGAAGGCCTGTATTCAAAATCACGGAGGTCATTTTGAATAAACTTTAGTGTCATAAGAATCTATGTTTTGTTAAGTTCATTTTGGTATATAAATGGTTACATCATTAATAAACTTGTTTCAATTATTTTATATTAAACATGTGACAGAATTTATGACCTGACTAGGTATATATACACATAAAGCATAGCTTTACGTATGACAATACAAAATTCAAAGTAATTTGTTAGTAGTGGTTCAAGTTCAAGTTTCACTTTTTGCATAATTTAGACATGTTTAAAGCGCTCATGAAACTCTTTGTATTCGTCAATGCTGTGATGCTCCTTAACCCTCTCGCGAGATGATATGGGGTATTGGCAGTAAACTCTGCGTACTTTTATATCTAGAGGTCGGTGAGTATTGGATTCACTTACTCCGCAACATAATATATAGTTCAATTTAATATTCTTATTCGATTGTTTATTCTCTTTATCTAACATGTACATATGGTTTTCTGATTGTTTTACTACACTGTTGGGCACATGGTAAATTAACACTCAAAATTGCAATTAAGAGTTTTAGTGGTACCGCAGGAACCGGAGGCGCATTATCCTTAAGGCAAACTAAGCATGTGCCTAGGGGCGCGCGGTAAAGTTTTTAAACGAAGAATGTACGTGTCGACGGCAGTCAGCAATTTTCGTAAAAACAGCTTTCTAAAAATTATCTTCGCTCAAGCATAATAAAAGCTTAAATTCGTTAGCGATAAGTACTTAACACTGAATCAAACTTATTGCTATATTTTTAAACTATGACGATGTTACTGACAACTTTTTATTTATTTTATTATTTTAAAAACACGTTCCATAAATGTCACAAGGACAAATATCCAGAGCCGGAACAATCATTTGATTCGATACAAATACTTGTTTCGTGCGGGATTCGAATCCAAGTGCCGCGGGTTCGAATGAGCGCTGCAACTCATTGCCAAGCCACTCACTTTCGCAAAACAAAAATGTAGACGTATACATTTTTAACAAATATGATTGCAGAAATAATTGTTTTTTGCTACAAATGTATTTATAGCATTATGTATTGTTTTATATATTAAATATTAATCGAACTTCCTGTAATTTGGGGAGGATAGAGTTTTCACATTCTATCCCGCTTGCTTTCTTCACTCTCATCACATTTTTCATTAACGCCCACCTGTTAAGGGCACGTGTCTCGCCTACCTAATTAGTTTTCAAATAAACTATATTGCAAATTATGTGTTGGCGCTGTCGTTACGCTACAAACGAAACTCACGAAAGCTTAAATCACGCGGAATAGAGATACAGATATAAATACCACACGGAGCGTAGTCCGCTCTCCGGGCCGACCTTGCCTAACGGGAACGGAAACTAATTATACCCTTTTTCCTTACAAGGCCAAAATTATAATATAGTTTAATTTGCAAAAATCAGTAGTTACAATTTATACTGAAGGGCACACTGAAATGATCGGGAATAGAATATTTCGGATTGAGTTACAATAAAAGATTTTTTAGAATTTGTAGACTGGCCCCTTAGAATCTTAATGACATTCAAACAATTAAAAAAATGTTTAAAAACAAAAACTATGTTGGTTTAAGTTGACACGTCGTTGACAGAAATGGAGCTCACGCGTGAACATTTCCGTGCCATAATTTATCACAATTTTCGTCGCGGCTTATCTCAAGATAAATGTCTCAGCGAACTTGTTTCGATTTATGATGTTGAAGCACCGAGTCAAACGACAATATATCGCTGGTTTGCCGAGTTCCGACGCGTTCATGTGTCGCTTAGCACTGTTTTTTCTGCAGGTCGACCAAGAACAGCGGTCACGCCTGAAAACATTGCAGCTGTGCGAACTATTATATTAGATGACCGTCTTGTGACATACGAGCAGATTCCGGCTGTTATCAGTATCGGAATGACTGCAATTCAGTCGATATTACATAATGAGCTGTGTGTAAGAAAGCTAGTTTCCCGCTGGGTTCCCCACAATTTGTCCGAAGAGCAAAAGACAGCTCGTGTAGATTGGTGCCGGAATACTCTGCAACGCTTCAACGGAGGGAAGTCAAATGCCGTTTGTAATATCGTCTCAGGTGACGAAGCATGGATTTATTCATACGAATCTGAAAGAAAACATCAGTAAGCAGTTTGGGTCTTCGAAGACGAGGTCAAACCAACGAAAGTGGTTCGCTCCCGCAGCGTGTCAAAGAAAATGGTCGCTACGTTTGTCTCGAAAAAGGGGCATGTTGCTACGATTCCTTTACAGGAACGCAGAACAGTTATCGCTGAGTGGTATATCATGGTTTGTTTGCCAGAAATGATAGCCGAACTCCGAAAAAATAACCCGAAACGTCGCATCATCTTACATCACAATAATGCGAACTCCCATACGGCTCGGAAGACAAATGATTTTTTGAAGCAGGAAAACGTTGAGCTGATGAGCCATCCTCCGTACAGTGCTAACCTGAGCCCAAACGATTTCGTTAGATTCCCTAGAATTAAAGATTTATCACGCGGTCAACGGTTTGAAGACCCCGAAGCAGCTGTACGCTTCCGTACAAATCAGCCATTTTGTCAACATCAACTTCAGATTGGAATTACTATTTTAATGATTGGTTTGCACGAATGGAAAAGTGCATTAAGTTGAACGGAGAATACTTCGAAAAACAATAAAATACAATTTATCTATACCGTGCATATAGTTTTTCTTATTCCCGATGATTTAAGTGTGCCCCACGTAATATATGGTCGCTAGAGGGGCGCCGATGATATGCAAGCCTAGGGCGCTGTCGACATTTAATCAACCTCCGGCGGGAACCAAAGTAACTCCTGAGCTATTAGCGCTCTCTGTTGTACAATACAAGTAATCCACGGTCTTTTTTAACAATGACTTACACACATATATAATGTTTTCTTAGATTCAATAAAAGCCAGCGTAAAATAGCAGCTTAATGCTGCTGAGTTCGTATGTTGAGTGGAGAGAACCCGAGACCGTTTTTACTGAACAGCCACAGCATCCTCTTACCATTAAATGGACTGTGTGCATGTTTGTCACACTTATTAAATATAATGAAACCTAAAATTAAAAACTAATTATACCGTGTAATATTTTGACAATTTCTTTACAATATAAAATATATACATTTTTGTAGTATTACGTAATATTTATGTTTATATAAAAATAAGAAAAATTTTGTCAAAGAGCCTAAAAGCCTATGCCCTTCAGGCATAAATATGCTCGTTGAGCTGGCTGCATCGCCCTGTTGTATGTCTAGTGTCAGCCAAATA
The DNA here is from genome assembly GCA_033319125.1 of Parnassius glacialis. Taxonomy (NCBI): domain Eukaryota; kingdom Metazoa; phylum Arthropoda; class Insecta; order Lepidoptera; family Papilionidae; genus Parnassius; species Parnassius glacialis. The sequence goes on along the minus strand of JAVANC010000004.1, from coordinate 40,134,546 downwards.
CGATCAATGACGGACATCTTAGCCGCTTTCCAAACACCTTCGCCCAATCCCAGTTTTGTATATTATTACTTCTCATTTAAAGCTATTAATGTATTTTCAGCGGTAAAAAAAATACAATTACAAAATTTGAGACATACTCAAAGCAAATTTAGCCGTAGGTTATAGATAACAGATTTAATTGGAAGCACTAAAATGCTCTCATAACAATTCACTTTGTTTACGCCATCGTGTTCAAAGCTCTGAATTTAATTTGATTTTATTGAAGCTTGGATCAACATGAAATATGCTTTAGGCAAAATCTATCTATATTTTACTATAATAAAACTAACACAACGTCACGCAAAAACCTGTGAACCGCTTTGGATGGGACTTTCACTGGCAGATAGCTGGTATTATAAGGAGTAACTTGGCTACTTTTATTTTAGGAAAAAATTAGGATTCCGCGCAAAAAATTAAAACCCATGAAATCCAATCGCAATAAATTTCACGCGGGCGAAATCGTGGGAAACAGCCTGTATAAAGCTAAGTTCACATGACCGCGCGGTACAAGATCTAAGTAAAGGGCAATTATCGTTCACATCACCGCGCGGCGCGCTCCGACCCGCGCGCAAGATCTTGAACCGCGCGACACCGCGGGGTACCGCGCGGTTCAAGTTCTACGATCCTATATCAACCTGTTCACTGTTCAGTTGATCCACGCGAGTTGAGATCGACTGACGCATAGATGCAGGAAAAATGAGTAGCGAAGATGCCAGACAGTCGCGCGTACATATGCCGTCATGTGAATGCTCCAAACGCGCAGTGACGCGCGTCTTCGCGCGTTCATAATATAAACTTAGCCTCGAGCTATTCCCAATATAATGAATTGAATGCAATAATATTATTAAGTAGATCTTGATAAAAGTAATGTACATATGGTGATATTTTTTGTACGGTTTATACTTTTATTTACCGTGTAAAGTGGCGTAATAAAATCCACTATAGTATGTGCCAAATCGATTGAGAAAAACGGACAATGACCTTTCGGTCGTTTAACCAGGGGTTACAAACCTTCAATATATAGGCACATTTTATATGTAGTACTTTCTTTATTTATAATGATTTTTTTATAATGATTGATATAATATATATTTATTAACTATTATTAAAAAGTTATGTGAAAGATCGCTGTAGAAGAAAAATCATCTATTGTTATAAAGTACTTTATTCATTTAACAACAAAAAACATTAATTTATAACACATATAAAGATTCGAGTGATAACGACACCGAATAAGTACGTACTTATGCAAAAGATAAAACTTTATTTTTAATATTATATAAGAACTTTATTTTTATTCGGTGCAATCATCACTCGTATCTTCACTTGATGAATTATCTGTAACATTAATTATAAAGCGATCTGCAGTTTGGTCAATTCTATCATCCATGCCACGCATTTTTTGTTCAACCTTAAGGACATGCTGAACACAGTTTTTCCATTTATCTGGCGTGATTTGAGTTAAACCATCTTTAAGTAAATTTTTAACATCTTTTAACTTGAAAGTTGTATTTTTTCGTGCAACGTACCCTTTCACATCTGCCCACACAAGTTCAATGGGGTTAAGCTCACAGTGATAAGGAGGTAACCTTACCACTGTGATGCTTTTTTCTTTTGCCATCTCGTCGGTGACGTAACTTCGATAGTTATCTTTAACTGCCTTTATTTTTTCCATTAAGTGGGTCTTTGTGTCCGAGGGCACGTATGCGATCTGTTTAGATTCTAGCCATTCCTGCATATTTTGTTTCCGCCAAGACATTGTTGGGGTTTTTTCTAAACGTCTGGAGTGGTAACTAGCGTTATCCATAACTATGACATCGCCGCTTTGCAGTTTTTCTATTACTTTTCTAAACCAGTCCTCGAAATGGAGAGCGTCCATACTCTCATGGTAGTCACCAGTAGATGATGATTCAAATACCCAATCACATCCCTCCAAAAAGCCATTTTCATTGCCAACGTGTACAACTATTAATCGCTTTCCTTTACCCGAAGGGGCTTTCGCGCCAGTAGAGTAGCCTTCTAACCGTGATTGACGAGAAGATTCAATTGTGGTGTCTTCCCATACCTTTCCCATAGTATGACCTGCGTTAATCCATGTTTCGTCAAGGTAAAAAATGTTACGTCCCTCGTTTCTTAATATTTGTATTTCTCTCAAATATCTGGTACGCCACAGAACTATCTCTGGGCGATCTATTAGACCACTTTTTCTGTTTCTCTTTATATATTTGAATTTTAAATGGCGCAACACACGTCGCAGGGAAGTTTTGCTCAAGTTTGGCAACTGGTCATCTTGATTTATACTGAGCAAAATTTTGTCTAAAGTCGGTAATTCTCCTGCAAGAAAGAACTGATGCACTTTCGCTCTTATAGCCGATTTATCAAAATCGTCCAACTTGTCAATTACAGACTTTTTTCTTTTATTAATTATTCCCTTTTCTGGTATTTTATGGGAATCTCTATACACGCTTAATATGCGATATATAGTGCTCTTGCTGACTCCTGAGATCTCCGAAACCTTTTCTACCATATTAACGTTTGAAGGATACACGTCTTCGGGCCAGGTGTTTTTGACATATTTGTATACATTAATGATAATCTCTTGTTCCCCGACCGACAAAGTGGTAGGTTTTCTCTTTTTTACTGGTGACGTTAAAGGTGCTCCAGAAGATGGGCCTGTAAATAAATGACAAAAATATACTACCATAGTACTACATCACATAAATACATATTGTTTTAGAAAATAAATACCACATGGTCACATAAAAAGAGCGCTTTAAGAAATAGAAAGGCTACGTCGTCGCATTTGTACCTATTTGTACGTACCTGCTACGTTTATTATGGGTCGGCGACGTCTCTTTCCACTTGATGTTGAAGGACCGGGTCCTTCACCAAATTCTCCTGAACTCATGTCGATTTAGTAACGACCGTCACAGTAAAACTAATATAACAGATTCAAAAAACAAAAACTTAACGATATAACAAATTTAACAGTAAAAACTCAACTAAAACAATGCAATGAATGCTATGAATTACCCGAGACGTACACACGCAAGCGCTATCCGAACACGAATGAAAACAAAATGGCGGACCGGCCCAAAAAAGGTGAAGCATCTCTGGCTGCCATTGTCACGTTTCTTTTAGAACGAACTGACGTAACGCGCGTTTTGTTTATTTTAAAGGGATGAATTTGCAAAAGCTCAATATGGTGATTATATTGCTTCAAATATTTTTTTAATATGAAACTGTTATTAAATGAATTGCTGCGTTACTTACCATAAATTGAAATATAAAATATAACACATTTTTCGCGATGTACCGTAAGATTTTACTATGTTTATAGGAACCACAGACAATATTATTTAAGAAACAAAAAAACAAAACATATGTGCTGACCTAGAAGTGGGAATAATATCAATATTTAAATATTGTTATCACATCTAAATTGAGATTTTGTAAGTTACGCCTTTTGACACTCGGCTCATATCTGAGGTCATTGTCCGTTTTTCTCAATCGATATGGCACATACTATACTCCATATCACCCTGCCTGTGTCGTAAGATGGGACAGAGGAACATGAAACAAAGGACTGAACCGAGTTCATTATAATACCCTTAACGATAGTAAACTATTTTCACGTAGGTCCAATATTATGTAAAATACACCCTTCGGATCAGATGATAACGAATACAAAAAAGTTATTGTTGTTTCAAATATATGGTTTTACGAAAATTGGTTAAAAAATTATGAAATAGAAGTCAAACAAGCATACAGCTCACCTGATGGTATGACGGTGATCACTACCGTTGTCCATAAACATCTGCAACACCAGGGGAATCGCAGGTGTGTTTCAGGAATTTTAGAAAGTTGTAGATTCTTTTTTGAAGGTCGCTAAGTTGTATCAGTCCGTTGTATGCCCGGTATAATCCAACGGGCTGAAAACTTCGCACAATAGTGGACCGCCAACTATCGAAATGATGAGTATGGAATTTCAAGTTCTGTCTCAGTGTAGGATGGTCGAATTCAGCATCTGGCATTAATCCGAACAATTCTTATGAGTTCAATATGCAATAGAAAGTTGCACAAAGGTGCAACGTTCCTCCCCAAGTTCCCTTCCCAAGGCCAGTGGATCAAGCCGATAGAAAAGAATTGGTCTTAATTTGGTCTTGGTCATACTTGGATTACGGAATTCCATATGAGGCCGATCTACTGAGCACACCAAGCTTTTGCGATACCAGTTTACCTTTCATTTCGAAGTTACTGAGGAGCTGTACATCACTCGAAATGTCAACTCCAAGGATACCGACAGTGGCTGACGTACCAAAAGGAGTGCCCTGAAATTGAGGAGATACGATAAAGGGATTAATTTTGCGGTAAACGCGCATACCTGCGTTTTTGGGGGTTATACTGGACTAAATGTTGTCGCCCCAATCCCAGACTTTGTTTACATCGTCTGCATAACAAAGAATGTTACTATACTATACTATACTATACAACATACTATTGATATGCAGAAGGAACAGGATATTTGATATCTCGCCGCCCAGTGGAACACCAGCATACATAGGCTTGGAGTCAGAGCATGCACTGTCGACTACGACCTTAACGCTCCGATTTGCAAGCAAATTGGTGACCCAAATACATAATATGTTGGGAAGCCCATAAGAGGGAAGCTTCGAAAGTAGCGCATTATGCCAAACCCAATCGAAGGCCTTAGCTATGTACAAACTAACCGACTAGGGGAGGCTCTTGGTCTCAACTGCCTCCTCCCATCAGTGATATAAGTAGACAAGAATATCGTCAGCAGAGCAACCCCGACGAAAACCGTATTGACGGTACCTAATCAACTGATATTCGTCAAGTTACCTCGTGAGCTGACAGTTAATAATGGATTCCATTATTTTGGAGTGCAAAGTTTTTTAAACACACCCCAAAAGTTTAATTTGCTTATGGAAAAGTTCACTAACTTTTCCATAAGCAAATTAAACGATTAAGCACACTGTCGTCGGCGAAAGTATATTTATGAGTGTGGTGGTATTATTACCCGACAGCCGCCTGTGCCGCATTTATTGCTATATAAGGTTCCCCATTTTTAGGCACTATTTTTTATTTTCATTATAATATAAAAAGGATGACATGAACAAAATCACAGCACGAGCAGCTGTTTTAGGGCACAACACGACTTCATTAAAAACCAATTCTTCACATTTCGTTTAGGCCGAATAAATTCCTTAAATAAATTAAATCTATTCAATCTTTGACATACATTTTTAATTGGAATCTTCGCACACAAGAATCGCTAGCAAGCAACTAGTTGCGTTAAGCCCACATTACCTCAACCATTATCCATATTTCGTAGTTTTGAGTGAACAAAGCATCTGTTTTAGTTAAAAATTTACACATCCCAAACATGATTACGTATGTATGTATATTTTCACAAAGTAAAACATGAAACGCAAACTTTGTTGTACTGAATTCACGTCTGAATGACTTTGAATTAAAACGTAAAATTTGGTTAGATTAAAGTCAAATGTTTTACCGAGTTTGATACCCACCAGCGCTAATTTTATTTGTTAATTGCCATTTTAAGTGATCATTTAACTTATGCTCAACTTAAGGAAAAACATTGTGAGGTAACCTGCACTGACTAAGAAATAAAAAAAATATATGTCAAGAAGATTCGAAGTTCGCCAACACTCATTTATGCAACGCGGCTCTCTCTTTTCTGCCGTATAAATTCTTCCAAGAATAGGAGCAGGACAGAACCCAACAGTGGAATATATGTAAGCTGTTTACTCTTTTTTCCTAACAAACATACAAGCCATGGTTTGTTACCATACAGAAGTGGATGCTGTGGCTTATAGACACCTACATTTTTATCATCGATTAAGTCTAAGACGGTACACCAGCTGAAAGAGTTAAAGCTTAACGGCTAACATATGGTTACGTTTATTTTTATACATATATTTTAAATACATATAGATGTATGTGTGTAATATATGCCGTATGTATATGCGTCTGTGTATATCTCTTAATGCGGTGTTCCTGAGGACTTAATGCATGTCTTGATGGAGTGTGCCCGCAATGCTGGCTTTCGAATAGCTAAGTTTTTTTTTTATAGGAGAGGGGGCAAACGAGCATGCGGCTCACCTGATGGTAAGTGACTACCGCCGCCCATGAACAACTGCAACACCAGGGAGGGAATTGCAGATGCGTTGCTGGCCTTTTAAAAAGGAGTACGCTCTTTTCTTGAAGGTCCCTAAGTGTAAAAATATTTGAAAGGAATTTGCTGATTGTAACATTATTTTATCCAACTTCGTTCCGATGAAACAAAATGATTGGCTAAATTATACAACATACAATTTTCTTCAGAACAGTCAATTTGATAGGATTTTTTTTAATTTTTGTTTGCTTGTTATATTGAATGTTATTTAGTTCTAAATGATGTCCAATAGAGCGACATAATCGCGTTTTGATAAAGCTCTTAAATAAAGATTTAAAAAAAATGTATATATCGCTATATCTATGAGGCACGGATATATTTTAATTTATAAAAGTTGATATAAAATATATTTCTAATACACAATCAGACGGATCGTGAGCGTATGTGTGGTTATGGTAGAATCATAACTCATCAGCACTGTACCAGGTTACCAGGCAACATTATATTGAGTCATATCCTTTTCACTCGCTCAGTACACATCCCATCAATTGTAGTGTTTTATAATTATTTATGTGATGTTCTCGTTGGTCTAGTGATCGTAAACGCGGTCGCTGATCATAAGGTTCCGGGTTTGAATCCCGGGTGGGGCCAAAATCACTTATTGGGTTTTTCTATCAAGAAGATCTCAGTAGCGGCCCGGAGTTAAAATGTAAGCGGTGTTTCACCCCGTGCCTCAGAAAGCATGTAAAGCCGTTGGTCCTGCACCTGATCTCTCTCCGATCGTGCCGAATCACCATCCCATCGGACTATGAGTGTGAGGGAAAAGAGAGTGCACCTGTTCTTGCGCATACACTTGGGCATTATAATATAATATTTCATTTCGCTTATTAACACTCCAATATAATATTCGTTCATTGACTCGTTGGGGTCCTAAATCTATTAATATTTTTTGAGATTTATAAGTAATTAATATTCAATTATAATTTGTTCCCGCCTACCAAGCGTGACAACTATAGTGAATATTCTCCCTATGAGGAAATCTATGGAGTAGGCCTATGTTCAGCAATGGAATTGTGATGGGTTGTATTGAATCAATATGTATACGGGAATAATTCTATTATCACCTCACCAGCCCATTGTTGAATGAAGGCTTTTTCATTAACGCTTATTCATGTATGCATACATACGAGTAAACCTCGTATATGGTAAATGAATCATTAATCTATTTATTTATGCTCTTTTAGTTATAATTAAAATAGAAATAATTTTAAATTAAAAATTTTGTACAACCGACTTCAATATAAATTATTAAGAATAAATCAAAAACTATCTGTTAGACCTTGATCAAATTTATATGGGACTACATGAGAAGCACCAGCTTTCAAATAAAAAAAGAATCAGCGAAATCGATTCACCCAGAAAAAAGTTATGAGGTAACACATATTTAAAGAAAACATACAGTTGAATTGAGTAGCGTCTCCTTTTTGAAGTCGGTAGAAAATAAAACATAAAATGAATTTTATCAATTAGTTTGCTATCGTATTGTGTCACTTTTGTCTTAGTAAAGTTATATTAAAAATACTCCCCAGCACTACCTGCAACTGACTCTTATGGCGATGTTCCTGTGCGCCGTGCATCAAATACTTATCACCATAGCCAAGACCATCCTCCTAATCATCATCTGCTTCACCTATGTCGCCATCACCGTACACAAGCAAATGTACTTCCAAGGCAATTTCTTTAGCTACCAGTAAGTATACCCCAATATGTCTGTAAATTTTAAGCTAGTCAGAATCTTTAAAAAATTATAAATTCATAATTTCAGATAATGAAAACATTTTATTATGAACTGGTCTAAAACCAGAAACAAAACTTAGTAGCTGGAACTCGTTTTAATATTTCTTAATGATCATGTTCTCGCGGTCAAATTCGGAAACGACAATAATTCTCAAATTAAAAAAAATTAAGGAGATAGCAACTACGTAAAATAATATTACATTGTTACAATTAATTTCAATAACTTACTTTTTTCTCTCGTAATATTGGATAGTAAGTAAAATTTATCGAACCCACAATCAGGTTATTTTTTTATACCAAACTTACCGTCTACCTTACCCCTGACCTTACGGCCTGATGTCATAGATAGGCTAGGCATCATAGGCTACTTTCATCTTTTAATAGAAAATAACAGAATATATTTATTCTATATGTAACTACTTATGTAATTCTTATTGAAAGTCATTTTTTACTTTTACCACACTTGTTTTTCCGGAAAAAATTCCTCGCTCCTGGGAAGAACCTGCAAGAAACCCAGCGGGACATTTTTAAATTATTACTTTTTAATATTTCTACGCAGAATGAGCTTACAGTCTTAAAATCTTGCAGTGGTATGTTTAGGCTTGCATTTAATTTTATTAATCATGAGATCCCAAGCAGGTGGTCCAGCTCTATATAGAAATTAGGGTGTCTTTTTTTATTTCTATAGCCTTGAGTCATTTTTGATAGGAATCGGTGTTCTTTCAAGGATATGTAATTTATAAAAAGTCGCAGCTGATAAAAAGCAAATTATCAAACATCTTGAGGCAGGTAATTATCATTGAAAAGCAAGTCAAATATCAATATTTCTTAAAAAGCTTTTTGTGAGTTAGATTATTTTGACATAACTTAGTAAAATATTATACGTCCAGTTATGATATCAACCTCTAATTAATTTAATATCTGCTTAAGCTCAAATTCAATCAATTGCGCAGTATTAACTATAGCAAAAATACACAAACTTGCAAATATGTAGCTACCAAATAGTGTGAATAATTTGTCCTTTCTTTCAGAAACAAATGCAATATGGATTGGAATCAACACTGGACTAACATAGTGATCGCTATTGGAGCAACGGTAGCACTTTTGCTGCACTCCCAACAAACCGAAAGCACATACCGACTTGATTTTATTTGGAAACTACAGGCTAATGGTATTTTTTTTTTGCAGTTGTGTCTTATGTCATATATATGTCTATAGAATGTAGCTGGGCACAGGCTTCTACTCATTCCTGAGAGAATTTGGAGTAAAAGTAAATAGGCTGCCACACAGCTCTATTGACGGACTTCACATGTCCTCAGAGCAGTTTATTTCCCTCACGGTGACTTCCTTCACCGCCGAACACGTTTTTTTTTTATAAGATAAGGGTTAAAAATGGCCACACAGTCCACCTGATGGTAAGTGGTTGCTGCGGCCCATAGACATCTATATGTATCCTCGATTACAAATCAAAATGCATATACGTCGTCACCCGTGAGTTTCCAGTAAAAAAGGTAAAACAGCAGCGTTAAGCTGCTATTTTACGCTGGTATTCTGTGAGAGCGTGGTCCTTCCCCGGTCGATCCAACCCGTTCGTGCTACAACTATACTACTAATATAGTTACAGCATGGCTCTACCACATAAGCATAACGTAGTAAATCAACACTTTAAAGTTCAATTGACAATTTCATTAGTGCCGGCTGATATCGAACCTGGGTGGCTCGCATACTGTCAAATTTATATCGTGCACTTAGCCTCAGAGTTCAACGACTATCACCAATATAAATGTAATAAATCAAAATGGTAATAACGTCCAGCAAGCCGACGAGAAGAGATAAAGAATTTAGACAAACTTCAGCGGTGCATAGATAATTAATCCTAGAGATTAGTTCATTAGCTCGCCGTTGTAACCTAACTCGTTAAAAGTCATTTTGTTTATGTTTTTATCTCGGTTTCCTTGGCTTTATTACACATCAAATCGACCTTCTGATTCAATTAGAGGAATGTATAAAATGGGTGTTGTGGTGATGAAAGAAAACAAATCAAACAAATTGTCTCGATATTGTTAGAAGTGACTATAAATAAAGTCACAAAGACCTCATGGACTCCGATAAGTGGTAGTACGCTTTCACTAATAGCTAAAAACCGACTACGAGGTGCAAATCATTATTTAAACTATAATACAGGAGCAGAATTGAGCTAGCGGCGGTCAAATACCCGCCAAAACTCATAATTGTTTTATTCATCGTTAGGTTCTTCGAACTATATCACCGGCCGGCCCGTTGTCATTTCAGCTTACAGATCCATTGAGCTACATCGGTTACGGTTCTACTGCAGATACTCTTATTACGAAGTTTATCACGTCGAGAAACTCCGAGAAAAGAACCTCTTTTGTGATGTTATGTTAAATTACATATACGAATTTATTTTATTATAGATGAAAAGGAAGATATGGAACACCTAGAGGCATACAACCGCAAATTGCTGGCTAACATTCTACCTGAGCACGTTGCCCAACATTTCCTCAATAGCGACAAAAATATCGATGTAAGTAATAATTTATTAAGTTTTACTTACGATAAGTATCATAAGTAAAATGAAGTAAAAAAAATAAATATTTGAAAGAAATTATTATTTTCTGTCCTTCATATTTTTAAACTGTGTTATTATTAAGGAATATAACCATATTTTATTAGTTAGTAATACTTACAAAACAATGTAATATAATAACGTTCTCCAGACTGAATTTCAGTCACGGCGGCAAGTCTTAATGGAGACTAGCCAACTGTGCAGGACACGATTATAGTACCCGAATATATGCGCAAACACTGGCGCAGTCTCTGTTCCCTCACTCTCATAGTCCAATGGGACCATAATTCGATACGCCCGAAGAGAGATCAGGCCCAGAACCAACGGCTTTACGTGCTTTCCAAGCCACGGGGGTGAAACAGCCCCAACTTCTCTTCTCTTCACTGAAATTATATTTGTTTTGCAGAAGAGGGCCATAAGAGCAATTTATGATTTAAAGCCTAAAGAGTCGCTGCGACAAAAATTTAAGGAAATTAATATATTAACTTTGGCCTCTCAATACATTTATGAAAATGTAATGTACGTACACAAAAATAAAAGTAGTTTTACAAAAATAAGTGATATTCATTCTGTAAATACTAGGAACAGACACAAGCTAGTAGTACCAGTTACTCGACTCCATCGAGTTAGTAATTCATTCTTGGGGCGATGTATACGCTTTTACAACAAAATTCCAGAAAATATACAAAATTTGACCTGCTCAAAGTTCAAAAACTTTATTAAACTAAGTTTGTATAAAAAAGGTTATTATAATATTAAAGAATTTATAGATGATAATAACCCCTGGAAGTGAGGTGATCGCTCCCAAGCTATTTCTAATTTGTTGTGTTGTTAATTTGTGTAACATACATGATTGTAAGCTGTTATTTAAAAAAAAAGTCCCGCTGGGTTTCTTGCTGGTTCTTCCCAGGACAGAGGTTTTTTTCGAACCAGTGGTAATTATACAAAAGAGTGACTTTCAATAAGTATTATTTATAATCTATATTGAATAAAAAAAGTTTCTGTTTCTGTTTCTGTTTCTTCTTGACTCATGAATATTTCGTGAGAGAGAGGTTTTGCAATTGTTCATGGGCAGCGGTAGTCACTTACCATAAAGTGAGTCTCTTATACAACAAAGAGAGCAACCCATCAACTAATTTCGACCCGACCCGGGATTCGAACACAGGATCTCATAATTAGAAATTGCGTTTACGACTGCAATACTAACGAGGTAGTCCAGTCGAATGTGATTATACAAAAAACCTACTAATATATTTCAGTTCCTGCTTAATAACACTTAAACTAATAAAGAATTAACTTTTATTAACACTTCTATTTCGTTTTTCATCTGTCGACTAAAACATCTTCAATATTAGTGTGTGAAGTGTAGTGATCACATATGAGTACCCACTACCCAATATCATCCCGTGGGTGACGTAAGAGGCGACAGAAGGAAACTGAATTAGGAGATAAGCAACAGCATCTTCCTGATAACAGGAAAAAGTAATAAAAATCTGCAGTCGACAACCAGCCTGACGAGCGTGGAAACTATAGGATAGGGAATACTTATATAATTAAGTAATCTTTGGGAGAGACCTATGTTCAATAGTGGTATTTTTAGGCAGTGATGATGATGATCGTCATCATTATTAATATTCGACGATGTAAGAGTTATTTCCTTCGCAGGAGTTGTATCACGAGCAGTGCGAGTCCGTCTGTGTAATGTTCGCCTCTATCCCGAACTTCTCCGAATTTTACGTCGAACTGGAAGGCAACAACGAGGGCGTCGAGTGTCTGCGGCTGCTTAACGAAATAATTGCCGACTTCGATGAAATACTGGCCGAGGATCAGTTCAAATACATTGAGAAAATCAAAAGTACCGGTGCAACGTATATGGCAGCTTCAGGTACCTATGCGAAATAAATTATGCTAGTGTAACTCGACAATGGACATGGTTCGTTAACAGACTGTTTACTGCCTGTACGATTACCATCAAAACATACAGTGGACCCCCGGTAATCCGGCCCCTGTCTAATACGGCACCCCCTGTAATCCGACATGGTCTTTTATTTATTATATATATATATATAGATATTTTTGACAATCTTCGCAAATGCATGATTGAACAAGTTATAAGATTTACGCACCACCACTATTGTGCTCGACGCACTATTGATGAATATTTTCATGCTTCTTAACTTGATTAATTCATAATTTTTGATTGTTTTAGTTTCTACATTTGTTTGTACACAATTATTTCCTAATGTAAAGTTATTGCATGTTTTTAGTAAGTTCTATAGCATTAATGACGTTAATTTTATAATAAAATGTAAGCTCCCTATTGTGTTGTTTAATTTACTAAATTTGATATACATAATGAAGTATAATTTGTACTTCGGCGTCATATAGAATCTTATCATTGATTTTGATTACAAGGTACCCTTTTATAAAAAATTCTGGACTATAGGGTCTTAGGCAGTACTCTATAATCCGACAAGTTCGATAGTCCGACACTGCCCTGCAAAATGTTTGTCGGGTTACCGGGGGTCCACTGTATTCTAAAAATTTAAACAGAGCAACAATAGATATCTTGTCATTATTCTGGTTAAAATATATATTTAAAAAATTTATACATTCACTTAATGAGAAGTTGCATATTTAAGTTAATAATACGCTATGAACATGTAGAATGCCCAAGTTGAAAAGAGAAAAGATTTTCGTGGCATACAACTTCTTATTTGTTTATACTTACTAGTACAGGTTAGTAATTCTTATAACTTTTTCAAACAATTTCGTGTACCTTTTTTTTATAGGATAAGGGTGACAAACGAGCACACAGTCCACCTGATGGTAAGTGGTTGCTGCGGCCCATAGACATCTACATCTTTCCTCGTTTGCGAATCAAAATGCAGATGCGTTGTCACCCGTGAGGACTAAGATGGAATGCCTCATTTCCAGTAAAAAGGGCCTCCGGCCACCTGCACTCACCAAGCGAAACGCAGAGGTAAACCTCTACTTCACGCTGGTATTCTGTGAAGTCGTGATACCACCCCGGTTCGAGCCGGCCCATCCGTGCGACAGCAAAAGCTGTCGCGTGGCTCTACCACTGTTAATAACCCTACGAATAAATTATCATGTTGTTTATATCGTAATTGTTAGTATGAGATAGCTCAAGGGCTAAGCGCTCACTGTAAATTTCACAGTACACAAGCAGCCCGGGACGCCAATGAGATTGTTAATTGCAATTTTATGTGCTGATTTACTATGTACTCGGCAGTGACACGAATTAGGGTGGTGGACACTTAACCCTTTCGGAAATTAAAGGAAACCCATGCTGATTATGGCACGTATATAAGCTATAATGAAGAAGTTACCAGTCTTCTAAAATATAATTTAGAAATTTCATTTCATTCTCGTAATCACAATATCCTTTTTCAGACAATACAGTAAGCAGAAAAGTGTAATCTATCAGCGTGTCGAACATATATAATACTCAATAGATATAGTAGCATTTACTCAAAATTTGGGAACTATGACAAAAACCCTTGAACCGAATGAATCCACATTCCACAGCTGGATATATAGGCCTTTAAAAAATATGCCAAATGCTCAAAACAATAAAATAATAAATACGGAATGCTGCGTACATTTTAAGTGACGCAACACTCAGGACCAAACCAGAAACATGATCAACTTACTGTAAGAACACGCACTCACGCTCACGCACACATAAGTATCTAAATTTATTTACAAGTAGTTTTAGTTGCAATTGTTTTTACACAGCAGTGAACTTTTACGAGATGATTAACAACAATGAAAGAAAAAAAATGTGTGCGTGAGTTTGTATCGAGAAGTTTAGCGTATTTTCAACATCACTCATGTACGCAGCGCTACGTCTATATTTCTTTCTTTGTCTGAGGACAAATGAAGCATTTTTTAAAGTAGAGCTAGTTACGCCCATACTAGCTATTCTGCATTTCCAGTCTAAATACTTTGTATTCGACTACAATTCAATTAGTTATATCGACTCTATTTTCTACCGACTTCAAAAAGGAGACGGTACTCAATTCGACTGTATGCTTTTTTAAGTGTTAACACACCTCATAACTTTTTACTGTGTAGGCCGATTTCAATTATTTCTTTTTTATTTGAAAGCTGGTACTACACATGTGGTCTCATATAAATTTGATTAAGGTCTGACCAATAGTTTTTGAGTTATTCTTAATAGTTTATATTGAAGACGGTGGTACAAAATTTTAAATTTTAAATTAATATCATTAGCATGGACACACAGCTTAACAATTTTTAGGAAACTTAATTAGTATTCAGTAGTATTTAAGGGGTTATATCTTCTTTTAGGTCTTACGGAAGCTACAAGAGATTTGCGCGGCTACCGTCATGTGACTGCCATGGCTGACTATGCTCTGCGTCTCAGGGAACAGCTGCAATATGTCAATGAGCATTCTTTCAACAGTTTCCGTATCAGGATAGGTAAGAATTGGTAAAACATGAAAAGATTAATGTAATTAATATCCTTGCGAACACTTTACAAGCCACGCGAATTTTTATGTTGTTTGTGCACCGCGCGTGTCTTGCAAAGCATTTAAAAAATCTAGTGATGAATCGATACGTCAGGCAATTTGATTGTTCACTAGGTATCAACATCGGCCCGGTTGTAGCTGGCGTGATTGGTGCACGTAAACCGCAATACGACATTTGGGGCAATGCTGTCAACGTAGCTTCCCGCATGGACTCAACTGGATTACTAGATCACATCCAGGTAACATACCATTTAAATTTTGAATCCTTTTTAAGAACTTCTAGAGAACAATTGTTTTATAAATAATAATTTTCTTGTTGCTCTGCGAATTTAACCTACATGGCTGTTTTGCGTAATATATGAACATTAATATTTTTTTATTAAAGCAATGCGATGTTTCACATCTTTTATAATCAATTTTCATTTAATAGACATAAAGATATTGCTATTGCCGATAATTGTGTGATTGTAGACTGTTTTTGTCGATTAAATAGAAAGATAAAAAAAAGAAAGAGTCTTGCGCTTATTACGTTGTAGTTCTGTATTGTTAAATAAGCTATCGTCAAAACATATTGTCTAGGTTACGCAAGAGGTGTATGACATATTATCGACGCGGGGGTATCGACTACGATGCCGCGGTACGGTGGACGTCAAGGGCAAAGGCAACATGGTCACTTACTTCCTTGACGGTGTCGGTGACACCATCGATCCAGTAATGCCACGAGATATATACACGGTATGCTCTAACTTCGCTGCTAATTTAGTAATTAAACATCACTTATCTGTCAAGTCAATAGTGTCTTCCATTGGATAGGTCTTAAAATGAACATGGAGAAGGCCAAGGTCATCTCAGTGGTCCTAACGACGTTGTCACACCAATATCGGTAGGGAGCACTGCACTTGAAGTTGTTAACGAGTATATTTAATAAGGACAAATTGTCCAACTAGGCTGGGTAGCGTCCAGAATATTACGACACATCTCATCACGTACTTATGTTCCATAATGCCATATGATGTGTTAATAAACAAGGGCTAGGGTTGCCATCTCATGTCCCGGCACAGCCATTATTAATTTAAAAAAAATTCGATAGTTACTGTTACGTAGTTTCTTAAGAACTTTATCAACAACTAAACGAAGTAAACAAAACGCTTAAAGGTTGCTTTTGCGTTTATTTTCCGAAATGGATTATCGGTGTATGTGCCATAAATTTGTCTTATCTATTGCACGAAGGAATGAGTAAATACACTTTCTTTTACTTGGTGACTTGTCGCATAAATTTGTACGTTTAGTGTTTTTCCGTCGCACCACGCTGTCTTACTCAATTATTGAAACTTATGATAAAAATTGCGGCATAATTAGCATTAAGTCGCTATAAAGACTTAGGCTGCGTTTCCACCAGAGATGTGTGAGGGATGTGTAGCGAGGGTTGTGTTACGAGGGATGTGTGCGAGGTATGTGTTGCAACAATCTATACAAACATCCTCGCAACGCTCATCTCCGCTCCGCTTTCACAGCGTCGCTACGCATCCTCGCGCCGCTTAGCGGCCTAGCACATCTCTGATGTAAATTCAGCCTTATTAAAATAAGATTTACTTACTTTCACTAAGGCAACCGTACACCATCGTGTTTGCAATAAAATTATCCACATTTATATATAATATGTAATTATAGTGTGTCCCTCGGTAAAGTGCAACCCCGAAAGGGGGTGAAACAAGACCATAAATTATCGACAAAAAATAGGCAAAAAATAAAAAAATATATTAAACTTATTTATTGAAGAAATAATTAAGATTTTTATATCTTATGTAGACTCTATGTACCAAAAAAATAACAATTTCTTCTAAAGTAGTCGGTCGATTTACTTTAAAATAAAAATAAAATATTATGCCACGTACTTGGCAGTAAGAATAAAATAGCAATCATCTCACAAAAAAGTGGCATCATTCTTTAACTTTGCTTTTCGTGAAAAAAAATCCATTTTTTATGACTGTTTTTTTCAATGATCTCTAATTTTCTCAGAATTATGCATCAAATACTAGAAAATGTTATAATTTATTATTATTCTCTACCATATTGCCTTTTAAATAACAAAATCTTCGCTCTAACCCAAAAAACACGCTGGCTTAGAATTTTTAAAATTGACGTCACCACTTCGGATAGACACCCTTTTTTTAACAATGTTACAACATTGGTTTGACGGGACGTGTCCTTTGGTGTGTTGTAGCAAGGGTAGGCAGAAAGGGACTGGGGAGGGGTTCTTAATACGAGTTACAATGAGGAATACTATGGAGTAGTGAGTTAGCCAGCCGCTTCGATATTCTCGCTGCTGATACCTGTTACCACTCCTACTGTCCTGAGCGTTGAGTTTTTGTTACGTTATTTTGGTTTTGTTCTGTTATTGACTTATTTGTTACGTTTATGACTCTACTTTCTTGTAAATTGTTGAGATGCTGCGGTGGACCGAGTTCACTCCGCGAGAAATCGCTGACATCCATTACTATTATGGAATGTCACGTGGACGTACAACAGTCACTCGTTCTGCATACATCAATGCATTTCCGAGAAGACTTATACCGTCAGCACGAAATTTTCAAGAAGTTCTCTGGAAGTTATCCAACAGCGGACTTGGATTAACGCAAAATCACCGTAAACAAAAGCTGTAATTAGTGACAATTCAATAGAAGAGACAGTTTTAAACTATTTGTTTGCTGATCGTACAACCAGCATTAGACGCTTGGCTTTGCGTCACGGTTTATCAAAGACATCGGTATGGCGAATTTTGAAAAATTAGGGATTGCATCCATATTATAACCAGCAAGTCCAGAACTTGCATGAAAATGTAGACAATCGTCCAAGGTGCGTCCTGTCTGCGTGGATTCAAATAAATATTCGAAACCATCCATAATTTTCGAAACTATTTTATGGATGGATGAAGCAAAATTCACTCTGAATGGAATCACAAATTGTATAAATTTACATGAAAGGCATTATGAAAATCCACACTTAAAAAAGGCCACCTAAATTTCAAGTGCAGTTCTCAATAATGGCAATGGGCAGCTCTGATCGATAACGTTTTAATTGGTTCAGTTATTTTACTACTACATTAAACTCCGAACGTTTTTTAACTTTATTAAAAGACGAACTGCCATTTCTGCTCGAAGAAGTTTCACTGGCCACAAGGCGACGGGAGTGTATGGTTTTGCAGAGTACTGCTCATTACGGGCGAAATGTACGAAGTTTTTTAAACGAAAACTATGCAAGCAGATGGATTGGCCGGGAAGGAACAATGAGCTGGCCAGCGCGTTCACCTGATCTGGCACCTCTCGACTACTTTTTCTGGGGTGCCGTGCATAGGGCAACACATGAGGAGAGAAGCCATAGCGTTATTTTCCGATACCCAAACTGTCTCTCATTTTTGAGGAGGAAATCTGCGCCACGCGCACTTTTTCAGAATCCCTCACGAAAATAATCTTCTGTCACTACAAAACTCACACTTAACAATTAAAATAATACATTAACAATTCCACACATACATACATATGTTCTGTATCATAAGATCGGATAATCGGGCACTTATTTTAGACAGAAACCCCGATTTTGACGTAGTCAGAGAAATATCTCTGACCGTACTATATGACGCTAATCTTTACAAATTCGCGCCACTTACTTCTACAGATGTTGAAAGGTTGTTTTCAACATATAAGTGGATTTTAAATGTTAAGAGAAATAGTTTAAAATCAATATTTTCTCTAAATTGGAGATTTAGAGAAAATTTTGATTATTTATTTTAATTCAATGAATGTACTACGTAAAGAAACTTCTACACTAGTGAATGTTTATATAGCGAACCTTAGATGATTGCAAAGGCACTGTTTATTAAATTTATTTATAACTTAACCAGATGTAACTCATTATAATGTACTTCATAAACACATGTTTTGGCTTACAGTTTAGTACCTAATCATTTAATATTAAGAAACTTTTGTCTCCACAATTGTAAACTGTATTGTGTTAATAAATAAAATAAACAATCAGGAATAGTGAGAGTGGCACTAATGGCATCGTAAGATGATGATAAGTCTGGCATCTGGTAGAGTAAATGATAATTGATGGCTCTGGAAAATTAGATTTAACATTGTACATTTTTTGAAGTGGAGAAATCTAAGCTTCGTCTCACAACTATGACTATCCACATACCATGCCATGCTGCAGCTATATTAGTAGTATAGCTGTAGCATGAATGGGTCGGCTCGACCGGGAAAGGACCACGCTCTCACAGAATACCAGTGTAAAATAGCAGCTAACACTGCTGTGCTTCGTATGGTGAGTGTAGAGAACCGGAGACCCTTATTACTGGAAAAGAGGCATTCCATCTTAGTCCTCACGGGTGATAACACATCTGCATTTTCATTCGCAAACGAGGATAAATGTAGATGTCTATGGGCCACAGCAACCACTTACCATCAGGTGGACTGTGTGCTCGTTTGTCACCCTATACTATAAAAAAACTACACTATACCACATAGTCAACATTTTACAGATGGCACGGGGCACTACATCTAAGTCCTTAAGGTAAGCAGCGCATTTGCAATGTGTAGCGGTTTGTTGGCCTTGAGATCGTGAATGTCCATGGGCCACAGTTTACTTACCATCAGGTTGACTGTACGCTAGTTGGTCTTCTCCATGATGTAAAACAAGCTTACGGAACAATAATACAATGTGGTATTAAAGTTGGCTTGGTGACCTCGACCAAACGCCTTCTATTGTTCGTCAACACTTGAAAATCAGAGGTCTTGAAATGATCTGAGGCAAATGACACTGTTCCCCGTGGCAAGCCAGGTAAGCCTGTTATTACAAAAGTACTTCCATATATCTTTTAAACTCTGATCTTTAGGAAACCTGCAATAAATAAATAAAATACCAATATGGTCGATGTTCACACTTAATTATTTTAATATAATGTATTAATACTCGTAAGTATTGTATTATATTTAATTTGATGCAATTTTAATATTAAAATATAATTATAATAAAGCTCACAATATATATTAAATAAATCATAAAACACAATCTAAAAAATAATTATACGCACAAGAGACATGGCTGTATAGACCATATTTGCCATCTGCTATTTTTATCGATAACTATTTACAAACCGGTATATCAAAATTATCGCTCGGTGACAGCAACAACTCTGAAACAGACTCACGTCAGTCGCTGACGGAACCGCATAATGTAGAAGGGTGAGTGGCCTGTGGTGGTACACAAATCCTAAACAACACGACCGTTACTATGACAACTATGGACTATTATTATTGTAATTTGTAAGATTAAAAAGAAATAAATAGTATTAATATTATAAATAATTACGTAAGTACATATAAAACGTAAAGCCGTCTTTTTGTAAATTTGCCGTGGCAGATCTCATTTTGCAGCAAAAAACTAAACAATTTAGTATTTTTGTGGAACATCGATTCAGTCGCGTAACTAAGTTTAGTCTAGTGAGCAATACGGTTTCAAATAGTTTTATTTTGTAAACTTTGGGCCGCTGTTTCATATATCGACTTATACTCTGGCACAGGGAAACGCCTGTGTATAGTTACTCCCGTCCGGTACGTCCGCGGCCCGAATTTCTTTATAGGTGCCATGAAACAAAAAGTCTTTTAACAGTGGTAGAGCCACGCGGCAGCTTTTGCTATCACACGGATGGGCCGGCTCGAACTGGGGTGGTACCACGACCTCACAGAAAACCAGCGTGAAGTAGAGGTTTACCTCTGCGTTTCGCTTGGTGAGTGCAGGTGGCCGGAGGCCCTTTTTACTGGAAATGAGGCATTCCATCTTAGTTCTCACGGGTGACAACGCATCTGCATTTTGATTCGCAAACGAGGATAGATGTAGATGTCTATGGGCCGCAGCAACCACTTACCATCAGGTGGACTATGTGCTCGTTTGTCACCCTTATCCTATAAAAAAAAACAGAACCGCGGTAAACACCGAGGCCGAATTACAAGATCGAACTCTTCAATGTGCGAATGAGATAAAAAGTGAGCCAGGCACGGTGGGTAGAGCTACAAACCAAATTGCTCTTCATGTGCCAATGTGCCTCCAGCAACGAGGGATCACTTGGAGCGCTTAATGCATTAGTTATAAGAACTGTAAAAAAATTATGTACCTACTTGTGACTTAATTAAAACTTGTAACCAAAATCTGACTTTTAATGGTGAAATGTTCACACCTCTTAGCCAGCGTGTTTTTGGGTTACAACGTAGTTTTTTTTATTTGAAAGGCAACATAGTAGAGAATAATAATAAATCATAAAAATTTCTGGTATTGGGGGCATAATTCGGAAAAAATTAGAGATCATTGGAAAAAAAAACAGTCACAACATATAGAATTTTTTTCACAAAAAGCAAAGTTAAAGTAATGATGCCACTTTTGGCGAGATAATTGTTATGTTATCCTTACCGCCTAGTACTTGGCATAATTTATTTTATTTTAAAGTAGGTAATCGACCTACTACTTTGGAAGAAATAGTTATTTTTTGTACATAGAGTCTATATTATAACGTATAAAAACCTTATTTCGTGAATAAAAAGTGAAATATATAAGTACATTTTTTTCTATTTTTTTGTCGATAATTTATGGTCTAGTTTCACCCTCTTTTGGAGTTGCACTTTACCGTGGCGACACACTGTATAAGGAAACTCAATGTGGTAAATTACTTATACACTTACCTGTTTTCGTATGTCACCTATGTTTCAATCCTGCCAGGGAAGAGGTGAACAGCCTTATTTCTGCATTTTATTTACATCGCTTACTCTTGATTGTTGTTAAATATTTTAAGAAACTGAGTAATAATAACTATTAAACTTTAATTAAATAACTTACCATAACCATATATACATATGCTTAACCATAACACGTTTATTTTTATTTAGAGGCAATACTTGAGTCGAGATCTACTAATCTTAAAAATATAGTGTGTGTTACTTACGAGTGATGACACATGAATCTGAGACGAGGTTCTTTACTTATGGCTATACGAGGAACTCAAGGTCGCTAGGGAGCTATGGAGTTTTTCTTGGAGCTTCTCTGCATTGACTTCATAATAAGCAAACATTTTCATTTTTACTGCTCAAACCCTGCGACGTTTTACTTATTATATTAATGTATATAATAATCATTCTAGAACCCAACACCCTCCACTTCTTCCGAAGACACCAATGGACCTAGTGGTATGGGCACCCGCCCTGAACACCGAACTCTTGAAACTCTCTCTGAGGGATGTACCGATGAAGATGGAGGACCATCGCCTAGGGCTTCCATCCCCAGGGGTAAATAGTATGAAAATGCTTTAACTTGTTTTTAATCTATAAAGCGTCGGCCTGACAAATTGGTCTTTAATTTCCAAATGCTTAGACCCCGTCAAAGAGTATAGTAACATTTAGAAGGGACCCCTAAATAAGACTGTTCAGAACTTATAGTACAAATAAGCAAGGTATAGAGCCACGTAACCAGATGTTCTATAGATACTGATACTCGTACATAGTTAGAGTGGTTGAATAGTGATGCGCCAAGATTGATGCCTATGTGTTATCGTACTTAAGTTATTAATTTGATTATGTAAGTATTTGTAAATATTAGGTAGACGATAGTTATAAAGTATGTTTTAGCTCAATAAAACATTGGTACGATACGAATTTATGATGTTTATTAATCCCTTAAAAACCATATTATATATAATTGTGGTTTTGATTGCTTGATCGCAGTTTTACGTACTTACAAGATATTTCAATGTAATGTCAAAATATTGTTTAATGACATCCATTTTTTTTTAAATCGTGAACATTTATACGCAATTGCGTAGAAACTTACATAAATATACATAATAGTCAGTACAAAGATAAATATTTTGAATTATGTTTATTTTTGTATTGGTATCTTTGCATAATATGCCCCGTTCGTATTGTCGGATTATACTGTCACGGACGTTGGACATCAGTACAATTTTCTAAAAATAAAATTAGTTATTCATCTAACTTATATCTACCTTGTTACTGTGTAATAAAGTAAGTGTACCGTGTGCTTGATCGGTACAGGGACTGATCGCCTAGGTTAGGTGAAATTCTTATATTTCAGAAATAATTATTAGAATGGTACTAATAGCATAGCCACGTAACTTATGTAAGGAAGGTAATAAAAAATCGACTACTGAAATAAAACCTAATACTAAATCTAAAATACATATATATAAAGCCACGTTATAAGTCGTTCTGATGTTCCAAGTAGTTATCCAACTTTATCAACGTGATAAAGTCACGATGATTTTTCAATGTGACTTTTTGGTAACCGGAACGACGGTCACAGTTATTTAAAGATAACCTTAAGTCTAGTCGCCTCTTACGAGACCTACGGGATGGTATGGATATTCATACAGCAGCATCAATTACCGTGTAGTGGACACGGTAATTGATAACTTCTCAAAACATTTTATTCATCGACAACGTCTTGAAATCGTCGTTTCTCTAGCGCTCACTTGACCTTTCGATATTGTAATTGATGATATTTTTTTATTTTTGGATAAGAACATAGAAGAATTAATGACGGCTAATAATTTTCTGCTCACCAGATGTCGCTAGTTGACACTGAGGTAAAGTTTTTTGTTACACAATGTCATTTAATTGAGAAGTTAGTTTTTAATAAAAGTATATCAGTTTCAGTATTATATTAATACACAAAATAATGCGTCAGTGGTTTGCTTTTTAAAATTTTTGCACATTTTTAACTTTTTTTTAATTTTTCTTCTTTCATGAATATCTGTGGTTTGGTTTATTTATTTTTAAAGTTATTAATATAAAATATAACTAATAGTACAAAAAGAAACTATAACTTTTACATTTTCCGAATAAATTAACTTCCCCGCTATGAATTCTGTCAAATATTATACCTCACTTTCCAGTGGCACCACCCTGGTGGCAGAAAAAGTCGTGGATGACCTCATTAGTAAAATAACTCTTAAGTTATATTTACCTTAATTTAAAAAAGATATTGTCTTTCGCCTGACCTACTATACTCTTTGACTTGACCATAGGTCTGACTAAGTTTTGTCCATTAAAGTGTCGCGTAAGAGGTTAAATTGGTTTTATTCTTAATACATTCCTAAATTTTGTACTTCATAATTTATATTTGCCATAACTCCAGCTCATTATTTACATCCTAATGAACTTGATGTGTATTTTTAACTAATTTACATAACGTTACAGAAAATCAGAATGGTTCAATGAGCCCAAAGCTTCTGAACGGCGAGTCATCATCCCGCGAAAGCCTTGCAAGGGCTGTTCGTGCAAGAGTACTACGTCGTCTGGAACGTCCACTGTCCCTCGCTGATAATCCAAGCCTTCCCGCTCTGATATCACTCATCAACTCAAAGGCATATTCAACTGGCTTTGATAGCGCTTATTTCTATAATGAAATCTCGAGCAAGGAAAATCACCTTGGCGATATGAAAAAACCAGTATCTGAATCAAAAAGTATTAGTGATTTTGAGAAAATTTTGGAAAAGCACGGACCACGTCGTGCCACCAGTCTTGCTGATTTTCTTTTTAAGAGGAAGCGTGCTAAGCTTAATGCCGCTCAAGTAAACATAATTGAAAACCCTATGAATGCCATGTAATTGGTCCGAACAAAATTATTCTGCTCCGATTCTAAACAATGTAATATTATATTTCAATTATGGACCTCAAGGTAAAATATTTCCACTTGACAATTGACAAACCGGCTTTGACATTTAAATTATTGTAGTTGACACTAATGACAACTGGGATATTTTTAGAAATTATCAAAATTACTTAACAAATTGTAATAAATTAGCGTTAAATGACGTTATTGCTAATTTAATAAATATAGTAAAAAAACTGTAACGTGAAATCGACCAAGTTTAGAGATAGTACTAAAACAACAAATTTAAATCATATGATTAAGGAATCTAGTAATGGCGTCAAATACCTAATTCATGCAGGCTTGTCACTTCCCGGATTTGATGTTTTACCAAGACTGAACACATTGCCTACAATGAAAATAACAACGTTCTTTACAATGTTTCAATTGAACGAAACTTTAACGAATTTATATTATATTGCGTACGCGGATTGGTCTTTTCTTCAAGGTTGTGATATAACGTTGACTGACTACGCGGGATATTGCAGTAAAGTTTTTTTCCGCAGCCAAAGTCAATTGAAACTTTTATGTAGTTGCATTATTATGGATTTTACATGATATAATATATTGGTAACTATGAGATTCCAATTATTGTATATAATTAGATAGGGCTACAATTCTTTAGGCACAGTTTATATATTAATTTGTCCAAAATATTAAACGTTTAATCAATAACATAAAGGAAAACACTGCTATTATTACTATTTTAAATAATATTACAATAGTAATATTATTTACAATAATAATAATATCTTAATTTTTGAAGAAATTTACTTTCCAAACTAATCTTATCATTTTGTTTAAGATTAATATGCTTCAAGTTTTCATACAGATGTAATATTCAGAGCACCACATTTTAATATAGATAAATTATCTTTGCCAAACCTTAAAAATAAAAAAATATTTTTGTAGATTCCAAACTTGAAACGAGCTTATTCCTATATAATAATAAAAATATACATTGATTATGTACTAGTTTATCGTTGTCTATTGAAATGTTAAAATAAATAAAATAAAAAAAGACTTTAAATTCAATGTTAGTTGTTTCATAAAATTTTGTGGTTATGCCATTGAGTTATATGTACTAAGTACTAGAGAAGCCATTCCGAACATTGACTATGTTCAACTGAACTGTACTGCAATCCGTACAAACTAAATATTGCTTAAATTGAAGATTTGTGAATTCCATAAAATAATTATTATTATATTTTATTTAGAAATATGTTTGTTTAGATTAAATTAAGATATTTTATATTAAATTCTTATATTTATTTTATATTAATATCTTATTAAATATCAAATTAATGTGTTCGCATGCGCGACTACTACTCATAGACATAGAGTAGGACACAATTTTTGTTTGGAATGGCTTCTCTAGTACGTACGTACGTACGTACGCAGTACATATAATTCAATGGTTTATGCTTTTTTATTATGTATTATATGTATTGCAAATGATAGTAGGCGCGTGCACTTAAATTTTCTAAATGGTATATATTTATGGGCCTGAATATGTTGTAATTTCAATAGTAAAATAAAAAATTTAACAATGACCTAATTATTGGTTTTACACTTTGTAAACAATGCTGCCTCTTTTTTTAGTTAAAAAAAGCTTTTGAATCTAAATCGATATGTTCAAATTACTTTAACTCATCAGTTAAGCCATATCATAATCTCAAGTTTAGTTATATTTACTTATTTAACAAATATATTTCATAATATTGTTAATAAATATATTTTAGGATATAAGTGTGTCTAGGATGTCAAATTCATTTTAGGTAATTAGGGTATTATATCTACAGGTATGTATTGATGTCTATAACGTTATTTATAGTTATTCACAACGCTTTGAGAACTGATTCCCTACTTAAGAATTACGATCTAATCTCGATTCTAAAATACTATAATGTCGAACCATTGTACAACAGCTATTATGTAAACTATGTAACAGCTATGTAATTTCTTAAAAAAAAACTCAAAATTAGAGTCCGGCATTGAAATATTTGACACATAATATACATATGAAAAAAATCTAAATTCTCAAATATTTGAAACCAAAATAATGTTTCGGATAACTGGCGTAATTTAAAACTGTTATACCGTTAAAATATCTTCATAACATATCTACATAACACGTCCCACAGCTGGGCACAAGCCTCCTCTCATTTCTAAAAGGGCATTTAGGGCAAAGAGAATATATAAATATCTGTTGATTAACAGGTAATTTGTCCCAAAGTAGAAATGCGTCTTTTCCAAAGATTTTTTATTGGTCCAGATACCGTGTTGCTAACACACCGCACCGTTCATAGTGATGCCAGTCTTTGATTCATGTGTGCGTGAGTACCACGTGACGCGCATATCTTACGTACCATGGCTGCATTAATGTGCGTGACTTTGGTAATAACAGTGCGAATCGATTACCCAAAAAATGTGGGAGATTTTGTATTTCATTCATATTGACGTACCTATTAATTCTACGAGTATAAAATGTGTGTGCAAGGCGTGTGCATTTGTGTGCGTGTGTGTATGGGGATATGGTTGGTTATGTGTGTTTTATGTAGCCACGACCATCGCACTAAAATATTAAATATATGTAATAAAACCTATAATTAATCTAACAGTTAAAAATAAATAAAAACAGTAGCTATTTATGTACGTAACATATATTTATAATCTATTATTATTAGATATATACAGAGTACTGCACTTTCGTACTGTAGAACACAAAATATTGCCGCTTTTTATGAAGACATTAATTATTTTTCAATACTAAGTAAAATGACGAAAAAAAGTAAGTTTGTTTAAGCGTAAACTTCGGTCAAGAGATAGCAAATGTTTAATTTTTTTAATTGCTCCGTTACGATGCTGCGTGAAGGAAGGACAAAAACACATTTCCACATTTATAATATTATATTAGTATGGATTGTCAAAAATGTTAGATAAACTTTTTAAACCGGCTTACAATCTGCTTTTTGAGGGTGGAACTATACACTCGCGATCTCTTTCTCGCTCTTGTAAATAACGGTTCTGAGTGACCAAAAAGAATAGAAACACAGGAAAGTGCGATTCCGTGCTGCCAGATGTAGTTCAATCCTAAACCTTAAAACCGTTTAACTCTATAGGTTGGGTAAAATCTGTAAAATTAGACTGTTTAAAACCCCTATACAGATAACCTTTCCGGTTCGTCATGACATTAAAAATGGTAAAAATATTTTATAGACTAGGAAACTCGAATATTATTGCGCAATATTATTACTTGTATTGACATTTTGCTTTCGTACTCTTTTACAAAGAAATACACCATAAAATTGTATAGTTACTTATGAAAAGTGATGTTCTTATCCTTATGTTTTTTCCAAGAGTAATTTTTACATGATTTTACAGCACAAACAGTCATTTCACGAAATTAAAAACACCGGTGCATGATGTACATTCATAGTGAACGTCGCTGGCGTAATGGCGGAACGATCGAGCGAATACACACCCTATATAGTATATTATCTATGGAATACACTAGTATTGGCTCCATTGAAATGGAAGCTTTTTAGGGGCGCATACACGGTATCTGGACTTATAAAACATGTTTGGTCTTTTCATATAAAGATACGTTCCTTTTGTCCAAATACCTACAGCGTACGTTTAGTTTTACGATACAATCACAAAATACGGGTATTAAAAAAGCATTGCGACTAAACTGCGACTTTTAAGGTCCATCATTATAAGTTATTCGTATACGATTATTATTGTACTAAGGAAGTAGGTAGTTTTAAAAGCACTATGTAATTTGTGCATCGAAAATTATAATGTAAACTAAATTTGTTAATGTTAAATTAGTATTATTATATAGTTAGAATATATCCCTTAAAACGACACGTGAATCGATGCAGCGTACAGTATTAAAAATATTTAAGATAAGCCTAATATCCTGCTATTAAAGTCAGAAAAGGATCATACTTTACCCTAGATATCCGTTATATTGCAATATATTGTCACTACTCACGGTTTTCTTTATTTTTATGAAAATTAAATATAACTTTCAATATAGATATAAACTGTGAAAATTCAAGTTGTCAGAGCATACAGAGTTTTTGGCAGGAGCTTGACCGGCGGCGGATTGCTGTTCCTGTATTATTGTTTAAATAATGGTTTGAACTGGATTTTGATAAGTAAAAGTAGTGTGATTTTGTGTATTATATGTCTGCGCATGTGAACTATTAGTGGAAACGGTGAAACAAGTGCTCCGATGGTGATGTGAATCTCAAGAGTGTCAAGATGTCTGTCTGCTTAGACGCCTTGAGATACTATCGCCAACAGCGTCTGCTGGCTCAAGTTGCAGTCAAAATCTTCTAAAAACTACGCCTTTTGTATGTGACTACGCATCAACTTATTATAAAACAGTTTACTATAAAGGATTATTATGACTTAATACAGATAAATGAAGACATGGCCTAAAGGATAAGCATCCAAACCAAAAAAATTTAATAAAAAAATCAAAGCATTATGTATAATAGCATGTACGTTGGAAAACTGTGAAGAGTTGTAACCGTATACTATGGGACGTAAATATAGCTATCGCCTGCTATCGCCGCATCGATTCACAACGATCGTATGATCCTACACGTTTTCTGCACGAACGCATCTTTAATTTCACTATATCGCTATCTGCCACGAATAAATTGCTTTTAATAATGACCTTTAGTTGCGCCTGTTTTGATCTTAAAAGTGGTTACAACGACGATTTCAAAAGTATGAATATCAAATTCAATTTCTTTGGACCAAATCCCGGGTCCAACTTGTTAGGAGCTAAATTATTTTTGTTACGTATTTTACAACTTATTGCGTTCAATCAGAATCTATGCATTTACTAAACAAACTTAATATATAATCTAAATGTTGTAGGGTAAATGTATATTTTAAGATTACCTATCTGCATAATTGTTAATTACACTTTAAGGGAAAGATGTTTTAAAATATTAATATGTTTTAGGTAAAAGATCTCTCACGGTTTGACTACTTGTACTTACACAAATACGATCTGACTATGTGGATTATACCCAAAACACAGAACAGAAAAAAAAATGTAAATAGTTCCATTAAACTCATATTTATGAATTTGCTAGTTTATACCAATTTTCTTAAAAATTACCTTATAATTCGCATAAGCGTTATAGAAAAATTCGTCTTTACTACGTTGTGGTCATATAATTGGTCTAAGGCCCTATAAAATTTTGGAAACTACTACTAGTTTATTCCCATGACGCACACAGCTTCAAAAGTATTTATTTGTTTCATCTAAAATTTTAGCAATGCAAAAACTTCCAACTGTTTACTACGATTTTGTTAGAGCACAGCCTTCAAATATTGAGTATTAAGTACATCTATAAGGAAAATACCTATTTACAAAAAAAAAATAACAATGTGATCTTTCTTATTTTAGGTTATAAATTTTAGGAGCTTCGTATACCCCTGTTAGTAAGTATGTATATTTTTACTTCTTTTAGGTAAAATTAAATATTTTTTGATGTTTCTATACGTAGTAATATAATACAATAATATCTATCACTAGCAGTTTTCGTGCCAACAGAACACAAATTTATCCTGCCTGACAGTATTATACCAAAAATATGTAGAAATTCTTTAGATAATTATAACGTGTTACTACCCGCGGATATAAATATGTCTATTACTTTAGAATATAGAAAACCGTTATAAAAACATTAAAAAATCACAAAAACAAAATAGGAAACCAAATGTTAAATGTACGTTACTGCTGTTGTACCCATATACCTATATACTCATATAATGTAGTACGTA
Source organism: Parnassius glacialis (assembly GCA_033319125.1). Lineage (NCBI taxonomy): Eukaryota > Metazoa > Arthropoda > Insecta > Lepidoptera > Papilionidae > Parnassius > Parnassius glacialis. The sequence goes on along the minus strand of JAVANC010000004.1, from coordinate 40,103,912 downwards.
TGTAGACCTACTTAAATATAATTTTGACAGGATTTTGAAATACTATAGCAACATGGAAAATAAAACATAAATGAAGTTAACATTAAATTAGACAAAGTTTTGCATAATCCTCTCGAAATTAAATTGATATTATTTGTGGTTCGTATGGTACTTTATGGTTTTATCAACATTGTAGTTGTTTGTAACAAGCGTTTAGGTTGGTAAGCATGCGGACTACTTTATACTACGATATTATCAGGTAAATACATTGTCACATACTTTATTAAACATAATTTAATCATATTTTTATTTTTTCACAGAACGTGATATATCGTATCGCATGAATTCATGCAATGTTCTTCTCTCTTGTGAGTTTTTTTAAATTCTATTGTTATCTCTCTTACAAAGCAATAAGGACCGTGGCCGAGCTCACTTGACTACTCTAGCGCCATCTATTATCTATCTACGGAAGCGGTTGCGATGTATATCGATATGAAAATTTGACGCGCTAAATACATCGTTCTTTATTTAATACATTTCCATAGATGTAGCTACATGGTACCGCTAAGTAAGATTGACGAAGTCATTGGGCTCTAGTAATAAACATGCCGGTTATCCCATAAGCAATGGTTGCACTCATAAAACCCTATTAATTTAATAGTATCTTCCTGAGACCATTCTGGTGTTTGTCGTCGACTCATTTTTATTTAACAATAACAAAACTAACCAGCCGCTTGTGCGAGATATACAAAGCTAAACTGATAAGTAGCGAGATCTGACGCGAGTCGATGTGAACATGTTTAGACTTGCAATTAATTGCACTCGCAACTACTTGCAAGTAATGTTTGACAAACTGCCGCGAGTACGCTTGCTACGTAGTTTACATCTGCAAGCTACTGTCTGACAGACTGTCGAGTTGTCGACACTTCTTGCAGAAGTTTTCTGGCAGGTGGAAGGAAACGCGGCCTAAATTAAAAACTTTTTTCTCGCTAAATTTTTTATTTCCTCTAATGACAAATTATTTACCTGATAATTAAATACTATATAAAATATTATTAAGCTATGAACCTTAAAATTATAAATTTAAAATTGAAATTTAGTAGTTTAAACACTCGTTAAGCATATTTTAAGTATTTAATATTAACTTATCATTAACATAAATATGTGAACTTAGATTTTTTTTAAATGTAAGTGTCTACGTTATCACTACTAATTAGAATAAGGTATTTGTTGATAAAATGTATGTATTGTTCTGCTTTTGTGACAAACTAACCGCTCGTACTCCTCACTTTTGTGTATAAAATAGAAAAATCTCGTTTTACGAATGTTTTAAACAAACATTATTACAAAATTAGTACTTAGCAGTTCTATATCAGCGTCTCAACCATAAAATAAGTATTAACCTTCGGCAGGCAACACTTTTATTGCATACATAAATGGCAACAGGGGTGACAAATCACCAAATAATTTTTAAATTCAAAACAAAATTGCAATGTGTAAGAGAACCAAAGTTATATAATGTGAGACCAATTACTTAAATACAATGAAAAATATGAAAATAGTGTTAATTACGGCACCGATGATTTGGTATTATTATTATTTTTGCATTAATTGCAGTATCTTTGCGATGTTCAGAGAAAGCGGGTTGAAGGAATTGTGTGCAAAAGGTGTTTTACTTATTTGTCTCGTTTTCTTGGACACAGTGCACATCTTGTTTGTTTCTGTAACTTTGCAGGGAGTTCACCTTCACGAGGGTCCTAGTTTATATTTAGAATGTCACGTATAGTGACTTCTAACTCTCGACTAACTAACTAACTCGTCTAACTAACGACGCCTCATGTGTGGTCCCGCCAATTGTAAAGCTAATTTCTTTAATCAACTGCCCCAAAGCTTGCTGGCAGGAGTGTTTGGATGTTTAGCGTCAAAAGCACCATAGAATTGACACCAGCTTAATCCAGAATACCATAGAGGTATCGAAGAGGCTAACACTTCTCATGCACAAAGTGTTGATCTTTATATTTTGGTGCAAGTCACGTAATAAGTAAGTCACGTAAGTCTTGATTGGTATTTAACACAATTGAATCAATAATTGGCTTTCTGAATGCATCATGCATCAATTTACGTTTCAATGCTTTGAGCGTTGCCTCTCCTAAGTCGGCGAATAGTCACTATATTTCGTCTCGGTGTTCTACTTGAAAATGGCGGTACAGATAACCAAATATGTCCATTCTTACCTCTTAGCACATTAGTGCGTAGTTGTTTGAGCGGCACATCCTCGTCGTTACTATTTTCACAATTTGAAATAATGTCCTCCTCCTCCGAATGCACCGAAAACTTATTATCATTTTTAGACATGTCACCATCTTCTGATCGTACCTTGCAAGTAGTTTCAAATCTGCTCATCCGAAATCGAAACCATGTTAACCTAAAAACGTAACATTTATCATAAAACAAAACTTACGTAAAAAGTAACAGGGGTGACGATGACAAGTCACCCCAGCAATGTCAATGTAACAAAAACAACAACTTACCGGGACACGTTGACGCGTGTGCCTGATTGCATACTACTGAACTACTGATGGACGATATAAATCGATATATTAAAACACTCGATGTAAAGTATCGATATATCGAATAAATCCGATCTCTTGTTATTTCATTAACATCTAGTAAACATCGATGTTTTTATTCAATGCATCGAACAGGCAAACCTGCTAGGATACTGAAACGTTTTCCATAATTGACGAAGATAATTCAATTCATTTTTCATAGATGGCGATGCGGATTTTGTCTTTTCGATTCGATGACTACTCGCAAAGTGGCGCTTATGCGAAGACAATGATATCCACCTGTTACAAATACTTTTTAACGAGTTGTAATCGAAACCTACGTTTAATGTATTTAAACTCGTTTTGTCTCTGATTTAGTTACTCCCTCCATGGAATTGACTTTTGTCTAATAACGTCTAAAGTGTCAACTGTCAAACAAGTAACAGTCGCGTTCCCATCAAAATGGCTGAATCACTTCCATACTAACTTAGCTTCAAGCCGTAAAAAAACTTTAAAATGCAAATGCAAATCACGCAAAATAAATAACGAGTGCATGTATTGTTTCATTAATTTAATAAGTTGCTTGTCTCGATTCCCAAAACTATTAAGTAGGAATCTATTTTCAAACTTGCTCTATTGTGTTAGTGTTTAAAAAACAATCGATGTACCTATGGAAAACATCGATGCATTATGTAATATATCGATATAACATCGATATGTGCTACTGTGCGATGCATTAGATCGAAACAAACATCGATGTTTTTTTTCAACGTCCATGCGTTAGAAAGAGACAATTACAACACCAATAAAAATATAAAACTTTTATCGAGTAGGGGGTGATCACCCCGGTTGCCTTCCTAAGGTTAATAATTACTTCTAAGACTATCTTTTCCTACAGATGCAGTTAATGGCATTTTTACGACAACGGGAAATAATAACAGCATATAAATAAATCTCATTATGTAGAATATATAACAGACAAAGCAGCTAACAAGTCTTTTCACAAGCATATAACATTTGTATAACGTTTAGATCAGTGTTTTAGTCAAATAATTGCATTGTGATCTATATGTAGATGACATTTTTTTCTTAATGAAGGCCTAATTAAAATAATGTTTCTTTTTACACCAGACTATTATATTAATTTATATTACTTATAATTTTTATTTATTTGTGCTCAGAAGAGATTTAAATTTTGTCTGCCTTATCACAAAAAGTAGTTTAAACTAGTCTGTTTCAATAAAGAAGTCCCAAAAAATATAGGAACTAAAATGTAAAGTGTAGAATTTGACAACCAATGTCAAGTTTCGCGAAGACTGTGGCGCTGCGGCTAGGGGACTTCTTTTTATAAAAAAAGGACTTCTTAAACCATAGCTTAAACCCAAAACTTCCAATAAGCTACATTTTGTAATAAGATAGTGTAAGATTATCAGAGATCTCAGATCGCGGCACAACTTTTTATGTTATTAAAAAAATGTAGTTAGGATGATAAACGACCACACAGTCCACCTGATATAGTATGTAGTTGTTGTGACCCATCTATCCATCGTTAATTATCAGCCCGGAGGACTAAAATGGAATGCCTCGTAAGTAATAGATCTCTACAGTAAAGCTTCGTTCAGATCTACAGACATTGAGCGTGCCAGATACTTGGCGTGGCAGACAAAATAATATTCTTTTATGCACTATATATAGATATATTCACATCTAGCGCACGCCAGCGGAGAGTGTCCGCGCAGACACGGGCTGGCACTGGCCGGCACTGGCCAGCATTCTCAACAAGAATATTTTGTTTGTGCTGGTGCGTGTCTGCAGGTGTCTAATGTACATTTTGATATAATATGTGTGATCACAGGTACAGTGACAACCAAAACATAGCTACGCATGGAAAGAAATAGCAGAAAAACTTCAAGTTTCATGTAAGAAGGATTTTATTTATGAAAAATCTTGTAAGCACGTGCACTTTATAGTTTACCTGATGACGTCTGGTCATGCCGGGTGCGTTGTATAATATTTATTTATTGGCACAAAAATAAGGTTTACAATATTTATCCTTAAGACATTTGAACATATGATATGAGTTATAACTTATCTATACAATTTTATGCACTAGCGTCTAAACTAGGCCGAGCCTGTATCTTAGACAGTTAGTCTCTTCCAATTACACCATTATTTGCAGTTATAAAAGTATACGGCATATTATGATTTACTTAATCTATTACGTTACAAATTCGCAAATACATTAGGTACCACTTTTTTGCGTTTACCGTCACACTAACTTGTTATGCGTATGAAAGGTTAGACTACTATATATAGGAACTTTAATGCAATAAATGATTATTGTTGTCACGAGGCAAGATGTATAACTTTAGCGATTCTACAGGTATTTAACAAAAGTTATGCAATGTACAGTGAACAAAAATACACAATTTATATAATTATTTAATTCAAGGTTTTCGCAAAGGTTTTTTTTATTTTTGTTTTAAATTATACGCGGTGCGTGAAATTTGAAAACTGTTGTCTGTGCAGTGTCTGCCACGTTACGTGCTGGGCACGCAACGTGCTGGTAGATCTGAACGAACCTTAAAAAGGGCCTCCGGTTTCCGTCACTCACCATACTAAACAGATCAGCTTTATGCTGCTATTGAAGCTGGTATTGTGCGAATGTGGTCCGACTGTAGTAAGTAGAAGGCCCCAATTAAATCCGGGAGTGATAGTTCGTCCACCACTACAACCACGAGGTCACGTCGTCTACCACAGTAGTAGACTATACGGCATAGGTACTTAATAAAGTTCCTACGCCCAGAAAGCGTCAACAAGCACCAATCGGAAGGTCAATAACCTGTGCCAACTTTTAGGCCAGTCTGACAGAATTGGACGAACAGATTCGCATGTAACGAATAGTTCTGCTTCCTGCCGTCGGGTGACTGACGAATGGATGGATACGAAATAGTCTGATGGATGGATGGATGAATGGAATGGATTTAATATCATAAATGTCTCTAAGTGATCTCACCAAACAATCGATTCTTGTTGATCTTCCATTTTACTTTCAAAATATCATCGTACGCGTTTGTATTTCGTTTGGACATGACGCGTTGAAAACGCAAAATTTAGATACACACAGTACACTTATTGCAGGTGTATATAAAGTGCTCTGTGCACACTGGTCATACAGAGCTTAAATCTTCCAAATACAAAAGCTATGATATACCTATATCATAGATCATAGTGCTCGTATATTGTTTATTATAGAAATACATTTCAGTACTAAAAAATCTAATATGAGGACTGTTTTATTATTGGTTTCCAGGTATAACCGTAGATTTTGTCTCATCTCCGCTAATTGTAAAATTTACACTCAAAGGTACCTACCAAAGACATTTAAGTAGTATTTTTTAAATCTCTTTGGTACCTACTAACCATGAAGTGTAAACTTAACAATTAATAAAAAATACATGTCTTTAGTTTTCAACTAATTACTTCAATCAACTAATGGATTGGAAAAGATTTTATCGTAACGTAACAGACTTTTAAAATGTTACATGAAATTACAAGGAACTATGAGGGATAAAACTATTATCGTACCAAGATTCTGGATCTCTGATGATCAATATTTATTTTGTATTAATAAAGAATTTAAGTTTAGTTTTATTATAATTAAATGTTTTGTTCTGTTTGACCGAAACTTTTCGGGGCCTGTGTTAAATGTAAGAATAACCAAGCAGTCGAAACTTAGGCGAGGTCGAGTTCGTGGTGTGAAGCTGGGTAATGTAACGAGGATAATATTATTTAAGTTAATCTTAAAATAACCCGTAGTCGGGACCAAAGAGAAGTTTCCGTTATGAACGGGGAGGTTATATGTTTTGTTTTAAATGAATTGTGATGTAGCAGCAGTTAACATTATATTAATGTGATAAGTTAATCTTAATAACAAAGGTTTAATTTTATGTTTGAATTAATTTTAGAACATACCTATGTTTATAGGAAAGAAAATCCAATTTATCAATTAAATTTTCTCTTAAAAGGAATATAAAAGTATTGTTATACAATACAAATAATAAAATAATTATAGTAAAGCATGCAACTGAATGTGATAGAAGAAGAATCAAGAGAATTGAGAAGGACTTGTTTTGTGCTTGAAAATGTTTCGATTGATTCGTTATTGTACTCTATCATATCTTTCTGTAATAGACTACTATTTGAATTCATAATAAATGGTGTTGCATGTATAACTGTGCTTTTACTATCTCCCCCTTGATTTGATTAAGAAACATCATCACTGCTTCCTGCCAGAATTAGCAAATCAGATCATTTGTGGTCACCACGGTGTCTGTCTTTCTAGTAAGTCTCTCAGAGGAATTATCTCGGAGAAAATTGGACTTGGCATAATTCTCTATACTATACATGCAAATACAGGAATACAGCAGGAGTGAGATTTTCAGGAAGGGTAAAAGTAAAAATTAAAAAAAGGAATTAGTTTTTATTTTATTCAATGAAAAAGATAAAAAATAGTTTTGATAAAATAATGCTGAGTTTCATAGTTTTTTATTTAACTTACGGTATAATATTTATTTGTGATATTCGATTCATATGCTTCACCCCATTGAATGTTGATTAACTCCATAAAATATATACTTACTGGTATCGTTTTACGTTTGAGAAGACTTCAAAATTACATAAATGTAGTTAATTTTACGGTTTACGTGAGAATAACTACTTTCATGAACGTAAGTACATTACATCTCTTACCCTCGCCGTATAGTAGGGCCGTAACTTCGTAAGAGGATCCACTTCCCCATATCATCCCATGGGTGTCATATGAGGCGAGATAGGAAACTGAAACAGGATATGCGAAGCAGCATCTTCCTAATGACGGCTGAATAAAATAAAAAATATAATATATTGTAATAAAGATAAAAGAGGTATTGGAAAGGTCACGTGGAGAGGTGTTGATTTGTGATTGGTGGAGCGGAGAGGAGAGATAAATGTGACGGACATTTTCGTTGGGTTGTAAAATTTGTGTTCCATGGACGTTGCATATTTTTACAAATATATCAAAATTTAATTATAGAAAGCCATAAGTTCTTTATTTAATTTGAAAAGTAAATTACGCCGTTACAAAATTTTTAAATATACTTTTAAACTTAACGGACATGACGGTATCCCCGTAATGATTTACATTCCCACCGAAAATGTAGCAAAACTAAAATATAAAATTGCAATTAAAATTTTAGTGTTGTCGGCGAGGATCGAATTTCTTTTGCATAAGTTTACGTTTGGATCGGTTTGATTACCGGATTTCACAGGGGATTTTAAAATTCTATCATAACTGTTCTATTAATATCTAAAATAAATATTTATCAGTGTTAAAGTAAATTTTGTTTTCTACTAACAGACAATATTTGTATTACTTTTGCGCAAGAGCCTGTTCATTTACATTTAGGTATTAGAAGTTATTAAATCGCGTCTAAACAAATATGAAAACCATCTCAATAAATGACTAACTGATTTACAAGTGTCATTAAAAGTATACTTTACTTCTTTAAGTAGGATCTTACATACGTCTCACGACTATGACTCCTCATTACCTATAATGTTTTGTGCGCAGGTAAGAGTCAGCCGCTACTACAATGCATATTAGCGGTTTTCACAAGTAACTAAACGATGTTTTTTGACTACTCAGACATCTAGATTTCCCCTCGGGGTTATTCTTCACCGCTTTACCACCGAACACTTGGTAACAGGTGGTAAGTGGTGATGAAGAAAATCACACTGTCTTCGCGTAAAAAAAAACTCCTACCTGGAAGTTGCCCAGATTGTATTCAAACGGAAATATAGACTCCGCTAAATTATTCTACTTCTTTATTTGCAAAATAACAAGCAAACCGATTGGTTCTGCGAGATATCGACGACAAAAGGGTGAAGACTTACCGACCGCCTGGTTGTCCGATGGTGGAAAGGGAAGGGAGAAATAAAGGATGTTATTCCTATGCACACTCTCTGAAATCATATAGAATGTCGAGAGACTGGCTACTCTGCGCCTATTCTGCAATAAAATAAGCCTCTCATTACATCTCTCCACTAGGTTCAATACCGCTAGGTACCATTTTGCAGCGTCAGGCCAAATGTGACAGCAGTACCTAATTCATGCACTGCTGGACTTACGCTTTATATAAGGTAAGAAGCTGCCCCGGTGTGAAGTAACCTAGTTTTATTGATCCTCACGGGAATCTTTCACGTTTTGTTCGCGTGCCAATAAATTTCATAAAAAATGGAAAGAAGCATTTTTCACGATTGTCAACCATATTATACTTAGTAATTGATCACCCAACGATGCCACGAACTATTATATTTAAATTATGATACGTACTATAAAAATAAAATAACAAAAAGCCAATTATTGAAAGTCAAAATTTTTAAAGGTTAAACATATAAAAGTTAGTAGATACTATAATTAAATTTATTAATGACTTAAGGCAAATATACTCGCATTTTTACATTTTATAATAGATGTTACTGTTTTAAATAGGTAGATCGTTAGCGTAGTTTCAAATTATTAGTATACAACACTTAAAATACTTATTTTAAACTTTATTTATAAATAATAAAACAACAGTACATTATCCTTTATGGAATCGTTAATAACCTATATAAAAACTTCTAAAGGAAGGAAAACATAACCATCCTTTTTTAAGTTCTGTAATCGGATAAAAAGTAGCCTGTAAGTTACCCCGGTCTACTAACTACCTACGTACAAAATTTCATAGAAATATGTATAATAGTTTTTGTGTGAATCGTGAATACACAGACAGACAGGCAGATAGACAGACGTCTATCCGTCTGACTGAAAGAACTGAAAAGACTGAAAAATATTCTAAAAACTACCGACTTGTTTTTTTTTTTCAGGAAATATTTGAATTACGAATTTCAGACACGAATTTTCAACAGATTTATTATACGTATAGATATTATTATTATATTTTATAGTACTACTTATTATAGTCATGAACATATCACACCCGTACTCTCATTTTCAAGTTTTGTGTAATACGTGACGAGAAAATGTATCGAAATCTTTAGAACGCTGGCCAGCCGAGTTGGATCCGAAGATTGATCTCTCGGTCGAACTATATACCGTAGTTAGACTATTTGTCCCAGGAAAATACACGTGTCTAAATCTTAGAGCGTAATGCTTCGAATTCCAACAATTACCGGCATAAGTGTAACATGGATCTTACACATGACCTTTGTTATGTCCATGTTCATCTTAAGACGGGGACTTGGGGGACACTCTTGAGCAATCAAGTAGTTCAAATATTTTCAAACAGCCAACGTGATCATATATTATTCAACCATACATAGTATTTTTTTTTATAAGATAAGGGTGAAAAACGAGCACACAGTCCACCTGATGGTAAGTGGTTGCTGCGGCCCATAGACATCTACATCTATCCTCTGTTACAGATCAAAATGCAGATGCGTTTTCACCCGTGGGGACTAGGATGGAATGCCTCATTTCCACCTGCACTCACCAAGCGAAACGCAGAGGTAAACCTCTACTTCATGCTGGTATTCTGTGAGGTCGTGGTACCAACCCGGTTAGAGCCGGCCCATCCATGCGACAGCAAAAGCTGCCGCCTGGCTCTACCACTGTTAAGTTAGTTAGTAATCAAGTTATTGACAACATCAATATTTCTTCTTCTTTTATTCAATATTAAATATATCGAACACGTACGACATCAAAAATATGAGTACAGTTAAAAATTATAGTAACAAACAGAACGCCAATGGTATCCAACTATCCAAGCAGCCAAATTATTCAAAAATGTGGAACACTTCAGGAAAAGAAATTTAAAACTGATATCATAGGGATGAAATTTAAATGATTTCAAAATCCAATACTGTATATATACAATACTCATCAACAAAATAATCGCAATTTTCTTTAATTTAAATGATAACACTGTTTTATATTTAGACTAGCTGACCAGACAGACGTTGTTCTGCCCTTTTCAGAACGACCTTTTGCTTTCCCAAAAAAAACTCCTGAAATTAGCAATAAAAAAATTGACGGTCACTTATCGGGATAAAAACTATCCTATCTCTCAAGTTGGACCAAACTGCACACAGTCTGCAATTTTTTTTTTTGAAATCGGTTCTATCTGTTGAATACTTACAGCAATACGTGGTGGTTATACTACTAAATTGTAGCTTATATTAAACGTTTGTATTTTTAACATAGCGCCATCTATTAAATATTTATTCAATCCAGTCAACAGATATCGTCATCTGACAGAATCGTTTGGAGCTAACAGATAATTGTGACTGTCAAATAATAGACAAATAATTTTCAATAAAATAATATTGTATTGCGACTATAAATTGAGATGTAAGCTATCCTATCTTTTAAGTTGGACCAAACTGCACATTGACCAAAAATTTCTTTGAATTCAGTTCAGTAGTTTAGGAGTCCATCGCGGACAAACAACGTGACACGTACTTTTTATATATAAAGATAAAAAAAACTGTGTGGTGACGGTGTAAGAATATCCAATCCCATAGTCGTCGATTATCGTCCCATGGGTGTTGTCTGAGGTGACAGAGGGAAATTGAAACAGAAGATGGCTACCAACATCTTCCTGATAACAAATCAAAATTATAAAAAATTACGGTTGCCAACCCTCCTACCAAGCGGAGCATTTACCCCTATGAAGAAATCTATGAGGGAGACCTAAGTTCAGCAGTGGACTTTTATAGGCAGTAATGAATAGATGGATGATTAAAAATGGTTTCCCCTCTTTCTGATTTTTATTTGTTTCAAAAAAGTTGCTTTTAAAATTTGGACTTTGATGCTGATAAAATTGTGTACTTAAGATTTGAATGACTCCGTTTGTATGGACCAAAGAGATTTAAATATATAGGTATACTATAGAGCGGACGTAGGGAACAATTGCATACAAAAACTTTGAGTTCGTGCGTGTGTGACGCCCTTTAGCTAAACATAGCAAAACTACGCTGAATATTCATTAGGAAAACATTTCAGTTATTCCCCAGTAGGTGAAGCTAATGAATGTAAAGTAAAAACCCGTTTTAGGAATGTTACCGTTTCGATATCAAAGCATCGATAATGTTGTTGAAGACTAAGTTTGTAATGCTTTACGATATAATAATAGGGAATATGCATGCTTTTTTGTTGTATAAATCTATTTATTATGACTTCCGTCACACCAAAAAAGTCATATAAACTTTTAAGTCATGAATAACGTAATGAATGAAATGAAATGTCATGAAACAAAAATATTTAATTTCCAATAGCTAAGAATCAATTCAAACAGCAGTCACATTGGTGGCATCTTGGATGACGTCACTAGGTCAATTAGATGCTATAATAATATGATTAAATATATATTTAATACTAGCTGACCAGGCAGACGTTGTTCTGCCCTTTCCGAACGACCATTTCTTTTCCCAAAAAAACTCCTGAAATTAGCAATAAATAAATTGAGGGTCACTTATCGGGATAGAAACTATCCTATCTCTCAAGTTGGACCAAACTGCACACAGTCTGCAAATTTTTTTGAAATTGGTTCTATCTGTTGAATACTTACAGCAACACGTGATGGTTATATACTACTAAATTGTAGCTTATATTAAACGTTTGTATTTTTAACATAGCGCCATCTATTAAATATTTACTCAATCCAGTCAACAGATATCGTCATCTGACAGAATCGTTTGGAGCTAACAGATAATTGTGACTGTCAAATAATAGACAAATAATTTTTAATAAAATAATATTGTATTGCGACTATAAATGGTAATTGCGAATATAATGTAAGCTATCCTATCTTTTAAGTTGGACCAAACTGCACATTGACCAAAAATTTCATTGAAATCAGTTCAGTAGTTTAGGAGTCCATCGCGGACAAACAACGTGACACGTACTTTTTATATATAAAGATAAGAAAAATATGATAGATCGGTCGGCGTCGAAGGCATATCACGAAACATCAAAATCCAATAAGCGAGCGCCTCCATGTATTCAAATTCGTTTCTTTTATAATAATACACTTTAAGTCTAACATATTTTATAAAAGCACTGAACTTAAAATTCGTTACACGATAAATTATTATACAAATTCACAAGTATGAGCGTTTACCGCTAAAAGGAACACCTTTGTCGTATCTCCCCAATTTCAGAGCACTTGCCTTTTTGTCGCAGTCAGTAGCGGAATCTTCGGTGTCAACATATCAAATAACCTGCAGAAGCATGGTCACTTGGAAGAGAAAGCTAAATTGGCTTCTAAAAAGCTTGGCGTACTCCGTAGAGCGGGACAGTATTTCATGCCTACACATCGTTTGCAACTTTACAAGCGCAGGTTCGGCTTCATTCATATAAATTATATTCCATAATACTGTTCTCATTTCTGGGCCGGAGCTCTCCAGTCCTAGCTCCTTCCATTTAATAATAAATAAATAAATAAACCTTTATTATTTTCTTCCACAAATTGTACAATTGCATATTTTATCTTTTAAAAACATGTATATTTTTTATAAACAAAACAAAAAGGTACATAAATTTGTGGGAGACGGGAGTCCAAACTAGGATACCCTGTGCTATGGATCTCCCGGCTCCCCATTTAGAATGATCAACTAGATGTTTTCTTTTTTTTATTATAATATGTATATAGCAGAGACTTTTTTCCGTTTGCGAGAGAGCATACGCGCAAGCGGTTAATCTTATTGTTTGTGTGTGTGTGTGTGTGTGTGTGTGTGTGTGTGTGTGTGTGTATGTGTGTATGTGTGGGTTAACTCGTACGTGGTATGTTAAGATGCAATTTGCAGTAATTGTTCTGTTTTTTCATAATCAAGTTTAAGCAGCCAATCTGAAATATTCTTTTTACATTCAAATTTAGTTAGGTTAATGATACGGTGTAATTTGTTTGCTTTGTTATATAATCGACTACCTCTAAAACTGAAAAACTTTTGAGCAAAAAATGTTTTTACCGGAATAATTTCACAGACTTCATAATCTCTCCTCGTACCAGAGTTCCTTTTATTATCCAACAAATCAATACAACTATGTTTTTTTAAGATTATTGATAATATGTAAATTTTTCGAATCGTTAACACATTGGCTTCTGCGTATAAGTTCGTAGTCGGATACGTCCTAGGTTTTTTCAAGGCAATTTTTAATATCATCCTTTGTACCTTTTCAACTTCCATCATTAATGTTTTACTAGAGCCTCCCCATACAGAAATGCCATAGGACAGGATAGATTTACCTAACGATTCATATACAGTTTTAATTAAATTCCAATTTGCGATATGTCTTAAGTTTTTAAATATGTAGATAAGCTTTCTAATTTTTGAACTAAATAGTTTATATGTTCTTTGAAAGTTAGATTCTTGTCTATTATTATGCCGAGGTACTTTATGTTATTTGTATTTTCAATATCAAGACATTTACAATTTGAAATAGAGGTCATATTACATGAATGTGCTATGATTTTAAATTTATTTGTAATACAGGTTGAATTTCGGATGTAAAACATTACATATTTGGTTTTATCGGTATCTAAAGTGAGACTATTTAGAGCAAGCCAGTGGCACACTATATTGAAACCATCCTGTGCAATTTTGAAAACTTCTTCCCAAGAGTCACCGTAGAACGAGAGGGTTGTGTCGTCAGCATATGAGATTATTTTACAATTTGGGATGTTTAAATGACAAAGATCGTTTATGTAGCAAAGGAAGAGAGTTGGACCGAGAATACTTCCTTGTGGTACTCCGTAATTGATTGGTCTTTCATCACTAAAAATCTCTCCTATCCTAACATTTAACTGCATAGAGAGCAGAGCGGCTCGAATCGTCGACGACCGAGTTCTCTTTGATTGGCTCGATTCACTGGCACTATGTAGGAATGTTGCATACCTTTGAATTTTCTATCGTATTTACGACGGAGAGTGCTCTGAAGAAGTTCGTATTAATTTCACCAACACACGTTGCGACAAAACTTACCATCCACATCATTTGGATGCTTGGCGGCCCAGCACCGTGCGATTTATTAGGAGTTTTCTTAGAAATCGTTTACCATCGGCGATTTTATGGACCGATACGACTTAGGAACCGTCAAGAAACGAGCTTACTCATTTTTAAAAGGCCGGCAATGCATCTGCAATTCTCCTGGTTTTGTAGAATTACATTAAAATTTTAAAAAGAAGCCCTCATTGACTGGTTGTACTGGTTGTACTGGCTGACATAGACATTTCACGTTACAACCAACGACCGTGTGCCCCGGACACCAGCCCACCCGATTTCTTTATTGATATGGGTACAGTATCGTTTTACTGTTTCACGTCCTTAAATATTGTAGGTGATTAAATCTGCATTCTGTATAATATTTTTTATCGATAGCACCTATCGATAAACGTTGTCATCACTAGCTCTTTGGTGAAGTTATTGGATAACAGACGGCGCTTATTACAATAATGATAATAGGGTACTTTTACATTATTCTTGCGATAATAAACCGAAATCATATTCAGTTATTGCAATATATCGGGACTTACAATACCTTAATGCACAATCGGACATATTTTCTTTGAAAATATTTTTTATATTTAGGAAACTAATGCGTCTTGAGCTTTTAATAATGTCACTAAGACTAAATGACACAAATCCGAAATATACCCTATAGGATATAAGTAAGACGTGACCATTTTGTTGCTGATGTCCGGTGTACTACTACTACGAATAAAACGATTTGCCTTTGCTATACTTTTTGATGTTGAGAAAAAAAAATCTCTTTGGTTTTACTATTTGTATCTTATTGGTTTTAATATAAATATATATAGATGATTACGAAAAACAAAAATTAAAAATTAAAAAACGCTTTCCCGCCATTTTCAATTGTTTTTCTGTCCGCCAAAATGAGTGAATCTAACGAAGAAATTCGGTACATTCCGAAGTTTTATTACAAAAAAGGGAAAATGCGAGTCAAATCGCGAAATAAACTTGTGACGTTTATGGAACTTGTTCGAGACGGCCAAAATGACTTTAAACAAAAAAGTAATTAAAGAATATTAATTTGTGTAAAAAGTGAAAATATGGAAAAAATCAATTAAATAACGTGTTAATATTATAGTTTTACCATGTATTTACAACTCTCAATATGTTTGTATAAAGGGTCGTTTTGACAATAGTTAATATAAACAACTTTATTTTGTTTAAGAAAAAACCGACCAATCACAGCGCGCCGCGCTATAGAACTTTCAGGAAATTTAAATTAACTGCGTAATAGTTTATGCTAAAAAATAATGTGAATATTTTTATGTCCTGAAAGAGTTGTAAATATGATATTTAGTTAGCATATGTTGTATAAATCATTATAATAAAGAAGTATTTCGTATAATTAAGCACGATTCAAAAGTTATAGGATAATTAAAGAATTAATATGCCCATTTATTGTAAAAGTTTAGGACATTTTACTTAATAACTTTGTTAAATGTAAATATATTAATTATCCTTTATCACGTACTAATGAAGACCAAAAGTGTCTATTTAATGATGTATAGCGTGATAGAATTAAGATTAGTATTATATAGAAAATGTTGCAATTTGTGCCATTTGCATAAAGAAAAATGTTTGAAAATAAAGAGGCAAATGGGAAATGGCAAGCGGCTCCCTTTAGAGTATAGCCGAAGTCTACCTTATGGGGGCGAAACATTGTAATATTGTAGTAGGAAGAACTACCAGTGCCCAGCAGTAGTATCCGGTAGTAGTTGCAGTGACTAGCAGAAATATATAGTGAATAGTGAAAGTGTTAGCTAGCCGAAAAAAGTGGCAAATGAAAATTCGGTGCTGCATATAGTAAAAAAGTGTTAGCTAGTGGAAAAAAGTCGTAACTGAAAATTCGGTGCGGCATATAGTGAAAAAGTGTTAGCTAGCGGAAAAAGGTCACAACTGAAACTTCGGTGTGACATATAGTGAAAAGTGTTAGCTAGACGGAAAAAGTGATAACTGATATTCGCAGTTACACAAGTGTTAAATTCAACTAATTTTAGTTGATTAATAGCTGCTAGTCAGTAGTGTTAAAGAACCAACTACTCCGGACAGATATTTTTATACTACCGCTCTTTTAAATTAAATATTTTAAAATATATAGTGAACAACCTATAGTGAACAACCATAGTTGACCAACCGTTTTTAAATAATAGTGATAAATAAATTATAGTTGTAAAATCTCGCGACAAATTAATTAGTCGAACCGCTGACCACTCCCTTGCTATTTAAATTTATAATCGTGCATTTTAATTTTTAACCTCAGTCCACAGTTTATCCGCAGCAACCGCAGAGACGGCAGTGAAAGACGGCAGTGGGAGGATTCCGGAACCTACAGGTGTAGGACGTGAGCGACTCGCGGAGTATCTTCGACAACATTTACTCCGAAGAGTTACGCCCGTCCGGCACATTTTATGGTCCTTCGAGCCGGATACTTCCGCCTGTACTGCCGGCTGGACCATTTTATGCTCCTTCGAGCCGGATCTATCCGCCTGTACTGCCGACCGGACCATTTTATGGTCCTTTTGAGCCGAATCATCCGTATACACCGGACCACATTTGCTGGTCATTCGAACGAGATTCGTCAATCCGTTAGTATTTCGGAACCGGGTACATAGTCACTACCGTTTTAAAGTTGCTGAATTTTCAGAATCAAGATGCCGATCACGCGTACGCAAGGAAGGGGAACCATGGCGTGGACTGTCGGTCTGGATGATGGACCGTCGGACAATACCGACACCGTCCGCCACCAGATGCCACCACGCTCACCATCCACAACAGAAGGCGCTGAGGCGCCAGCTTGCCCCCGCGATGGGGGGGTACTCCTGCCTGTGCCAGCCGTCGTTAAAGCCGGTACACCGAAGCAGAGAGAACAGATAGCTTGCCCCCGCGATGGGGGGGTACTCCTGCCAGTGCCTCCCGCCGTTAAAGCTGGTACACCGAAGCAGAGGGAACAGATAGAAGGCAACGATGACATTCGCTGTGCATCACCGCCAACAGCCCGGGTATATTCCCGCGCCGAAGAGCCACTAAGGGGCCACGCCGACAGAAGTACAAGGTCAAAAAAGACCATCCGGCCCAATAAAAAAATTTTGAAGGCTCGTGAGGAAGTGCTGAGAATAAAATTGGAACTCGCACAGATCTCATTACAGATGGCTGAAGAAGATGATGAATCGGACGACTATGATGAGGATGGTCACTCCAAAAGTGAGTATGTCCGATCTTGGCTCGAAAATTCTGTAGCCAAGCAAAAGCCAACGCAAGGCGCAACCACCGGTGGGGAGGCCCCACTTAATAAAAACATCACAAAGCCACCCCCGGAGGTTGTCGACCTCAGTGAGCCGCCGATGAAGCTCACAAACAAGGATTCGAAGGTTGATGAAGAAAGGGAGCTCCTACCTGTTGTATCAGAGCTCACCTACCAGGATCCCAATGCAGAAAATATACCGAAGAGTCCCATACCTCAGAAGATTTGCCAGGACTCCAAGGTTGATGAAGACAGGGGGCTCCTACCAATTGTATCAGAGTCCACCTACCAGGATCCCTATCCGGAAGAAGCAACCAAGAATCCCATAACAAAAAGGCCTAACCAGGCACCTGTCAGCAATGAAGACAGGGTGCTCCGACCATTCATATCGGAGCTCACGTCCGCTATAGCCGCACTCGCTGACAAACCAAAACCAGAGAGTGCATCGTCGAATACTTTCGCAGCATCAAAAGCGATAATGACGCTGCCGAGCTTTAGCGGAGCACATACCGAATGGCTTTCGTTCCGTGCCATTTATGAAATAACCCGAGGCTACTTCAATGACATAGAAAATACTGCAAGACTACGAAGAAGTCTACAAGGAAGAGCCTTGGAAACAATCAGTTCAGAACTCATCGGGCATGCTAAACCAGATGAGATTATGCGAGAACTGGAGCTACAATTCGGGCGTCCAGATTCAATCGCGCAAGCCGAAACCGAAAAATTACGGGGGTTACCACGCTGTACAGAAGCACCCAGAGACATTTGTACATTCGCGAGCAAAGTGAGGGGAAGCGTCGTCACTCTTCGAGCACTCAAACGAGACCATTACCTCGTTAACGCAGAGCTGCTACGACACCTCACAGACAAACTGCCAAACTCTATACGCGCGCAGTGGTATAGAATTTATACAGAAAAGTACGACTCGAGACCAGACCTCGGTTCCTTCAGTGAATTTATAACCGAGCAAGCTCGCTTCTGCAGTGCATTTGCGCCTCCTAAAATCATAAACGGAGCGCAAAATAATCGTCCAGTACATAGGACGCACACGGCTACCACTAAGCCATCTCCGAAATGCAGTGTGTGCGAAAAAGAGGGTCATTGCGGATCCGACTGCAACAAGTTTAAAGAAGCAGATATTGATAAAAGATGGCAACTCGCCAAGCAAAGGAATTTATGTTTCCGGTGTCTACGTTATAGAAGTCAGACACACAGATTCAAAACCACAAAGTGTGGAATAAAAGGATGCAACGCGACACACAATCGACTTCTTCATCATAATAAAAAAGAGAAGACAGAGGTCACACTAAAAGAACCTCAAGAAACAGTTGCAAACTCATTCGCTGTATCAAAGCATCAAGCTTACTTGAAGATAATTCCAGTTCGAGTAATTGGACCGGCGGGGGCGATAAACACACACGCTCTGCTGGATGATGGGTTGACAGTCTCATTAATGGATCAAGAGATTGCCAATCAAATTGGAGCTACAGGGCGGTTGGACCCATTCAAGATCACAGCTATCGGGAACACTACCCTCGATTCGCCGGACTCCCAAAGAGTCAAAATGTCACTGAAGAGTCTCCATAGAAAAAGGGTGCCATTCAGAGCACGCACGGTCGCCAGCCTAAACTTGGGGCCGCAGACTGTGCGTGCAACAGACATAGAAAAATGTAAGCATTTGAAAGACCTAAAGGAGCAATTGATATATGAAGAAATAGCCGATCTCCGTAACGATAAGAGGGTCGCCCATGATAGCCGCCTACGACCGCTTCAAATACAATTGAAAGACGGGATCATTGCGCTACGAAGTCGCATAGCCGCTGTAAAAGGAGTCTCTGAAGATATGAAAGGGCCGGCTATATTGGATGGTGATCATCACATCACCCAATTGTATATTGATTGGACGCATCGTAGCCTGCATCATTGCGGGACCGAACCTACCATCAACGAGGTTCGACAGCATTACTGGGTAATCAGACTAAGACCCACTACTAAAAGAATAGTAAGCCAAAGCGTTCAGTGCCGCATAAGAAAGGCACAACCATCCATGCCAGCCACCGGTGATCATCCCAGCATGCGTCTCGCACATCACCAGAGACCGTTCACGTTCACCGGCCTGGATTATTTTGGGCCACTCTCCGTAACAGTGGGACGTCAGCATCAGAAGAGATACGTGGCTCTCTTCACCTGCCTTACATCACGAGCTGTACATTTGGAAATTGTGGCAGATCTCAGCGCAGACTCTGCCATACTGGCATTAAGAAGATTTGCAGCGCGCCGAGGATGTCCCACCGAGATTTACTCTGACAACGGCACCAATATGCACGGTGCCGACAAGGAGCTTTGGGAGGCTTTCCGAGAAGAAGCCAGCCGAAGAGGCATAGTATGGCGATTTATAACCCCCTCCGCGCCTTTTATGGGAGGGGTGTGGGAACGTCTTGTTCGATGCGTGAAGACGGCACTATACACCGTCCTTCATGAGAGACATCCGCACGAAGATGTCTTGACCACGCTGCTCTGCGAGGTGGAGTACACAGTAAACAGCAGACCATTGACTCACATCTCAGTAGACAGCAAAGACAACGAGTCCATCACTCCAAATCACTTCCTATTGGGAGGATCTGCGAGACTGCCAACACCTGGAGTTTTTAGTGAAAAAGATGCGAACAGCAAAAAACACTGGCGACGCTCCCAGATACTCGCTGACATGTTCTGGCAGCGTTGGGTCAAAGAATATCTGCCGGAACTTCAAAACCGGCGGGAGGCCCATGGTCAAGGCCCCGATCTCCAGGTGGGCGATCCAGTCCTCATAGCCGACAGCCAGTTACCTCGTAACACCTGGCCACGAGGAAGGATTGAAAACATATACCCCGGGGCGGACGGACAGATCCGCACTGTGAAGGTACGCACAGCAAACGGACTAATCAAGAGGCCAACCAGGAAACTCGTGCCGCTGCCGAAGTAGAGGCAACGTCTCTCACCGGAATTTATGCAACGCCGCTGCGACGAGTCTTCGCGACGCTGCACGGCGGGAGAAATGTTCGAGACGGCCAAAATGACTTTAAACAAAAAAGTGATTAAAGAATATTAATTTGTGTAAAAAGTGAAAATACGGAAAAAATCAATTAAATAACGTGTTAATATAGTTTTACCATGTATTTACAACTCTCAATATGTTTGTATAAAGGGTCGTTTTGACAATAGTTAATATAAACAACTTTATTTTGTTTAAGAAAAAACCGACCAATCACAGCGCGCCGCGCTATAGAACTTTCTGGAAATTTAAATTAACTGCGTAATAGTTTATGCTAAAAAATAATGTGAATATTTTTATGTCCTGAAAGAGTTGTAAATATGATATTTAGTTAGCATATGTTGTATAAATCATTATAATAAAGAAGTATTTCGTATAATTAAGCACGATTCAAAAGTTATAGGATAATTAAATAATTAATATGCCCATTTAGTGTAAAAGTTTAGGACATTTTACTTAATAACTTTGTTGAATGTAAATATATTAATTATCCTTTATCACGTACTAATGAAGACCAAAAGTGTCTATTTAATGATGTATAGCGTGTTAGAATTAAGATTAGTATTATATAGAAAATGTTGCAATTTGTGCCATTTGCATAAAGAAAAATGTTTGAAAATAAAGAGGCAAATGGGAAATGGCAAGCGGCTCCCTTTAGAGTATAGCCGAAGTCTACCTTATGGGGGCGAAACATTGTAATATTGTAGTAGGAAGAACTACCAGTGCCCAGCAGTAGTATCCGGTAGTAGTTGCAGTGACTAGCAGAAATATATTGTGAATAGTGAAAGTGTTAGCTAGCCGAAAAAAGTGGCAAATGAAAATTCGGTGTTGCATATAGTAAAAAAGTGTTAGCTAGTGGAAAAAAGTCGTAACTGAAAATTCGGTGCGGCATATAGTGAAAAAGTGTTAGCTAGCGGAAAAAGGTCACAACTGAAAATTCGGTGTGAGATATAGTGAAAAGTGTTAGCTAGACGGAAAAAGTGATAACTGATATTCGCAGTTACACAAGTGTTAAATTCAACTAATTTTAATTGATTAATAGCTGCTAGTCAGTAGTGTTAAAGAACCAACTACTCCGGACAGATATTTTTATACTACCGCTCTTTTAAATTAAATATTTTAAAATATATAGTGAACAACCATAGTTGACCAACCGTTTTTAAATAATAGTGATAAATAAATAATAGTTGTAAAATCTCGCGACAAATTAATTAGTCGAACCGCTGGCCACTCCCTTGCTATTTAAATTTATAATCGTGCATTTTAATTTTGAACCTCAGTCCACAGTTTATCCGCAGCAACCGCAGAGACGGCAGTGAAAGACGGCAGTGGGAGGATTCCGGAACCTACAGGTGTAGGACGTGAGCGACTCGCGGAGTATCTTCGACAACATTTACTCCGAAGAGTTACGCCCGTCCGGCACAGAACTAATGCAGTGTCGATAACCACTCCACCGTCCGCTCTGCGCGACTGATTCCATAGAGATAATATAGATAGAGTGGAGAAGCCATATGCTTTTCTGCAAGTGGAACTGACGCGCTGTTAGAAAGAGAAAGAAAATAAGAGTTGCTGTCTGTCCTTCTCTAACAACAACAGAGCGCATGCGCGGTATTATTTTGTCATGTTAGGTTAGCTTGACAACATGCGTCGTTAGAAAGAGACAGATAGCAATCTTGATCTTCTCTCTCTTTCTAACGAGAAGTCACATTTGCGGCTGGCTTCCCTACTGTATCTATATTATCTCTATGACTGATTCTCGCCTGACCTGTCCGCGAATTAAATGTCACTATTTTACACGACCGCGTGAGACAGTCTTAAGGCCTTAACAGTGGTTGAAATGCCTAAATCTTGAATATTTAAGTAAAAAAAACTCAATAACTGTTCATTTAATCCACAAAGAAAAAATACAGGGTAACAGAAGAGGATTTGGTAAATGTTTCTAATTGAACAAAATTGTATTTTTGACAACCCCTTATTAGAAAAAAAATCCCCAAAGTGTACCTATCTTTGTCATATTTTGCAAAATTTCTCCAAAACGGCACAAGCTTTTTAAATAGTTCTTACACTAAAAAAAAGGTCTTAAAAATATTAATATTTTTAATTGAGAGTTTTATTTTTATTCCCTGTTTTATAAGAGAATATATCATTTTTCCCTGAAATTGAATATATTTACGCGAGCGCGCATGCTCCGTCGCCCTGTCAGCCTGTCACAGTCCGTTTTCGGACTTTGTCGAGGGTGGACCGCGCATCAGTGTTGGGGCGACTTTGTTCAATTATATATTAGTTTTTTAAAAGTTTATACTCAATTATAAATATTTTTATGACTAGAAATACTTAATTTAGTTAATATCTGTACACTGGTAACTGTAAATATTATTTTCTAAATAAATTAATTTTTAATGTGCCCAAAGAAGAAGAAATTTTCGCGGCGACGTTGATTAGTGAAATTGAAAAATGCATTTTTATATAATTTAGATGTGGAACGACCAACATGCTCTCGTTACTTAAATTTCGATAGTTTTTAATACCTATGTAATTTTATTGTTGCATATTTTTATTAATTAGTTGATACTGAATTTTATAATTATGTATTACAATAAAACGCTGTTTTTATGAGTATGAGTATGACTTTATAAAATATTATTGGGGAGGGAAATATAAATACAGATACTTACATTTAGGTACACTGTTATCAAATTAAATCAAACAATTTAAATAAATAAAAAAATTATGCTTCCCTAAGTATAAATAACTATATAAAGACATTCTTGGGTTTTGGTTTTTTTTTTATGTTAGACAAACTATCATCTAAAAATGTAAAAATTTTAAATTGGAGAGGGGTTTCTCTACGTGATAAAGTTAGAAGTGAAGATATTCGCAGTAGAACCAGAGTAACTGACATAGCCCAACGGAATATTACAGTGAAATGGCAATGGGCTGGCTATACAACTTGGAAAACAGATAAAAAATAGGAAGAAAGGTTCTCGAGTGGCAACCTCGTACAGATAAGCGAAGTAGTACTCAACCTTTATTCCTCTTCACGTATTCTCATACGCTTTTCTTCACACACACAGCACACACAAACACACACACACACACACACACACCACACACACACACACACAAACACACACACGCGCGCGCGCGCACACACACAAATAGGTCGCAAATAATACTTACCTAGTACTATTAGGCAAGAGTGAATAGGTTTTTGTTAAGTCAGTGCAATTCACCATCTTACGCTTCATAACCACTTACCGATGGGATTGTAGTTGCTTTACTACTTGCTGGGTAAAAATAGTAAAAAAAAAATTTACCCTGTGAAAGTTTGCATTTAGATATAATTTTTCTAACCAACCATAAAAATATGATGAGAATATGTATATAAGTATAAAGGTTGCCTCACACGGGACAGTAATAAGATAATATTATATCTTCCATTATCTACGCATGAAAACTTTTAAAATCTCTGAATCCCGAGGTATGTTCATATTAGAGGCTGAATAGAGCCACATTGATATGCATGGGGCTTGTTTTGTAATTTCACATCGTTATCGAAAAAACATTGTACGTATTTCAGGTGGCGGTTTGCAAAACACGATTCCACAAAAATTGACTCAATTGAAAATAATTGCAAAGTTGCTTCTGAAAATATTTAAATTTTCAACGTCCATTTTTTCTTACGTGGTAGAGCCATGCTGCAGCTATATTAGTAGTAGGTATAGTTGTAGCACGAATGGGTCGGCTCGACCGGGGAAGGGCCACGCTCTCACGGAATACCATGTAAAATAGCAGTTTAACCCTGCTGTGTTTGGTATGGTGAGTGTAGAGAACCGGAGAACCTTTTTACTGGAAACGAGGCATTACATATTAGTCCTCACGGGTGACAACGCATCTACATTTTGATACGTAATCGAGAATAGATGTAGATGTCTATGGGCCGTAGCAACGACTTACCATCAGGTGGACTGTGTGCTCGTTTGTCACCCTTATTCTATTAAAAAAAAACTTTCTGAGATTTCAGCAAAATAATGTTAAGTATTGTAAGCACTCGTACAATTATATATCTCATGTTAATAAAGCTATTGGGCTATTTTGATTTTTAATAAAGTGATTTTACTTTATAGGTTAAATAATTTATTTTCCCTTCTTTATCAAATACCGTCTTTCTATCACTCCTATTGAATGTGACAGTACTAGCTGAAATTTAGCATCTTTAGATGGATCAGAATCGCGCGCTGATCCGGCTGTTAGATATTGCAAAAATAATCGAAAATATTTATTTTTACTTTCATGCCGAAGACTACCTTGTTTTATTTTATTACGGTCAAATAATATTTATTAGGTTATAAAGTAAATATTTTCATTGTTTTGTTATTCTATTGTTTACAGTTATTATCACGTCTTAGCTTTACACCAAGAATTACATTAGAAATTCTTGATGGGATGCGATGTAACGCGCATACTTTATTTTCTCAAGAACTATAATATATATATATATACTAGCTGACCAGGCAGACGTTGTTCTGCCCTTTCCGAACGACCATTTGCTTTCCCAAAAAAACTCCTGAAATTAGCAATAAAAGAAATTGAGGGTCACTTATCGGGATAAAAACTATCCTATGTCTCAAGTTGGACCAAACTGCATACAGTCTGCAACTTTTTTTGAAATTGGTTCTATCTGTTGAATACTTACAACAATACGTGGTGGTTATACTACTAAATTGTAGCTTATATTAAACGTTTGTATTTTTAACATAGCGCCATCTATTAAATATTTACTCAATCCAGTCAACAGATATCGTCATCTGACAGAATCGTTTGGAGCAAACAGATAATTATGACTGTCAAATAATAGACAAATAATTTTCAATAAAATAATATTGTTTTGCGACAATAAATTGAGATGTAAGCTATCCTATCTTTTAAGTTGGACCAAACTGCACATTGACCAAAAATTTCATTGAAATCAGTTCAGTAGTTTCGGAGTCCATCGCGGACAAACAACGTGACACGTACTTTTTATATATAAAGATATATATATATATATATATATATATATATATATATATATATATATATATATTTGTTTTTTTTTTACCAGTAGAGTTTCAACACAATCTTAAAAAAGTTCAATGAATTAAAAAAAATGCCGATAATTATATAAATTCAAGTCAGTGTTTTACATTTAAAGATCAGTTATGAAGTTCTTATTTTCATTTTGATTAATTTAATTCGAGAATACAATAAATGTGAAAGGGCTTTTATCTGCAATAATAATTTTCATCAAAAATAACATAGACTTATAAAAGTCATATACACGGTCAATCATACTGAATATTATCAATTGTACTACAAAATATTTAAAAGACTATTTCCAGTATAATGACCTGAATATCATCATTAATGTTTGACTGGCACATTTAAAAGTTTTATCACATGGCTAAATGATTGACTATTATGTTATGATAAGGTCATGCTTTTCTATAAAATGTTGCAAGAAATTTTAAATCACGGACCTATTGGTTTGTTTTACTTTTCACTTAATTAGTGAAAAACAAGATGGACTGATCTAAAAGTTGTGTAAAAAGTGTTATTTAGAATTTTATGCAAATGATAATTAAAGTTTCTATTAGCGGGTATTATATTCAATGGTAGCGGCCAACCATATTTGCAAAGCCAGCATAATTTTCTGTACAGAATGCGGCAAAGTGTTGCTCAAGGCACTATAAACAAAGCAGCTGATAAAAAGTTACACTCATAACTGTTAACAAAAACTGTTTCTGCAAATATTCTTATAAATAATAATAACTATTCCGCCGTGTCAGGTGCAAGAGCTATTATTACAAGAAGAAGAGGTAAATTTTGTTTTAGAAATGCGCAATCAATATTGTTTTGTCTGCAATTGAGCATAAAATAAAAAATAACTTCAGTCAAAGAGCATAACTGGCATTATACTCAGGCCCATCAATTGGTATGGAAAAAAATAATTTTACCAGGTTTAAAAAAATCAATCAAAATTCAAAAAAACATAGATATTAAAATCAAAAAATTAAAATATGTATGTCTATACATACATATTGATTTAAGGCCGCTTATTAACTGACGGTGACTCAGTATAACATCCTACAGTCATGCCGAAACTAAGAGGAGAGAATCACTGTAGAAAAGGTAATAATTTATTGCGGAAATTTTGTGATAAATTAAAAAAAAATACAAACTTATCCAAGTTAATCTAACTAAGTCTAACTTATCCTTATGCCTTATAAAAAAAACAAATAATAAAATAGTCAGATGGCGTCAGTTTTTAAGAAGATATAACAAAAATAAACAAAGAAAACATTTCAAAAAAGTTCAGTATTTAATTGATTATATACCGCTGACACTTTTTTTTTATAGGATAAGGGTGACAAACGAGCACACAGTCCATGAGTCCAGTCCTGATGGTAAGTGGTTGCTGCGGCCCATAGACATCTACATCTATCCTTTGTTAAAACTTCTCCTTTGTTAATCACGCTTTTCGAAACCACACCAGTTGTAAACAATACTTGTGTGAAAAGACAAAATCTTCTTTTCAAATTTCCGCCGAGATGTAAGTAGAAAGCCAAATAGGTCATGTGTCAATTTTAATTAAATATATTTTATATGAAGTGAACTTGACTACGTTTCATCAATTACCCATTGGTAAAACTGAAAACAGGAATTTTACAATTGTGTTTACAAAAAATATTATTAGTTGAACCTTGCAGCTTGTTCATTATTTTTATTATAAATACCTACAAATGTGTATATTATTAATAAATAGCTCCCATAATATTTTGTATTATTTTTTATTTTGCCCTATCTGCAATGTTCTACGCTCTATAGAAAATGTGGCGTATGACATGACTGACAATCTTTCGAACTTTTTATCTAGGTACAAAGATGTTTTACGTTTTCGTCGCCTCCACATGATATTTTTGTCAGCATAAGGTACCCTTCTGTATCTGAAACGAAAGTAAATATTGCTACAAAGTAAAGTAAAAGCTATACAAGTCCCTCTACTGGGCACGGAACTCTTTTTTTTTCTGAGAGGGTTTTAGGACAAGGAAATGCCCGCCGAACTGCCCCAATGCGTGTTGATGAAAATTACAATTACAAATTGCATTCGTGCTGTCGGGGATCGAACCCGGGAATAATTTACAGCGAACGCTTTGACTCAGATCTACTAATACGTTACAAATAAATACGATTTAACATATATAATAAAACGTGCGTAACTACAACATAATTATCAGTGATGCGCAAGCATAACAAGCAGTACGTCACTTTTATAATTGTCATCTCTGCAGTCTATTAATCTTTGCACTTTTATAAGTAATACAGAACGTAGTCGCTAGACGGTGGTGACGTTGGATAAAATCTCTGCGATAGCCGTTTCGTCAAGGTCATTCAGGCTTGTTAAAGCCTTAACAAAAACGATTACTACTGAAAAACTACTATAGCTACATTCAAATAAAAAATATTCTCAACTGACTCAAAGAATTCAAAATTTTATTTTGTTAAAAGAAAATTTGTCAAATTAAAAATAAAGCCTGAAAATAAAGCTTAAAAATGGGAATATCAAAAAAATCGTATTTATTTTTTATTTCGAGTTTTACAAGAAAAGTGCAATACTTACTGGAGACAATTATTTTATATTATAATAGTACAAAGTATAATGATACATATTTATTCAAGAAAATAACTTCACAATTAGTTTGATGTACAATAAAATTAGAAATAACGTATAAAAACAGAAAAGTTATCACATTTTTGATCGAATTTCTCACACGTTAACATTCCACAAATAAAAATAGCGAAATTTAAATTTATTTTTTTTCTAAATATTTTGTTAATAGTATACAGATAAAATTTACTTTCACAGACGACAAATTTCATATATCACCATCTATAATTTTTTACTGTATTAATAACAGCTATCTTTTGCGCTGTACGCGTTTAAACCGAAAGATGTCGTTTGGTGCCTAGACAGGTGAGGCAATAATGGTTTTTGGGGACTGTAGTCACCGTGGACGGTTGAGTGGATAAGAGTAGCACAAAGTTGGTTCAAGCGTTTTCAGCCTGGGAATTATGATGTCAAAGATGCAGCTCGCCCAGGTCACCCATACATACGGATAATGTCGATGCAATTTTTTTTAAATGGAGCAAGATCGGGATATTAGTAGTGTTGCGCGCCACTATTAATGTCTTATACATAGCAGCACTAGTTAACATCAGCACCCTCTAGTGTCGAGTAGCAGAACTAGGAGAGTCAAGATCCTTCTTCTCTCTTTATTTCTCTCTTCTCTTCTTTCGGGATCGATATGTACTCGAACATTCTAGATGTCGCTACAGTAGAAGGTTCTGGAAACTATCTGAGGCCCTATATAAGGCCGGTATAGACCACGACCGGGGCAGTGTTGAATTGGCGATACAAGCAAATACTTCGAAGCGAACCAAAGTGACAATTGTGTTTTATTATTAGTGTGGTTAAAATTGTAATTAGTAATCTGTAATAAAAGTGTCAATTTTGTTAATTCACTCGGCAGTTTTAGTTTTCTCGAACCCCAAGCTCGTAACAATTGGTGTCAGAAGTGGGATCAAATCATGCCGAATTACCAAAGGACGACATGGAGGGTATCCGTACCCGAAGTCAACGCCAGCTGGAGGCGGACCAGAGACGATTTGGTAATGCAACGCCGCAAACGTCGGAGGGCCAGATGCTGACCACGGAGGCCGGCCCGTCAGCAGCTCCTGCATCTGCAGCACCTGACTTAGGTGCTCTGTTGATGATGTTGCAAGAGCAGGCCCGCCGACAAGATGAACAGGTCCGCCGACAGGAGGAACAGGCCCAGCGGTTAGAAGAGCAGCTGCAGCGCGGTATGGAAGAGCAGATGCTCCTCAGGAAGGACCTTCACGCTACCTTTGGGAAGGAAATAAGGGAGGTGAAGGTTAGGGTTGCTGAACATGACAACCGCCTGTCGGAAGTTGAAACCCGAATCGACCAAGTGAACAATCGGGTTGACAACGTGATGGCTGACGTGAAGAAAACGCTGGACGACCTCAAACTTGGGGATGGAATTACAGCTCCCGTGGTAGCTACAACACCTTCGCTACGTGGATTCAAAGTGCCACCGTTCGACGGGATTTCTTCCTGGTCGGCCTACAAAATCCAGTTCGAGGCTGTCATGAAGGCCAATGGCTGGAATAAAAGTCAGGCCATGACTGCTCTCACCCTAGGCCTGCGCGACCAGGCCTTAACTGTTCTGGAAGCTCTCGGTACGTGACTTACGAGCAGCTCCTTGAGGTGTTGGAGGCGAGATATGGCGATGCTCACCTGGAACACGTCTTTCGTGCACAACTCAAAGATCGCGTGCAACGCAGCAACGAAAACCTGCAGCAGTGGGCCCTTGAGGCGGAGGAGCTGGTTCGAAAAGCATACCACTCTGTACCTGCGCTCATTGTAGGGAACCTGGTGCAGACATTCATCGACGGCATCCGCGACCTTGAAGTCAGAGCCGCTGTGAGGCTCGGGTACCACGAGACGCTTAAGGACGTGTTGGCCCATGCACTGGAGGTGGAAGCCATGCGACAGGATCATCGTTCCTATCGCGTCAGGGAGGTTACAGCAGCTACAGTTCGCGACCGCAATAAAGGATACAGCCCTAGGTGCTACGGCTGTGGGGAAAGGGGCCATCTTCGATCCAGCTGCCCTAAGCGAACTGGACAAAGGGAACGTGATCAATCTCGAGAGGGTAGTGTGGCTAACAGCACCGCCCAGCAGCAGCAGGGAAACTAGCGGGTGCTGAATGATATTATAAGAGGTACTCCTAAGATTGTCCATGTGGATCGACTGGCGCGTTATTATGGGGCCAATAATGCTCGGGACGAGCATGTCTTAGGAAGGGGCAGTGTTGCGCGCCACTATTAATGTTTTGTACATGGCAACACTAGTTAACATCAGCGCCCTCTAGTGTCGAGTAGATATGAGCGCAGAAGGCCAATTCCACGGCAGCGGCGTGGCCTCAAAATTTCCACGGCGGCAGCGGCGTCGCAGCGGCGCGGCGTGGTCTTTAGATATTTTTTTAAAAGGAAAAAATTTCTTAAAAAAAACTTAAAGGAAACCATTTTGTTGTTACCAAACACAGCTTTATATTTTTTTTAAAAAGCCCTGGGGAGCCCCAGCCCATAGATGGGAACAGTATACCATGTGAGGCCGAACCTGCGCCTTGTAAAGGGGCAGGCGAAGTGCCGGCATGAAATATTGTCCCGCTCTGCTAAACGTGCAAAGCTTTTTAGATTCCAATTTAGCCTTCTCTTCCTTCTAACACGAAATTGCACATCACCGCACGATTCCGATACTGGCTGAGGCAACAAGGGGAGTGCTTTGAAACTGAGGAAATGCTCCGATCTGCAAGAAAGCTGGTGATCCAATTGTACAATTTCTCAGGAAGCCCATAGGAAGGGAGCTTAGAAAGAAGCGGTTTGTGCCAAACGAAGGAAACGAAACGAACGAAGGCCTTCGCAATATCCAAACTAACGGCTAATACCTCTCCCTTGGACTCTACTCTACTACCTCCGCCCATCTAAAGTGAAGTAAACCACAAGATCACCAATTAATCGATCCCAACGAAAACCGTATTGGCGGTCACTAATCAGCTGGTAGTCCTCAAGGCACCGCATGAGCTGGCAGTTTATAATGGATTCCATTATTTTGGAGAACAAGGAGGTGATGACGATAGGCTTGTACTTAGACGGGTCTGAGTGGTCAACGAGTGATGGCTTTCTCCTTTGCGGCGTGGGCGAGTGAGTCGTCCTCACTGTGCAGAGATGAAAAAGATGGCTGACAGAAGTTTCTTTGGACAGCCTTGGCGAAAGACCATAATGCACTGGTTCTCGAAGGAAGGCGTCCTAGTTTCTCGACAATTCTGTTGTATGCTCTGACTGTGCCTTGGCAATGACTCTTTTGAAGGACCTGGAGGCGGAATTATAATTAATTTTAAAGGCGCTAGTGGTTACATACCGGGACGTTGTATCGTCAGCCCAGGCCCGGTAGCACTCCTGCTTATAGCGTGATCCTATTTTATAGGAGCGACCAAATCATGGCTGAGATCTACCTCCGATGGGCCACACAGAGGAAGGAATAAAAAGTTCCATAGCCTGAAGTACCACATCACCGACAGAATTAGCAACAACGTTGGGATCGTCCGGCAAGAAGAAAACCCGCCCACAAGGGTATAATGCAAAGAAGGACCGCATCCTATACCAATCGGCGACCTATAGTGCCAAACACGGCGACAGCCTGCAGAATGCAACCGCGATGTTAGTGTGAATGGCACTACACTCCAGACTAGACAATGGTCCAAGGAGCCAAGACGGGCGTCGGCGGAGACCTGATATCTATCCGAATGAGAGGTCAGCAGAAGGTCCAACAGAGAAGGCGCATGATCATCCACATCTGGAATCCGCGTAAGTGAAGTAACCAGTTGTGTCAGACCATATGCCAAGGCAAAAAACCTGAACAAATCTTCCCGCATGATCGGTTAAACGTTAACCGAGCCATTTAGCGTGGTGGACGTTACAATCACCGAGGATCACGATCTCTATGGATGGGATCTGCTGTAGCAAGGAATCTATAGCCATTAGGACGTGGTCGATGAATCGGTCTCTTTCGGCATTGCCGCTATGGGACCTATAGAGGCAACCGTAGACACGTGATGGTCGTCGCTATCTACGCGTAGCCAAAGGCTGGACAGGTCCGAACCTTTAAGACTGCCGAGGCGTCGAGAACAGATGTCCTCTCTGATGTATACGCAAACTCCAGCCCGAGGCACAAAGGTGTGTTCCAATTTATACCCCGGATAGGAGAGATACGAAGTATCAGCTGGAGTGGATGCCTGTGTTTCGGTCAGTGAGAGAAAGGCCGGCTTCGCCATCTCGAGATGGTAGTTGTACAGCATTTAGGTTCAACAAACAAACAACAACAAACTTTTGCATCACTTCTTGTTACACAACAAGAAATGATGCGAAAGTTTGTTACTAAATAAGTATTTTTATTAGAAGAAAAGTCATTTTGCATATCTGCTTTACGCGTCTATCATGGTCGACTTAATTTTAACCATTAGCTAACTCCAGTTACGACGAGAATAATTTATTAATATATATTATCAGACGTGGACAAATCACATTGAGACTGAGTGCCGAAATGATCTGGGAGAACTGGCTGGGAAAAATTAATGGGTGATTAAATGGCCAAGCATATAAAGAAATTATTGATGTTGTGCTAATAACTGAGGGACGAGGAGTGTTATGCCAAAAAGTTATTTTAACCTCTGCAGTTAAACTGCAGTTAAACTAAAATATAGTTCCAGCCTTTATACGAGTTCCTTCCAATGTGCTAGGCGCAGGCCTCCCCTCATTGCTAAGAGGGTTATGTAGTAATTTGTCCGCCGCGCTGCTTCAGCGGACTTCACATATTATATTGGAACTAATTTATTCCCCGTCACGCTGATTTCCTCACTTTTTTATCCACGATATGTGTTCGTTGTTGTCGGAGGGAATCGAACCCGGAAACCATTTTTCTGCTTAAACTTAAATCCTTTAGGAAAGCAGAGAATAAGGTATAACTTTAGTAAATTAAAATCTGTAGAAAATTTCAATTTAAAGTGTATGCTAATGACATGGGAATCAATGACGAAATCTTTTTTTACAACTGCAGTGCGATCGATACGAAATTTAGTGACGTTATTGTTACTGATGGCGAATATATTTGTTTTTCAATATTATATAAGTATTAAATCCTACCTTAAATATTTCTTTATGTATCTCATTGTTAACTTTTATATTTTTGATACAGAAGAACGCCGATTATCCGAACGCCGATTAACCGAATCGCCAATTATCCGAATCGGTCCTAAGCGTAATATAAAAAAATTAAAACCAAGTACAGTAAGTAACATTACTTACTTACATTACTTATACAGTACTTGGTTAACTGATATTAAAAATAACAATTTTAAGTTTTGTGATTGCGTTGGAAAGTGGTGATGGATGTTCGTCGCGAAAAGTAATGAAAAAGGCAAAGGATGAACAGCTTGAGAATGCTGTTTTTACGTGGTTTCTGCAGCAATGATCATCGATTCTATGTGAAAAGGCACGAATGTTCAGTGAAAAAATGGGTGTAGCTGGTTTTACACTTTATAAAACTTTATAAAGTGTAAAACTATTTATAAACTTAATAAAGTTTATTCTATGTGTGACAGTTTGTTTTTCTATATTACACACCAGACTATGTCCGATTATCCGAATTTTCGATTAACCGAATCGACCCCGGTCCCAATTAATTCGGATAATCGGCGTTCTAATGTATAAATAAAAATGTTTCAATTGTAAGATTTTATAGCGTAACAGAATCTTTTTATTTATTTCGAATCAGCTTATTATTAACTCATAATTTATTGCGGCGAGGTAACTCTACATATTATGTAATAAGTATATTTTATTGCGCTGAGGTAAATTTATAATGGATCAAAAAATTCAGCTTTTATCATTACTATTCTAAATATACACAGCACTTATTGTTTATTTGAATGTTGCGATAAAAATAATAATGATATAGTTTATGACCTGCACTTGATACATCAAAATTAAAAATTAACAGAAATCAATATTTAATACAACATAAATCGTTTTATGGGGCAAAGCCATGCTGTAGCTATATTATGGTTACAGAACGAATGGATCGACTCGAACGAGAAAGGATCACGCTCTCACAGAATAGCAGTTTAATGCTGCTGTATTTCGTTTAATTAGTCTAAAGAACCAGAGACCCTTTTTACTGGAAATGAGGCTTTCCATCTTAGTCCTCAAGGGTGACTACGCATCTGCATTTTGATTCCTATTCGAAGATAAATGTACATGTCTATGTCGCACAGGTGAACTCATAGGCCGCGTTCCGATGACACGCACCCGCTACGCGCACGCTATGCGCATCAGCACCCGCGTCTAACTCGCTCTAAAATTTCTTGCATATAATTTGAATCTTATGGCAAATCAATAAATCTGAAATTGCATTTATCGACGTTCAACCGCACACGCTTCGCACACGCCACGCGCCCGCCTCATTTCCGCTCCGCGCCAGCCCCTCGCTCGCCCCGCACACGATCTGCACCCGCCCCGCTACGCACTACGCCCGCGCTTTTTATACAATTTCAGATTTATTGATTTGTCATATGACTCAAATTATATGCAACAAATTTCACATATATTTTAGAGTATTAAGATACTTCTCTACTGGAGAAACGCATACCTACTTCCTTGTCATACACTTTTCGAGTGTCGAAACAACTGATCGATAGGACGACGGTATGCACTTTGGTTTCAATTTCTTTTCTAGGTAATTTAACCGCCTTGGCAATATCCTCTCACGCATCTTCTTTATTTTATTTCGATAAACACGAAGTATTCCACAGTTAAAAATGACTCTGGTAAATCTTAAGAAGTAAAAGCACGGTTTCGTTTCCCCAGACTAATGACATGTTGCAAGGCATGTTGAGCACACGGCTATACCCGGTAACAAACTGGCGCAACACTTACGCGGGACATGTGCGCTCGCTCTCGGAGCGCGAGCAAACAAGATGTTCTGCGTCACGTAAAATGTTGCGGGTTATGTTGCGGGATACTGTGCAACGTTGCATCCTCACGTAGATAAAAGTGATCCGCGTTCTGCAGCGAGACAAAGTGTCCCTTAGTGTATCCTAAGCTTTACCGTCATGGCGGACAGTCTCAACAAGGGTTACCACCTTTTCTTTAACAGTAGAGTGCACGCACGCTCTACTATGGTAGATCGAACATGCATTTTTGTGTGCCCCTCCTAGATCAAAATTTCCCCAAAAAGGCGACGCCGAAGTGCGCGCGCGCCTTTGTCGTAGAGTAGGACACCTGTTATCGACGATTAGCTTCTTTCAAAGGGAGTAATAATCGATAAACAAAAAAAATGTTTAGCTTTAAACACTTAGGGTATGGTTTTTTTAGAATTATAGTGTTGTTATTATAATTCTAAAAACACTACGACCTAAGTATTTAAAGCTAAACTTTAAAGCTATTTTTTGTTTAAGTGTGTTCTTGTAGATTTAGAGATAATAAATTATTTAAACATGATAAAAACCCCATAAAAACAACCAATTAAATAAGTCATACATACTTACCCGTTTCCCAGGAAATTACAGATCGGTAGTTTCGTAAGTTCGACTGTACAAAAATAAACTTTTTTTTAACAATCGATAACTTGTCGATTGTTATCAAATCAAAAATCAAAATTACTTGTATTCAAATGTAGTAGGTAAGTAAGTGTATTTATTATTTTATTATTTTCGCCATTTTGGAATTTGGAAGTTTGGCTGCGCTTCCAATTCACGCGCAATTCTTCCAGAATACAGGTGCGTTTCGCTGCTTACGCGCATCGTAATTATTTATCGTAAGATAATTATCGTATTATCGTAAGATAAATACAATTAGTCAAACAATTCTTTTACGGTGAAATAGACACTTATTAGTTAATTGACTTTGTGTGTGTAAATAGTGTTTATCCATGCGTTACTGGAACCATACGATTCCCCATTTATTTAGGGAATCAGCTCATCAATACCGATTTTCCATTAATGTTTGGGCAGGCATTCACGGAGATCAAATAATCAGCCCTATTTTTATGGACGGAAACCGGAACGCACAGAAGTTTCTCAATATTCTTAACGGCCCAATAACAGAATATTTAGAAGGATTGTCTGTGGCAACTTACCAGAGGGTATGTTTCCAGTTAGATGGAGCTCCTCCACACTCCATACTCCTCGCGAGAGAGCGGCTTAACACCATGTTCGGCAAACAATGGATAGGGCGCTATGGCCACCTGCCAGCTCGATCGCCCGACCTCACTCCTCTAGACTTCTTTCTATGGGGCTTTATTAAAAATGAAGTGTACCCAAAGGTCTCCGAAACCGAAGATGAACTGCGCAATCGTATTGTTGCCGCCTTGAACAAATTAAAAGCCCTGGCTCTGGATCCTGAACGAAATTTGTTGAGCAGGCTTCAGGACAACATTATGTGGCGATGTAAATTGTGCATTCAAGAAAGTTACGGACATTTTGAAAATTTTAAAATTTAGTGTTTCATCTAATTTTGCTACTAATATGCAATAATATTTATTTCGTTCAGTTCCATTTTTGCGAAATTAAAAAATGTCGGTAAAATACCTAAACAGTTTAGTGAGTAAGTTTTCATTTCGTCGCACATTGTCCAACGAACCATAGGTCGTGCCGACAGTAACGCTGCCTGGCGTCAACCGCCATGCCACCCGCGTGCAATGTCAACTCTTCCAAGGGGTCAAGGTACGTTGTCCCACATAGTGTTTACTTTTACTGAATTTATTTTGTTTGAAAATTTCACTTTTTTATTTTACGGGTTTTAATTTAATATTTAATTTTTCTACACTTCTATGGACTAGTATTACTTGTGGTTTCATTTATTGCATATATGTGGGACCCCATTCTGTATATCTTAGATATTATGGAGTGTAGAGTACAAGGAGGACCATCTTCTTATATGAAAAGTGTCCCTAAAACCGCGTCCAATAAGGCTGGTGTTGCAGTAGCGTAGGATAATTAAAAAAAAAGCGCCAAAATTAATTAGAATAAGATGGAGAAATAAACAAGGACCGACCAATCCGCTTGGTTTTGTACTACGTAAATAGTTGGTTTTGATTACTGGCATTTTACTAATTACTCTAGTCATGAAATTTTTCAAATATTTGAATTCAGCTGACTTCACTCCGTCTACAACAGCTATATTCATATCGTAGATTTTCAAACGCCAGCGCTATTGTGGAAAGTTTTGGAACCTCTATTTTCAGTAAATAGTAAGACACTTTTTCAACTTTCGCCCCTTATAAGATGGTTCTCCTTGCACTCTACACTCCATAATCTTAGGTAATAATATTGTTCCTTATTGTAATAATTTTGAGTGTTGAATACGAGTTATTATTATCTGTACATTTTGTTTAAATTTAATTATTATTATTATTATGTTTTTTTGTGAATTCTTGACAAAATATGGATCCACTCATGGAAAGTCAAGTCTTGAGGTTGATAGAAGAAGAGAATGATGACGATGAGTTTCTACCGAGTGACTCTGATGATGGAGAGGAAAGGAGTACGGCTCCTGCGCCAATACCTATGGAACAAGATGAATCTGACTTTGCACGCGAAGAGGTGGTGGCAAAGTTTTTATCTGACGACGACGTACCTCTCTCTGAACTGTCATCAAATAATGCGGGTGATGAAGTTTATGTGTTTAAAAATTAAACAGAAGTAAAGCATGTTCTCCAGAAACGGGGGTGAGATCTCAAAATATTAGATTTCAACCAAAGGGTAACGTAAGAAATGCAGAAACACCATTGTCTTGCTTCGAGTTATTTTTTGACCAAAAGTTTTTAGAAATTATTATTTCTAGTACAAATATTTATATTGATAAATTTTAAGGCTGTTTCTAAAGAGATAGAGATGGAAAAAAACTAATTAGGTTGAAATGAAAGTTCTGGTTGAATAATTGCTGGCGATAGGGATGTTACATTCTGGTCGTCGCAATCTCAATGACTTTTGGGATAATTCCAAAGGAACTGGCGAACGATTTAGATTTATTTTGCCTTCTCTCCGATTTGATAACGTGAATAATCGAGAAGAACGACGGACTGTTGACAAATTCATCCCTGTTCGAGAAATCACAGATAATGGTGAATAACTGCAAAACAAATTCTCCGCCTAATGATTACCTCAAGTTGGATGAACAGCTAGTTGGATTTAGGGGACGGTGTGGATTTATTGTTTATATTCCCAATAAACGAGATAAATTTGGTATAAAGTTATACACGGTTGTTAACACAAAGTTTCCTTACGTATACAACTTTGAAGTTTATGCCGGAGCACGGCCAGAAGGACCATTTCAACAGTACAATAAAGTAAACGATGTAGTTCTTCGTCTCCTCGATACACTTTCTGGCTTGAGATGCAATATGGTACAATGAACAATTATGTCACAAGTCTTTCTATAAGCTTAGAGCTACTGAAGAAATAAAACACTGTTGTAGGCACTCTGAAAGCAAACAG
This sequence comes from Parnassius glacialis, assembly GCA_033319125.1. NCBI lineage: Eukaryota > Metazoa > Arthropoda > Insecta > Lepidoptera > Papilionidae > Parnassius > Parnassius glacialis. Next base: position 40,064,861 of record JAVANC010000004.1, on the reverse strand, counting down.
ACCTGAAGTACTAAAGGAATTCCATAAATCTAAAAACAAACCTCCTAAGAGCAGTATTTTTGAGTTTAAACCAAATTGTACACTAGTTACGTGCCTAAACAAAATAAATCAATTGTTTTGCTCTCAACTATGCACTACGACAATGAAATAGATCCAGAATCAGGGGATGATCAAAAGCCGGAAATAATTACATGTTATAATCGCACTAAATGTGGAGCCGTTTGGACCAAATGTACAAACAGTACAGCATTTTGCGGTATTCACGACGGTGGCCGTTTTCCCTTTTTTTGTCAATTACTTGAATATAGCTTTGATTATCCAACGACCAAACAATGGTCGGCAAAAACTGTGCGGCGTGATTTCCTGCTTGATCTCTCATTTGAACTTGATAAACTCATTATGGCAAGGCAATTGACATGGAAAAACCTTCCTCGTGAACTAAAAAGTAAGAATAAATGGCTTTTGGGCTACACTGATGAGATGCCACGTAATGAACTCAACATGTTGTTAAGAGTGGGAAAATGTTGCATGCTTTCTCGAACCCGTAATCGCTCCACTAAAAGTGGTGTAAACGTTGTGCCAGATGGATCTGCCCTAATCACCAGGCTGTCCTATGCCTCGAATGTGAGGAAGAAGTTAAAAAACTCCTTAGGCACACTAGCAGAGTTACCCCATTTTACTTATTCACTTGTTGGCGGTTATGAAACAACTGACCGTACTATTCATTACAGCTGACCTTTAGGCCACCCACATACATTCGTAATTCCGTTTTGGGATTTCGTTTCGGAATTCCGATAATTTACTCCACGCTCTCACGTTCCTTCCCCGAGCAGCAACATGGTTTTTTACTAAGGCGATCCACCACTACGAACATGTCAAGTTTTTCGTCTTTTATCCTTGAAAATATGGATTAAGGTGGGCAGGTTGATGTGATCTACACTGATTTTGAAAAAGCTTTCGATCGTGTAGATCACATAATCCTGCTGAACAAATTACAAATATTAGGAATTCACGGTGACTTTCTCCGGTGGACTGAACCATATCTCACAAACCGCTCACAGGCAGTCGTGATAGGTGGTTTCGGTTTGAGCTACATAAACATACCTACAGGAGTTCCTCAGGGCTCTCACGTAGGTGCACTTTTTTACAATGCCTACCTATATGACATTGGTTCGTGCATTGTACACACAAATTATCTCATGTATGCAGATGATAAAAGATTTTTTATAAAATTAACACCATACATGACGGCCTATTGATACAAAAGGACCTGGACCGTTTATTTGAATACTACAATATAAATAATATAACTGTTAATGCAGGCAAGTGCGAATGTATTAGTTTTACACGGAAATCTAAGCCAATTCTAAATAAATATCACTTTGACGGATTAGAAATCAGCCGGAAACTAAGTGTTAAGGATTTAGGCGTATATTTTAATCATAAAATGATACTATCAGAACACATTGATTATGTTATTAATAAAGCCTATAAAAATCTTGATTTTGTTCTTCGCATCTGTAACCATTCACGAATATGAATGCAATTAAAATGGTTTATTTTGCGTATGTAAGCAATGTTTTGGAATATGCTAGTTCGATATGGTCTCCACAGTACAATGTCTACAAAAGCCGCCTTGAGCGTATTCAAAAAATATTTGTTAATTACCTTAACTTTCGCTGTCGGAATAAAATCGATACTTAAACAGAGAGTTGCAGTGAGCACGATCTCTTATCTTTGGAACACAGGCGTGTTTTGCTTGACATGGCTTTGTTATATGATATAATAAACAGTAATATGTCCATATCTTGTCTCAAGAATCACCTTTCGTACTCCAAAATTCCGCACCCGCAATACTACATTGTTACAGACTCCCTGGCATCATTCAAACTACTGTCGAAACTGTTCATTATATGTACGAGCGAGCCGCGAAAGAACAGTTCTTTCGCGGCTCGCTCGTACATATAATGAACAATTTGGACACATTGACCTCTTTGCGAAATCTTTAAAGATTACATCAAGAAAACTATTAAGAAATAGAGCAGTTGAAGTTAAAATCACATACAATCATATATCCTCTCTTTTATTTTTTCTATATGTAATTTTTGAGGCTACTAATATAAATATAAGTACTTAAATTGTTTTATTTAATATATATTATAATTAATTATTTATATTATGTTCATATATTTATACATTTTATTTGTGTGTGTATGTACATAAGTATGTATACAACGTGTCCCAAAATTCAACGATAAGCCAACACCGCAGGATAGACCTGCCACGGACTAATCGGGGAAAAAAAGAAAAAAAAATATATCCCAATTATATTTTAAGTTATATAAAAAAAATGAAATACTTAAGAAATTGAGACCGTTTATGATATTTTTCACTACCATGACCACAATTTTTTAAATATTTTTTTTTTTTATAGGCAACCTGAATAGTACTTCTATCTACCACAATTCTTAAAAACTTCAGAATAACTCTTGTTTAATCACGAAAATTAATGAAACTTATTTTATTCCCTAAATTTTTTGAAGACTTTTACTTTTAACCAAATTTAACTTATCGTGGTGTAAAAAAAGTATGAACACTAGTATGGCAAGTTTTTTAAAAATTGACGCAACTAACCAACATTCCAAAATGGTAAAATACTCTAGTAAAACAAGTTATAAAAAAATATGGGCCTATTATTTCTAAACAGGAGCCAAATTCCTTAAATTGTAATTGTCAGTAATCACTTTTACTACATGCCCAAAATGGGTTCCTGTTACAATTTCTAGGAATTCGAATGGGGCATTAATACCTGAGATTTTGAGTGAGATTGAGAGGTTCTATGGGCAGCTGTACACGTCATCGTTGGAGCCACACGCAAGTGTGAGTAACGATCCAAGAGCGAGTCTTGTCCGACACTATTCCGAAGATATCCCGGACGTCAGTCTGAGCGAGATTAGAATGGCTCTCCAGCACCTTAAAAACGGCAAGGCCCCAGGCGAGGATGGAATTACAGCGGAGCTTCTGAAAGCGGGTGGAAGACCGGTACTTGAAGTCCTTCAGAAGCTCTTTAATTCCGTCCTCCATGGTGGCATAACACCGGAGGCGTGGAGCAGAAGTGCGGTGGTCTTGTTCTTCAAGAAAGGTGACAACGCTCTCTTGAAGAACTACAGACCGATTTCCCTTCTGAGCCGCGTCTACATGCTGTTTTCGAGAGTCATTACGAATCGTCTTGCGCGCAGACTTGACGACTTCCAGCCTCCCGAACAAGCCGGTTTCCGAAAGGGCTTTAGCACCATAGACCACATACATACCCTACGGCAAATTGTACAGAAGTCCGAAGAGTACAATTTGCCACTATGTCTGGCGTATGTGGACTATGAGAAAGCCTTTGATTCTGTCGAAATTTGGGCGGTGCTGCAGTCCCTTCAGCGGTGCCAAGTTGACTGTCGGTATATCGAAGTGCTGAAGTGTTTGTACAGTAGGGCTACGATGGCTATCCGAGTACAGAACCAGAGTACGAAACCCATCCAATTGCAGAGAGGTGTAAGACAGGGTGATGTTATATCCCCGAAACTCTTCACCGCTGCATTGGAAGACGTTTTCAAGCTTCTGGACTGGAAAGGATGCGGTATTAACATCAATGGCGAGTACATCACTCACCTTCGATTTGCCGACGATATAGTCCTTATGGCAGAATCGCTGGAGGACCTAAGCACTATGCTCAATGACCTCAATAGTGTCTCCCAACGGATAGGTCTTAAGATGAACATGGACAAAACAAAGATCATGTTTAATGTCCATGTCACACCTATGCCGGTAGTTGTTGGGAGCACTAAGCTCGAAGTTGTTGACGAGTATGTTTACCTGGGACAAATAGTCCGACTAGGTAAGTCCAACTTCGACCGAGAGGTCAATCGACGGATTCAACTCGGCTGGGCAGCGTTCGGGAAGCTACGACACATCTTCTCGTCAGACATACCTCAAAACCTTAAAACGAAATTGTACAACCAGTGCGTGTTGCCAGTGATGACTTACGGAACTGAGACGTGGTCCTTCACTGCTGGCCGTATGAGGAAGCTCAAGGTCGCTCAGCGAGCTATGGAGAGGGCTATGCTCGGAGTTTCTCTGCGTGATAAACTTAGGAATAAGGATATCCGCAGTAGAACCAGAGTAACCGACATAGCCCAACGGATTAGTAAGCTGAAGTGGCAGTGGGCCGGCCATATAGCTCGAAGAACCGACAACCGATGGGGAAGAAAGGTTCTCGAGTGGCAGCCTCGTACCGGTAGGCGAAGTGTAGGGCGTCCCCCCACGAGATGGAGTGACGACCTGGTAAGACATGCAGGAAGTCGATGGATGCAGGTGGCTCAGGACCGTGCTTTGTGGCATTCTTTGGGGGAGGCCTATGTTCAGCAGTGGACTTGTGAAGGGCTGTAATGATGATGATTAATACCTTAGATGTTAGAGATAGATAGATAGATAGAGATATTTACGTTAAAAAGAGACAACAACAGGGCAGGTAGAGAAGCTGTTATTATTCTCAGCAAGTCGGTTCAGTACGCTCTGCTCCTTTGTTTACTGCGCACCGTTCCCAATTCAACTTACGTGGCCCTCGTACATACTATCGACTTTTGGCTTGGCTTTTTGGACTAGAATCGACCTGCAAACTTAACTGACCTGGCATTATTTGGACTGGAAGTGATCTGCAAACTGAACTGACCTGGCATTATCTTGGACTACGATTGTGTGTTTTGTGATTTAGAGTTCTGGCGCATTTTGGACTGTTGGGCGTTTAACATGCCGCAACCGTATACGCCGCAGGAATACGCTAATATTCATTTAATCTATGGAGAATGCCGATGTAATGCTAACGCTGCTAGCAGACTGTATCGAGAAAGATACCCAAATGATCAAAAATATCCTGATTATCGAGTGTTTATTAATGTGCATCAAGCGTTTTCAGAGGGTCGTATGCCATCCAATAGGAGAAGCGCTGGAAGACCTAGATTGGATCGTGATGAAGAAGTTCTCAATGAGATAGAAAATGACTCGACTAATTCGGTACGTTCCATAGAAGAAGCTACAGGAATCCCGAAAAGTTCTGTACATCGAATATTAAAACGTCACAAGCTTCACCCATATCACTACAGGCGTGTGCAGACGTTATTACCGCGGGACTATCCGCTACGGGTCACATTTTGCCGTGTAATGCTGCAAAGGCACAGTGAAGATCCCCACTTCCTAGACAAAATTCTATGGTCGGATGAAACAACGTGCAAGAAAGATGGGTATTTAAATCTTCACAGCCTACATAGTTGGCGTAATGAAAATCCACACTTGATGAGACAAGACAAATCCCAATATCAATTCAAGGTTAACCTATGGACCGGCATATTAAATGGAAAAGTAATTGGGCCCTTTGAGTTACAAGGAAACTTAGATGGCAATAGTTATTTAAACTTTTTACAAAATGACTTGCAAGAATTGTAAAACGAGGTGCCCTTAAGTGATATTTAAAACATGTGGTTCCAAAATGATGGTTGCCCAGCACATTATGCCCGTCCTGTGCGAGAATATTTAAATCAAGAGTATCCAGGGCGTTGGATCGGGCGACTTGGTCCTGTCTTATGGCCACCCCGTTCACCCGATTTGAACCCCCTGGACTTCTTCTATTGGGGTTGTCTTAAAAACAGGGTCTACTCAAAACCCATTGTGATATTGGACGAGCTTCGTCGAAATATCACTCAGGCTGCTGATTACATTAATAGCAGAAGATATGCAAGACAAATAAAACGATCATTTTTAAGGCGATGTCGTGCATGTATTAATGCTGGTGGCAAACAGTTCGAACATTTGCTATAATGTTAATAACTTAATAAATTACACGTGAAACTGTTTGTAATATTTGTTTTGAAATATTAAACATTTTTCAAGAACTAATACTTTTATTACACCCGACCGTTATTTGGCCCTTGTTAAAAAATAATAGGCCCATATTTTTTTATAACTTGTTTTCCTAGAGTATTATACCATTTTGGAATGTTGGTTAGTTGCGTCAATTTTTAAAAAAACTTGCCATACTAGTGTTCATACTTTTTTTACACCACGATAAGTTAAATTTGGTTAAAAGTAAAAGTCTTCAAAAAATTTAGGGAATAAAATAAGTTTCATTAATTTTCGTGATTAAACAAGAGTTATTCTGGAGTTTTTATGAATTGTGGTAGATAGCAGTACTATTCAGGTTGCCTATAAAAAGAAAAGAAAAAAATATTTAAAAAATTGTGGTCATGGTAGTGAAAAATATTATAAACGGTTTCAATTTCTGAAGAATTTCATTTTTTTTATATAACTTAAAATATAATTGGGATATATTTTTTTTTCTTTTTTTCCCCGATTAGTCCGGGGCAGGTCTATCCTCCGGTGTTGGCTTATCGTTGAATTTTGGGACACGTTGTATATATATATATATATATATAAAGGTAATGTAAAATATCATTCTACCTGACTCTCTCTCCTGATCTGTAAACTTATGACCACCTTCATTACATTGAATTGCTTTTAATTTTGCTTATAATTTATGTATTAAATTATTCTTCTTTCCTTTTGTTCCAACAACAATACACCTACAATCAAGTAATATAAGGGAAACCTGTTATTGACCATGCTTTTAGTTTGTTACATTAATGTTAATATTTACTATATACGCTGTTGGTTTTCTAAATAAATTAAATAAATAAATAAATAATTATTTGTAGTATTTTTATACATTACACATTTTGTGTGTGTGTATATGTACATATGTATGTATGTGTATATGTTTATGTAATATACATAATTAAAGACACTTTCTGTGTGACCACATACAAGAGTATTACAGACGTTTAGAGTACCCCAAGTAGGTATTAATTATATTTCATAGTTATTAATCTTTACACGGAGATCGTATTATTAAAATCGAAATATCAAACACGTGTATATAACAATAGTTGAGATTTTATTCCTTTTTTAAACAAAATAAAAACTTTTTCAACATGTTAACCGCTGGCCAGCTAATTAAAGACAGTGTGTTTTTCGTGTTCTAAATTTAAAATATAATGTTAAAACAATTATGTCATTTTTCATTTGGCGTAAATTTTGACGGTACATAGAATAAAATAAAAAATAGCTTTGTTAAAAATAGAAATTATAAAATTTTATTAATGTTATTATGGGAAAAAACAAAATCTGCGATCCGTCTACAAGGAAGACAATCCTCAAGTTTTATGGCAAAGGTTGTGGTCATATAGGAAGATTGCACATCAGTTAGGATGCTCTAAATATATGGTTATGAATGTTATCCGGCATTTTAAGAACTTTAATACTACTGAAAATGTGCCCAGGAAGACTAGACCTAGAAAAACAACCCACGAGAAGACTCAAGAATAGTGTTGTTGGCAAAAAGGGAACCGTTTAAAGGATCAGAACTGATTCGCTCAGAAATATTTGGTGATGAAAGATTAAGAGGAGTGTCTGCAAGAACGATAAGAAGGCGATTGTGTGAAGCAAACTTATTCGGAAGAATATCTCGTAAGGTGCCACTATTAAAGAAGGAAAACATCCAAGCTAGATTAGTGTTTGCCAAAAAACATGAACACTGGACAGAACGTGAGTGGAAAATGTACTTTTTTCTGATGAAACGAAAATTAATGTGATTACTTCTGATGTAAAAATGTACGTGAGACGTCCTCCTAAAAAAGAAATGGATCCGAAATACACGAAGAAAACAGTAATACGTGGAGGCGAAAACATTAAAGTTTGGGGTTGTTTTTCTGGTCATGATATAGGAACTATCAAGAAAATAGAAGGGAACATGGATAAATTCCCGTACAATAATATTTTAGAGAAAGTCACTTTCCAACACGACAATGACCCAAAATACACAGCAAAAGTTGTCAAAGAATTCCTAAGGAGCCAGTCAGTAACTGTGTTAGATTGGCCACCGTACAGCCCTGACATCAACCCCATTGAAAACTTGTGGTACCGCGTCAAGAAAATACATACATAACATACATAAACACTCACGCCTGTCACCCAGAGGGGTAGCCAGAGACTATGGACTTCCATTTGGCACGATCCTGACAGACCTCTCTCGCTTCCTCCACATCCATATACCTACGCATACACGCTCGTCGGTTAAAGGTACTCTTGATTTGGCCCATTTTCAATATATCGCCAATTTGGTCGATAAACTTTCGCCTAGGGCGACCCTTCCCGACTCTGCCGTTCACCTCTGCAACATAAATTTGCTTTGTCATTCTTTCCTCATTCATTCTTTCTACATGACCAAACCACCGAAGCATTCCTTTCTTAATCCTGGTCACAACATCATCTTGCAAACCACACTCTTCTCTTATTAAACAATTTCTCACTCTGTCCTTCAGATTCATCCCTAACATACTCCTTAATGACCGCATTTCTACAGCATTTATTCTACTCTCGTGCTTCTTCTGCCATACCCAACTTTCACTACCATACATTAAAGTAGGCACTAACACAGCACTGTGAATTGCCATACGTGCCTTTTTGGACACATTCTGACTTTTCACAATAGAGTGTAGAGCCCCATTCACTCTATTTCCTGCATTCACTCGTCTTTCTATATCCTTATCATATCTACCATCCTTGCTAAACACACATCCCAAATACACAAACTCATCTACTTGCTCTACCAACTCTCCTTCTATTCTTATTTCACATATCGTTTTACTTTCTTCTCTTTCAAAAACCATAACTTTCGTCTTACTTGCGTTCACTTTCATTCCCTTTTCTTTTAATGTCCTGTTCATTAATGTAACCATCATTTGCAACTCGGCTGCCGAAGACGCAAGTATGACTTGATCATAGGCGTACAAAAGGCATTTGACGGTTAACTCACCCATTCTTAAACCGCATTCTTCTACTTTCAAATTTTCCAAACAACTGTCCATAAATAGGCTGAACAGCCACGGGGAAGCCACACAGCCCTGTCTGACACCTTTATGGATGCCAAACCAGTCCGAGTAGGCCCCGTTGATCCTGACACAGGCACTAGAGTCCCTATATAGAGACTTCAATGCTTGTATCAGACCAGCGCTCAACCCAAATGTGGTCAGTGTTTGCCATGACACGTTCCTGTCCACTCTATCATAAGCCTTTTCCAAGTCCATAAACGCACAAAAAACTTTCTGGTTTTTGGCCAAAAATTTCTCCGCAATCATGCGCATGTAAAAGACTTGATCCGTACACCCCATCCCCTTTCTAAATCCAGCTTGCACATCCCAAATTTTTCCATCAGTTTCTTCCATAACTCTTTCAATTAGCACCTTAGCATACAGTTTACCCACAATGCTAAGCAAGCTGATGCCACGGTAGTTTTTACAGTCCTGCTGCGACCCCCTTCCCTTATATATTGTGACTATAACGGCTTTGCACCAGTCTTCCGGTACCCGCTTCAGTTCCCAACATAAATTAAACAAGGTGTACAGCAGGCCTGCAACCACACCCTCTCCAGCCCTTAGCATTTCGAGTGATACTCTATCATATCTGGCTGCCTTACCTGCTTTCATGCTTTTCATTGCTTTCATTATTTCATCTACGCTTATCTCCCTACCTCTCTCCACTTCTTCCGGAATTTCTATTTCACTTACTTTAGACGACTCTTCACTCTTAAACACGCTTTCAAAGTATTCCTTCCATCTCTTTAAATTCGAAACTTCATCATTCAGCATGCAGCCATTCTCGTCGTTACTCTCTTATTTATACGTCTAAAGTCTGCCTTTTTTCTTTCTATCTCATCATTCATACCGCCAGAATTACCAGCTTTGGTTGCTAGTGAATCTAGCCATGCCCTCTTCTTTGCTTCAACTTCCATCCGTACCTCATTATCCCACCACAACGTATTACTTTTCCTTTCATTCGTTCTCTTACTTACACCACATACTTCGGTGGCTGTATCCACCAAAACTTTGTTAACATTATTCCATACATTCTTCAAGTCTAAATCATTCATACAAAATTCATTCAACACACTTATATTTTCCCTCAGTCTGCATTTATACTTCTCTTTCACACCTTCATCTTGTAACCTCTCTATTCTTATACGCTGTAACGCAGTGGTAGACACAGATGTCCGATGCCGCCAACGCTTGAATAGACCATTAATTTGGCATAAGACCAAGTAATGGTCCGTCCCTACGTTGGACCCCCGGTAAACCCTTGTATCCACCACTGCGCTCCTTATTCTTCCATCCACAATTATGAAATCTATCATGCTTCTATCATCCCCTCTTTCCCATGTATACATGTGAATCCTTTTATGGCGAAAGAAAGTGTTCGCCACAAAAAGATTATTTTCCACACATATGGTGAGGAGGTCTTCACCATTCTCATTTATTCTTTCATCGCCAAACGCTCCTAATATCCTTTCATAACCAGACCTCTTCACTCCAACCCTTCCAATAAAATCTCCTAACATAATAATACTTTCATTTTCCTTGCATTTCGTCAACACCAGCCTTACCATGTCCCAAAACTGCTCTCGGATATAAGTGGGCTTAGACATATCTGGGGCGTACACCCCAAGCACAAACAACTTCTTTAAGCCCACTTTCATTCGTATCCACAGCAGCCTTGGGCTTACACATTCATACTCTTTCACACATTGACCCATTCTTTCTGAAAGAATGACACCGACTCCCTGGCATGCCCGCTCGGTCTCGTCTACACCAGACCAGTAAGCGGTATACATGCCATGTGCAGTGACATCTCTTCCCTTTCGTTTCGTCTCATTCACACATAAACATCTATTCTTCTATCATTCATCATTTCGCATATTTCATCCATCTTATCATTCATTGCTGCACATAGCCAGACGGGCCTCCACAATCCACTTTTCGCCCCTCCAGGAGACAGGACGTGACGGGTGGCGAACCTCGTCGCCGGTTATCCTCCCGGAGATTCTTCGCACCCCTGCCACATTTAAGGGGCGCCGGGAACTCGGGGCCATTTCTTTAAATTTTTGGCTCATGGTGCGACATAAGGGGTGGTAGATTTATATTAGACAAGAAAAAAGTGGCATCAAAACCACTAACGTACACCAACTTTAAGGTCACAGCTCATTAGAGCCACCCGGCACCCAACCCTCACCGCCTCGCCTCGAGCGGTTCGTATCCTTCGTATGGATTTGTATGGGCCTGCGCTCACTATATCAACTCCGTACCATCACCGGACCGCTCGAGGCGAGGCGGTGAGGGTCGGGTGCCGGGTGGCTCTAATGAGCTGTGACCTTTATGCGGCTTTTAAATAAGCATGGGAACTAACTTCAATTGAAACTTACAATAAATTGATGGCATCAATGCCAAGGCGATGTCGGCCTGTAAAGCCTCGCGTACACCTAATCCGTCATCGGCCGAAGTTTGCTCGGGCGACGACGGCCGAACTCGGACGAACGAATCAAACACTTGTAAAGCAAAGAGAGCGCGTACACAAACACGGCCGTTATCGTCCGATGACGCCCGAAATCGGCCGATCAACCGTCGAATCCGAACTTGTTGGGATTTCTCGCCCGACTGCCGGCGTCTACAGTGCAAGTTGAATGTATTTATACCTAGTTTAATTTAATCATTCTGTATTTATTCTGTTGTTTCGTGTTTTTATCTACCTAAACGACTATGGATAAAGAAAAATTAATTAGTTGTACTTATAATAGACCAACCCTGTGGGATAAACATTCAAGAAACTACAATAATTGGAATGTCCAATGTCGGCAGTACACTGTTGCAGTGTAAGCACATAAACGTCCGAGTTACTTCGTCCGGGTAATTCTGTCCGTCATCGGCCGACAAAATCGGTTTTGGTGTACACGTACCGTTATTGTCGACGTAGACGGTATTAATAACGTGGTTTTTTGTTCTTATGTCTTAAATTTATGAAAATAAAGTTGATTTCAATATTTACAATATTTTTTTTTTATAATTACTTAGTTTGTGCGTCTTTAATTATTTGGCCAAGTCTTTGCTTAGGACATGGTGGTCTAAATGAATAAAAAGTTAAACTGAATAAATATTCGGGACACATGATGGTTTATTTTTAATGTTCAATTCCAACATTTCACAATGAATATCCGAATGATTTTAATATTGTTTCTAGCTCGTAATAAATTTCAACAAGCAAGTAAAGAGTAGATAAGCTTTGTTGTTTTAATATCCCTTAAGGCACACATACATACGGAATTCCGTTTCGGGATTCCGTTTCGATATTCCGACTCGAGATTCCGAACGCAGCAAGTTCATATAAAATCTATGACCTGTCACACACATACGGTAGTTTTCCGTTCGAAATTTTACGGGCAAACGGGATTCCGTATGTGTGTGACCGACCCATTCGGAATTCCGAAACGGAATCCCGAAACGGAATTCCGTATGTATATGGCGGGCCTTAGTGTCTTTAATGTGACCACCACTGAATATATAAAATATCATTTTACCTGACTCTCTCTCCTGATCTGTAAACTTAAGTTGAAATTACATGCTTTTGTCTTTCAATTTGGATGAAGCAACCAAATTGATCCATGTAAACTTATAAGTGAATCATTGAATGTCATTGAATGTTGTCGTTCTACGGACATGCTCAATATTTTCACTTTTAGCGTTCAATCTTCAACGCGGATGAATGAGAAATGAATGTGTAAACACAAGAATTGAACGATTCACTTTTACAGTCAATCGTGCGCGCCGCAGTGTCGAGGAAGGGCGTATTTTTGGACAATACGTACCTACCTACTACATACCTACGAAATGGTTTTCAAATGGCAGGAAGAACACACGCCTCTGTTCTTGGAACATTTTAAAAAGTATACGTGTCTATGGAATTATAAAACGGAGGGTTATAAAAACCGAGATTGTCGTGGAAATGCTATTAAATCGCTAATTGAAGATTTGAACATTAGCGGTGTAACCGAAGAAGACATAAAATTAAAAATTAAAAGTATACGTACCCGTTATACTTGTGAATTAGCGAAAATAAAACGATCGACCAAAAGCGGTTGTTCCACAGATGATATTTATGTTCCAAAGTTGTTTTGGTTTAAACAAGCGAAGGCACATCTAACACATTCGTAAGTACGAGTACCTACAATTTAAATTAATATATTAAACGCATGCGAAGCTGGAGCGAACCGCTAGTCTACACTAATATTATAGAGAGGAAAGATTCGATTAGTTGTTCGTTTGTATTGAATAGGCTCCGAAACTAATGGGCAGATTTCAAAAAAAAATTCACCTTTAAAATGCTACACTAAACCTGAGTAACATAGGCTACTTTTTAACCGACTACGATGGAGTCCAACAGGAGGGTAATGTGTTCATACTTGTTGCGATAGCCGACATCCACGCGGGCGGAGCCGCGGTTAAAAGCTAGTATTTAAATAAAACACAATAGTTATTACAAGCTTTTAAACAATCTTACACAAATACATATAACAGATTGAAAATTATTCTACTCTTCTTATCTTCAATTGCCATGGGACAATGTCAGTAGTGTTGAATTTTTCTGCAAACATATTTCGCACTCTGCGGGCGTTTTCAGTATGATTTCCTAGCCTGGTTTGCGGTACGCCCACAACCGCTTCGGATGGTACTTGTGGCCATTCTCCTGGGATAATACATCCCTTTTCCCAATCCTCTCTCTCAAGTGAATGTTTTAAGTTAATATTGGGAGTTGTTTTTCTAAGCCAGTTATGAAGAGCGCACGTTGTTTTTACTAGCTGTTCAACTTTTGACACATTGAATGGGATGGGTTTTTCAAATATTCTAAATTTTGATACTAATATGCCAAATGCATTTTCGACTACGCGTCTTGCTCTGCATAGCCGATAGTTGAAAACTTTGTGTTTTTCGTTGAATTCCCCTCTTGTATTATATGGTTTCAAAATATTTGTTTTAAGAGGAAACGCATCATCTGCTACGAAAACACCTTCATTTGGTATGTTTAATAGATTTGCGGTTATCGCTTCATTCAATGTTGATTTTTCAAAAACGCAAGCATCATTTGCTCTTCCATTAGTTCCCACATCTATGTAAATGAAATTATAATTGGCGTCTACAACAGCGAATAAAATAATACTGAATTTTTTTTTGTAATCAAAATACTCAGAAGCACTATTTGGCGGGCATCTTATCTTTACTAGCTTTCCATCCATGGCTCCACAGCAGTTTGGAAAATTCCACATCTTGTAAAAACTATTCATTATCTTTCTCCATTGACAGAATATGAAAACACAGAGAAGAGTCAGGAAACTCCTCAAGCAAAAGATAGCGGACATTCTCAGACCTCAAAAGATGAACAGCCTCTCGCGAATAAATCTCATGCGCCGAGAAACCGGAAAAGATGTAGTGATACGCCAAGAGACAAGGCTATAAAGCAGTTGAAAATCATTAGCGATGATGCTAAAAATAACACCGAAGATGAATTTGACTTATTCTGTAGAAGTTTGGCTGTGCAGTTAAAGCGAATGCCACTACATCGAGCTTTGATTTGTCAACAGAAATTACAAGAAGTCATGGTGCAGGAACGGCTACAGTTCATTAATACATCCCCTTATGATTCTACGCGTTCATCATCGTTGTCACATAGTTCTTATACCTACGAAATGTCTCCAGATACTTATCAACATGAGCAATATCCTTCGTCCATTTCTCAGTTCCAATTGGCACCTATTCAAACTTATGATCATCATGAGGTCCAAATACCCATAAACACTCAACAAATTAGTGAGATACTGCCCACAACTCAAGAAAATAATACTTCGGATTTGCTCCAAACAGCTATGAGAAACATGTTGTGAAATATTAAAAAAATACACTTTTACTTAATTCATTTGTTTTACTTACACTATATTTTACTGACCTCAATAAAATCTCGTAGTACTATCCATATCGCTTCATACCCTGCTTCGAAAAAGGATGATATTGAGCATCTCGGTACTCTGTATAATGCTTCCAATGATCCAAAACAATCCCCAGTAGCAAGATGTCTGAGAATGATTTGCAATTTCAGTCTTGCGGGCAAAGCATCCCTCATCATAGTATTTTCTTTCTGAATTAACGGTGTAACCATTGTAAGAAGTTCATCAAATTTGCTTCATTCATGCGAAGATGATTGAAGTATGCATCTGGATTATCTTCTGCCAATTCTCTCAATAGACGGTTTGACGCTCCTAAGGCTTGCCTTCTTAATACCCATGATTGCACCCACCAACGACGGCGTTTCTTTAGCTTCTTTTTCGATAATTATTTTATTAAATGATCACATATTTTTGCAACTCCTAAACGTACGATCTCATTCGACGACATCTTTCGAAGAATATGTGTTGAACAGTTCATTTTCCAGATACCGTGTAAACAGCATTCCTTTCATTTCTGCTCCATTCAACCAAAGTGATTCAATTTGATTGAACCGTGTATTTTCACCTTTATGACCACCTTCATTACATTGAATTGCTTATAATTTATCTATTAGATTGTTCTTCTTTCATTTTCCTCCAAAAACAATATACCTGCCTTCAAGCAATATAAGGGAAACCTGTTATTGGCCACACTTTTAGTTTGTTACATTAATGTTAATATTTACTACATACGCTGTTAGTTTTCTGAATAAATTAAATAAATAAATATCAACTACCTTTAAATATGTCAACTACCTTACAAACTATTTATTAAATTACCTACCCATCTTATTGTCTATAATAATCTAACACGTGCGTAGTAAAGTAGTAGTCGTTAGATATTTATAAATGACAATCAGTTAAAATAATGCATTATCACGCATTCTGAAATTAAAACATAAAAAGGACAGAATGTTTGAGATTTCTTTCAAATTAATTTTTCTTCACCAGAAACAGAAAACAGAACCATTTGCCTATATTACTTATTCTGAACCTTCTCTACGTATTTTATAAAACAACCCTGTATAAATCAGCAAGCTGTAAAAAAACCTTACAAAGGCAGTAAACAGACACAGTACATTTGAAACTAAAAACTCGCACAATAATTGTGCGAAATTTATTTTCACCAAATTTAAATACCTACATCCCAAATCAGCTATTAAAAATATAAAATAAGTAATATAAGAGCCAATGATGAAAGAGGCCTAATTGATATAATCGTGCTCAGAGAGAACCAACTCATGCGTCTTTAAAACTTCTTTTATGAGAAGTCAACTAACAATATTCAGAAAGTCATAATTCAGAATGTTATTAATCATAGAGCAACACGTGCCATCAGCAAACCGGAGTGAAATAGCCACAGCAAACATAGCGTTTTTTCTCCATAAAGAACTGTATATGATTTTTATGGGGAAAAAACTGCGCACACAAAAACAGTCGTCGGCCTCTACGAAATTCACATTACAATTAAAACAATAATCTAACAATTTCACACACATTTACATACATTATAACAGTATTGCTCGGTGACAGTGACAACCCGGATACAGACTGAGATCAGTCGCTCGACCGATCCGCATATTATGTAAGGGCGAGCGGCCTGTGTAGGTAAGCAAATCCGCAACAACACGACAGTTTTCACTGTAATTTTTTAAGTTTAAAAAGAAGTACATAAATAGCAATAATGTGATAAAAAATTATTTAATTAAGAAAGGTCACGCCACCTTTTTTTAAATATGACTTTTTGCAACAAAAAAACGGAACGATTCCTCATTTTGTAGGGTGTCAATTCAGCCGCACAACTAGATTTAGTCTAGTGAGCAGTACGTCTGCAACTAGTTTTATTGTACGCAGGCCCAGGGCAGATTTAGTTCCATTCCATTAAGTATGCGCTAGTGTCGCATTTATTGTTTATGCCATCTTGAATGTCAATGTTAAAGCATTACATATGTCAGTGCATGTCAGTCTTGTATTGTGTGCTCTTGATAAAGAGTAATTGTGTTCTGTGATTGTGTGAATTGAAGTCTGCCGGTATACTTTGTTTTCTCCTCGGTTTATACCTTGAGTCAAGATCTCAAAGTTCACCTGCATCCTTACCCAATCAGTTATTGTGAGTGTGTCTAACGTAGAACGCTACACGATGTCGAAATTGCGGAAGTATTGTGTTGCAATGCCAAGAACACAACACATCGCCTTTTTAACTTTCCAAAGGACGATAAATTACGGGAATTGTGATTGTCTTTCTTGGTGCCTGTTAATACGACGCTCAGCGGTTTCCCTAAGGAACAATTTTTAAATAGATATGTGTGCCCAAAAGCACTTTGACAGACAGCAGTTTGACAATATGGGTAACCGTTTTGCCCATGGTTATCCGTGCTTATTTACTGCAAAGGAAATTATGCACGGCATTTCTTTGGACTCTTCGAGTAAGTTGATTTTAAGTAATAGATATTTGTATTACTAACTGATGTATCAATTACAATGTTTTTATTTGCTGTTAGTAGATAAGCCCACTAAAGTTAAACTTTGTGTATTTCTAGCTGCTCACGCTCTGAGTAATCACAACTATGGTTTACAACTAGCTGTCAACTAGTTGTTAGAAGATACAACTAATTTCACTAATAATACCGTAATAAGTGCACCAACATATTGTGAAGCAGTGTACTGTAAAGGATTATTATCACTTGATACTGAGATAATTGAAGACATGGCTTAAAGAACAAGCATTCAAGCCAAAATTCTTAATAAAAATAACATATATAGCTAGCTACATATTTATTTATCTATGCATAGAGAAACAGGGGACCCACAGGTGGACTGGATGGAGTAGCCATAAGCAGGTGAAGCAGGCGTTCCTCTCTGTCATAACATATGTCCACGTGGTCCTATGCGTACAATCATAGATAACTGCATACCAGTCAGAGACAGATAGGACAGTTCTGTAGTTGACGGTTAGTTCCAATGAATTCGGAAAGCGCTAGTGTCGTATACTAATGCCAACTAAGTCTAATATTCAAGTGTTGATATCGATAGTTTAGTGATGCACAGGTAAAACGTCGATATGCAAGGATTATTTTCTTATTTTAAAAGTTCAGCGAATACATATATGTTCTACGTATTCAGTCTTAAATTTGAGTAAATACATCTCAAATTTTATATTTTTTCATTTATTTTCAACCTTTGGATTAAATTTGGATTTGAATGTCGTGTCATTTTGCCAAAACTTTTATTAAATAACAGGTAATGGTTTAGATTCTTAGCAGCATAAAATCTTTCTGAAAATTGCTTTTCAAGCTTATTTTCCTCGACAGCAATATTTTTCATTCTTCTTATGAAGCATATGCAGTCTCTGTTCAGTTAATTGACTGTAAAAGAATAATATAAAATTATACAATTTAGTTCGTAATTTGCAGGAGCAAGCTACGAACTATGTTTAGGAAGTTAGCAATACTTTACGACCAAAAGTTGACTAAAAATAACTAGAACTATTCTTCTTCATCATGATCAGCATGTAAAGGTCTACTAAAAACATAACAAACATTGACTGCATCATTGGTCTAGTGGTTGTCAACGGGATGACTGATCATGACATTTTATTATTATTGAAATGTATCAATGAATATATAAAATTGAATACATAATTACTGTTACCTACCATCAGTTTTAAAATTTGTGGATTCTTCAATTGGCGGTCCCTTTTCAACATTACATTTCAAAACATAATTATGACCACTAATGTGATCTTATGCTGAAAAAAGAATAAATAAACTAAGAATCTATTTTAACAGTGGGAAATTAATTATTAAGCACTGAAAGCATAGTTTTAAGTAATGTTAGTAAGAAAACGGAAATTACTTCTACAATAAGAAAAAATAATGTTATTTGCATCGCTCTCACAGTTAGATTACAGATTAGATTACGGTATTATTATATACCTTTTGCGGCCGCCATCTTGGATTTACATTTCGACAACCCTATCGGTTTCAACACCCTCGAAAACCATGAAAATGTCACCCATGACAAAAAATTATACTACCTACTTTTAGTAGGTACAACTATTATTTATTCTGTGCTTTTAAATATTGTAATAAAAAAATCTCTTATTATTATTATAATCAAGTATTTAAGAAATTTGGTTATTTGTATATTGTGTATTTGTACAGCGATCTTTTTGAGCCGCTGCAAACAACCGTAACAATGTCCACTCACGACGGCGACTGAAGCCAAAGCCGAACTAAATTACTAAACTACTCTGTAGCTGTAGCTCCCCATTTACAGAAATAATTTACATACGTGGCTACCAAATCAACGAAAATTTCGCCATTTTGGAGCCGAAAAAAATTAATTATAGCTAAACTAAACAAAATTACACTGCTACATTCAGTGGCTTCCCACATGATAGATGAAGAGATTAAAAAATAGATTGAGTTAAACAATTTATATTTATAAAAGTTATGGTGTTTACAAGCCACAGGGACATGATAAATCCACACTATAAGCCACTAAAACCCTTTTTTTATTTAAAAATAGCAATAGATCGATTTAAAAAAATTATTAATAAGTTCAACAATCATTTATCTTTCTAACAATGTGTTTTTTGAATCATTTATATGTATAATATGATTGCTAGATACGATTTTATTCGATAAAACGTTGGAATCTTAATTTTTAGGCGATAGTAGAACATACCAGACTTGCGCTCGCAACTAACTTCCCAGCCGCTATAAAGTCAATATATATGATATAATTCACGCAACCTGGACGCATACCATTGGGGCTGGTTCGATGTGGTGCAGGAAAAAACCACTGGGAAAAGCTTAGGGGAGACTTCGGCCTAGTAGTGGGACAGCATGGGCTGGACAAAAAAATCATACGTAGCCTAATACATTGCCTATAATGGTGGTTTCGTTGATCTCTGCAGAGGAGAAAAAAAATGCATGCGTCGACCCAGGGACGCACGAATGAAGTGCTTATGTGCAGATTGCCGTCGTTACGAAAAAACGTTAGCTCGTTACACGAACTCAGTATAATATTCTGGTGCACGTCGTATACGTGTTCTGAAAAGAAAGGAGTTAAAGCTCCAATCAAGTGCTCTTTCCTTGGTCTCTTCGCTCGCTTTTGACTGTTGCTTCACCATATCTTAAAGCAATTACAGTTTTAAAACTTTCCTATTCTGACTTGAACGTAAGATTTATTTATTTATCATCTCAATACAACTATTATTACAGAATTAACCCAATGCAATAGTGTAGTGATCTAATATTTGTTTATTATATATATACCTATGAGATGGACAATACGTCACAATTTATATAGCATCGATACTGATTATATCGACAAAAACAACGCTATTTCTTGTGGGTGGAGTCGTCTCCATATTTGAGAAACACTTGACTTCAGATCACATGACCACATGCCATATCCCCTATTTTTCTTATATCAATGTCCTAGTCCTAGTTTTATTCTGGTTTTTTATTTGCAATTGCCATGGGACAATGTCAGTAGTGTTGAATTTTTCTGCAAACATATTTCGCACTCTGCGGGCATTTTCAGTATGATTTCCTAGCCTGGTTTGCGGTACGCCCACAACCGCTTCGGATGGTACTTGTGGCCATTCTCCTGGGATAATACATCCCTTTTCCCAATCCTCTCTCTCAAGTGAATGTTTTAAGTTAATATTGGGAGTTGTTTTTCTAAGCCAGTTATGAAGAGCCCACGTTGTTTTTACTAGCTGTTCAACTTTTGACACAGTGAATGGGATGGGTTTTTCAAATATTCTAAATTTTGATACTAATATGCCAAATGCATTTTCGACTACGCGTCTTGCTCTGCATAGCCGATAGTTGAAAACTTTGTGTTTTTCGTTGAATTCCCCTCTTGTATTATATGGTTTCAAAATATTTGTTTTAAGAGGAAACGCATCATCTGCTACGAAAACACCTTCATTTGGTATGTTTAATAGATTTGCGGTTATCGCTTCATTCAATGTTGATTTTTCAAAAACGCAAGCATCATTTGCTCTTCCATTAGTTCCCACATCTATGTAAATGAAATTATAATTGGCGTCTACAACAGCGAATAAAATAATACTGAATTTTTTTTTGTAATCAAAATACTCAGAAGCACTATTTGGCGGGCATCTTATCTTTACTAGCTTTCCATCCATGGCTCCACAGCAGTTTGGAAAATTCCACATCTTGTAAAAACTATTCATTATCTTTCTCCATTGACAGAATATGAAAACACAGAGAAGAGTCAGGAAACTCCTCAAGCAAAAGATAGCGGACATTCTCAGACCTCAAAAGATGAACAGCCTCTCGCGAATAAATCTCATGCGCCGAGAAACCGGAAAAGATGTAGTGATACGCCAATAGACAAGGCTATTAAGCAGTTGAAAATCATTAGCGATGATGCTAAAAATAACACCGAAGATGAATTTGACTTATTCTGTAGAAGTTTGGCTGTGCAGTTAAAGCGAATGCCACTACATCGAGCTTTGATTTGTCAACAGAAATTACAAGAAGTCATGGTGCAGGAACGGCTGCAGTTCATTAATACATCCCCTTATGATTCTACGCGTTCATCATCGTTGTCACATAGTTCTTATACCTACGAAATGTCTCCAGATACTTATCAACATGAGCAATATCCTTCGTCCATTTCTCAGTTCCAATTGGCACCTATTCAAACTTATGATCATCATGAGGTCCAAATACCCATAAACACTCAACAAATTAGTGAGATACTGCCCACAACTCAAGAAAATAATACTTCGGATTTGCTCCAAACAGCTATGAGAAACATGTTGTGAAATATTAAAAAAATACACTTTTACTTAATTCATTTGTTTTACTTACACTATATTTTACTGACCTCAATAAAATCTCGTAGTACTATCCATATCGCTTCATACCCTGCTTCGAAAAAGGATGATATTGAGCATCTCGGTACTCTGTATAATGCTTCCAATGATCCAAAACAATCCCCAGTAGCAAGATGTCTGAGAATGATTTGCAATTTCAGTCTTGCGGGCAAAGCATCCCTCATCATAGTATTTTCTTTCTGAATTAACGGTGTAACCATTGTAAGAAGTTCATCAAATTTGCTTCATTCATGCGAAGATGATTGAAGTATGCATCTGGATTATCTTCTGCCAATTCTCTCAATAGACGGTTTGACGCTCCTAAGGCTTGCCTTCTTAATACCCATGATTGCACCCACCAACGACGGCGTTTCTTTAGCTTCTTTTTCGATAATTATTTTATTAAATGATCACATATTTTTGCAACTCCTAAACGTACGATCTCATTCGACGACATCTTTCGAAGAATATGTGTTGAACAGTTCATTTTCCAGATACCGTGTAAACAGCATTCCTTTCATTTCTGCTCCATTCAACCAAAGTGATTCAATTTGATTGAACCGTGTATTTTCACCTTTATGACCACCTTCATTACATTGAATTGCTTATAATTTATCTATTAGATTGTTCTTCTTTCATTTTCCTCCAAAAACAATATACCTGCCTTCAAGCAATATAAGGGAAACCTGTTATTGGCCACACTTTTAGTTTGTTACATTAATGTTAATATTTACTACATACGCTGTTAGTTTTCTGAATAAATTAAATAAATAAATATCAACTACCTTTAAATATGTCAACTACCTTACAAACTATTTATTAAATTACCTACCCATCTTATTGTCTATAATAATCTAACACGTGCGTAGTAAAGTAGTAGTCGTTAGATATTTATAAATGACAATCAGTTAAAATAATGCATTATCACGCATTCTGAAATTAAAACATAAAAAGGACAGAATGTTTGAGATTTCTTTCAAATTAATTTTTCTTCACCAGAAACAGAAAACAGAACCATTTGCCTATATTACTTATTCTGAACCTTCTCTACGTATTTTATAAAACAACCCTGTATAAATCAGCAAGCTGTAAAAAAACCTTACAAAGGCAGTAAACAGACACAGTACATTTGAAACTAAAAACTCGCACAATAATTGTGCGAAATTTATTTTCACCAAATTTAAATACCTACATCCCAAATCAGCTATTAAAAATATAAAATAAGTAATATAAGAGCCAATGATGAAAGAGGCCTAATTGATATAATCGTGCTCAGAGAGAACCAACTCATGCGTCTTTAAAACTTCTTTTATGAGAAGTCAACTAACAATATTCAGAAAGTCATAATTCAGAATGTTATTAATCATAGAGCAACACGTGCCATCAGCAAACCGGAGTGAAATAGCCACAGCAAACATAGCGTTTTTTCTCCATAAAGAACTGTATATGATTTTTATGGGGAAAAAACTGCGCACACAAAAACAGTCGTCGGCCTCTACGAAATTCACATTACAATTAAAACAATAATCTAACAATTTCACACACATTTACATACATTATAACAGTATTGCTCGGTGACAGTGACAACCCGGATACAGACTGAGATCAGTCGCTCGACCGATCCGCATATTATGTAAGGGCGAGCGGCCTGTGTAGGTAAGCAAATCCGCAACAACACGACAGTTTTCACTGTAATTTTTTAAGTTTAAAAAGAAGTACATAAATAGCAATAATGTGATAAAAAATTATTTAATTAAGAAAGGTCACGCCACCTTTTTTTAAATATGACTTTTTGCAACAAAAAAACGGAACGATTCCTCATTTTGTAGGGTGTCAATTCAGCCGCACAACTAGATTTAGTCTAGTGAGCAGTACGTCTGCAACTAGTTTTATTGTACGCAGGCCCAGGGCAGATTTAGTTCCATTCCATTAAGTATGCGCTAGTGTCGCATTTATTGTTTATGCCATCTTAAATGTCAATGTTAAAGCATTACATATGTCAGTGCATGTCAGTCTTGTATTGTGTGCTCTTGATAAAGAGTAATTGTGTTCTGTGATTGTGTGAATTGAAGTCTGCCGGTATACTTTGTTTTCTCCTCGGTTTATACCTTGAGTCAAGATCTCAAAGTTCACCTGCATCCTTACCCAATCAGTTATTGTGAGTGTGTCTAACGTAGAACGCTACACGATGTCGAAATTGCGGAAGTATTGTGTTGCAATGCCAAGAACACAACACATCGCCTTTTTAACTTTCCAAAGGACGATAAATTACGGGAATTGTGATTGTCTTTCTTGGTGCCTGTTAATACGACGCTCAGCGGTTTCCCTAAGGAACAATTTTTAAATAGATATGTGTGCCCAAAAGCACTTTGACAGACAGCAGTTTGACAATATGGGTAACCGTTTTGCCCATGGTTATCCGTGCTTATTTACTGCAAAGGAAATTATGCACGGCATTTCTTTGGACTCTTCGAGTAAGTTGATTTTAAGTAATAGATATTTGTATTACTAACTGATGTATCAATTACAATGTTTTTATTTGCTGTTAGTAGATAAGCCCACTAAAGTTAAACTTTGTGTATTTCTAGCTGCTCACGCTCTGAGTAATCACAACTATGGTTTACAACTAGCTGTCAACTAGTTGTTAGAAGATACAACTAATTTCACTAATAATACCGTAATAAGTGCACCAACATATTGTGAAGCAGTGTACTGTAAAGGATTATTATCACTTGATACTGAGATAATTGAAGACATGGCTTAAAGAACAAGCATTCAAGCCAAAATTCTTAATAAAAATAACATATATAGCTAGCTACATATTTATTTATCTATGCATAGAGAAACAGGGGACCCACAGGTGGACTGGATGGAGTAGCCATAAGCAGGTGAAGCAGGCGTTCCTCTCTGTCATAACATATGTCCACGTGGTCCTATGCGTACAATCATAGATAACTGCATACCAGTCAGAGACAGATAGGACAGTTCTGTAGTTGACGGTTAGTTCCAATGAATTCGGAAAGCGCTAGTGTCGTATACTAATGCCAACTAAGTCTAATATTCAAGTGTTGATATCGATAGTTTAGTGATGCACAGGTAAAACGTCGATATGCAAGGATTATTTTCTTATTTTAAAAGTTCAGCGAATACATATATGTTCTACGTATTCAGTCTTAAATTTGAGTAAATACATCTCAAATTTTATATTTTTTCATTTATTTTCAACCTTTGGATTAAATTTGGATTTGAATGTCGTGTCATTTTGCCAAAACTTTTATTAAATAACAGGTAATGGTTTAGATTCTTAGCAGCATAAAATCTTTCTGAAAATTGCTTTTCAAGCTTATTTTCCTCGACAGCAATATTTTTCATTCTTCTTATGAAGCATATGCAGTCTCTGTTCAGTTAATTGACTGTAAAAGAATAATATAAAATTATACAATTTAGTTCGTAATTTGCAGGAGCAAGCTACGAACTATGTTTAGGAAGTTAGCAATACTTTACGACCAAAAGTTGACTAAAAATAACTAGAACTATTCTTCTTCATCATGATCAGCATGTAAAGGTCTACTAAAAACATAACAAACATTGACTGCATCATTGGTCTAGTGGTTGTCAACGGGATGACTGATCATGACATTTTATTATTATTGAAATGTATCAATGAATATATAAAATTGAATACATAATTACTGTTACCTACCATCAGTTTTAAAATTTGTGGATTCTTCAATTGGCGGTCCCTTTTCAACATTACATTTCAAAACATAATTATGACCACTAATGTGATCTTATGCTGAAAAAAGAATAAATAAACTAAGAATCTATTTTAACAGTGGGAAATTAATTATTAAGCACTGAAAGCATAGTTTTAAGTAATGTTAGTAAGAAAACGGAAATTACTTCTACAATAAGAAAAAATAATGTTATTTGCATCGCTCTCACAGTTAGATTACAGATTAGATTACGGTATTATTATATACCTTTTGCGGCCGCCATCTTGGATTTACATTTCGACAACCCTATCGGTTTCAACACCCTCGAAAACCATGAAAATGTCACCCATGACAAAAAATTATACTACCTACTTTTAGTAGGTACAACTATTATTTATTCTGTGCTTTTAAATATTGTAATAAAAAAATCTCTTATTATTATTATAATCAAGTATTTAAGAAATTTGGTTATTTGTATATTGTGTATTTGTACAGCGATCTTTTTGAGCCGCTGCAAACAACCGTAACAATGTCCACTCACGACGGCGACTGAAGCCAAAGCCGAACTAAATTACTAAACTACTCTGTAGCTGTAGCTCCCCATTTACAGAAATAATTTACATACGTGGCTACCAAATCAACGAAAATTTCGCCATTTTGGAGCCGAAAAAAATTAATTATAGCTAAACTAAACAAAATTACACTGCTACATTCAGTGGCTTCCCACATGATAGATGAAGAGATTAAAAAATAGATTGAGTTAAACAATTTATATTTATAAAAGTTATGGTGTTTACAAGCCACAGGGACATGATAAATCCACACTATAAGCCACTAAAACCCTTTTTTTATTTAAAAATAGCAATAGATCGATTTAAAAAAATTATTAATAAGTTCAACAATCATTTATCTTTCTAACAATGTGTTTTTTGAATCATTTATATGTATAATATGATTGCTAGATACGATTTTATTCGATAAAACGTTGGAATCTTAATTTTTAGGCGATAGTAGAACATACCAGACTTGCGCTCGCAACTAACTTCCCAGCCGCTATAAAGTCAATATATATGATATAATTCACGCAACCTGGACGCATACCATTGGGGCTGGTTCGATGTGGTGCAGGAAAAAACCACTGGGAAAAGCTTAGGGGAGACTTCGGCCTAGTAGTGGGACAGCATGGGCTGGACAAAAAAATCATACGTAGCCTAATACATTGCCTATAATGGTGGTTTCGTTGATCTCTGCAGAGGAGAAAAAAAATGCATGCGTCGACCCAGGGACGCACGAATGAAGTGCTTATGTGCAGATTGCCGTCGTTACGAAAAAACGTTAGCTCGTTACACGAACTCAGTATAATATTCTGGTGCACGTCGTATACGTGTTCTGAAAAGAAAGGAGTTAAAGCTCCAATCAAGTGCTCTTTCCTTGGTCTCTTCGCTCGCTTTTGACTGTTGCTTCACCATATCTTAAAGCAATTACAGTTTTAAAACTTTCCTATTCTGACTTGAACGTAAGATTTATTTATTTATCATCTC
Source organism: Parnassius glacialis (assembly GCA_033319125.1). Taxonomy (NCBI): domain Eukaryota; kingdom Metazoa; phylum Arthropoda; class Insecta; order Lepidoptera; family Papilionidae; genus Parnassius; species Parnassius glacialis. Next base: position 40,037,783 of record JAVANC010000004.1, on the reverse strand, counting down.
AATACAACTATTATTACAGAATTAACCCAATGCAATAGTGTAGTGATCTAATATTTGTTTATTATATATATATACCTATGAGATGGACAATACGTCACAATTTATATAGCATCGATACTGATTATATCGACAAAAACAACGCTATTTCTTGTGGGTGGAGTCGTCTCCATATTTGAGAAACACTTGACTTCAGATCACATGACCACATGCCATATCCCCTATTTTTCTTATATCAATGTCCTAGTCCTAGTTTTATTTTGGTTTTTTATTTGCAATTGCCATGGGACAATGTCAGTAGTGTTGAATTTTTCTGCAAACATATTTCGAACTCTGCGGGCATTTTCAGTATGATTTCCTAGCCTGGTTTGCGGTACGCCCACAACCGCTTCGGATGGTACTTGTGGCCATTCTCCTGGGATAATACATCCCTTTTCCCAATCCTCTCTCTCAAGTGAATGTTTTAAGTTAATATTGGGAGTTGTTTTTCTAAGCCAGTTATGAAGAGCGCACGTTGTTTTTACTAGCTGTTCAACTTTTGACACAGTGAATGGGATGGGTTTTTCAAATATTCTAAATTTTGATACTAATATGCCAAATGCATTTTCGACTACGCGTCTTGCTCTGCATAGCCGATAGTTGAAAACTTTGTGTTTTTCGTTGAATTCCCCTCTTGTATTATATGGTTTCAAAATATTTGTTTTAAGAGGAAACGCATCATCTGCTACGAAAACACCTTCATTTGGTATGTTTAATAGATTTGCGGTTATCGCTTCATTCAATGTTGATTTTTCAAAAACGCAAGCATCATTTGCTCTTCCATTAGTTCCCACATCTATGTAAATGAAATTATAATTGGCGTCTACGACAGCGAATAAAATAATACTGAATTTTTTTTTGTAATCAAAATACTCAGAAGCACTATTTGGCGGGCATCTTATCTTTACTAGCTTTCCATCCATGGCTCCACAGCAGTTTGGAAAATTCCACATCTTGTAAAAACTATTCATTATCTTTCTCCATTGACAGAATATGAAAACACAGAGAAGAGTCAGGAAACTCCTCAAGCAAAAGATAGCGGACATTCTCAGACCTCAAAAGATGAACAGCCTCTCGCGAATAAATCTCATGCGCCGAGAAACCGGAAAAGATGTAGTGATACGCCAATAGACAAGGCTATTAAGCAGTTGAAAATCATTAGCGATGATGCTAAAAATAACACCGAAGATGAATTTGACTTATTCTGTAGAAGTTTGGCTGTGCAGTTAAAGCGAATGCCACTACATCGAGCTTTGATTTGTCAACAGAAATTACAAGAAGTCATGGTGCAGGAACGGCTGCAGTTCATTAATACATCCCCTTATGATTCTACGCGTTCATCATCGTTGTCACATAGTTCTTATACCTACGAAATGTCTCCAGATACTTATCAACATGAGCAATATCCTTCGTCCATTTCTCAGTTCCAATTGGCACCTATTCAAACTTATGATCATCATGAGGTCCAAATACCCATAAACACTCAACAAATTAGTGAGATACTGCCCACAACTCAAGAAAATAATACTTCGGATTTGCTCCAAACAGCTATGAGAAACATGTTGTGAAATATTAAAAAAATACACTTTTACTTAATTCATTTGTTTTACTTACACTATATTTTACTGACCTCAATAAAATCTCGTAGTACTATCCATATCGCTTCATACCCTGCTTCGAAAAAGGATGATATTGAGCATCTCGGTACTCTGTATAATGCTTCCAATGATCCAAAACAATCCCCAGTAGCAAGATGTCTGAGAATGATTTGCAATTTCAGTCTTGCGGGCAAAGCATCCCTCATCATAGTATTTTCTTTCTGAATTAACGGTGTAACCATTGTAAGAAGTTCATCAAATTTGCTTCATTCATGCGAAGATGATTGAAGTATGCATCTGGATTATCTTCTGCCAATTCTCTCAATAGACGGTTTGACGCTCCTAAGGCTTGCCTTCTTAATACCCATGATTGCACCCACCAACGACGGCGTTTCTTTAGCTTCTTTTTCGATAATTATTTTATTAAATGATCACATATTTTTGCAACTCCTAAACGTACGATCTCATTCGACGACATCTTTCGAAGAATATGTGTTGAACAGTTCATTTTCCAGATACCGTGTAAACAGCATTCCTTTCATTTCTGCTCCATTCAACCAAAGTGATTCAATTTGATTGAACCGTGTATTTTCACCTTTATGACCACCTTCATTACATTGAATTGCTTATAATTTATCTATTAGATTGTTCTTCTTTCATTTTCCTCCAAAAACAATATACCTGCCTTCAAGCAATATAAGGGAAACCTGTTATTGGCCACACTTTTAGTTTGTTACATTAATGTTAATATTTACTACATACGCTGTTAGTTTTCTGAATAAATTAAATAAATAAATATCAACTACCTTTAAATATGTCAACTACCTTACAAACTATTTATTAAATTACCTACCCATCTTATTGTCTATAATAATCTAACACGTGCGTAGTAAAGTAGTAGTCGTTAGATATTTATAAATGACAATCAGTTAAAATAATGCATTATCACGCATTCTGAAATTAAAACATAAAAAGGACAGAATGTTTGAGATTTCTTTCAAATTAATTTTTCTTCACCAGAAACAGAAAACAGAACCATTTGCCTATATTACTTATTCTGAACCTTCTCTACGTATTTTATAAAACAACCCTGTATAAATCAGCAAGCTGTAAAAAAACCTTACAAAGGCAGTAAACAGACACAGTACATTTGAAACTAAAAACTCGCACAATAATTGTGCGAAATTTATTTTCACCAAATTTAAATACCTACATCCCAAATCAGCTATTAAAAATATAAAATAAGTAATATAAGAGCCAATGATGAAAGAGGCCTAATTGATATAATCGTGCTCAGAGAGAACCAACTCATGCGTCTTTAAAACTTCTTTTATGAGAAGTCAACTAACAATATTCAGAAAGTCATAATTCAGAATGTTATTAATCATAGAGCAACACGCGCCATCAGCAAACCGGAGTGAAATAGCCACAGCAAACATAGCGTTTTTTCTCCATAAAGAACTGTATATGATTTTTATGGGGAAAAAACTGCGCACACAAAAACAGTCGTCGGCCTCTACGAAATTCACATTACAATTAAAACAATAATCTAACAATTTCACACACATTTACATACATTATAACAGTATTGCTCGGTGACAGTGACAACCCGGATACAGACTGAGATCAGTCGCTCGACCGATCCGCATATTATGTAAGGGCGAGCGGCCTGTGTAGGTAAGCAAATCCGCAACAACACGACAGTTTTCACTGTAATTTTTTAAGTTTAAAAAGAAGTACATAAATAGCAATAATGTGATAAAAAATTATTTAATTAAGAAAGGTCACGCCACCTTTTTTTAAATATGACTTTTTGCAACAAAAAAACGGAACGATTCCTCATTTTGTAGGGTGTCAATTCAGCCGCACAACTAGATTTAGTCTAGTGAGCAGTACGTCTGCAACTAGTTTTATTGTACGCAGGCCCAGGGCAGATTTAGTTCCATTCCATTAAGTATGCGCTAGTGTCTCTTCGCTCGCTTTTGACTGTTGCTTCACCATATCTTAAAGCAATTACAGTTTTAAAACTTTCTTATTCTGACTTGAACGTAAGATTTATTTATTTATCATCTCAATACAACTATTATTACAGGATTAACCCAATGCAATAGTGTAGTGATCTAATATTTGTTTATTTAATATATACCTATGAGATGGACAATACGTCACAATTTATATAGCATCGATACTGATTATATCGACAAAAACAACGCTATTTCTTGTGGGTGGAGTCGTCACCATATTTGAGAAACACTTGACTTCAGATCACGTGACCACATGCCATATCCCCTATTTTTCTTATATCAATGTCCTAGTCCTAGTTTTGTTTTGGTTTTTTATGGATTTTTGGTCGGAACTTGACCGGCGGCGGTTTGCTGCTCCTGTATTATTGTTTAAATAATGGTTTGAAGTGGACTTTGATATGTAAAAGTGGTGCGATTTTGTGCATTGTCTACGCATGTGAACTATTAGTGGAAACGGTGAAACAAGTGCTCTGATGGTGATGTGTTTCTCAAAATAAGGTGTCTGCTTAGGCGCCTTGAGATACCATTACCAACTGTCAGCTGTCCGCTGGCTCAAGTTGCCATCAAAATCTCCCAAGGGCTGCACAATGTGACGCATCAACATATTGTGAAGCAGTGTACTATGAATAATAATTATACTTTTTAACTTCAGGCTCAGAAGGGCTAGAAACCAGAGCCGTAAAGCCAGTTCTAAAAAAAATTCTTTATGGTTGATGCTCATTATTGTCATTGGTTTGTTTAAACCATAGAGTGGAATTCTAAGTTGGTTGGTTGATTGATTGTAAAAAGTCGGAAGTCAGAATTACAATCTACTAGTTAGTGGTTAGGTAGTTAGTCTGTGGTCAGAATCAGTAGAGGATTTTAAGCAGAAAGAATAAATTTCTTGTGTCGTTTTTTTATTGCGACTGTTGTAGTTCTAATTATCGTATTGTGAGTGTTGTAATATTAAGAAATGGAGTGGGTTGCAGTAAATGATATGTTATCTGAAAATATTACCAAGCTTAATTACACTCTTATTCCACCCGGTTTTCGCGGAGACGTACGAAGTGTGAGGTGAGTGAGACTTTTTATATTATTCATGAGATTTATTCTTTACAAAATTCTCTAGCCACTATGGAATATAGAATGCTTTATATATGATTAATCTTACTGAATGAGTTTACGGCATACCTACATACTCAAGGTTTCTGCGGGTCTATAGTGACGAATTTGTCTTATGTTCTCTTACGGCAATACAGAGGGTATTACCATATGCGAACTTTTAATTAAGTATTTTCAATGCTAAATCAAGGTTAACTGCATATGAGATCATTATCTGCATCTATCAATTTTTAACACGTAATCTATCTCTTAACTTACTTATATTAAAAAAAAAATACATACTTATTGATTATTCAATTCAATATTTTCTTCTTTTTTTAGCACTAACAAAAATTTCAACAGTACTAACAAAAATTTTGGTAAAACTAGACATGCGGTACTCTCGTACAGGGGTGGGAGGGGGATGGGGGAGGGTTCAGGAGAAGCCCTGTGTACCCTTCCCCCGTTTCGGAAATGTATTGTTCTTGAGTAATAATTTTTTTTGTAAAATCATAGCCTTACTTTTTTATACAAGAATATTGACTCAAAGCTACTTCTGCAATTACTTTGGCACTGCAGATGTGCTTTGCCCTTGTGTACCAAATGACAGGCATCTTTGCACACCTCCACAGCGGGCGGTAGCAATTCTCCCTCCTCACCTATGACTACAAAAATACTAGGGGTAGGGAGGACAAGATTACATGGAGTCGGGGAGTTCGGATTTGGTTCTAGTACAGATTTGACCTATCTTATCTATGAAGTCAGGTTGCCCTAAACTCTGCTATGATAGTGGTAAATGAACATATGTAATGTGAATTGTTTTAATTTTTGTTTTCTGAACAACCTCTTTGACTGCTCTCCACTGCGACTCCTATCTTCAGCCACAAATGGATTGTCTAAGGTGCCAGAGTAACTAACTTTTTTATGGGTGATCTGTTTTATTATACGCAATTTTCAGTGAAATTTATATTTATCATAATTTATTCAAAACACATTTCTGTAATTCAACAACAGTATAAAAGGTTCTAGCTTAACCTTGACAAACCTAAACTGAAAACATAATTACAGTCAAGTACCAGATATCTATAGTCAACCCAAAATTGTACTTATATTAACAATACCTTAAAAAAAAAGTGCCCAAACATTTTATGTAATAATCATTGATTTAATTAACCCATGATCTTAAGATCAAGATATTATACATAAGATTAAGATCTAATATTTTCAAAGTTCAAAATCTTAAACTAGGCCTTACAAGTTATTAAATTGTTATATGATTTCACAAAATTAGACTAAAGAATATTTTAAATAATATTGAATTACAATTAATTATGTACTTACTATATTCATATTATGTTACTCTATTTACTCTTGGTTATTCTTCACATTTACCTTTTTACAAATATAGTTGCCTAAGTGCAGATAGCTAAGTTGATTTCTTGTGTTACCTTACCTAGCTTCAACAAATATCATTTCCTTTTAAAAAGAGGACATCTTTAGCATTATACTTTTAATGTCTTTGTTTTAGGTGTATATCAACAATATACACAGTAATAATTTATTGATTATTTAACATCCAAGTTGGTATATTTGTCTTTTTTTTATTTAGGTTAATGCAAGATAGCCTCTCAAAGCTCATTGATGCACTTGGAGAACAATCTGCAACTGCACAAGGCCTAAATAAAGTTATCACAACAGCGGAAAAGCTTCGTAATGCACCCACCCACATTCTGTACCTCTTGAAAGATTCCAAGGCTAAAGGGTAAGTTCACTATTCATTTTATAGATATTTATTAGAAAAATGATATTTTGTAAGTCTTCTTTTTAATTGAAATGAATAATTTTTATGTACATATGCTCTAGACGGCTTTGTGAGATTAGTTGGCTGAGGTCCACATTCTGTCATTTCTGTCTTGGGAAGGACTGTAATATAAATATTAATATTAAATATAAGTTTAATGCACAGCGATTTTATTGTATAATATTTTAATCTATTTATACATAAACCTTAAGGCCCTCTATAAAATATAAATGAGACACAAAATTGAGGAGGATATGCAACTAGCTACCTTAATAAATTAATATAGGGTGGGCCATATGTTGGTCCTTTTTTCAGTCAATGATTTTTAGTACTTCACATTATCTGTTTTAAAAATTATTTGACACATAAAAATTAAAAAATATGCCATTAATAATCATGGAGTCACTAACATCATAAGCCCATTTTTCATCTTAGTGGGTATATGTAAATAAAAAATTTTCGAAATTGGGGAGCGGAGAATCCTCATACTATTTATCCTCCATATAAAACATCATCCTCCAAAAGTCACTGTTTGGTGTGTTTTATGGGCTGGTGGCATCATTGGTCTGTTTTTCTTTGAAAACAAACAGGAAAATGTCCTTACATTGAATGGGGAACATCATCGCAACATGTCTTCTGGTTTTTGTGACCCATATTGAATGAATTGGGTGTCAACGAGCTCTGGTTTCAACAAGATAGAGCAACATGCCTCACAAGTCACGCAACACTCCATTTATTGTCAACAAAATTTACTGATTGCATAATTTCAAGAAATTCGGAAGTTCCTTAGCCACCAAGAAGCCCGGATTTAACACCACTTAATTATTTTTTGTGGGGTTATTTGAAAGTTAAGGTATATGCTAATCATCCACATACGATTAAATGGCTTAAAAACAACATTCAATCTGAAATTGAGGTCATTTTATTGATAAAAGTCATCGAAAATTTTGATGTTCGGATACAGGCCTGTAGACGAAGCCATGTTGGGCATAGGAGCGATATTGTTTTTCATGCATAAATGGCATAGAATCATCTTTCACTATCAATAAAAGAAGTGACTTTTCATCTCAAATGTGTATTTTATTTACAAATGAAAAAAGGACTAACAGATGGCCCACCCTTTATATTATTAGTAGTAGAAAAATGTTCAACTAAATATGATGTGATTTAAAATTAAACTAAGTACAGTAAACATTTTTTGAGTTGATACATTTTAATGCATTACTTGTTACTGCAACAAGTAAGTACTTTTATCACACTTCTAATAACAATATTAATAGAATGTGTAATCAAAACAAAAATAAAGTAGTAAATTTGTCCATCTTATATCATCATCATGATTATCTTTTAAGACTTTGTTTACCCCCACTAACATTTGCTCCTGTATTGTGGAGGCAATTTAAAAACGTAAATTGCACAAGAACAAACATCCAGACCTGGAACAATTATTTGTAGGCCATATAAATACTTGTAACAAGTATTTACATTATTGTATAGCATCTTATTGAGCCCAAGTGCTTACTGTTTAAAATATTGTAATATGTTCTTGGTGCACATAGGGATATTCTCTTCAATGTGACATCAAAACATGTATTTTTATATGTGACCATACCTGTTAGTATGTGTGGGTCAATTCTTGCAGCTGAAATTTAAACCAGTTGCACTTAACCGAATGAGTAGAAATTTTGTAAATGCTTAGCTGGTGGGAATACAATCTAGAATAGTATACTGTATTCAAAATGGCTACTGCTCTGAGATGGGAGATATATAATATTTACAACCCACTTGATATAAACAAAATGAGTGGGTTTGTCAATTAGAATATACAATATAGATTGTTTAAAAAAAAGACATATCAGAAGTGTAATTGTTAAAAAAAGTAGGATGGGAGTACTCTGAGGAATTATTTGGACTAATTCCAGCCGCTCAATTTCGCCATCGCACATAGCGACAAAACTCGCGATACTATCCATACCATCTGAATGATCGGCGTTCCACCACTGTGTCCACAAATGTTACACAAGGAATGTGTAGAAGAAGTTTTCTTCCTCGCACATTCCTTGTGGAATCAACTACCACCAGAGATTTTTCTGGACCGATACAACTCTTACCGATCCTACTCTTTTTTAAAAGGCTGGCAACGCATCTGCAATTACCTTGGTGTTGCAGTTGCTTATGGGTGGCGGTAGTCACTTACCATCAGGTGAGCCACATGCTCGTTTGCCTGCTCTACTATAAAAAAATCCAGAAACTGGGAATGTAGTGGGTTCAAATTCACCATTCACATACTATTGTGAACCACTCGTTATACAACCATTGTAGGCTTACTTGTTAGGAGTATTGGCAATGTTAATAGCATTACCAGTATTCTTTTTTTTTTCAATGTACTATAGCCTAACAAACTCCTCGAAGGCATAGCAATCCTTTCGTGTTACTGACAATCTTGGGAAAAGACATGTCGAGAGGTTTGGATAATGACCTCCAGACAGTGGCGTAGCGTGCCTTCGAGGGGCCCTGTATCAAAATTTGTTGGGGGGCCCCAATGAAGAGTAAAGATTTCATAAAAGGAACAAAAACGCTTGCATTGAATTCAAATTATTATATATTGATTTTAAGTTATTCATCATCATCGTTACAGCCCTTCATAAGTCCAAGGAATGAAAAAACGAATAAAGGAATAAAAAACATATACATAAAAATGGTCTTCAGTTCTCTATGTACACATAAATTATCGTCAATTATCACGACAACGGCAAAAGTACTAATTCCACTAGTTCATCATCATCATCATCATCATAACAGCCCTTCATAAGTCCATTAAAGAGCATAGGCCTCACCCAAGGAATGCCACAAAGCACGGTCCTGAACCACCTGCATCCATCGACTTCCTGCATGTCTTACCAGGTCGTCACTCCATATAGTGGGGGGACGCCCTACACTTCATCCGCCGGTACGAGGCCGCCACTCGAGAACCTTTTTCCCTATCGGTTGCCGGTTCTTCGAGCTATATGTCCGGCCCATGGCCACTTCAGCTTACTAATTCGTTGGGCCATGTCGGTGACTCTGGTTCTACTGCGCATATCCTCATTTCTAAGTTTATCACGCAGAGAAACTCCGAGCATAGCCCTCTCCATAGCTCGCTGAGCAACCTTGAGCTTCCTCATCCGGCCAGCAGTGAAGGACCACGTCTCAGTTCCGTATGTCATCACTGGCAACACGCACTGGTTGCACAATTTCGTTTTCAAGTTTTGAGGTATACCTGACTAGAAGATGTGCCGTTATTTCCCGAACGCTACCCAGTCGAGTCGAATCCCTCGATTGACCTCTCGGTCGAAGTTGGACTTACTTAGTCGGACTATTTGTCCCAGGTAAACATAAACGTCAACAACTTCGAGCTTAGAGCTACCAACAACTACCGACATAGGTGTGACATGGACATTAAACATGATCTTTGTTTTGTCCATGTTCATCTTAAGACCTATCCGTTGGGAAAAACTATTGAGGTCATTAAGCATAGTGCTTAGGTCCTCCAGCGATTCTGCCATAAGGACTATATCGTCGGCAAATCGAAGGTGAGTGATGTACTCGCCATTGATGTTAACACCGTATCCTTACCAGTCCAGAAGCTTGAAAACGTCTTCCAATGCAGCGGTGAAGAGTATCGGGGATATAACGTCACCCTGTCTTGCACCTCTCTGCAATTGGATAGGTTTCGTACTCTGGTTCTGTACTCGGATAGCCATCGTAGCCCTACTGTACAAGCACTTCAGCACTTCGATATACCGACAGTCAACTTGGCATCGCTGAAGGGACTGCAGCACCGCCCGAATTTCGACGTAATTTTGATTGAAAGTCTTTGGGCTTTCTCATAGTCCACATACGCCAGAAATAGTGGTAAATTGTACTCCTCGGACTTCTGTACAATTTGCCGAAGGGTATGTATGTGGTATATGGTGCTAAAGCCTTTTTGGAAACCGGCTTGTTCGGGAGTAATGACTCTCGAAAACAGCATGTAGACGCGGCTCAAAAGGGAACTCGGTCTGTAGTTCTTCAAGAGAGCGTTGTCACCTTTCCGGAGTAGTGCCACCATGGAGGACGGAATTAAAGAGCTTCTGAAGGACATCAAGTATCGGTTTTCCACCCGCTTTCAGAAGCTCCACTGTAATTCCATCCAGCCTGGGATCTTGCCGTTTTTAAGATGCTGGAGAGCCATTCTAATCTCGCTCAGACTGACGTCCGAGATATCATCGGAATAGTGTCGGATAAGACTCGCTCTTGGATCGTTACTCACACTTACGTGTGGCTCCAACGATGATGTGTACAGCTGCCAATAGAACCTCTCAATCTCACTCAAAACCTCAGGTGTCCCGGAAACGACGCTGCCATACTCGGTCTTCAGCTTCGACAGTTGGCTCTTTCTGGCAGACAGATCTCTTGCAAAGACTTGGGAGCCCTGGTTCTGCTCGATCTTTTCTTTAATACGAGCAGAATTAAAGTTGCACAAGTCCCGCCGCATGCATTTGGAGATCTGTATGTTCAGTTGCCTGTACGCTGTCAAATCTACTGAAGACTGCAGCTATATACCCCGTCTAAAAGCCATTGAGATTAGAGTGTGATCGGAGACTTTTTGTTTCTTCTGCGGCGGGTCTTGCAAAACTTAGCTCAGACCGCATGGACAGTTTCCACGAGCTTGTCATTCATATCGTCCATTGTATTGCAATCTTCTAGGCACTGAAAACGGTTTCGTAGCTCGAGCTGAAAGGTTTCTGGACTTTGGATTAGAGCACGAGAAGGACGGAGCGTTGACTTCATTAGACGTGACTTCTCCAACTTAACGTTTAGGTTCAGTGTGCCTCTCACCATTCGGTGATCGCTGCCGGTTTTCACCCTCGCGATCACTGAGACATCACTGAATAGTTGTCGTCTGGTCGTCATAATAAAGTTAATCTCATTTTTTGTCGAACCGTCGTGGCTCGACCAGGTCCACTTCCTGTGGGGCCGCTTCTGGAAGAAAGAGTTCATCATAAAGAGTCCTTCTTTCTCCATGAAGTTCGCCAGCTGCTGGCCCTTTGGGTTCCGTTGCCCTATTCCGAATTTCCCTACTTTCAGCTCACCGTTCTCTCTTGTGCCTAGTTTTGCGTTGAAGTCTCCCATTAACACCGTATAGTGGGTTTTGGAGGAATGCATTGTTCTAGAGATATCCTCATACATTTCTTCCACCTCCTCATCGGCGTGTACCGAGGTTGATGCGTAAACCTGTATAACCTTCAGCGATTACCGTTCGGTGATTCTGAGTATAAGGTCCGCAACCCTCGTCGACACACTCCCAATCTTTACAACGTTGTTAACGAGAGACTTGTGGACGATAAATCCGACACCTCCTTGGGACAGATGGTCGCCCTCCTGGTGATAGAACAAATTGCCGGATTCGAGGATTACCGTGACCTCCCCCTCTCTTCAGACTTCGGATAATCCTATGACATTCCAGTGCAACTTGTCTATCTCTTCTTCTAGCTCCAGGACCTTCTCGTCAGTCCTCAGGGTGCGTGCGTTATAAGTTGCCATGTCGAGTCGTCGTAGGTGGCAACAGAACCTCCACCGGAGACTCTTAGCACCCCCTGCCTCGCTGTTACCATGGTCGCCACCTTAGCCAGGAATAGCGGGGCTGCCGGGGACTGGGGGCCATCTCTTCGTTACTTTCATGGGGGTATATTGCCATAGTTGCCACGCTTGGCGAGCGGGTTGGCAAGCGCAGTTTTTTTATTGTTGTTTTGCTGTTATCAGAAAGATGCTGCTGCCCATCCTCTGCCTCAGTTTCCGTCTGTCGCCTTTTACGACACCCACGGGAAGATATGGGGTTGTGAGTATTCTTACCCGCCACTACACGGGCTTATGAGTTATTACTTACAATAAATACTCCTAGGAACTAAGCTAGCCAAACAATTTAATTTTCGTGCCTTTTGTTCGGCGAACATAGCTGAAGACGATTTCAGTTTTACTAAATTCTTTACTTCTTTAGAGAATAGTGATAGCCTTTCCTGTCCCATTAGAAGTCCTTGGAGTTTTTGCTTACACACGTTGGGGGCCCCTGTAGCCCGGGGGCCCCGTATCATTGATACGGCTGATACGGCGGTAGCTACGCCCCTGCCTCCAGATGAAACAGTAGCAAGTGTCCTGCTGTTCCTTAATTCGTTTTGTACACCCTGCATGAGGACTGTCTCTAACACCTATTGGAAATGGTTGTTTTTTTTTTTAAGGAACCGTGACCAATTATAGATCGTTTTCTTTTAACTAGGCCTAGGTTTTTGTGTAGAATACAGTAAAATATGGGTACAGAAGATACATTTTGCATGAGTGACTATGAATTAATTGGGAATTATACAAAAACAAATAAAGCTGTATAGAGACCTGACATAGAAATGTGTGTTATTTTAAAGAAATCTTGTACTTCTCATAAATAAAAATATTTTGGGTATTATCATTTTCGTAGTAATTCCTGGGTGCTAGTTTTGTAACACAATTAAAAATATATCTAATCACAATAATATGTTTTGATAAATTGTTCATGGTGGAAGGTTTTTCAATTTATTATACATGTTGTATACACATGTAATTAGAAATGAAGTTGAAAAATAATTTGATTTTTGATTTGCATTTTTAGACAGTCCCTTAAAGCTACTATTTATTTTTCTATAATTTCTTCACTTAGAAGAGTTGTGATTATTTACTACTAAAAAGTACATGACTGATAATAATTGATTGTGATGATTCTATTCTATTAAGAAAATCCTCTGTTTTGTTATGTATAATATATTGCCTAAGACATTGTTTAATGTCTCTACAGTACTGTTTTTATTTTTGATTATGATTACAATATAATTTCGTTTACTTTTGTATGCACATCCATTTTGTTATGTTCCTGTACTTTAATAAATGTTTTAAAGATATTTTGGTTAATGATTTCTCTAAAATCCTGACTTTTTTTAAAGGTGATAATTAATTTTAAGTAAGAATTTATGTAGCATCGTGTTGGGCGACTTGAGAATGTATGGCATGTACTACATTGTCGAGTGATCTAACTTTACTAAAGCAAAACAATATCTGATCACTATTTTGACATTGCTTAGTTTTATTTTATGTAAATTGAAGTTATCTCTTTAACACTCATAGGGCAGTTTTGAAGTAAACTTAATGTTATATTGTATATTTACTCGAGACCACCGTGCTGAGCGCTTTCTTTTATGCTTATAGCCTCAAAACAATAAAGCAAGAAAGACATTCGTATGTTTCAAGTAACGCAAAAAGAAAATCAAAACCATGCCGAACTTATTGCAAGAACACACACTGACGTATTTAAATGCATCTAAAAACATTTGTAACTAGACATGGTTATGAGCGCGCATGTGTGCCTCCAACCGTTAATTTTTACGGTCTGATAAAAAAAAAGAAAGAAGAAAGTAATGAGCGTGAGTCCTTGTCAAGAATTTAAGTATAGTTTCGGCATCACTTGAAATGTACCCAGCTCTTCATCTATTTTTCTTTGTTGGTCTGAAGATTATAGGTAAAATAAAATCTGAACGCTATATTCATAATATATTTCAATATTGTATCAATGTTAAAACGGTATTTTTTCTTTGTAAGAAATTTAAGATATATGTAATAAAGGATAAAAAAAGGAAATCATTACCCTAATGAATTATAATTATTTATTGAAAATTGAAATGCATAGAATATGTGTATATCACCCAGAACTGAAAGGCATAGCGCATAGCACTCGTGTTGTAGTTAAGCGAATGTAAATTATTTTATTTCTCCTTTAAAACAAGACCCCACCAGACATGCGAAACGTTTGCGTCATAGAAACGCTTTATCCACATTGCAATGCGTCATAAGTGGTTAATTCAAATACGGGAGGGTCAGACCTGCAGTTAAACCCTCTTTTTATTTTGTGTTTGTGTTTCCTTTTTAATATTTTATAGTAGGTATTGTGATACTAATAGTCAGCCAGTGTCATTATTAAACATGACGAATTAAGGATTTCACTTTTTTCATATATTGCTTGTGATGTGTTACTTCAATATTAATATTATTTATTTTATTGTATTTAGATCTTACATAGATTATACAGAGCACATACAAAATATTTAAAACTTTTGGCAACATAATAAATAATTTAAAAAGAAAAAATATTTTAAATAGTTAATGCAGCTACTTATTAACGTATCTTGTATAAAGCGACTATGGAAAATGCTAGAGGATCTTATGACTTCCGAAATAAGGCGATATACCCGTTTACGTTACGCCGGAGTAAAATACCCAGATCGATGACAGAGGGGAGCGTCAAAGTTGAGGAGAGACTGCGGTCGCTAATCAGCCAGCCAAGCGTACTAACTATAGAAAATTATCCCTACAACCAGGCACACATGCCCATCTGTGGTGTTTTTCTGAATGAAGAACAAATAATTACTAAGCTAGATATATAATATTGTCTTCACAACCGCATATATCGATTCAAATTGCGCCATTACTTTAGTAAGTTGGTTTTAAAATAAAATACCATATAATATACCATCTGTTTTTGGTTGTCTCACTTCCTCACATCATAGTTCTCAATTGAAGCGACTGTAGTCTCCCAAACAAGGACAGTATATACATTAAATGTATATATATATATATATATATATATATATGTAATTTACCTTTGAAGTTTATTCTATAGTTATGAATTGAACTCGGGAACATTAAGTGCATGAAGCATAAAATTTTAACGACCGTCTTAATCAGACAATGAATTGTAGTGTGCAGTAGTGAAGAGCCAGTGCCGCTGCCGCGCCGTATCGACTGTGTTTTTACTGTGATGTTCTTTCCAGCAATATAGTAATTATTATGAGAAAGAGGCGTAAACAAATATTAAATTACTTTTAAGTTATGACTTTTAATTTCATAATAATAATCATCATCATTGCAGCCCTTCGCAAGTCCATTGCTGAACATAGGAATCCCCCAGGAACGCCACAAATCACGGCCCTATGCCTTACTACAGCCTTTACAGTCCAGTCAAATAAGATCTGAAATAAAAATTTTGGCTCCCAACTTTGCATTTTTGATATAATGTTGTTTTACTGATACAAAAACAATGTTTAAAGGTTTTCGTGTCTGCAACATCCGGCAAAGGTTCAAAAAAATTGTCAAAACTGTTTTTACGCAATTCCTCGAAAACGGTAAAAATTAGACAAAGAAGTTCTAATAAAAATATATAGAGATTAAAATTTTATGTAAAAAAGTTTTATGAGATATTCTTCCGGCCAAAATTAACCGAGTTAGGGAGGTTTTAAGTTTAAGGGATTAAGTTAAATTTAAAAAAAAAATCGTAGGTAGTGGAAAATAAGCGATTCTTTTAATTGCTTAATACAATCTTTAATTTTAGGCATTCAATTTTTTTATTGTTAAAAACAATATAACAAATATGTATTAGGAAAATAAAAAATATGTAGTTGTCTCACAGCGATGGTGAAAGATTAGCTTACAATATTGAAAAGTGCTAACTGCCAACACCGAGGGCTTGGATTTCTAGCAAACTATCAAATTGACAAACGCCACGCCTGAGCTAACACAAGCGGGGCCAGCTCTTACATTCTCTTTTCTTTGTATACAAAATCGTGAATACTTATATTTAGAATAAAATTTTATGATTTGCTTATCGAATAATATTACCATTGTATAATGTACGTGCCTGTTTAATAACACTACGTTTATACTTATCTTAGTTTTTTTAACATACACCAATATACCAATTAGCTGGGTTAAACCCTTTTTATATAACCAATTTTAGAAACGGTTTAATTAAATACATAAAATCGCGTGCACCATTTTATAAATCTTTTACAAGTTTTCCAAAGTACACAAAAGTTAGGTACTGCTCGTGACGGAGTTTATTAGTTAATTTATGCGTTGTGCGGTTTCTAACTTTATAGCGTCTTTTCAGTCAAATTCAAAAAAGAGGAAGTTATAGATTTGACTGTTTATGATGTTATTTAACTGATAATTTTTTTTTATTTAGTAACAGTCAGTTAGTCAGGCCTAGCATTGTCACATATCGCTTCAATTATAAACTTTCTGCACCTCTTACCAGGTCGTCAATCCCAACTAGTTGGATCTCCCTACGTTTCTCTTACCCGTACGAAGCTGCCACTCTTCTTCCTCTTTGTTCTCCGGTTGTCCTTTCTTCGAGCTTCAAGGCTGGCTCATTGCCACTTCAGCTTATTGACCCGCTGGACAATGTCTGTTACTCTGGTTCTACTGCGGATGTATCTGTTTCTACTTTATTTCGAAGTCGATCACGCACAGAAACTCCAAGCATAGCCAGTCTTAGCTCGCTGAGCTATTGAGAGGGCTATGCTTGGAGTTTCTGTGCGTGATCGATTTCGAAATAAAGTAGAAACAGATACATCCGCAGTAGGACCAGAGTAACAGACATTGTCCAGCGGATCAATAAGCTTCGCTACCTTGAGCTTTTTCTCATACGGCCAGCAGTCATGGACCACGTCTCAGATCCATAAGTCCATCATTAACAACGTGCACGTTGTTTCAAGTTTTGAGGTATAACGCATACGTGACGAAAAGATGTGTTGTAATCTCACGAACTCTGCCGATACGTGTTGAGTCCGTCGATTGACCTTTCGGTTTATTAATACTATATTGACATATTGATAATACTTTCATAGTGATATCTATTTATGTAAATTTCAATCGATTATTACTTTACTACTTCAACTATTACTTTTTTTATAATCCAAACACATGTTTATGCGATTGTAGCTTAAATCTACTTTAATTCAAATATTTTTCCGATTCTTTGTTGTAAAAATTATATATTATTGTCAAATCAGTCCCAACTGCATCGGCTATTATAGCGCGCGGCTGCGTGTGAGAAACACGGAGGCAATCATAAAAGACAGTATCCGAAAATGGTTGCTACTGTGGTCGAACAGACAGTATAACTTTATGGAAGATCTATATATAATAAACGTTGTATTGTATATTAAGATATCTAGATGAGACCGCTTACCAGCTCTATTTCTT
This sequence comes from Parnassius glacialis, assembly GCA_033319125.1. Classification (NCBI taxonomy): domain Eukaryota; kingdom Metazoa; phylum Arthropoda; class Insecta; order Lepidoptera; family Papilionidae; genus Parnassius; species Parnassius glacialis. Next base: position 40,020,162 of record JAVANC010000004.1, on the reverse strand, counting down.
TTAGTGGTAAGGGCGACGTGATAGGCATGCTGAAGATTGGCCGGAAGCACTTGTTCTTGTTCGACGAACGCGACAAAGTGTGTGAGGTGGAACCGCTGTGCGTGCTCGATTTCTTTGTGCTGCGCGATCGACAACGTCACGGGTACGGCAAGGTGCTCTTCGATCATATGCTGCAGGTGCGTGGATTTTATGAAATTACGGCTTCCTTAAAATAAATTAGATCAAATGTAAACAACTCCCCAGTAATTTACAGCGGTATTTACCATCATCCTTCTTATAATCTATGGTAAATGATCGTAGGATATGGAAACGTCAGCACACGAGCTGGCAATCGATGGACCGTCGCCGAAAATGGAACAGTTTTTGCTCAAGAACTATGGCATTGAGCGGCTCTTGAAGCAGAACAACAACTTTGCTGTGGCCCCTCAGTTCTTCGCCGGAGCTGCTGAGATTACGTAAGTTGTTAGCCATAGCACTACTTGTAATTTTTTGTTTAGTTTTATAGTATGACATCTGTAACCCAAGAAAGCTGTAGTTAATAAGATATCTGAGGACTAAGATGAAAGAAATATAAATAGCGAACTTACAACGCAACTAACACGAGAATGTCTAAATTACTAACTTAAGTAAAAAAGTCTTGCTAATAAAGAATTACCTCATATTTGGCAAAAGTTAGAAAACATATCATAGTCTGAGTACAAAAATATTCTGAAAATATTTAGTAAACAATTTTAATGAGATTTCAAATAATTTAAAAAAGTAATTGAAACGAATATCATGAATATATGTTATTAAAGGAATATATATTTTTAGTGACGTTTCGGTTTCGGCAAAAAATCTGCCGAACCTTCGGCGGCGCCGAAACTTAGTGTTCGTGGATTATCGAGCGTCGTTCGGATGAGTTCGTGACTCGTGTATTATTCCAAAAAAGTTATTTAGTCCAAAAACTCCGTCGTGTTGATTGGTGTCGTGAAAGGGTTCCAATATTTAACGGAGGTGACTCAAATGCTGTGTTCGACATACATACGGGTGAGGAAAGATGGATTTATTGTTATGATACTGAAACTAAGAAACAGTCTGCTGTCTGGGTGTTTCCTTCAGAAGAGTTGCCAACGAAAGTGAAGAGAGGTCGAAGCGTGGGAAAAAAGATGGTGGCCTCGTTCTTCGGAAGGACAGGTCAATACGTAACAATTGTTTTAGAAGATCGAAAAACAGTTCCTGCAGAGTGGTACACTAACAATTGTTTGCCACTTGTCTTGGAAAAAGTTCGAGTGTAACGACCTCGCAGTAGGATCCTCCTTTCAATCGACTACTTGGCGACGTCAGACATAGAATTACAGGTTCCCCGCACCTTGCGATTTTTATTTATTTCCGAAAATAAAAGAAAAATTCCTAGGAAAATATTTTATGGACACGGAAGAAGCAGTGACTGCGTTTCAAAATGTGGAAGAGACCCCTAAGGAGGAGTGGGCAAAGTGCCATTCTCAGTGGTTCCATCGGATGCAGCGATGTATTGATGTAAATGGACATTATTTTGAAAAGATAAAATATTGTGAACACAATGAAATATGATCTCAATTAGCGAGTAACTTTGTATGGGTGTAAGTTTTTTTTTATATAGGATAGGGTGACAAACGAGCGCACAGTCCACCGGATGGTAAGTGGTTTCTGTGACCCATAGACATCCACGTCTATCCTCATTAAAGAATCAAAATGCAGATGCGTTGTCACTTGTGAGGAGTAAGATGGAATGCCTCTTTTCCAGTAAAAATGTTTCCAGTTCTCTACACTCACCATACGAAACACAGCAGTTTTAAGCTTCTATTTTACGCTGTTATTCTGTGAGAGCGTGGTCCTTCGCCGGTCGAGAAACCATTCGTACTACGACTATACTACTAATATAGCTGCAGCATGGCTCTACCACGTAATAAGTGTTGATTTTTTTACAAAATTGACTTAAAAGTAAATAAATATATTGCTACATGACTATTACAATTACTGTTTTTCATTAACATGCATTATCTATCTGTATATGTATAAAAAATATACCAGATTTAAGTATACAATAAAAACAAATACATGTCTAAATAAGTTTCGGTTTCGGTTTCGGCCGAAACTGACACCCAGGCCGAAGGTTCGTTTTCGGTTTCGGTTGAAAATCTTGTTTCGGTGGGACACTAATATTTATACAATAATTACTTGTATATTAAGGCGGCTATTATGGCCAGTGAAAAAAATAAATGAATAGTAATATTACTTTTGGCGATAGGTAAATTAGAGTGCCAGTAAAACATGAACATTAATTAAAAATATATCGGTCGATTACTTAATCCTAAAGCGCCAATACAAAAATATTCAAGCAGCCAGCACCAGCTTAATAAATGAATGTCCATTAACATGGTTGAATGAGCAGTAAGGTAAATAGAACGGCGGTTCTCGTCGTTCGGTCCTGTTAACTTTGTCAAAAATGCGAAACCACGTTGAGTTAATAATTTATCAGACAGTAGGTTAAGGAGCGGACATTTATATTATTTATAAATTATTCGGAACTATTTCTAATTGGTTATCATACTGACTTTCTGATTTGTCAACTGCCCAAATATGAGTGCTCATTATTTTACTGCTCAATCGATTTGTTTAGCTATCATATATTTATATAACTCACTTAATATTTGTTACCCTCGTTTAATTTTAAGGCTTAGTTTTTACTGCCCAACATGATAATGTTTTACTGACCAAAAGTACGACATACAACAGCCACTTTGAAACCACTGTTTTTTCTTTAATAATAAAGAACGAACTAATTTATAAACGGTTAACTAACGTTGCGTTAGTGTTGTCACAAATTGGGGCTAAAATGTAATGCCCCACAGCCTAATTACGCCAGTTCGCTTACATTTCAAACTGGAACCCAGCTGTGAGTGCAGCAGAAATAGATAAGGGGGATAGTAACAACTTTTCTTGTTCTCGAGTGGCAGCTGAACCCCCGTGAGACATTCCAAAAGCACCCTTATTGACCCTGACCATGTGACAGCTATCCAAAACAATTTAGGTCTGGTTCTTGAGTGGCAGCCCCTATCTAGATGTAGTGACGACCTGATGCGGCAAGTCTATTGAGTGTGGCATTCCTGGAAGGCAAATTGTGCAGCTATAGATTTGTGATGGCCTCTAATGGGTAACAATTCTAATGGATCCCAGGCAGAAAAAGAATTCCAAAGCCTAGTATAAACGCAATTAAAAAAAAATTGCCTAAAAACCGTCGATAACGCGGTGGAACAGACTCAAAATAACTTGAGGGGAAAAAAGCAGGAAGCCACCACAAACATGTACTGAATATATTTATAAATCGCGTGACACATTTTATCTGGAATTTAACCCCGGATTAACAGGATATAATGAAACCTTAGAAAAAACGGTCCTGGCTTACTTAGAAGTCTAATATACACAGTCAGGTCATAAGTATTGTCACACAGTAAAAACTTTTCTTTTAGAATGCTGGCCACAAAAAAGTTTATTGAATTCGAATTTCGAATTGTTCATGAAAATAAAACTGTATACTTTTTAGAATTTTACTCATTTTTAAATATGGAGTGGACGCTGAAAGAAGACCGTGTTGCAGTTATTGCGTTGCATCGTTGCGGTTACGCGCCAATTCAAATTTTTGACATACTGAAAAATTTGAATATAACCAAAGATTCGTTTATCGTACCATCAAACGATACAATGAAGACTCTAGTGTAGATGACAGGTCCAGAAGTGGTCGCCCTCGGTCTGTTAGGATTCCAGCAGTGATAAAAGCTGTGAAGGCGCGAATTCAAAGAAATCCCAAACGTAAGCAGAAACTGTTGGCCCTTCAGATGGGTTTAAGCAGAACCACGGTGAAAAGGGTGTTAAATGAATACTTAGGGCTTCGGGCATATCGAAGAAAAACAGGACATCGTTTGAATGCTCGTCTAATGGACCTGAGACTGAAGAGATGCCGCGCTTTGTTGAAGCGGTACGCGGGAAAAAAATATCTGGAAATTGTTTTTTCGGATGAAAAAGTTTTTACCGTAGAAGAGAGCTACAACAAACACAATGATAAGGTGTACGCACACAGTAGTGAAGAAGCGAGCAACCGTATTCCGCGTGTCTAACGAGGTCATTTTCCATCCTCGCTCATGGTATGGTTGGGAGTTTCTTATTGGAGCTTAACAGAGGTACATTTTTGTGAGAAAGGTGTAAAAACGAATGCAGTTGTGTATCAAAATACAGTCCTGACGAACCTTGTGAAACCTGTTCCTCATACCATGTTCAATAACAGGCACTGGGTATTCCAACAAGATTCGGCGCCAGCTCATAGAGCGACAAGCACACAAGATTGGCTGGCGGCGCGTGAAATCGACTTCATCCGGCATGAAGACTGGCCCTCCTCCAGTCCAGATTTGAATCCGTTAGATTACAAGATATGGCAACACTTGGAGGAAAAGGCATGCTCAAAGCCTCATCCCAATTTGGAGTCACTCAAGACATCCTTGAATAAGGCAGCTGCCGATATTAACATGGACCTCGTTCGTGCTGCGATAGGCGACTGGCCGCGCAGATTGAAGGCCTGTATTCAAAATCACGGAGGTAATTTTGAATAAACTTTAGTGTCATAAGAATCTATGTTTTGTTAAATTCATTTTGGTACATAAATGGTTACATAATGAATAAACTGGTTTCAATTATTTTATATTAAACATATGACAGAATTTATGACCTGACTAGGTATTAATTGTTAACAATACTCGATAGTCCACTATCAAACATGGAATGTTTGTGGTTATTATAAATAAAAATGTTATATTACAAAGTTTTATTGTTTTTCATTCAAGAATTTCGGTTCAAACACGTTCAAGCTATTAAAAAATAAGCTGTCGACACTAACGGACTTTTGAGTACATTTTAATAGTTGGAATTTCAGGCCCCTACTTTATTTGAAACACAATTTTGCTCACTACAGCAAAAAATAAAATTATTAAATCGACAGTGATCAGATAAATAATAGCAACACGTAATAGGAATATTATAATAATTCATGTAATAATAATAATAATTTAATTATTTCCCAATTGTAACATGTATTGCATTTGCTTAGTGAAGGTTTATTATTTATATTTTCAGATGCGCGCTTGCATCACTGAGAAATATAAATAATTGCGCTTATAATGCTACCAAGGTGACGTGGCAGATTTTCTCTTATTTATTACCCTATCAGTAACGGTACGCCTATTTACCTGGTTTTTGTTTTGAAAAGCAAACCACAAGCAATCTAGAGCGCGCGTTCTATGCCAATAGAGGCACATTCGATAAATCTATGCTAACTGTAGTCTAATACATTACATAGACAACATTTTTTCTTTAACTGGAGAATAGAGAATCTATCATTTGTTGTTGTAACTTATTCAGCAGTAAATCTGGGCGAAGCACTCCAGCGGTGACGCCAGCACTGGGACGTTTCGCCGCGCCTAAACCGCCTTCCGCTATTGCAACGGTGAGTATTTCAAACCCTAGCATTCAAATTTATCAATAAATATGTTTTAACAAGGTAAGATTAAAGTGTCATTGAGACATAATTCTGCATAGCATTGTAATGTACTGTTGCAAATTTGTGATTAATATTAAAATTTAAAAATAACTTAAAAAACACGCATTGATCAATGCGTGATGATTCTAGACAGAATTATCCAGTGATCCTGATTAGGATACTAGGATAAAGTTGTTAAATTATTGTATTGTTCGGTCCTTGATACGAGTGCAAATTTTCAAGTCAGTCGGCCGTCTCAAAAGTTGATGAAAATTACATTAAAAGATTCCGTTACATACATATATAGATAGATAGATAAATACACGCGAAGCTAATAAAACGTGTTTAAAAACAACGGTTCGATCTCATGATCAAAATCAATCAATGTTGTATTAAGTGTTAGACAAAGTAAAAATTCTCATGTAAATATAAGTCAATATTAAGGTGACAAACGAACTTACAGTCCACCTTTTTATGGTGTCTGCTACAAAAAATGGCTACAAATGCGTTGTCATCTCTCAAGACTAAGATGGAACGCCCTTAATGGAAGAATGGATGGAAGCCTTTAATTACACTGGCTCTAAACACTTTAGACCGGGATACAGGTTAGAGATGTTCAACTGAGTTCACTGCGCCCATGTGTAAACTTACTTCTTCAAAAGAACCGAGAAATTCGAAAGGTTAAGGTGTTGAGTTGCCCGCTGAATGCAGATGAGTGTTATTGAACACTTGTAGTATTGCACGAATCTTATTTTATATTATTTTGACAAACTGCAATCCGTGAAATTTAAAAGAAGTGATAGTGATAGACAATCTTTCATTTCTACATTTATTTTACGTACTGGCCACAAGATTTTATTTTGACAGATGGTTGAGTTGACAGCTGTGTGTAAAATTTACGCAGAATAATTACATACATAAATATTTGTTGCGCCATAATGCAATGAGCCGATGCAGGAAACTTCGCCTGAGTTACTGAGTTAACGCAAGGAATTTCGCTGAGTTTCCCGTGTCCATTACGACCGTGTAGGCACTGCTGTTTGACGACAGAAATATGAGAGTGGGCTCTGACGGAATCTTAGAAGAGGAGTACTACCACCTAGTTAATACACCCCTCAATTATGCCAACTTAAGGAAAATCTGTACAATCAGCAACCCTTGCATCAGTAGCCTGGGGTTGTGGTATCAAAAGTTACTAGCCTGCATTGTCACCGTGAAACATTTGCCATGATTGCCATGTGGATAGGTAGTCACAGTAAAGGATACTTCGAGCTGCTTTTCGCAGTCGTCCGTCTGGGTATTGTCTTCATCAACCCCTAAAAGTGAACTATCGATCATTGATCCCATGATAATGACCGGTGACTGACAGGGCTATCGCACCAGCAAGTCACATTTGACTCAGCCTCCATGTTGGTATTTCGCCTTACTGGGTTTAATACCCAGTAAGGCGACATATTACGAGTATTATGCTGATTGTCTCGTTGGTCAAGTGGTCGTAAACGCGGTCGCTGATCATAACGTTCCGGGTTCGATTCCCGGGTCGGGCCAAAATCAATTCTCAGTAGCATTCCGGAGTCAGGAAGTTGGCGGTGTTTCACCCCCGTATCTCGGAAAGCATGTAAAGCCTGATCTCTCTGCATTTGTGTCGGATTTGAGTTGGCATTAGTGTCTGTTCAAACTGAGCGTCGTTACCGACATTCGGTGTGGAGGACATTATTGCTGTACCGCCATTATTCGAACACCACAGTATTTTTCGGGAAACTCCCGTAGCATCTACTTACTACAGATACCCTCAAAATTATATGGATTCTCGAACATCGCGAAGCAAGTGCTGATGACTGGCTGAGTTACAATTTAGAGAGAGAGAGAGAGAGATTGGGCGGCATGGTAGCGCAGTTTCTATGCATTTGGCTGCGAATCTGCGTGCCGTGGTTCGATTTCTGCGCGGAACAACTTTGCATTTTTCTTGTATAACGTACAAATAATTGTTCCTTCTCTGTAACTGTTCTTGTGTAATTTATGTATGTAAATACCTCCACGATACATGAGGATTTTCTAGTGTGCCGTTAACGTAAAGAAAACTACTATTTGCTGTAAGTCGTCCGCGAAATAAGTCGACTGTAGTAAACTAATCACCGAATAAGTCGTGTAGATCGTAATCAATCGGTCGTCTACTAAATGAGTCAGCGAGCGAAACGTTGTAAACTGTACGTATAATGTAATGTGACCGCTCTACTTAGTTTAGGGCGCTAACCTAACTGAGTCTAACAGTCGGCCCAAAATTATACACCACATAAAATCACCGTATGAACTCACATGCTCACTCATCCTACCCGATAGAAAATAGGTTATTATACTCAAGAGAAATTTAGACGATATTTTAATATATAAAAATATTTTTTATTTCTTCGTATTTCATGCGCTGCCATACCATTCATCAGATCGCGGTAAAACTTTACTTATTGTTTGCACCTCCGCGAAGGTTATAGACATGCGTGCGTATCGTACCGATATATTTATTTGAAAGTAATATATCACTCAACTTCAATAAATGTATTGTCAATTTAAACCGATATTTCCACAATTATTTTTTCTGCGGTAGCAACGCGCCGGGTACCAGCTAGTATTATATAATATATAAGATATGACAAGCGAATACTTAATTCGGGAACCCGAAAACCGATTCTTTACACAAACATTCCAATAATTATGCGTTAATTGCTGGCTTAATATTATATTCTAACCTTAAAGGTGACAGCATAAGTAAAACGGGCTGCTTTCAGGTATAATTATTGATTTATTTTGTATCTACGCAAAGTTACAGACTGCAGGCTTCCCGAAAGTCTGAAGTGTGTAATTTGTAATTTAAAACAAAAACTTATTTTTAACTCTATAAAGAAACTGTACGAAGGCGACTGATAAGTCCGCGAATAGTTAGCGATAACGCATTATCTCATGTTAGATCCAAATGTAACATCAACTATAAACAACTTAATTACACACACACATAAATTTTATTAAAGTCTGTCCAGCTGTTTAGGAGTTGAGTCACATATACACGGACAGACAGGATATTATATATATATATATATATATATATATATATATGTATATAATGTATATATTATAAATCTAAACCGTCTTCTTGAATCATTCTGTGTATTGATGAAAATCACATTAAAATCCGTTGCGTAGTCTTACTACGGAAGCGATATGTAGAGATGCGTAAAGTTACACTACTTTACCAAACATCTGGCTGACATTTGTTACGAGTTAGAGAGATATTTCATCAAGATTAAGTAAATATTTATTAAATAAGGAGTAGGTCCCTGCTTTATTACGCAGTTCGTGCGCTACATAAAATTCCATAAACCTTTTAAAATATTATTACAAACACTAAATACTCCTAGAATTACTCCGCTAAGAATAAACCTTGTACTTACTAATTTCTGAAATGTATGTTAAAGTGCTTGGAAATCCTTAACTATACAAAAAATCATTCGTTAATACCAAACAGGATTTAACATATATTTTGATTTGGTTAAATAATTTAAAAAAGGCGGAGATTGCTCATTCGACTATTACTTTTTGTGTGTAACGATTTTTTCTCAGAAGACTGTATAATTTCCGATGATAACATTAATAACTTAAAGCCAGTTTATACGTTTTTATTTATGCTATTACGTAACCAAACTGGTAAAACATCATATTCATGTTCAGTTAGTTTCTATAAAATATGTCATAACGTTATCAATACATTAAGTATAGTGTCATAATTGTTACGGGTATTAATATAGAATTCTCATCTGGTTGGGGTATACATAACCTTCGTTATTATTATTATTATTATACTATCCATATTTAGATTTTGAACATTCTTATTTTAAGTGATTAACAATTCCTCTTTTAAAACGCATTTGGTTAAAAATATCTAAAGACAAATTTAATAACACGAAACTTCGCTAAATTGACTAATTTTAATTTTAAATACAAACTTTCTAAAATCACAGACCGACCATGTATATGTTAATCATTTGTTTGACGCAAGGAGAGCTAAGAATTAACAAACAAACTTTATAGAAAAAACAGTCAAATTCAACGCATACTTGCGTTTCTGCTATTAGCCCTCCTTTAGTCTTAATTCTTATTAATCCAAAAGTGAAAATCTATATCCCAACGGTCGGCTTGGCTTAGCATTGAGTTGCGACAGTGGGGGCCGCGGGTTCGTATCAGCACGGCATATGGTTTAAGACATTTATTTCTCAAAAAGAATACAATTCACTTATCATGAAGAATAACAAGTTAATCTTAGATACTAAATACATGAACTTATGAAGAAGGGCAGGTATTTGTACATGATTTATAATTTACCCGGATATGCACAATCTTTTTGCTATGCGGAGGGTAACAAGAAAAGTAAGTGTACAATTACATATCGTTATTGAAAGCAAGTTTATAGCAATTAGGTACATACTTGCAAGAAATTTTGTAATTAAATTAATATTTTGTATTAAATGTTTACAAATGGTATTATATTTGTTGAATATATTTCTATTAGTTAAAAGGATAATGTGGTAAATTCATATTTCGTAAGGTTTAGAATCAAGTCGCCTGAATTTGGGGGTGGTGATGAGAGGGGGAGGGGAGTTGTAGAATCACCCTCCACTTCCATTTCCTGCCGGACGTGCTTGGTCTACTTTTTAAATTTTTAAATATCTCATTTTGAGGTTATGATTTCGTAATGTTTTTGACAATATAAACCTGATTTGTGAGGGCAGAGAGTTGGGGGAGGGTAGCCCAACGCCACTCAACGTGGTGCAGTCGAAGGAAGCTCGGTCGACGGAGCCCCGCTTAGAGGGGCTCCTATTTCTGAATGGTTTATAAAAAAAGAGCGAAGCGAGCGAATAGACCCCTCCATCTCCTTATAAGGGTATACATAAATACTATCGCTCGCTCTTGCACCAAATAAAACACCAAAATATTAACGTTTATAATTACTTTAATAAGTAAACATATTTTATAACTTCCACCATTTCCAAAAACGTGGTAAAATAGCAAGCAATCGGTCTCCAGAGGGGTAGTGAAGTCGTCCAAAAACTGGAGGCAGATAATAACAATAAGGAGCACATTCACGTAAACTCGGAAGCAACGGAATGACGTTGACGCTTATGACGCGAGTCGCAAAGTCGTGTATAAACGCAGTGATTATATTCTCTTTGGTCGAGTATATCTGTTACTAATTACTGTCAATGTCAAAAGTTCCGCTTCAGGTATTAATTAGTGATTTATGAATATTTATAGAAAATTATATCAAATATTTCGACGCAGCTCCGGCAGCTAAAATTGCATGGGGGCGCTTGAGATAAGTCCCCTTGACCTCCCCACAGTGACAGACTCCTCAAATTCAGGCGACTTGATTCTAAACCCAACCCTTCAAATTAATTAAAGAAATTTCATTCGGTTTTTAAATGAGTTAATATTGGTTTATTGAATAAGTATTTGTATTACCTACGAGGAATTGTTCCGGGTATGGATTTTTTTTTATAGGTTAAGGGTGACAAACGAGCACACAGTCCACCTGATGGTAAGTGGTTACTGCGGCCCATAGACATCTACATCTATCCTCTATTACAAATCAAAATGTAGATGCGTTGTCACCCGTGAGGACTAAGATGGAATGCCTCATTTCCAGTAAAAAGGGCCTGCGGCCACCTGCACTCACCAAGCGAAACGCAGAGGTAAATCTCTACTTCACGCTGGTTTTCTGTGAGGTCGTGGTACCACCCCGGTTCGAGCCGGCCCATCCGTGCGACAGCAAAAGCTGCCGCGTGGCTCTACCACTGTTTGAATGTTTGGATGTTTGTCTTTGCGCCATTTTCATTCAATGTTTTGAATCTTAGCCATTTCTCGATGTTCATGATTTACAGATTTCTCTGGACGATTTAAAAAATGGAAGAGTGCATTGAACGCAACAAAATACATTTCATTCATAATACACGATTTAATTTTGCTCAGTTTGCCACAGTGATAAACAACTAAGCTTATAAATGTATTGTTAAATGTGTCCATATAGAATTAAAAAAACATTTACAATGCCTGGTTTTGGAAGTCAACAATACTGTTATGGTTTGGTAACTCCAGTGTTTTTCATAAAGACGACAAATCTATATTATTGCTACTACATTGCAGGTAATTCACGGAGGTGGCTCTTACTACGAACACGAAACACGCAATGGGTAATTATACATTATTTACTAGAAAATCACGTAAAATTTACGATGTATAACTCGACACTCTGTGCTTCTTTTGTTTGTATCAACTATCTTATTTGGTTTATGCTATTTTTTATATTTTTTTCTTACGTTCCTTTGGTTGCATTTCAGTTATAGCCGCTGCAGAGCAATGAACTCTCACTGACGCGACGTCGTGTCGTTTCCAACATCACGCGGTCCATTTTATATAATTTATTTACATTTTGTATTATTTTGCACTCGGTTGTCACCGTTAGATATAAAATTTTCAGTTTTCTATGCAGATGTTATATAAAGAGCCGTTGGTCATTATTTTATTCCTATCTTTATAGAATTAATAATCAAAATCCATTTTTAATGATGAAAACCAAAATATAAATATATTATTTTTCATAATTATTCCAGCTGTAAACCTCTCAAGCTAAACAAAACATTACTTCGTTGTATATTATTAAACTCTACAGCGGTATTACTTTTCATAAATAGAAATTCAGTTATTTGTTAGCACAACCATTAACACTTAGTCTATTAATTTTAGCGAGCTTTCTATAACATCTTTATTTAGTATGATTACACAACTTGTTACAGTTTTGATAAACTAGGGTTTGATCTTGATCAAGCGACTTAAGGCGCAAGAATAATTTTGTATTTGTTACTTGGAAAATATTTCTAGTTGAAAACGGTCTTAGACTAGTTATAAGGAATACGAATACCGAGTACGCTTAGCTTGTTAACAATACATGCACCTTTTTTTAAATTAATTATATTATTTATAGAATTAATTATTAATATATAATTTATCAATAGGTTAGCTAAAAATAAAAGAATGTTCCATACTGACATTGTTGCGAATGACAATTTTTAAAACGGCTTAAAAAGGAGGAATTTCTCAGTTTAACTGTATTTTTTATATAAGGATGTTTACGTTGGATGTTTGTTAACTGATTTTCATTTTTTTTTATTGAGTACTCAATACCTCGAGGGGGTTCATAATCTCATTTAAGTTAACATAGAAGCAAAATTTTCACCTACATAACGATGGAGAAATATATGGAATTAAGTTTTTAATATAACTATAATATAGACGATATTCTAGTTGTCATCATGAGCTTGTGTTATTGTTTAGTCTACGCAAAAAGATCAAGTAATTACACTTAAAAAAATCTGACTTCAAAAAACCAAAAAGAATAAAATTATTTAGAATTCGGTAGTCTTCTGAAGTCGGAGTTTTAATTCGATACATTTTGTCTTGGCTCTGATTATAAAAGCTACTTAATTATGACTTGTGTTTTTCAAAATCTAATTTTGTCAAACCTTTAAATATAATTTTTATCTTTATCATTTCTTTGTCAAATTTTAAAATAATAATATCTACATGATGAGATTTCTTATTCGTATCCATCATATTCCATCAAAGCCATAAAAAATTGTCAAAATTTCATAATCTAAATCCAACATGTATTTTGTTTAATTCCTTGATAAATTTAATGGCTTCGATAAATATTTGCTATATGAAAATTTTTCTTTGCCTGTGTTAATGCTATTTGGTATACTTAAAAAGAAAATGTGTAGGGATATTTTTTTATATTAAAATAAATAATACATTATTACTTATTTTTTATAACGGTATATTCAATTTACAAAGGAAATGCGACTCATATTAAATTAATTAGAAGTTTATTTTAACGCTATGCTATATTGCAACAACGTCAGATGAAGTATTCTTTGTACAATCAGAAAACAATTTGGACCAAAAGCCTTTATATTTTTAGTTTTATAGCGGTTTCAGACTAGCGTATTTTTTTTGCGCGTATACGGTCGTTTCAGCATACGCGCTTATACGCGCGCTACATTATGCGCTTCTAAAAACCATACTCGCGTAAACGGGCATATTTCGGCGTGTTCGCTCGCACCGGTGGTGTCGTGTCAGTATCAACATGGATTCTGACGAAGAAACATTACTATTTGCGTTACTTATTCGCCGTCGACTGAGACGACGAAAAAAATGCTGGGTGTCACCGATAGTTGCATCAAGACTGATGACCGGTCACTTTAATACACTTTACCCAGAACTGCGAAGTGATTCTAAACGATTCAAAAATTACTTTCGAATGTCTTTGAGCACTTTTGATGTATTGTTAAATATATTAAAATCACAGTTAGACCATAAAGATACTGTGTTAAGGAAAAGCATATCTGCTGAAGAGAGACTTGCGATCACTATAAGGTGAGTATTAAAAGTCAAATGTTTACGTTTACAAAATTTATTTACGAAATTAGTTATTATTTATGAACAAATCTTGAAAAATTTCTTCACCATACTCCGGGAACTGGTGCTCTGAATTTCTATGAATGTTGGAAGTAGTAGAAGTAGATGGCAATGGAGTAGACGAACCGGGTGGGGGGCTTGCGATTGATGTCGAATTTGAATACTGACTACTCATAGAAGTAGCTCCTGCTCAATAACCGTATTCTGAATATGACTTATTATAATCTTTATATCTCTTCATAACACTCATTATATCATATTTTAAATCAAATTTACTATTCGGATCCATATTTTTAAAATCTGGCAATAATGATAACAAAAATTGTTTGTCCGGATCATCATTGTCTGCTGTTTCCATATTTCTTTCCTTTTTATTTATAGTTATGAACTGTTATTTCGGCCCGTCATGACCGAGGCATTGTCGGTGCCGATCCCAATCAAATTTTGTATTGGAAGACTTTGTGACTCCAAACATTTTACTAAAGATGTGACAATACCTCTCGCATCAGCTCTTTCAATAGGCTCCAGAGACAGAAATGACGACACAATATTATTCGTATTCAGGCTAAAATATCGTATTATTATTCCCATGTATTTTGAGACGCTAACATCCGTAGATTCATCTAAGATAATACTATATTTCTGTGTGCCAATATATTTTAGAAGAGTATCCTTAAAATGCGGCGCCAGCACTTGATTTATAACTTGCGTACATTTAGTTCTATGCATTTTTATATCTTTGGCACACTTTGAATCATGAAAAACTTCTTTACAAAGGTCTGTAAGGTGGTCAGTGTTGGATATGGAAGTATGTTCAGCAATGAACAAGGCAAGCTGGCCTTCAGCTTTTTTTCTGTTCAGCTGTTCTTTGAACCATCATCAGGTGTAGAGGTATACTGGATCTGTTTATTTTTTGTGATTAATTCACATTTTGCTTTGTGTTTTTTAGATTCTCTGTGCTTACGTAAATCATAAATTTTGGCAGCAATTTCTACATGACAATACGTGCAAAAGGCTTTCGTTGGACTATCCGCTATTGACTTTATCCACTGTTTAAAGTCTTCGTCATTCTCCCATTCAGTCCTATATTTTTGAATGTAGCTCTTTTTCTTGAGAGGAACACCCATGATATTTCCAATAACTTTCCAAGAACTCAAGACTCTTAAAACTTAACAAAAATGAAAAATGTAAGAACTATCCACGCGTGAGAGGCTACGGCTAAACAAAAACAATGCGGTCTATCGTTTCGACTTTCGGTACTATATGAGTGGAGTTGGGGAAACCCCGATCTTAGATTACAACTGCGGCGCGGAGAGTGAGCGGACCGCGGTAGTGTTGCCTTCTCAGCAAAAGGCGGTAACCACATGTTTCTTTAAAGGAAATTAGTAGCTAACAAAAATTACCAGAAGTAGTTAGAAGTAGCTAGATTCGTTTTGGTGGCTAAAATTGATTTTTTTGGCTAAAACCTTTGAAATACTGCTAGATATAGCCACAAAGTGGCTAAAACGGCAACACTGCGTGCGTGGTCTCCGGCAGAGGGGGAAATGGGCGCGCGGGGAGGTTTCTCTCGCAGCTCGCACTTATACGAGCTTAGAAGCATATATAATATACTATATAGGATGTAGATGAGCCACTCTGACAAATTATTAGGTGTCGAAAAGAGGTAAGTCTCTTGAGCGCTCTTATAGATGGCTTGGGATTATAAATTACTGAAAATTACACTAGAGGGCGCTATCAACTAGGTGCAGTATTATTTCGTACATATTTCAATAAAATTAAAAGGAAATGTATATAATTACTACCTAATTTGTTTTAATCAACTCTTTATTTAGATTGTTTTAGATGAGCATGGTTTAAATTTGTTCCTTTATTTTTATAGAATTATTCTGTATATATACCGCTATATTTTAAAGCTTCGATAGCATGATTTAGGCTTCGGTATAAATAATGAATACCAGCAGTGGCGCCATCTTGTATTAAAATATGTCAAAATATTGGGGAAAAATAGTACTTTAGCTGACTATGAGATGGCGCTAGTATCAACGTAAAAGCAAGCTACTGAGGACTTTCATACCCCTGCTTAGAAGCGCGTCAACGCTCGTACGAGTCGAGCGTGTGACAAAAGGCGCGCCTATACGCGCCTACATGCGCTTCTAAAAACGAGCTCATACGCGCGCATAAAACGCTAGTCTGAAACCGCTCTTAGTAGGGCATTGTAACTGCCCATAGTTTAAATTGTAACGGTCACTAAATTTATAAATAAATTACCAAAAAATATGAGTCTAATATAGACACTGTAAGATTCTTCTATTCGAGTTTGCCTCTTGACTTTTTAGTTTTATTCAAGAAATTCATTAGAAATCGTTCGAATTAAATAGGATAGCCATCGTGGAAGGGAAAGTAATATGTTTTAGCGGGTTATCAAATTATTTGTGGTCTGCGATGACAATTCATTGAATATCTTTTGTTTGCTTTTTCAGTTCGACGGTTATTATTAACTGACTTCAAAAAGGAGAAGGTTCTCAATATTCGAGTGTATGTTTTTTTTGTACGTATGTCACGCGATATCTTCTCAGATTGGGAACCAATATTGATGATTCTTTTTTTTTTTTGAAACAGAAACAGAAACTTATTTCACTTATTCAATATAGATTGTAAATAATAAGTACTTATTGAAAGTCACTCTTTTGTTTAATTACCACTGGTTCGAAAAAAAAACGTTTGTCCTTGGTTAAACCAGCAAGAAACCCAGCGGGACTTTTTTTAAATAACAGCTTACAATCATGTATGTTACACAAATTAACAACACAACAAATTAGAAATAGCTTGGTAGCGATCACCTCATTTCCAGAGGTTATTATCATCTATAAATTCTTTAATATTATAATAACCCTTTTTATACAAACTTATTTTGTATATTTTCTGGAATTTTGTTGTAAAAGCGTATACATCGCCCCAAGAATGAATTACTGACTCGATGGAGTCGAGTAACTGGTACTACTAGCTTGTGCCTGTTTCTAGTATTTACAGAATGAATATCACTTATTTTTGTGTACGCACATTACATTTTCATAAATATATTGAGAGGTCAAAGTTAATATATTAATTTCCTTAAATTTTTGTCGCAGCGACTCTTTAGGCTTTAAATCATAAATTGCTCTTATGGCCCTCTTCTGTAAAACAAATATAATTTCAGTGTCAACTGCGTGACCCAATAGTAAATACCATACGACATTATGCTATGGAAATAGCTAAAGTAAACTAGTCTAGCTATTTCAACACTGGTAAGACTTCTAATCTTTTTTACCGCATATGCTGCAGAACTAAGTCTGCTTGCTAGTTTTGATATATGGGGGCTTCATTGAAGCTTCGCGTCTAGTTTGATTCCAAGGAAAATGGTGGTATCTACACGACTCAGTTCCTCCCCATTTAAAATTACATTAGTATTTATTTGTTTGACATTTGGAGTCATGAATTTCGTACATTTCGTTTTAGTGCCATTTAAATGCAAATTATTAACATTGAACAAATTTACTAATTTAGATATAGCATTATTTACTTCGTCATATTTTTGTAATTGTCGACTTAATTTGAAAATTGAAGAAGTGTCATCTGCAAATAATACTATATGATGGTTATCCCCTACTATGTAAGGTAAAGGTATGAAATAGGTTATACTTCAAACGTAGAATAAAATTGGAGAATTTGGGGGAAAATTTCACCCCTAAGGGTAGCAAATAAATAACTTCTTTTTTAGCCACTTGAAGTCGGTTTTTACTTTTTGTTTAAAGTTTTAATCATTACGGCTTAAGTCACATCCTTAATAAGCTCTGTTTGTTAAACCAGGGAAGGTTACGGGCGTGAGTTGTTGTAAATGTAAATGTACAGCAATCCATTTCAATAATTTCTAATTTTAATTATTATTGGTTCCTATATCGATAACTGAAATATTGTTTAATAGACTACCGCATCGAATTTCTTTTCGTATCAAGTCTCAAGTCTCACGATTAGGCACGTACATTTATATCGCAAGAAGCTTTAGGCGTTCCAACAAATTAATGATGATATCACACTGCAGCAGCAACCACTTTGCAGTGATTTATATTTTTCATGATTTGTGTTTTATTTAGCCTCCTCAAGACTAGATCTGGCTCTCAGCTTATTCAGCCCTTGAATATAATGATTTAGCCGCTAACCCAAAATCTAAAAAAACTATCAACATAATATTTTTTTTTACCGGAGACCCTTTTTACTGGAAAAGAGGCATTCCATCTTAGTCCTCACGGGTGACAAAGTATCTGCATTTTGATTCGCAAACGAAGATAAAAAATGTAGATGTCGATGGGCCACAGCAACCACTTACTATCAGGTGGGCTGTGTTCTCGCTTGTCATCCTATCCTATAAAAAAATATCCTGCGAAAGAAACTTGTATAACTAAATTTAATATTAGCACTACAAATTTGCCTTTCTTCGAATACGGCATCGATTCTTTTGAATTGATCCTAAATTTATATTGAAAAGGGCGCGCGCAGTGATGTCTGACCATAAAATGTCGTCAGCACAGAACGAAAGCCTTCCCGACGACTCGTACTCATCTCATGAGGGGGCGTGGACATGTTAAGGTGATTATAATTAGCATTTGTGGCGGCGGCCATATTATCATCCCGTGAGTGTCGTATGAGGCAACAGAGCGAAATGAAACACGAAATGCTTCGATTTTTTTATAAAAGTCACGTTTAATAATTTTATATTTTGTAAACCACTACGCCTTCATCCACTAATTTTGATAATATTTACCATATAAGTACCCTACAATTTCATCATCATCATCATCATTACAGCCCTTCACAAGTCCACAGCTGAACATAGGCCTCCCCCAAAAATGCCACAAAGCACGGTCCTGAGCCACCTGCGTCCATCGACTTCCTGCATATTTTACCAGGTCGTCACTCCATCTAGTGGGGGGACGCCTACAATTTAACAGATATAAATTCTGTCACACTCTAAATATGTAATTTTCTAATTTATTTATTTTTAATATTATTTAGTGACCGCTACAAAGCACATAATTCCTTCGCGTCGGATGTATATTTTTTTTCTTAATTTTGTAAATACATGTCTGCAAGTATTTCGACGACGGATTTTTTTTTGCTTTTGCTGTATGTGTAATTTAAAAAAAAACTTGTAATAGTAACAGCTCAGGCAAAATCACTTTGAGTGTGATTATTAAAAAGGTCCGTCGCTCCACCGACATTAATTGTAATTTATAGCTATTATTATTTAAAAAGACACAAAAATATATTGTTGTAACGATGCACTGTGATAATATTTTGTTCGGCTTAATTTTTTCTTTTTATTTGTATTTTATATACATACATTGCATTATTTTTAGTGTTTAATTAAATAAGCTATATTTGCCAAATAAAATACGTTTTTCTATTTTAACATATTTTTTTCGCTTTTTCTTTATCTTTTCAAATTCAATACAATTACTAATTAAAGAAAGCAGCTTGAGGACTTTTCATAGCTTTCGAAATAAATATAATTCAAATTAAACTTCATAACTTGCAAATTTACATTTTAATAAATTACATTACATATTTAGATTAAATATTTTTAAGTTTGATTTGATACACATTAATATAAAGCTTAGACTATACTTAAAACA
Organism: Parnassius glacialis; assembly: GCA_033319125.1. Classification (NCBI taxonomy): domain Eukaryota; kingdom Metazoa; phylum Arthropoda; class Insecta; order Lepidoptera; family Papilionidae; genus Parnassius; species Parnassius glacialis. The sequence goes on along the minus strand of JAVANC010000004.1, from coordinate 40,000,425 downwards.
ATTCCAGAAAGAGATATAATGTATAATAAATGTAGGCATATTAAAGTGCAGAAACTGATGAGTCAACGCAATACGTAACATTGCGTTTGCGAAACCGCCTGTCTAACATGGCAACTAGGACAAATATCCCCCTATGGGGCCATCTATGGGGAGCCGCAAGTTAGCAGGGGACTGTATAGGCTGTGGTTAATGTGTTAAAGGCGTAAGGGAAAGAAACGGCGCCTTGTGCTATTCTACTATTTTGTTTCGGGTACCACCAAAATAATAAAAAGGAGACGCAACGTTGACACTTTATATTATAACTTCTAAAGCAGTGAGTCGAAACCGACCACCCCCGAGCCTGATAGTGCTCAGACCCAAGACGCACCAGCACCGCAGTCAACTTCTCAAGCTGAAACGACTCAGCCGCCGATTCAGTCAGAACATAAGCAAGAAATCGAGCCTCAACCAGAGTCCAACAAGAGCCCGGAGCGTCCTTCTACGTTAAGCGTGGAACCAATTACGGAAACTACGGCCACTGTAATGTCTCCGGCTGGCTCAACTATCTCTCGCCGCGACTCCCAGTTAACCGACCGCGGCTTTTTCGATGTAAAATTCTATCACAATAAACTTTGGTAAATCCCTCTCCGCAAGGTCGTAGCGTAGCCTGAACAAGGAGGGTGCGATTTAGATACCGATTATTGTCAAAGCTGAAACATGAAGCTCTTATTTAACTACGCCTTTTACCACTTCTATTTAAAGCTGTACAGTTTTACTTGGACCGCATGCTCGAGCGAATATATATATGTAATGTTTTGTATTCACGTCATAACGGCCTTAGCGAAAATATTTAATGCATTTAACTGTAATTGCCTGAGAACGTAGGTAAAGCAATAATAAATGCTTTATTGCTTCGCCTAGGGGCGTCTAGGGGCGATAACAATGTAGTTGCGTGTTAAAAATCATTTGTTAGGGTTGTCACATTCTGAAAATGCATATTGAGTAATATTGATAATACTCAATTAGTGTATATGTTAAAATCATGTGATTCATAATAAGCCAATATGTACCAGTAGGCATTTATTATGCAATTTAATAAAAAAATATATTAATTAATTGTGATAATTAATGTTAATCGATAAGATTTTGCGTAGACATTACGATTACGTTGACAATCCTTTTTTTTATTAAATTAAAGTTCTAGTCCAAACAAACACTAACTAATATAAAGATTTGTTTTAATAATTGTATAATAAATACATCAGTAACATAAACCTAAAACTATACTTAACAATTTCGACATAATATTTATACCACTCCTGGAATGAAATACGCGCCATTCATACATTGTGTATGTGCGTATATATATGAGGTATTTCACGAAAATTTTGAAATATTTTGTGTATAGTAGTATGTTATAATTTTTTCTGTGTAGCAGACACCCCTATTCACATGTTCATGTTTTATCGTTGCGTTGTTCGGATGTTGAAAAATATGCACGTAATACTTTTTATTGCTTGCTTTGGTTAAAGATTAAAAGTTAGAATTAGCTTTTTTTACAATTTAGTAATTAATTGAACGTATAAATTCGATCTAAAATTAATACTCCTTTATTAGAATAAATGCACCTCGTAGCTTTATATGACATTTATATTCTAGGAAAGTAACTAGTAGTGTCTTTGGAATGCTTAGCTTTACATTTATATTGAGATCCAGCACTAACACTTAACACTGCCAGAATAATAACAATGGAGTGTAGGACAGAGTTATAGAGCACGTGTGTGTGCGCTAGCACAGGTGCACTATTCCTTCACTCTCATAGTCCGATAGGATGGCAACCCGACAAGGCCGGGGGGAAAGCACGCTGGGGTTAAACACCGCTAGTTTCCTGACACCGCGCCGGTCTGCTACTGAGAACTTTAATAAAAAATACTACCAGAATACATCTTATGCGAAAATAACAATTACTTAACAAATTTAAACAGCCGATGGTAAAAAAATACCTATATTACACGCGGCGAGAGTATAGAATCAGGCATGGACATTCATTGTATTTTACATGCGGTTGTTAGTAGAAACCTTTAGCATCTAACGATTTAAAGTCAATATTAAAATTGTACACGGCACCGCTAGATTTTTAATTCCACTTGAATCGATGTTGCAATATTTTTCATACCATAAATTTCAAAAACAAGAAATCTTTAAGATCCAAATTAGGTATTAAAAAAATTTATAGTGTAATAGTGCCTTCAATATTACACTACATTCAATGTCTATTTAATGCTTAAAGTTATACACCAATATATTCTAAGTCTATGATAATAGCAGTTTGTTAACAACTGGTATTCATGCACGCTTACAAACATAATTTATAATTATAGGGTCGCGGACATCGGTAATTCTATTATATTAGAAAGGCCTACTGCAATTTTTAACTATGTAGAAATAAGGATTTATGCTTTGATTATAGACATGTATATAATCAAAGGATTTATGATAACACTAATAAAAAACCTCCAACTTCTAGCGTCTAGATTACGGCGTTAAGTGTTCCTTTAAAAATAAAAATATTAACATTCGTTCGTCACAGAATATGTGAGTGAGTATTGAAGACGATCATTGATTAATTAATAAATGACTGTTATATCACCCTTCTATAAAAAAGGAATAAGGCTAGAACTACGTTAGGCCCACTCATAAACCACATATTATTTGAGGGTTTCGAAATTAATACAAAATTTTATTACATTATACTTGTCACTGTTTATATAGCAAATATACTAACGACATAATCGTATTTAATCTTAAGTGGTCATTATATAAATTCAATCATCTACGTGTACGATATATGCGTCTAAAATGTAGTTCTAGCCCTAATACATTGTTATTCAATAAGTTCAACACATGTGCAAATGGTTGTCGTCTCTAGCTACCTCTATAGACGTTGTGTACCGTTTTTAATAATAGCATATTTTAATGCAAATTGTTGTAGTTATTTTGTCTTTGTACGGCGATTACAGTATTATGATAAAAGCATTGAGCATAATATGTATTTGGCTTTTTAAATGCATGAACTAAGGACTTCCACTATCATAAGATCCGCCTATTACTGCTGAATTGCGTGGATGTAATACCTGTGAGCGACTTTCCTCTTTGATCTTGTATTATTAATAATGTTTACGCATTTGTGTAATACGCGTGCTATGTTATATTTTTAATGAATTTTCATTTAAAGTGTAAATATATACTGAATAAACATTCCCCCATTTATTTTTCTATGTAGGTACTTTAAAAATAGAAACATTATGGAGTTTTGAGTAAAGGATTTCAATATTAAAACTAATTGTCCCTTTAAAACAAGGAAATAAACCAGTTAAAGTAAAAATTTAAGTATGTATTTTTTTCTATAATGAAGGCAATATTTGAATAATTACAAATATTGGATGTGCATTACCTACCAATATCAGATGTCTCTATGTTCCACAAAAATTAAAACTACTATGTAATTCAAATAAGAATAGGACTGACCTGGCGCCATAATGTGATGTCATAACTGTCAATTCAATCCAGTTAGGTAAGATGAGCAAAACATATTTTTGAATTAATATTTATTTACAAAAGAACCATGAACAAAAAGTATTAATCTGAATCTAGCATTTGAATTTCGCTCTGCATTACTCACATCTCTGTCTGAGTAGTCATCATTATCATCACTGCTGCTTTTCCTTATAAAAATTTAACACAGATTTATGTAGGTTGTGTTTAAAATCTTCCACCAACTTTTATCAATATTTTAAATTAACTTGTAAAAATAATTATGAGTTCATTAGATATGATAATACTAAGACTCAGTTAAATAAATTATTAATACACAAATTAATTTTCTTTGTAAGCCGTACTTTTCAAGTGGCAGTTGACTGATCGCGGTCATTCGAGGTCATTCAGGTTGCTATGCTTATTTGAATAAGTATAGTTTTATCTCATTTATTGTATGTACGAGTTTACAAAATTACAATGTTTTCAAAATTCAAACTTACAAAATATTGTATTATTTATTATAATTAAAGCTTTGTAATAAACATTTGGTTTTTAATTTTTGCTCCTTATCTATAGGTTGTGTGTGACCAACTAGCAAATTTCGGACTAGAAATTGTATTTTTCTTTCTATGGCCAGTTGCCGTGTAGTGGCGGTCAAGAATATCCACTACCCCATATCCTCCCGTGGGTGTCGTAAAAGGCGACAAAGGGAAACAGGCAGGAGATGGGCAGCAGCATCTTCCTGGTTAACGGCAAAAATACAATAAAAAAAACTGCGGTTGCCAACCCGCTCGCCAAGCGTGGCAACTATGGCAATATACCCCCAATGATGAGAGTTACGAAGAGACGGCCCCCAGTCCCCGGCGGCCCCGCTATTCCTGGCTACGGTGGCGACCATGGTAACGGCGGGGCAGGGGGTGCTAAGAATCTCCGGTGGAGGTTCGGTTGCCACCTTAGACGACTCGACCTGGCAACGTACAACGCACGCACCCTGAGGACTGACGAGAAGATCGTGGAGCTGGAAGAAGAGATAGACAAGTTGCGCTGGCATATTATGGGATTATCCGAAGTCCGAAGAGAGGGGGAGGACACGGTAATCCTCGAATCCGGCAACTTGTTCTATCACCGGGAGGGCGACCATCTGTCCCAAGGAGGTGTCGGATTTATCGTCCACAAGTCTCTCGTTAACAACGTTGTAAAGATCGGGAGTGTGTCGACGAGGGTTGCGTACCTTATACTCAGAATCACCAAACGGTATTCGCTGAAGGTCATACAGGTTTACGCACCAACCTCGGCACACCCCGATGAGGAGGTGGAGGAAATGTATGAGGATATCTCTAGAGCCATGCATTCCTCCAAAACCCAATATACGGTGTTAATGGGAGACTTCAATGCAAAACTAGGCACAAGAGAGAACGGTGTGCTGAAAGTAGGGAAATTTGGAATAGGGCAACGGAACCCAAGGGGCCAGCAGCTGGCCGACTTCATGGAGAAAGAGGGACTCTTTATGATGAACTCTTTCTTCAAGAAGCGGCCCCACAGGAAGTGGACCTGGTCGAGCCTTACACAACTTCAATACAGCTCGTATTGAAGAAGCGATCGAGCGGAACCAAGGCTCCAAAGTCTTTGCCAGAGATCTGTCTGCCAGAAAGAGCCAACTGTCAAAGCTGAAGACCGAATGTGGCAGCATCGTTTCCGGGGCACCTGAGATTTTGAGTGAGATTGAGAGGTTCTATGGGCTGTACACGTCATCGTTGGAGCCACACGCAAGTGTGAGTAACGATCCAAGAGCGAGTCTTGTCCGACACTATTCCGAAGATATCCCGGACGTCAGTCTGAGCGAGATTAGAATGGCTCTCCAGCATCTTAAAAACGGCAAGGCCCCAGGCGAGGATGGAATTACAGCGGAGCTTCTGAAAGCGGGTGGAAGACCGGTACTTGAAGTCCTTCAGAGGCTCTTTCATTCCGTCCTCCATGGTGGCATTACACCGGAGGCGTGGAGCAGAAGTGCGGTGGTCTTGTTCTTCAAGAAAGGTGACAACGCTCTCTTGAAGAACTACAGACCGATTTCCCTTCTGAGCCGCGTCTACGTGCTGTTTTCGAGAGTCATTACGAATCGTCTCGCGCGCAGACTTGAGGACTTCCAGCCTCCCGAACAAGCCGGTTTCCGAAAGGGCTTTAGCACCATAGACCACATACATACCCTTCGGCAAATTGTACAGAAGTCCGAAGAGTACAATTTGCCACTATGTCTGGCATATGTGGACTATGAGAAAGCCTTTGATTCCGTCGAAATTTGGGCGGTGCTGCAGTCCCTTCAGCGGTGCCAAGTTGACTGTCGGTATATCGAAGTGCTGAAGTGTTTGTACAGTAGAGCTACGATGGCTATCCGAGTACAGAACCAGAGTACGAAACCTATCCTATTGCAGAGAGGTGTAAGACAGGGTGATGTTATATCCCCGAAAATCTTCACCGCTGCATTGGAAGACGTTTTCAAGCTTCTGGACTGGAAAGGATACGGTATTAACATCAATGGCGAGTACATCACTCACCTTCGATTTGCCGACGATATAGTCCTTATGGCAGAATCGCTGGAGGACTTAAGCACTATGCTCAATGACCTCAATAGTGTCTCCCAACGGATAGGTCTTAAGATGAGCATGGACAAAACAAAGATTATGTTTAATGTCCATGTCACACCTATGCCGGTAGTTGTTGGGAGCACTAAGCTCGAAGTTGTTGACGAGTATGTTTACCTGGGACAAATAGTCCGACTAGGTAAGTCCAACTTCGACCGAGAGGTCAATCGACGGATTCAACTCGGCTGGGCAGCGTTCGGGAAGCTACGACACATCTTCTCGTCAGACATACCTCAAAACCTTAAATGAAATTGTACAACCAGTGCGTGTTGCCAGTGATGACTTACGGAACTGAGACGTGGTCCTTCACTGCTGGCCGGATGAGGAAGCTCAAGGTCGCTCAGCGAGCTATGGAGAGGGCTATGCTCGGAGTTTCTCTGCGTGATAAACTTAGGAATGAGGATATCCGCAGTAGAACCAGAGTAACCGACGTAGCCCAACGGATTAGTAAGCTGAAGTGGCAGTGGGCCGGCCATATAGCTCGAAGAACCGACAACCGATGGGGAAGAAAGGTTCTCGAGTGGCAGCCTCGTACCGGTAGGCGAAGTGTAGGGCGTCCCCCCACGAGATGGAATGACGACATGCAGGAAGTCGATGGATGCAGGTGGCTCAGGACCGTGCTTTGTGGCATTCTTTGGGGGAGGCCTATGTTCAGCAGTGGACTTGTGAAGGGCTGTAATGATGATGGCCAGTTCTAGTAATAAGAAATATGATCAGGATATTCTTTAACGGACTTCATTACCTTTTGGACGCCATCATAGAGCAACACTTACCACCGGCGCGGCGGACAGAAAAGGAGTAGCCATAGCGTTTTTCCGGATACAGAGCTGTCTGTCATTATTGCGGGGAAATCTGTGCACACAAAAACAGTCGTCTGTCACCACGGAACTCAAACATAACGGTTAAAACAAAATACTAACAATTTCACACACACGCACATGTATGATTAACACTTTCACTGTCCGGTTTCCAGACACAATAGTAAGACAATAGCAGTGCCCTATATATAGTGCACGGGACAGCGAAAGAGTTAATACCATAAGCAAATATTATGAACAAAAAGCAAGCCTTACCGTTACTCGTCCGTTGATATCCTGGTCTTTTCAGTCCGACCGAAATTAGAATAGTTCTTCAGAACCTTTAAGCAACAAAGCACGGTTTGAAGGTGTGACTTTCTCCCTTCAGCAGTGCCAGGTTGGCAGAAGGTATATCGAGGGGCTAAAATATTTGTTTATTATAGTTACAATGTCTAGCTATCAAACTGCAGACGTGTAAGTATTATAAACGTAATAGGCTTAAGTTACATCACCAAAACTTCGCCTTTATAATGAAAGGAGTTTTTAAACTTGAAAGGATACGGTATCAACATCAATGGTAAAATATATCAAAACTTAGATTCGCCGACAATCATTGGCGAATATGGGGGGGTGTGACCCAAAATTGTCTGATAGTTTGTTGGGTAACTGAGCCAAAATTAAAATTATAATAAAGTTGGCTAAATAAATTAGTAAAGCTGTAATCAAAATAAACACATTTCACAAAAAATAATTTTGTTTAATTTTATTTATGTAAAGCAAAGAGATTTAAATTTACTACTACTTTAATGTCTAATGTAAAAAACATTCTGATATTCGATAGCCGAAATATCTCACGACACTTCAAGTTGTAATTACTTTTTTGCTTAGGTGGGCATCGGCTTCATCGGCCATCATTTTCCATAAACTGGGAAAAAAATCAACAATGCCCACAATATTCGCATTTTGACGGAATCGCTGCATCAGCATTATTCTGCCCAAGTTAACCATGACCTGAATTACTCAACGGATAGTGATGGTGTAAGAGAACTCATCACCATATTTCATCTCGTGGGTCTCGAAAGAGGAGACTATGAGACACGTCAGAAAGATCTCATAACTTCTAACTAACAGCGGCATAACTATAATCCAGGCGTTAATACCCATAATGGAACATCAAAGGTGCTAAATGTCTGCTACTGCGGTCATCAATCCTCTGATCCTCTACAACAAGAGAGACCCATATCAGACATGCAGATTTACGTACGTGTTCATAAGAAGGATCGAAGTGCCGAAATGTTTGTACCTATAGTAAGGTTATAATGGCTAACCGAGTACAAAACCTATCCAAATGCAGAGATGTGTAAGGCACATTGATCGGAAAAGGTACAGTATTAACCCATTCGCTGCGGTGCACGCACAACGGCGTAATTTAAATTGTCTTTCTTAGGCGGATGACACCGATCGGCGTAAATTATATATTAGCCATAACTTGGCCAATTTCTATTCTAAAGGGATATACTTTTTTATGTGCATGTTTTACATATATACAACATTATTATAGTTTCCGTTTCTGTAAATAATGATTTTAGAAAAATGACAAAACTATCCTCAGGCGCGGTAATCGCCGAACGGCGTCTTCCAGAGGTTATCAACATTGAAAACATTTGGATTAAATATTTATATATTGCTTATTTTTGCTAGGTATTTTATTTTATATAATTAAAAAACAGTAATAGGTTCATCAGTGCGTGTTGCCAGTGATGACATACGGAACTGAGACGTGGTCCTTCACTGCTGGCCGGATAAGGAAGCTCAAGGTCGCTCAGCGAGCTATGGAGAGGGCTATGCTCGGAGTTTCTCTGCGTGATAAACTCAGAAATGAGGATATCCGCAGTAGAACCAGAGTGACCGACATAGCCCAACGGTTTAGTAAGCTGAAGTGGCAATGGGCCGGCCATATAGCTCGAAGAACCGACAACCGATGGGGAAGAAAGGTTCTCGAGTGGCAGCCTCGTACCGGCAGGCGAAGTGTAGGGCGTCCCCCCACTAGATGGAGTGACGACCTGGTAAGATATGCAGGAAGTCGATGGATGCAAGTGGCTCAGGACCGTGCTTTGTGGCATTCTTTGGGGGAGGTCTATGTTCAGCAGTGGACTTGTGAAGGGCTGTAATGATGATGAATAGGTTCATACTATTAGCAATCTTCATTTCATAGTTGATAGTTAAACATTTTGCTGCGTTAATATGATTATTATTTGTAATGAGTATTCAGTAGTCCATCAGTGATTGTTGCAGAATGGTGTACGACGTGTAAGTAGGTGTATATGAAATAAAAAGCAACACTTAAAAATAAGGACATATATTTAAACAAGAAAGAAAGTAATCAGTGTTAATCTGCACGTTACAATTAAGTACAATAATATATACATAAATCAATATCTGTGATATCTACGGAAACATGTAAGGCATAGACCCGGTTTCTTTGGGCAATCAGGACAGCAATAAATTGTATCCACCTTTTTTTTTAATCATCTTACAAATTTGACACTGCTTCCTTTTGGTACGCCCAGATGCCCCAGATGGCAAAATTTGAGGCAAATGAATGTCATGTATTATTGTGGGTTGAGCAACGATTGTAGGTTTGGCTGGGAGTAATGATTCTAACACTCATTCTGTACACATAATACGACATTGATGATTGATTATCAATTTTAAATAATTGATAGGCATTTATGAGACATATTTGAATTATATGGATGATAACTTTTTTGTACCATCTTAAGGTTTTATGTTCACTGTTATACTATGACATTAATTGGTCGTGTTTGTCTACGTTGCGCATATATTTAGTATAATTTATTATAGCGTTCGGCTTTAGCGTGACTATATCTGGTCACCGTGGGTTTTGTACAGGAACCATGTCGCAATCGTGTTCACTAGATGCTAACAGCACCTCCCTATTACTGTGCCATTTGCAAACAGTTATTTTATTTTGGTTGTGCAGAATTATTATTTCACCTTTTTGTAGTTTCGCTGATAATAGATTAGGATTTCCAGCCCTGTTAGTACGTAGCGTTCCCGTACAAAAAATTTTAACAGTGGCAGAGCCACGCGGCAGCTTTTGCTGTCGCACGGATGGGCCGGCTCGAACCGGGGTGGTACCACGACCTCACAGAAAACCAGCGTGAAGTAGAGGTTTACCTCTGCGTTTCGCTTGGTGAGTGCAGGTGGCCGGAAGCCCTTTTTACTGGAAATGAGGCATTCCATCTTAGTCCTCACGGGTGACAACGCATCTACATTTTGATTTGTATACGAGGATAGATGTAGATGTCTATGGGCCGCAGCAACCACTTACCATCAGGTGGACTGTGCTCGTTTGTCACCCTCATCCTATAAAAGAAAAAAAAAAAGTTTTTTTTTCTAAAAGTTGTGTTATTAGGTATATACTTGCATAATAATTATTTATATATAGAGAATGGCCGACGTTAAGATATTCCTGCAATAATAATTTTATAACTATTTCGGAATGACCGCGCCCCCCTACTATTTGATCTTTTGACCCGGCATATAAATGAAGTTTTTGACATACACCAAATTTGTCGCCCAAACTGTAAAATTTGATGCCATATTGACTAGCTTTTGATTTCATGTACTGCCGGAATGAAAGTCCAAAGCATCAATGATTCATCAATTGCTAGTTCTCTAGATGGATAGTAAATTAATTTCATTTTATTGTTAAATGCATCAAATAATGTTTTAATTTTTTTTTTACTTTCGTTGCCCTCCTCATACTGTACATTTAATACTCTTAATATATTTAAAAATCTATCCTTAGCCATGTGTTGACTGAATACGTCTGATTTCTATAAATAATGAGTTTTCCAATAATCACTTAAACGATTCATTTTAATGTTACCCATGTGTATCTGTAGGCTAATAAAAGTCTTTAGAGCATCCATAGTTATTGGAAGCCAGGTTTTCATCCTGCTGAAATATGGAATATTTGTACTTTCTAATAGTTTTGAGGCATAGTTGTTGGAACAAGTTAAGATGAGATTTAACATGTCACGATCCATAATTAAAAGAAAGTAATCTATTGGTCCTTTGTTTAGTCATTTCTACCCTTAAACCAGAACGCTGTTCGAAATCAATCTTGTTGAGGAAAAATGGATTTCCCATATTCCATTCTTTAGATACTTCAGGTTCATTTGCAGCATCTTCTTGTAAATCTTCTTGCGGAGCGTCATGACACACTTCTTCGATTTCCTCGTCAAATAAATGATCAACGTCCCCTGACAGGATGCCGTAGAGTTCCTGATCATTTAAAGAAACTTCAGGAAATGAAATGTTATATGTCGGTGAAAACATTGATGTTAACATTGTATCTACAATCGCATGACTGTCAACGTGATGTAGTCCACTAGTAGATGTCGTGGGATATATGATCTATAAATTGAAACAATATATGACTTAATTTTCGTTTAATCAGGGGTGAATTTGCAAAATTATTAGAGAAAAATAGCAGGTCAGGCTTCATACAAAAATCCCAACAATAAAACAGTTTTTATTTCGCTTTGTAGTTAGGTTTCATTGCGAAAAACTAAAAATAAATATGATTTTACGTCTTTTAGAATTATAAGATCGTTTTTTTCTACTATTATACTAGTAGTACTAATAGTATGTATGTATATTGTTTGACAAATGTCGTAACTAGTTTCATTATCAGGCGATAGGCTATTAATTACATTAATGATTGTATTTATGATATTCGACTATGTATTATGTAATTGCACAACTTACAAATTGGAAAGTTTATTATGAATATATAAATAAATTATAAAAGTGGCTGGTGACTACGCTAAAGAGGTTCCATCCCCTTTAATATTGATATATTTCATGGTTGTCTTAAATTTTATCATATACAATATTAAAAACTATAATAAGAAAACGCCCGCCCAGGCTCTAAACGAGGTACCCCTATCTTAAATTAAACAATTTCTAGAAAAATTAAAAACAAAATTATCAAGGTAGGTACTTACCAAAAAATGCACTCGGTGACTCGCAAAACCACTTAAAATCACATCTACCAAAGTTCAGAGCTTACACTCTAATGGTTTAATCCGTTCACACTTTGCCAAAGTTGTCGTAGGAGAAAGAAATCACAAAGTCCGGAACACAAATGCAGAAGTCGTTGGGAAATATAAAAATAACACATAGGTAAGACGCACCTCTATTCACCACGGAGACTAAAACAGAAGTTTACTTAGCTTAGCTTTATTTTAAAGGACCCATACCACAACCCAAGGCTGAAGGTGCCTCGCAGCACATGCTATGAGGCGAGCTTCGACGTGAGTTTGCCAGGGAACAATAGGGAGTTATGACAAAAATAAATTCATTATCGATATTATGAATAACTATTATAGTCGGACCTACAAAATCTAGTAAAACAATAGCGCGGCGTCTTAAAAGGGCCATAAAACACTTGCAGGATAGCAATGTTTATTGCTTTGGCTTATTAAAAATGACGACAGTCATCTCTACATAGTATAAAGTCGATTCCCGCCGTCTGTGCCTCTGTACACTTAGATCTTTCTAAACTACGCAACTGATTTGAATGCGGTTTTCATCAATAGATAGGGTGATTTAAGTACAGGAAGGTTTATACATATAATTTAATATTGTTTTGTGTTAATTTTATACATTGCGCCCGTGCGAAGCCGGGGTGGGTCGCTAGTTTTTTTTATATATATATTCTTCATCATCTCTAGTGTAAAAAGGAAAAAAGAGCATCCAGAAAATTAAAACGAAAACGGCTTATTAATAAAATCCAACATCTTGGATTGTTAAAACCATTCTTATAGGTAATCATTGTTTCGCATACTTGTGAGAGTAGGTACTTAAACAAAACTACAACTACGTAAGTGTTCATAATACTTATTTAATAATATCAAAGACGTATTAAATATTAAAAACATCTTAGATTAATATCAACAATTATCAAACAACATGTAGGCTCACAGCGTACCTATGCCACAAACATTATTCCGAGTCTTCATAGTTGGATAAACTTATGTCGTCCACATCCTTTTGGTGACGTACGTTCCTCACTAGATTTATTATATTAACATATGTTGCAGATCTTTTTTTCATTGGAAGAAGATCTAATTCGTAAGCGATCAGTTGAGCAAACGCTTTGTTTCAGTGGTCAATTGGTTCCCCGTTTTCAAAATTCAAAATCGGGTAATTGTGATACGTCACATTTATACTCATTAGAATGGAAAATGTTGCGTTTATATAAATTTGCATCCTGAATGTTCTGTTACGATACCTGTATCTCTTTATTTTGTCTAGATGTGACTTTTTCGCATCAACATTACCAAGATGATAATGTTGATCATCACATGGCTTTCTTTTTAGCGAACCAAATTGTCTCACACCGTCACTCAATAAACTCGGTGACGATGGTCGAGCCTCACCTTCAAGAGAAAGTCATTATTAATTATTAAGTGAAACAAATTACGATGCACTAGAAATAGTATGTAACTGAAAACCCCTCTCTTCCTTTCAACTACTAATTAAAAACACTACTTATTATACTTAATACATTTGAAATAGTAGACTAAATACTGCTCTTAAAAGTATATTTAACTTTAAAAAATCAGAAAAAAGGTTTGCAATCCCATTTTCATGTGCGGGAAACGCCGATCGGTGTCAAAGTGTTTAAATATGAGATGCGTCCGACGCCTATCGGAGTTAGCTCTTTAAACCGTCCGCCCCTGGGTAATAAAGGCGATATTTCTAGCCGCATTGAATGGGTTAACATTAACACTTACCTCTGATTTTCCGACGATATAGCAATCATGGCAGAAGCGGTGAAAGAAAGAGATAGCTGACGAACATGCGGCTCACCATTGGTAAGTGTCGACTATGAGCGCGCATTAACAACTACAACCAGGGAATTGCAGGTGCATTACAGGCCTTTAGAAAAGGAGTAAGCTCGATTCTTGAAGACGCGTCCTTAACTACAAACTCATAAAATATGAAATCTGTTTCATGAACTTGCATAATATGACGAGTTCCCTTTTTATCCGTTAGCAATTAAATATAGGCTATTGATAAAGGTAATGTCAAAAACTAAAATATATTAATAAGTACTTAATTCAAAGGTGTGTGTAAGGTGTAACGAATATATTTGTCTCAAAATGTACTCAAAGGATGTAAGTAAAATTTCTAAGCAGTAAGCACCTAGCAAATATGAATGTAAGGAAACCCGTAAAGAACACAGAGGGGTAGGCAGGGATTATAGAACTCCATTTGACAAGATCCTTACATATCTTACTCGCTTCTTTCACGTCCATGTATCTACGCATGTATGTTCGTCGGTTAACCGATTCGTTGCGACACCAATTTTCTACAACATTTAGCTGTGGCGGCGAACAAATATTTCGTGACACACCTGTCGTGTCAAATGCTATATCCTATTGCCTCTTGTGCCATCAGCCATGTGTAAAAATAATGTTCTTTTTTATGCTTTTTTCACTCGTTTTGACCTGATTAAGTTTAGTTGCCATCAAACATTTGTTTTTAATGTTATACAATGTAAAAGTAAAGTCGATCTGAAAACGTCTAATTAGTAAGAATAGCAAAACAAAAGTGTTTTCAAAAGGAAAAAACAATTACCAGATGCGCCGGGGCTGTACCTCGGCGGATGAATAAAAGACTATTTATTAGCGAACTTTTTTATGCATGAACGCGTTCGAGCTGTTTCAAGCAAAAATAAACTTTATACCATGTCACAAGAGCACATGGTACTTCGTAGGTCCATTCGGCCATATGATAGTAATAAGACGACAGTTCAACCATTTTAAGCAAAATTAAACTAAATATGATGGATTACTACTAGATGCCAGAAGTCTTCGCTATTCCAAATCAACAAATCAAGAAGCTTCCGTCGTTTTGGAGTACCTTTAGAGATTCACAGCGATCAAGGAAAGTATTTTGAGTCCCAAATATTCCAGGAAACCTGCCGAGTTAAGAGAGTACTCGTGATCCAAGAACAACTTCTTACCACCAACAATCTGATGAAATGGTTGAACGATATAATCAGACATTGGAGAAGTACCTTAGCAAAAGTTGTGGAAAATCGGCAACGAGACTGGGACAAGCACATACAACCGTTTTTGTTGTTATATGGAAGCGCTATCCACGACAGTACATCAGTGACACCAGCTCTTACAAACTTTGGTAGAGAATTACGGCTGCCTGTGGACCTGATTCCCAACACAGTATAATCGATTATGCAAATGTCTTGCGAAACAAAATGAATGACATTTATGAGCACGTCAAGACAATCGGGCCAGCAAATGTCTGATAAGATGAAAACCCGGTATGACCGCAAAATGAACAACAAAGTGTTCGACGAAGGTTCCATGAAGCAAATACAAAGGGGAGACGGCATAAGCAACTGTGCACTGTGATTCTAAGTAGGTCCTGACGTCATAATAGTGGGCGTGGCTTTAGTTAGTATACTGTCCAGCTTTCGTCCTGTGCGCTTGTGTTGAAAATCGCAAATCTGTGTATTTTCGTAGTATTAAGAAGAAAAGGATGAAGTGTTGTGTTTTATCGTGTAAAAACTACTCAGATATATGCTTAATATAATTTCATTTACAAATCAATTAAAATATAAATATTTCGTAAAAATCAGTCAAGTACAACAACGTCTACACAACCAAAGTCGGAATAAATAAAAATATTATTTGACAGAAATGACATTTGACAAATAACCGTGTCTCTTTTACTTTTTTATGACTGGAAGGGCACCATCTTGTAAAACCATCAAAAGCTTGGGATTGCATTTTTATATTTTGCAAGTTATTTAGTTTGATTTAATTTCTCATTTTATTTTTAACAAAATCCCTGAATTTTTCTCTTTTTTACGGTATATTGTACATAGACTGGGCCTGAAATGGACCGTCTCCTTTGACCCGTGTAAGTCTGACCAATAGTTTTTGAGTTATCCTTAATAATTTATATTGAAGTCAGTTGTACAACATTTTTATTTTTCAATTATTTTGAATAGCTGGCTCAACACTTTATGAACAGAGAAACAGATTTAAAGGTACTTCTTTGTCAAAATTTCTATTTCGCGTGCCTTCGTGTCTGAAACGAAAGGTACGATCCTTCAGGTAGGAGGCCACGAGACGAACAAGACGATCAAGGAGGCCTATTTTATAGAGTTTATATATAAGGCCTTCGTGCCAAACTCTATCGAATGCCTTTGTTATGTCGAAAAAGACCGCGATTGTCTTAGGACGACGAGGATAATAGCCGCTGAGGATATATTCCACAATACGATGAACTTGTTAGAAACAAGTGTTTCGCTCGGAAACCAAATTGGTGGGGGATGACAAGAGGGTCGCGGTTTGTGGGAAACAGATGAAGCCTCATGCGAGTTTGCCCATGGCCTTGAAGGCTGATGGGACGGTGACTGGAAGGGAGGTGGTGAGGCTTGGGAATACCAATAACAGTTGCCTAACTAAGGTTGAAGCAGGCGTTGAAAATAATAGCTAAAAGGGTTAACACCTGCTCAGGAAAATGTTTAAGGGCTTGGTTGGAGATGCCATCCGCGCCCGGAACCTTTTTGGGCTTCAGTCCTTTGGTGATGGATGAGATCTCATCATTGGACACAGTGATAGTGTCAGAGGCTGTGGGGGGGGGGGGGGGGGGGGTGATTTCCGACGGCGGACCTCATCCTCGACTGTCTGGATGTGGGAGGGGTCAGTGGGTTGTGAGCTAGGAGAGCAGTGAGCGGCGATGCTGTCTGCAAAACCGTTGGCCGTACGCCTATATTCAGGGGTGGGATAGAGTGCTGGTGCTGCTCTCCGGAAAGCAGCTCTCTTGGCTTTGATGAGGTTGCTAATATGTAGGGGAAGGCTATTATTATTAGCAACCGGGACTACCCTTTCATTCTCCTTAAGGAAGAATTTTATAAGGGTGGAGAGAGAATCGACCGCGGTGTCGATTTTTTCTGTACTATCGAAGTCCGACGAGAGTGAGATGGAGGAGTCCTGTGAGTCCATAGCTGTGGCTAAGGACTCGTTGAATCCCTTCCAGTTGGTGAAGGTTTTGGTGGAGGGGGTTGAGGGAGGTGACTGATGGCCAAGAATGAGGGAGACCGCTCCTACAGGCTCTCACAGAATACCAGCGTAAAATAGCAGCTTGATGCAGCTGTGTTTCGTTTGTTGAGTGTAGAGAATCGGAGACCCTTTTTACTGGAAACGAGGCATTCCATTTTAGTCCTCACGGGTGATAACGCATCTGAATTTTGTTTCGTAATCGAGGATAAATGTAGATGTCTATGGGCCACAGCAACCACTTACCATCAGGTGGACTGTGTGCTCGTTTGTCACCCTTATCCTATAAAAAAAGACCGGGCGGTGGTCAGATCCTAGATCGTCAAGAGTCTCGATTGCCCTGAGGTTGAGGGAAACTCCTTTAACTAGCGCAGTCTAGTACGTCAGAAGCGTGGTATTATGAGAAGTAATAAGACAGGTCCATTCAGTATGCTTAAATTCTCCAACATAATGACTGAATTGCCTAATGCAAGGATAGCCTCGAAATCTTCTTTGAGGGAAGGGTTCTACTAGGGATGTAGCAGGAAGCTATGACGATGGACTGATGTCCAGTCAAGGCTCGATTTTCTTCTTTTTATTCATCTAATTCTAACCTATTAAATACATGTGCAAAAACATCGATGATGGCCAACATTGATGTTTTGAGTAGGATAAACATCGAACATCGATGTTGAGCTATCAATGTCAACATCGATGCCATCATCGATGTTTCTACAACATCGATCATTCCTAGTATCAGCCGTATCAATGATACGGGGCCCCCGGGCTACAGAGCCCTTCACAAGTGCACTGCTAAACAAAGGCCTCCCCCAAGGAATGCCACGAAGCATGGTCCTGAGCCACCTGCATCCATCGACTTCCTGCATGTCTTACCAGGTCGTCACTCCATCTAGTGGGGGGACGCCCTACACTTCGACCGCCGTTACGAGGCCGCCACTCGAGAAGCTTTATTCCCCATCGGTTGTCGGTTCTTCGAGCTATATGGCCGGCCCATTGCCACTTCAGCTTACTAACCCGTTGGGCTATGTCGGTCACTCTGGTTCTACTGCGGTTATCCTCATTTCTAAGTTTATCACGCAAACTTTACGAACGTTTAGAACTCCGAGCATAGCACTTTCCATAGCTCGCTGAGCGATCTTGGGCTTCCTCATCCGGCCAGCAGTGAAGGACCACGTCTCAGTTCCATAGGTCATCACTGGCAACACGCACTGGTTGTACGGTCTCGTTTTCAAGTTTTGAGGTATACCTGACGAGAAGATTATTTATTTACCAAAGAGTAAATATAATCACTTCCCTATAACAGTTATACGGGATATTGTTGGTAACATTTGAAACAATATCCTTAACCTAAACCATGAATAAGGTAAATAAAACACTAAAAATCATAAAGAAAACATTTTATTTCCATTACAATTGGATATCTGTATGTAATCAATTTCTATCTTTGGATTCTATTAACTAACAATCATAGGGTAAACGAGGGGATTGCGGTCGGAACATCTGTACTGTAAGCAGGAGATAGGAAACGTGTGAGTAAATTAGGTAAAGGTGCAGCAATTACATTTAACTTGCGATATAGCACACGTAAGCTTCGTGGATTTCTCAGCTTAAAGTTTATTTAAGGAAGAAAGTTTATTTTTGGGAATAAATAAGAGCTATTGCATTCTTACGACAACACCAAGTAACGATTGTGTTTTATCCGATTAGAGTATTGTCATATAGCCCTTCTAAAATTTTTAAGCCGATCCCATACATGTTCTATAATAATATACATATAAAATGTTGTTTGTTGGCACTCTGAATCCAGCTCAATTCACATCCTACATACATTCATTTCTCCGCGTGACTAGATTGCAAAGAGCCCTTGACGTTTACAAGCGCTATAGCAAACATGGCTAGGCTTGATTGTTATTTTCGTATAAAATCCTATTAAAATAAATATTTTCTTCGATATTTTACTACACTGGGACACAATCGATCAAGGTTTCGCCGTCAAGCATTCGTTAATTTAACAACAAGGCTCGTTGGAGTCCGGGGCTCTAGGCACAGCACCCGTCGCGCTCATTTAAATTCGATCCAACTTGAGCATCTGTTCTCAGAGTGCACTACGACTATGAAACAAAGTTTCTAATAACATAATAACACTGGAACTGGTCGAAGTCTGTCAACACCACTGAATCATTGATGATATATCTACACAGCGTCGTATCATTATATGTGCAGTGGTACAAAGTATACATAATGCATATGTCGTCCTCCTTCGGCTAATACAAAAAACCCTTACATGCGATACAGTAATTAGGTACTAAAATAGTTTAAAAGATTGTACGCGTATCTATTTTAGAGAACTTACGTATATTATCATCCTTACAACGAAATACATTTATTATAATAATAAAGACTAGCATACATCATTGTTAATCTTAAATAATATTCAATATAAAGGGACCGATACTACTCGATCATTATAGTAATATAGTAATTTATTAAAATACCTTATTCTTTATTAATAGTTGTTATAATAATAATAATAATCGATAAAAAGAAGAAAAATATTGAGCATAATAATTATACCGATTCCTAAAAGCCGTATCACAGTACGCTAACTTAAACAATAATGTCACTTAGAGAACGTTATTTTTTATAAATTATAACTGACCAATAATGCAAATGAACAGCGACCAAAAGGAAAGGGAAAGGAAATCCCATACTCAGCATGACAGCTGTTGCAATGCATTAGTAAGTATTGATAGTAATGTGTTAATTATATATTTATAATAGGCCCAAATCAATCGAATGTGAAAGACAGTCATAAACTAAGCGGGGCGCGATTAGGCGGAATCCACATACATGTTTTTGCCATCTCCATTAAAAAAAAAAACAAATGCATCGCTATTGGTCCGAGTTGAAATAGTCTTTATGAACGATTAAATAACTATCCGTCGAGTTAAATGCTAAATGTCAATAAATGGAGTGTATGATATTGTTAAGTAGATAAAAGTGGAATCTTTACGGAAGTCGAAGTCACTTCAGTTTCAAGGGAAGACTAATTTCGCCTATAGCAAGGCGCCGTCCGCCTTACTATGGTTATACATTTGCTCGAGAATCAGTCAATATTTTCTTTAAGATCGCAAGCTATATACATAGACGTGCCCTTACTAAGTTATAAGAAGAAAAATAAGCATTTATAAGGCATGCGTAACTTACACTTCTGCACGCGTCTCATAGGAGACCAAAGTTCACAATACAATACACCATGACTTATTTGACCTTATTATATCTCGGGGAATTATACGATTTATTATTGCTGATATACGAGCTAGAAAGACACAACACTAGCTCAGTTCTTTTCCAAGCAATACATCCAGTTCTTATAATATCTTTTGGCACTGATTAACATAGACAAGTCGTTACACATTAGTACAAGTTAGTAAAGATAAGCTTAAACTACGGAAATATTGAAGTGCGTGCTCAAATAATAAATTACAATATATTTTACCGTGAGTGGAAAATTCGTTCTTATTCAAGATATTTAGTACATAAACCAACATGAGCCCATTCATATTAAGCAATCGTATCAATTCTCAGTCTTCAATTAAAAAGGAAATACACGTGTAACATTTTGCGACTTAAAATTTACAGTTACACATAATATAATATAATACTTGTACATACAATAAATCCAGTAAAAGTGTTGTACTTGCCAGTAAATCTATTCACCGTCGATCTGCTGTTTTTGACTGCCCAACGTTAGCGTCTCCGAAATTTGTACTAAGATTTGCACAACTCTTTCCTGTTGACATTAAAACTTACGCAACTAAGACCTAAACTGAGTATTTACTGGTAAACATGACGAAGACGGTACCCTTTCTATGAAGGATGGTACAGATATCGATGAATATTGTCTTTGGTTTAAAAGCATGTGTGGGTGTAGTATGTTATGAAATATTTTTACAAAACAGAGCACAACCATCGATAAATCTGTTGATACAGTATACCATAAAAGTTCGTATGTTTCGCTTCATCATAAATAGAACATGAAATACAATACAATATGTTCTAACTTCGTCAGAGAGAAATTCATTAAGACATGCTCAGTTGTTGATCAAAATGTATGGCGTTGTTTAAAGAAATTAACAATATCAATATATTCGAACGTGTTCGAATAGTGAGCACAGATATTGATTATGACCGTAACTAGATAGTTTCGTGTGAAGTAACTTGTAGCTGCGGTGATGAAATTAGCAATGGTGTGAGGCCGCGACCATATGACGATATCACGTCAACGCGTGATGACGTAAATCGTCGCGTGATGTTGACCCGTCGGCGCTAGATGTCATCACGTCATTTCAGTATGACGTCACACTTGTGCAATGCGGCACCCCAACATCTCGTGGTAACGTCATGTGGAAAAATTAGACGTATGCACCGTGAGTGTTTACCTATGAAAATAATTTTTTGATTTATTGGACATTTCTTAAAAATAGTCAAACCGTAAATTACAGTATAATAAGTAAATATAATTTTATAGATATACAAACATTATAAAAATATTTTATTTTTAGTGCGACAAGACGGATTTTTTTTTAGCGCGGGTGACATAAAGTAAGTTATGTAAAGTCCGCTCGTTCTATTTTGGCCGGGCTGAAGTTGGTCGCGACTCTGTGTGTGACAGGATGACAGGAGTAACCATTTTGTACCTAAAAGTGCGTGGCACTCCCCGGGGTGGTAACTAAGACGCGCAGTAACACTTACATAAATACTCAATGATCGTTATTATCGATTATGATTCGATTTTAGGTTATATTTCTTATGGGAAATTTACATTACTTCTTTTTTATTAGTATAAATGCAACATGTCATTTTAATACAGTGATAATGCGCTTAGAAGATTTTATTAAAAACTTTTAAGTTAGTTTATTTTAGGGTTACTGAAATACATTGTTGTACCCGCCAATATCGCGTATATACTATATTATATTCAATCTTTCTATCGTAATTCTTTAAAAGATACTATTTTTTTCATTGAAATACATACGCAAAGAAATTTTCATAATAAACATAACTTTCTATTTTTTTTTATAGAAGAGGGGGCAAACTAGCATGCGGCTCACCTGATGATAAGTGACTACCGCTGCCCATGAACAACTGTAACACCAGGGGACTCGCAGATGCGTTGCCGACTTTTAAGAATGAAGTTAGCTCTTTTCTAGAAGGTCCCAAAGTCGTATCAGTCGGGAAAAATCGTCGATGGTAAACAATTCCACAGAGAGGTTTTACGAGGAAGAAAACTCCTAGTAAACGCACAGAGGTGGACCGCCAAGCATCCAGATGGTGTGGGTGGTATCGTGAGTTTTGACTCGATGTGCGTCCGTGAAATTTGGCGGCTGCAATTAATCTGAACAATTCCTCAGAGCACTCCCCGTGGTAGATGCGATAGAAAATGCAGAGGGATGTAACAGAAACAGAAACAGAAACTTTTTTATTCAATATAGATTATAAATAATGCTTATTGAAAGTCACTCCTTTGTATAATTACCACTGGTTCGACTTCACTTCCGTTCACTGTCCTTGGTTAAACCAGCAAGAAACCCAGCGGGATTTTTTTAAAATAACAGCTTACAATCATGTATGTTACACAAATTAACAACACAACAAATTAGAAATAGCTTGGTAGCGATCACCTCATTTCCAGGGGTTATTATCATCTATAAATTCTTTAATACTATAATAACCCTTTTTATACAAACTTAGTTTAATAAAGTTTTTGAACTTTGAGCAGGTCAAATTTTGTATATTTTCTGGAATTTTGTTGTAAAAGCGTATACATCGCCCCAAGAATGAATTACTAACTCGATGGAGTCGAGTAACCGGTACTACTAGCTTGTGTCTGTTCCTAGTATTTACAGAATGAATATCACTTATTTTTGTAAAACTACTTTTATTTTTGTGTACGTACATTACATTTTCATAAATGTATTGAGAGGCCAAAGTTAATATATTAATTTCCTTAAATTTTTGTCGCAGCGACTCTTTAGGCTTTAAATCATACATTGCTCTTATGGCCCTCTTCTGTAAAACAAATATAATTTCAGTGTCAGCTGCGTGTCCCCATAGCAAAATACCATACGACATTATGCTATGGAAATAGCTAAAGTAAACTAGTCTAGCTGTTTCAACACTAGTTAGACTTCTAATCATTTTTACGGCATATGCTGCAGAACTAAGTCTGCTTGCTAGTTTTGATATATGGGGGCTCCATTGAAGCTTCGCGTCTAGTGTGATTCCAAGAAAAATGGTGGTATCTACAAGACTCAGTTTCTCCCCATTTAAAATTACATTAGTATTTAATTGTTTGACATTTGGAGTCATAAATTTCATACATTTCGTTTTAGTGCCATTTAAATGCAAATTATTAACATTGAACCAATTTACTAATTTAGATATAGCATTATTTACTTCGTCATATTTTAGCAATTGTCGACTTAATTTGAAAATTAAAGAAGTGTCATCTGCAAATAATACTACATCATGGTTATCTCCTACTATGTAAGGTAAGTCATTAATGTATACAAGAAACAGAAAGGGGCCTAGAATTGAGCCTTGAGGCACGCCCATCTGTACCATCGACCCGGAAGAACTCATACTGTTAATGACAACTTTTTGCGTTCTCTTACTTAAATATGAAATAATTAATTTAAGAGCATCACTTCTTACACCGTAGTGTTTAAGTTTCCTGATTAATGTTTCATGGTGAACACAATCGAAGGCTTTGGATAGGTCACAAAATATACCCAAAGCATCCTGTGAATTCTCCCATGCATTAAATATATATTTAATCAGCTCAACACCGGCATCAGTTGTCGAGCGACCCCTTGTGATATCCGCTCACCATAGAATCGAGCTGATCAGAAAGAACTCTGTCGTTGATGATTCGAGCGAGCGGGAGCTGGCATTGGGGTGCCCCAGCCCAAGGATGAGAACAGTATTCCATGTGAGGCTGAACTTGAACTTTGTAAAGTTGGCAGCGCTGTGCCGGCATGAAATACTATCCCGCTCCGCTGAGTACGCCAATCTTTTAGTTCCAAGTGACCACGAAACTGCACATTATTCAATATGTTGACGCCGAGGATTCCGATGCTAGCTGAGGCAGCAAGGGGAGTGCCTTGAAACTAAGGAGATACGACACAGGGATTTTTTTTCATAGGTTTTTTTTTCTGGGTATTAAACTGGACTAGGTTCAGTTGCTCCCAATCCGATGCTGTGTACAACAAAGTCTCGACTTCAGACACAAGTTTGTTTCGGTACTCGGCGACCTTTTCCCGAGAAAAATTGGCACGGCTGTTGAATGTTACCGGTTTGCAACATATAATTGATATGCAGAAGAAACAGCGTTAACCAAGTTAGCAGGCTGCCTTGTCTAATAGGCAATCAGAGCACCGCCTACTACTACCTTGATGCTCCGACGAGCAAGGAAACTGGTGATCCAATCGCACAATTTTTCGGTAAGCCCATAGGAAGAGGGTTTCGAAAGAAGCGCTTTATGCCAAACCCAATCGAAGGCCTTCTCTAAGTCCAAACTAGTGGCCAATGACTCCCCCTTGGACTCTACTGCCTCCGCCCATTTCTATGAGTCGGGTAGACCAAAATATTACCAGCTGATCAACCCCGACGAAAAGCGTATTGGCGGTCACTAATCAGCTGGTGATCCTCAAGGTACCTCATGAGCTGGCAGTTTATAATGGATATCATTATTTTGGAGAACAAAGAGGTCATGGCGATAGGCCTGTAATTGGACGGCTCTGAGTGGTCGTTTTTTTAGGGATCGGGTGGGATAGGCCCGGTTACACTTCTGCTTATAGCGTGATGCCATTTTACAGGAGCGACCAAACCATGGCTGGGATCTGCCTCCGATGAGCACCACTAAGGATCAGCGACAGAATCAGCCACAACGATGGTATCATCCGGTGAGAAGCAAACCCGCTCCCAAGGATAGGGTGCAAAAAAGACCGCATCCTATCTCAATCGGCCAACCTATAGTGCCAAACAAGGCAGCAGTCTGCAGAGTGCAACCGCGACTTTAGCGTGAGTGGCAACACACTCCGGACTAGCCAAGAGGGGCGTTGACGGAGACCTGATATCTGTCCGGATGATATTTCTATTTATTTTATAACCAATATAGACAAAATATACTGTTTAACTAAGCAATCTGAGGATCGAAAGTGAAGTGACGACAACTCTCTATCGACGCCCTGCCAAGCTGTCATCATCGGATGTCTTCGAGAGCCAATTTCAGCCATGCCAAGATAGATGACGTATGGACTTTTTCTACAATTTTTTGGAACGAAGTTCCTTATCGGACGGTACGAATTTGGCAATTGGGGGCTAGGCGAGAAAAAATGTAAGATTTTTTTTGTCACGACCCCTTTTGGCGTAGTGTAGACGGCCTTGACGGCTATAAGGAAGCGAGATGGAATAATATCCATCTCCCTCGCACTTTTTCTTATCTTGCCATAAAAGAAATATTATTTTATTTTAAATGACGCTTCATTTTAATACACACCAGTAATTTATTTCTTTGTATTTGTCAATCAACAATATAATACGTTTATCAATAATAATATACTACGAAAGGAATTTCGTTCCAACCGAGTGTTCCGCGACATTCACGCATGTGTTTTTTTATAAATATGTATAAGGTAAATTTATGCTAAATGCCTGGCAAAGTCTTATTTGTATGTGTTTGTCAAACAAATAAATGAGCGTATTGTTTGGCATCTGTCAATGGTCTCCGTGGCAATTTTTTATATTTGAGGCAGGTACATATTATGTATTTTGCCGACAGGTAGATAATGTGTCTGACATCAGGGTTAGGCACATAAATGAGATAATAGTAAGGTGATGCTGTTACGCCTGCGGAGAGGGGAGCGGGAGTAGTTAAGCACCTGCGCCTGATTCGACGCTGACGGCGAAGTGGCGGTTGTGTGACAGAGGTGATGCGAAGGTATGTGTTGTTATGCACATACGCAATATGGCGAAGTGAGCGTGTGACAGTCGTGTATCGGTGCATAATTGGGGCAAGGTCGCGCAGCGCCTGCTAATGGTGGTTGCGTCGCTGGAGCGAGGCAAGTGTAAGTACTGTTAGGCACATTGGTACCATTACGGTAAGGTACAAATACAGTTGCACCGCCGTGCACGATGGC
The DNA here is from genome assembly GCA_033319125.1 of Parnassius glacialis. Classification (NCBI taxonomy): domain Eukaryota; kingdom Metazoa; phylum Arthropoda; class Insecta; order Lepidoptera; family Papilionidae; genus Parnassius; species Parnassius glacialis. The sequence continues at coordinate 39,974,137 of JAVANC010000004.1, read as the reverse complement.
GGCGAGGTCTTTTAGCACCTGCTCCACATCATCGGCGTGGTGGCTGCGCTACTGGAGCAAGGCGAGTGTATGTACAGTTAGGCACGTAATATGCAACATTACGGCGAGGGAGGTGCGAGTATAGTCGCGCACCTGTTCACGATTGTAGCAAGATCGCGCAGGGTTACAAGCGGTAGTTGTGTGGCTGGGGTGGGGTAAGTTTCAGTATTTTTAGGTAAAAGTATCATTATGGTAAGGCCTATTCGACACCATACATACTGTTATGCATATTATTAATATTTATGTGAGGCGAGCATGAGTACAGTCGCTCACCTTTTAACGATAGAGGCAAGGCCGCGCAGCCCCTACACGACGCTATTTTCGAAGTGGGATTTGTGTAAAGTGAGTATATGTACAGTTAGGCAGGTAATATGCAAGGTTACGGTAATGCGAGAGTTATTATTATAGCAGGGAGGTTGCGCAGCGTCTGACCGACACTGGCGGTTGTGGCACTGGAGCGAGTAAGTGATGTTGCACCGAGGCGAGGGGTACCTGTGTACGATCGCGGCGAGGTCTTTGAGCGCCTGCTCGACGCCGTCGGCGAGGTGGTGGTGGTGCGGCTGTGGCGAGGCGAGCGCGCGCGCCTCCGCGTCGAGGCGCGCGGCGGCGGCGCGCAGCTGCACGCGCAAGTGCGGCGCGCGCCCGGCCGCCGCGCACGCAGCGCACGCCGCGCCCAACCGCGCCAGCCGCTCCGACGTCTGCAGCCGCCATAGCGACCCGCGCCCGCCACTGGCGCCCGCGCCCCCGCCGCACCCGCGCCGCACCTGCCAAACCGCCACACATACACCCTACACTACGCATGCACCGCCAAACCGCATCCCTATACCTATTCATATTGGCCAAGGAAGATCAGCATCGAACTACTTTGTCAATACCGACACTATATTGAGTTGGTAGTAGTGGTTGGTGAATACCTTTTTAGTAACCATTTTTCAACAATAGCCACTCTTCTAACATGCTTGTACTAGTAAAATCTGATATTACTTAACTTTAAAAGTAAACTGACCATTAATTATATTGACAATGTTTTAGATTTTGGCGACACTCTTTATATACTCTTTATATTACGCGAACGACAATACGTAATAATAATAATACAGCAATATAAAGTAAAAAGTAGGAACAAAACACAAGTATTTGATAAAATGGAATGTTCTATAATTATAACTTTGATAGTTTCTAATTTTCTAATTCTAGTCAAGGAGAAAAGTAAAAATTTCCTTAGTCGCAGCGCCATTCTTCCATACTTTATATTTCAATTCGTATATTTTCCCCGACAGTACTTTATTAAAACAGATTCTATTTAAACTTTTTGTAATTAGGCGACATGTTGTTACTTCGGCGTAAAATGGGTTTAAAATGAAATCTTTCTTCTTTAAACTATTTTGGCAAACAGTTTAAAGACTCACATTTAGAGACAGAGAGATACACACGCACGTACGGACGCACGCTATGTCACAACCATTCTATTCCAGTACTAGCTCGGAAACGGACCAAAAAGCTTCGGGATTGTGATTAAATTTTCCTTGGTCGACTTTTCTCTATATTTTAGAACAATAAATCATCGTCAATTCTTAATCGAATATATAATCGATTAACAATCAATCGTCAAAATCATCGACAGGAGTATTTCTTAAAAATTTCTAAGCACTAAACGCAAAGTTTTCGCATTAATTTTACCTCATTTGTGCACCATTCAAGAGATGCACGAAGAGCGGCAAGGGCATCTCCGTCTGCATCGGCATCTCCAGTAGTGGCTGCCGCCAATGGTGTGGCGTATATTCCGCCTTTTCCTAGTGGTCGTCCTCTCACCGTGGGCTTACTAGCTACTGCGGGCTTATCGTCGCGACGGGACGCGACACTTCCACTGCGCCCCAATCCAGTACCACGCTCTTCGGGTGAAGCTTCTTCACTCTCCTCTCCCTTAGGTCGCATTTTGGGACTCAATCTTTCATCACTCTCTTTGCTTTCCCACAGCTTCTTAAGGCTACTAATGCTGCCTGTACTTCGTCTTTTATCTTCTTCGTCGCCTCCGCTCGTATCCAGGGAACCACTTTCTGAACGTTTTTTATCGGAATCATCACTTTTGCTCGACACATCCTTTCGGGAATCTTCTGGCGAGCTTTGCTCCGCCTTCTTTGTCGTTCCGTTAGTGGACGGCGGGCCACTATCGACTTTTCGCAAGCGAGACTTGAAGTCAATATACGATCGCCCCGATTCTTCTCCTTCTTTATTAGCGCTATTAAATTTATTCGTTTCCACTTTCTTCAATTGCGATTTAAAATTAGTGTTAGTTTTCGTCTCACTCTCAGTTTTCTTTTCAACATTATTGCTGTAGGAGGTTTTTCTTAAGCTCGCTTTCAAATCTATAGGAGATACGGTCTCCTTACCATTATCGACCGATTTTGTATCGACTCTTTTTTCTGCTTTACGGAGCGCTTCCATGTTAAGACTTTCTGATAGTTCGGACACGAGTCGCGTCACTGGATCGCCGAAAGAGGTTTGCATCTCCATAACTTCATTAGGTGGGGGAGACTCTTTTAGCTTCTGTTTCTTTTTATCAGCACGTTCTTTTATTTCTGCTACGAGTTTCAATTCCAGCATTTCCTTCATGATTTGCTTAGCGGGTTTTTCGTCCACGTCAGGACGTTCTGATGGGAGGGTATGCAAATCTTCGTGTTGATCTGCTGTATCTGTGCCGGCGTCGCGGCAGCAATCGGGGGGTGGGGGAGGTGGTGGAGGTTGCACCGTGTCTTCAGGAGGCGGTGGGAGGTCGGGTGGTGGGGGTGGGAACTCCAGTTCGGCTAGCCGTGGCCGTGGTTTTGCTGGGCTGTTGAAGGAACGCAAGGGAGGAGCGGCTCTTGAGGCGCGGGGAGATGCAGGGGCGGGTGTGGTGACGCCACCCGAAGAGTTTGATCTAATCATATGGGGTTGAGCGCGGGCTGTCCTAGGGGATAGCGAACGGGCTTCATCTAGCGGGGTTTCCCGAGGGACGCTTGTGCAAACTGCGGCAGACGTGCTGCCGCCACTCTGCCTCAACGATTCCAAGTAGGCACCAATTCGAGCACCTTTCGGCAAGGTGCCGTAGCGATTTATGGCACGTTTCACGTTTTGTACCTCGAGAGCTGCTACTTGTACTCCTTGCTGAAATTTTTAAATTAAAATGCGTTTTTATTCGTTTAGAATAGAATCGAATGTCTTTTAATTGAAATTTTCGGAATTTTAGGATTTTTGAGATGAATCGTACGCAATCAGTTGTTTGTCAAAGCCCCATACGCCACTCAGCACACATTTGTCCAGATTGGCACATAGGGCTTTGACAAACAACTGATTGCGTCTTTGCGATTGGATCTTTAGCATTGTAAAGAGGGTGAAATTCGGGAAAGTTATCATTATCCTTTAGGCTATAGGATATAAAGAACTTACAATATTTTAGAATATCGACAGAAAATGGATTTTTTCAGCGAAAATAAAACGAAATTCGGTATATTTACAAGTGAACGAAGAAAACGTTTTCCTACTTGATGCATATAACTTTATTTTTAAGAGATTTTGTTGAACAAGTCTATGTTACGATGTAAGGTATGTTGTTGTTACAAGGATAATTAAAATAATTTCAATTTAAACGTTAGGAAAATCTTTACAGCTTTCTTAGTTCATGAAAACTTAAAATACTGTACAGGACAACTAATTAGGGACACTTACGAAAACATTTCAAATAATTACAACAATACAAAACACCTAGCAAGTATGGATTTCAATTGGGATGGTTACATGAGAGTTAAGTTGGTATTTTGCTTACCTTGGGCTGCAGCTCGTGTGCATTCGGATGATGTTGCGGAGGCGGCACATGTTGGTGATGTCGACGTTTCGGTCGGTGACGGTGATCACTGGGAACACAGCTTCCGCCTGCACCGGCCGACTCGTCAGTGTCTGGTGTCGCCTCGGCCAAAGATCCCTCCGATGAAGCTTCACGACCTCCCCCACCGCGGCCCCCACCTAATCGGTGACTTTCGTTTTATATTGCAGATTAAACAGATACAAAAGTTTCGAATTACGTCGTTGATAAACAACTTTTATAAAGGGAAACCTCAATTACACTGACTACGGGTTTTAAGCAACAATGCATAAACTAATAATGTTACAAGTGTAACAATAAAATGCGGTAGAATATTACATATATGGTAAACATTATTTAAACATATTTATTTTCGAAATACACGTATTATTTTAATGTACTATTTTCAATAGGACAGAACATAAAAACATACGAAACGAAAACGAAACCTACGCTAAGAAAAATACCGACAATGCTACAAAAAATCAAAGCTTTCATAAAACATTAGATGTATGAATTAAAGAAATGAACTTATGATCGAATTCACGACACGCATCTAAAAGAGACAGAAAGAGAGGATGCATTAAACGAAGAAACGTCACAAGCGAAGTCACCCACGCAACACGCTCACTGCAAGCCCTTTTAATTCACTTTACAACGCTTATTGGAATACAATAAAAATATCAACCATTCTTCTAATGCCTACCAAATGTATTAATTTCTGATAAAATTGACAACGTGTTAATTTATAAAGTTCCTAAACTGAAGTCATTTTTCGTTTCCCACCAAATTCTACGTGATAAAAATAGTTCAGATATTTACATTCAGTTACAATAGTTTTTAAATCAAAATATCAATCAATTCTGCGACAACTTTCAAAATGTTAATTTTTTGCTATGTTTGTCTATTTTTTTATAGAATAAGGGTGACAAACAAGCACATAGTCTACCTGATGGTAAGTGATTGCTGCGGTCCATAGACATCTACATCTATCCTCCATTACAAATCAAAATGCAGATGCTTGTCACCCCTGAGGACTAAGATGAAATGCCTCATTTCCAATAAAAATGGTCTCCAGTTCTCTACACACACCATATGAAACACAGCAGCGTTAAGCTGCTATTTTACGCTGAAATTCTGTGAGAACGTGGTCCCACGCCAGGCGAACCGACCCATTCGTGCTGCCACCACAACATAGCTGCAGCATTGCTCTACCACGTAATTAATCTGTAGACAGTCGCCCTCACACTAACAAACTCATGCAAGCAGCCAATATTTGTTCTGTATGTGATAAAACTGCTGAACAGCGGAAATATTTTCGTTATTATAAACAACATTTTGTCGCTTAATAAACGATCTCACATAAAAAATAAATATGTATGTGATATAAATTAAAATACACTACTACTGATTAAGTCCACTCGTGGTCAGAAAATTATAAATCTTCGAAACAATTGGACCTAGTTATACAAAACGTTCCAACCCACAAGTCATACAAAAATGAGTCTTCTTCTTCTTTACATTTTGGCTTCTCTTAAAAGAATTCTGCCAATGTCAAGTCAGTCATGGGAGTGACAATCAAAAATGAGTTAAATATACAGATCTACTTATTAAAAAAGTATAATGTAAATAAGTATGTAGATCTGTATATTTAACTCATTTTTGAATGACTTGTGGGTTGGAACGTTTTTGTATAACTACGTCCAATTTCGAAACAGAGCTCTATCTTATGGAAAGTTATTAAAATAATTAATTATAGTGCTAATAACTATTACAATAGAAGGTGTGACGTTATATTATATCCTTTCAATGGTTAAACTGTGTTTAATTTTGTTTGAGGGTCTATTCATTATTCAGTTGCAAGGACTTTGGTTGTGTATGATACTACTATGAATATTTTGGCGATACTTTTTCATAAGAAGTTCTCTTATATCGTTTGAATCAACGATAAGGCATCGGCATCGTCGAGAACAATAGCATTGTACGCCATTATGCTACTTCTCAACACATGTGCTCGTCAGAACAGGTGTGTGTACCACTAAATGCGTTCATAACTAAGAAGGATGATTGAATGAATTGAAAGAAAATACGAAGTAAAAGGTCAAGAATAGGTCGTATTGCGTGGCGTATGAATAAAAAATAAATTAAGTATATCGCAAACACATCTGTTAGAACAGCAATATACAGTGCTACTCCCTAATAAATCGATAAATAAATTATTATTAAAACGTATATATACATATAATTCGTTCTAAAAAAAACCTTTACTAATTATTTTTTCACTAATGAGCAACGGATACTCCTGTTATAGGGCAATACTCATGTTATAGGGAGTCCAGGTAACACAATATTTGCAATCCTAATAGATAATAATTTGCCTTAGTCTATTCATGTTTATATTCGACAGGAATACAAATACATTTTAAAAGAAATAATGAAAAGTATTTATTTGAAATCTAGTTAAATACTTCAAAGAGAACATAATATCAATAAGGGTTACAAGATAGTATCGTCTCTACACGAAATTCATCATATACTTACAAAATGTTTTAACCTATCGCTATACACCTGAGCGAGCGGACAAACAGACAAAAATGCTATTTTATAAGGATGCATATATTTACTATATCTTATATAAATTTATTGCTTATAAAATACATATAATATTTAGCTTCCGATAGTTTAATATCGTATGTAAATGTTGCATATAAATATAATTTGATTAATAAGAACACATTTGCACTCGCATGACATTTGTAGCTAATGCCCAATTAATCAAACGCTACTCAATTTTATAAGTCTCGTGCTGTCCCTATCACTTTAAGTCAAAGTAACTGTGACAGCACGAGACTTAACGGCATCTTAAAATTGAGTAGTATTTGGACATTAACAATTTAGAGCACGATACGCAAAGGCAATACATGACACGAATGAATGAAAATAACAAGAACCATAGCATTGAAGCCGATAGCTAAAGCGAGACTTAGAAACTAAAAGGATACGGACTTGATGATGGTGGGCGACGCCACCCAGATGGGTTATGTCATGCCGTTATGATATTGAATTGCAAAATAAGGAAAAATAATAATCCCGCAGTCAGCAGTTATCGAAGTCCTGTGACAAATTTCGCCACTCTAATAAACCCATTATTTAAGCGTATGTTTGGCATTGATTTTAATTCATTTAATTAAATATTAAGACATAAAAATTTGCAAAGAACAAATTAAAAACTAATATGTGGAGATGTAAATGATAATGAAACAAATTACTGCATCTTTTAGAAATCAGATGTTACAGTCTACACACACGTTTAAGTTTTATATCCTGACATTGTAGCAAACGTTCTCCAATAATTGCTTAAGGAAGAAAAAGCCAGACAAGTGCTCGTAGCATCTCGCTCTAGTATGGAGAAACGGACAAACAATCAAAGATACAAACAGCAGAAGCCATGACATTAATAGTGCTTCTTTTTATCCTTTATGTACGGAACCCTAAAAATGAGAGCACAACTGATGACAGGTTAAATTAGGAATCTTTTAAAATTTGCGGCCTTATTTATAATCGTTGAATATCACATACTTAAATTAATTATTAAATATCTCTATAACAACACTTTTCTAAAGTCTTTTAGTGAAAAGGGAGAGATCAACTTTAAAAATTACTTGTATTGTTGTCGTTTTTATTAGTAGGGACTTTAGAAAATAGACACCCATGAAATAAATTATATTCAATTGTCTTTCAATCTCATAATCCACGCATTCCTTTTCACCCACTATAGGAAAGATGTGAGATATTCGCCGGGCATGGCCATTATTTAGTTATTTAATAATTTCTCTCTCAAATAACGATCCGAAAATATTTTATTATAATAAAATTTCTAAATAAAAGTACATTGTTAGGAAATTGGATAGATAAAATTCCCGAGTAAAGTTCTCAAAAATATTAAAGGTTTTTAACTTCGAAATACGTAATTTGTGTGTATGTGTGTGAGTGTAAGCGCGCGTACGTACGTGTTCGTGCGCACGCACATAGATACATGCGCGTGTGCTTGTTTATGTATGTATATGAACGCGTGAACATTTGTGCGCACTTTCGTGTTTACGTAGGTACGTGTATACATACACGGGTGTGTACTAGCATGCATTTATACGTACCGTTAAGCGACGCGAGTCCGTCGTCGTGGGCGGCGTGCTCCTCTGCCGCGTATTGGGACTCGCGGAACGAGCTGCACGACGACAGCAGACTGCCGGACAGGAGAGCACTACTTACGATTATTTGAAGAAATATCAAGTGTCATAAGCACATTATAATAACAATCATTCAAATCAATCTAATTACTACCGTCTAATTGGTTTTTATGAGTATACGATATTTTTCTGAGCTGGCTGGTTAAGGTTTTTGCACAGCGTTAAACAATGTGTTAGAGATCGTCTTATTAAAAATTACTCACGCCTCCACTTGTATGTATGATAGATTATATCATTTTTATCATTGCATAAAAATATTGTAAAATGCTAATATCTACTAAAACACAATATAAAGGACGCGCAGATTTAGATTTTATATTACTTTATACGGTAAATGATCATCATCATCATTACATCCCTTCACAAGTGCACTGCTGGACATAGGTTTCTCCCAAAGAATGCTACAAAGCACGATCCTGAGCCACCTGCATCCATCGACTTCCTTCCTGCATGTCTTACCAGGTCATCACTCCGTCTAGTGGAGGGCTGCCCCACACTTCACCTACCGGTATGAGCCTGCCACTCAAGAACCTTGCTTCTCCATCGGTTGACGGTTCTTTTTTTTATATAGGATAAGGGTGACAAACGAGCACACAGTCCACCTGATGGTAAGTGGTTGCTGCGGCCCATAGACATCTACATCTATCCTCTATTACAATTCAAAATGTAGATGCGTTGTCACCCGTGAGGACTAAGATGGAATGCCTCATTTCCAGTAAAAATGGCCTCCGGCCATCTGCACTCACCAAGCGAAACGCAGAGGTGAACCTCTACTTCACGCTGGTTTTCTGTGAGGTCGTGGTACCACCCCGGTTCGAGCCGGCCCATCCGTGCGATAGCAAATGCTGCCGCGTGGCTCTACCACTGTTTTGTTCTTGGAACTATATGGCCATAATATATGGCCTCGAGCTAAGTGGCAATGGACCACTTCAGTTTACGAATCCGTTGGGGTATGCCAGTTATTCCAGTTCTACTGCGGATAACCTCACTTCTAAGTTTATCACGGAGAGAAATCCCGAGCTTAGCCCTTCCCATAGTTGGCTGAGCGAGCTTCTTTGTACGGCCATCAGTGAAGAACCACGTCTCAGATCGTAAATATGATCTAAATATATGATAAAGAAATATGTTTGCTTCTGACGGTATGAAGTGGACGTTTGAAAAAAAAAGTAGCCTATTGATATGATTTATATTTACTTAAAAATATAAATAATAAAAATAAATAGAAGTCTCATGTTAAAGCTCCATTTCATACGTAAGTGTATTCGGTGATAATTGTTAATAAAATAGACTACTTCGCGATCCTAGACGATATGGCTGAATAATCATGACCAAAGACAATATATTAAATATGGTAATTATAGCATACGCCACTGATAGTGATGCTATTATCATATTATGTTTTCTATTGAAAGACCAAGACCGTTGACCAAGACATTGGAGTTATACGAAGTGTGTATAATGTAATAAATAGTAACAAAAGAAATAATAAAGGTAGGAAGGGGTTTCTAATAAAATCATCACTGTTTGTTTGCAGTACAACGTTCATGTTTTATGAATGTTTAAATTAAAACACGTCAAATCTATAACAAGACCACGGTTCAAACACAAAAAGGATAATAGATGATAGAATGAACAGTAAACATTGTATTAAATCGCACTATACTCGTATTATCAAAGTAAATGTAAAGTCAAAGTAACTGTAAAGTTTGGTAATAATAAGGCTGACTTTTATGGCTTATTGGAAGTCTAATGAATTGCACGATACGATTTGATCTTCGGGTGTATGTAGTGTTAGTCAAGAGGACACACATGACTTGTTCATCGAAATCTAACTAAGTACCCAAGATAGGTAGTTATCAGATACACTGATGCCAAATGCACGTTAAATAAAGTTGTTTTGGTAACAATTCATACTACTAATAAAAAATACATACATATACACTCACGCCTGTCACCCAGAGGGGTAGGCAGAGACTACGGACTTCCATTTGGCACGATCCTGACACACCTCTCTCGCTTCCTCCACATCCATATACCTACGCATACACGCTCGTCGGTTAAGGGTACTCCTAATCTGGCCCATTTTTAATGTATCGCCGATTTGGTCGATAAACTTTCGTCTAGGGCGTCCCTTCCCCACCCTGCCTTAATAAAAATAAATACATGCCTATTATTTATGTAAAGTATAGCAAATCCGATATTTATTTCACTGGAAAAATAACGGATCATTTAAAATACAAAATCCTTAAGCAAAAGTAAACGTAGCTAAATTGGATCGTATCCGATGTGTAATGACGTGATTTTTCTCGTTGTATTCAAATATAAATTCAATGCTAGGCATAGATAGACATAGAGCTAGACACATGACTCTTCGGCTACTTCAGGAGCTCCTCATACCATAGGTATGATACACACGGTTTCTAAGAGTCCATTCGATTGTATTTTATAAGTATTATGGTGACACTTCACGTCACTTTTTGCTCTCGGATAATCAGCAGTAGCTATTTTTTGCGATATATGTAATATATTCTCAAATATCAGAAATACACTTAGGGGCACGGAATGTGGCCCAAACATAAACAAAGCGATAACAGGCGATTTTGTTGCAGTGAATAAGAATTTCAAGTGGCAGATTGTCAAGACGTTTGTTTTTGTTGATTTAAGTGGGCAAGCTCGAAAAAAAGTTAATTTCTTTAATTTCTGTGACTTTCAGCGTTAGTTTGTCGCTAGAACGCACGAAACACAGGTAAGTTAAAATTTAATGTTTAAATGATGGCTCATTTTATTGTTGATGAATCTTCTTTTGGTTTCGGTTTTCAGTTAATGTGTAGTTTTTTCTTGCTTTCAGAATCGGAACACAATGACTGTAACTCCATCTCAAGTTGCTCAAGCTTGCTCAAGTTGTTGCTTTAGAGTCAAGGGTGAACGCAGCGAGAGATTGCGAAATTTTTAAATGTACCGGGTACAACCCTTAAATACGCCTTAAAAGGGTACGATCAGACCGGTCTGTACACGAAGATACCAAGAAGTGGCAAAATCAGGTGTACATCAGCACAGGATGACCGATTTATCACCCTCGCAATTTTGAGAAATCGGTTCCCTACTGCGGTTGAAATAAGGCAGCGTCTGCAAACGGCAAGAGGGGTCAACGTTAGTAAGCGGATGATAAGAAGGAAAATATTGGAACTGGACTTGCGTACTCGAAGACCAGCACGAGGTCCAGAACTGCTCCGGCATCATCGCGTAGATCGACTTCGGTTCGCTACCGAGCATACAAATTGGACTCATGAGTAGTGGAGTAAAGTTCTATGGACCGATGAATGCAGATTATCATTAAGAGCTCCAGATGGCCGTGAACGTGTGTGGAGAAAGCTTGGAGAGAGGTTTCTGCCAATCACTATTGGGCAAACCGTGAGTTTTTATGATGAATCCGTAATGGTTTAGGGAGGGATCAGTGCAGATGCACGTACAGAGTTAGTGGTAGTTGAAGGTCATTTAACGGCTGTGCAATACATTGAAGAGAGCCTCCAAGATCATGTTTTACCCTATGTGGAATTCATTGGGGGCAAAGAATTTAAGATAATGCAAGATAATGCCCGACCACACACCGCACGATGCCTTAATGATTATCTTTCGGAGGTGAGAATTTTTAAATTGGAGTGGTCAGCACGAAGCCAGACATGAATCCCATAGAACATGTCTGGGACATGCTTAAACGTCGCACCCGATCCAATCTCAACCCTCCAGAGAATTTCAGTTCACTGAAAACCGCTCTGATGGCCGCCTGGGAAGAAATACCCCAAAGGGATATCAAAAACATCACCCACAGCATGCCTGATTGTATGCAGGCGATTAACAGGGCCAGAGGTGGAAAAACCCGCTACTCACGTTAGTTACTGTTAGCTTTAATATGTTAAATTCATTAATAAACATTTTGTTAAATTTAGTGCTTAATGTCTTTTTTGTTATTTAATAAAAAAATTAGAAAGTTACCAAAAATTTTTGTTTATTAATCATTTGCATTTAAGATTTGAATAAACAATAAAGGTTTTCAAAGACAAAAAATAACAGTATCGCGGTTCATTTTGATAAAAACCATCATAGTGCGTTTGGGCCACATTCCGTGCCGCTAAGTGTAAGTTGCGCACAATCTGAATCGTAGAAAAATGTTCAAGTGCAATGAAACCTTATTAATGCGTCGTTTTCAGTTATGTAAAGCAAATGCGGTAAGAGGTATATAAGGTATTTTTAACTCACGATGGTGGGTTCGTCATACTTGTAGTGTAGATGTACACATACACATTTTTTTAGTGTGCGTAAGCTTTACCGTCAAAAACAACTATTGAGTACCGTCAGAACGGAAAGTAACCGAAGAAAAGTTGAACGCAGTGATGTACGAAAATAATTGATATTTGTACTAAGTAGCAGAGTAAAACCGCCTTTGTGAGATAAAGCATTTTTATATAGGCCTCCTTTTACGAAAAGAACAATTAGGTCGTTTTGTTTAAAATTTACGTGAATATTTTATATTAAAAATGCTCTTATAGTCGCAAACGTAATGATTATAGTGAATGTAAATTGTTTTACTTTTCACTACTTGACTATATATTTTTTCATTGTTTTTCGCGAATCGGTGTGAGTGCTTTGGCAACGTCCTTGTCGCAATGTACAGTTTTTATCTTTGTCAGTCATGAATAAGGGACAAAAGTATTTTATAGTATATTATTTTGTCAGGAGGTCTTTTATAAATATTATAATATAATAGGCTTTACATTATTTATAAAAAATATAATATAATGTATTGATTGATCATACACCACTTCCTACTGTTCAGTAGTTCAATTATTTCCTAACATTAAGGTTCTCTGAAGTGGTCATTAGCGACAAGAACGTTTTATTATAGTGTTCTAAGTTTTTCCCTGTAATTTGCTTTCGTGTATGTGTGTGTGTGTGTGTGTAATTTGTGTATATACATTAATTTCGTTACTGTTAGTTGTTAGTTATATTATCTTGAAAGTGTCGTTAAAGTCGACAGACGAAAACTGAAACAGGAGTTGGGTAGCAGCATTTCTCTGATAACAACGACAAAAAAATTATTGCGGTTAACATCTTGTTAAGTGTAGCAACTATGGTATAATTCCTATTATAAGGCTACCTATGTTCAGCAGTGGGATTTTACAGGTTTTAATGTACGGTTGGGTCGCGGTCAAATTCGAACAGCTGTATTGTATTTAGCTGTGCTCACCTGGTGCGCTTGGGTGGTGTGGGCGCCTGTTTGCCGCGCCTGTTCGTTGGGCGACGCATCTGCACGCCGCGCGCCTCGCTCGCTGCCACACTGGCGCTCGTCCCGGGACTCGACTTCTTTATCGACAGCTGCGGTGTGCTGGCACCGGCACCACCTTCCAGCAGTTGCTTCTCTACCTCTGTGCGCGGATGGATACATTTCAATAAATAATATTAAATTGAAAATTTAGAAAAAACCGAAACAAAAAAAAAACTAATAATCTTCAAAAGATTGAAAAGATTTTCTTGAATCATAGCTAAGAACACTCGATCAAGACACTTTTCAAACAGAAAAAAACAAAATCTAAATCGGTTCATCCGTTTGGAAGTTCGATGCCACAGACAGATTCACACGTTAAACATATAACACCCCTCTTTTTCGGCGAGGGTTAAAAATAACAGTTGCGGGAGGAAGCGGAACGCGGAGAGAACACGCCCCGCCATCTCATGTCTGCCATATATATGGATATCAATATTATTACAAGTGAATAAAACTACCAATAAATGCTATCGAAATACAAACTGTTAACATTTTCCTACATAACACAATGCAATTCAAACAACATTAACCTTAGTAGCACGGATTGTGAGGCTTAAAAGTTGGTAAGTTCAACCAACTAAAATGGCCTTTGCTTACGGATCTTGCGCCCCCGATCAGGGATCAACTAATTGTTGACCTTCTATTCACAGACCAGTACCGCACCACGCAGGGTCCGGGAAAAAGAGGTGGGCGTGACCCTACATGAAGACGTTCGTTTCCGTCCAAGAAATCAAATTCATATTTTTAAATCGAAACCCAATACATAAATAAATATTTATAACTAGAAGTTATTTAGGAATTTGTATAAAATAAATTCGTAATAACTAACCCTCTGTAATAGAATTATCTTGGAACATGTGCTCGAGGGCGTGATGGATCTCGCGGAATGTGGGCCTGTCGGCCGGGTTCCATTGCCAGCAGCCGCGCATCAGCTCGTATACCGCAGCCGGGCAACCAGGCGGGCACTCCATGCGGTAGCCCTAAAATGCAAATTGTAATAATATGTACAACACAAAAACATTAGGTGCCAAGTAAAAATTTAAGGTTATCGCAATAGTTATCTAAATGAATCTGAATACTGTACTAAAATATTTCATAAAACGAGATATTTTCCATTTAAAATGGAAGCTTCAGGGTTGCCCGCGAAAGTCAAATTTTCTTACGTTTTTTGCAATTTGCAGGTCAATCTTATTAATATAAAATATAGATAATAGTACAGAAAGAGACAATAATCTTTACATTTTCCGAACAAATTAACTTCCCCGCTATAAAATCTGTCAAATATTATACCTCACTTTCTAGGGGCGCCGCCCTGGTGGCAGAAAAAGTCATGGATGCCCTCATTCTATAAATACATACTACTTACGGTCGCGAATCATATTTTGCCTGACACTGACCTATAAATTGCAAAAAACGTAAGAAAATTTCAATTTCGCGGGTTACATGAACATATTACTACACTAACAATTAAATATTGTATAATATAAACTATATCTTTATAATACGAAGGCGGCACTGAAAATTTCGGGAATCAAGGAAGTGACACAACATTACTATTTAAAAATGTATTTATTGCTTTTCGAAGTATTCTCCGCGAAATTTGACACATTTTCCCATACGATGGAACCAATCATTGAAGCAACCATTCCATTCGGAAGTTGGGGTCTCCAAAATGGCCGTGTTGTAGGCGTCCACAGCTTCTTCAGGTGATGAAAATCTCTGTCCACGCAATTTATTCTTTATTTTAGGGAAAGTATAGAAATCATTAGGGCTTAGGTCGGGGCTGTACGGCGGATGGTCTAATAATTCTATGTTTTCTTGCTCTAAAAACTCTTTTGTTCTGTGTGCGGTGTGAGAACTCGCATTGTCGTGATGGAGGATGATGCGGCGGTTGCAGTTCTCTTTACGGAGTTCAGAAACAACCTGTGGCAAACAAATGCTAGCACACCATTCTGCATTAACCGTTCTTTGTCCCTCAAGAGGAATAGTCGTAACATGGCCGGTTTTTGAGACAAAGATGGCCACCATTTTTTTTGCAACACTCCGTGAACGAACAATTTTTGTTGGCTTTAACTCATTTTCGAACACCCAAACTCGTGACTGGTTTTTTGTTTCGGGTTCGTACGCATATATCCAGGATTCGTCACCTGATACGATATTGTATACAGCATTTGAGGAAACTGCGTGGAATCTTTCGAGAGTTCTGACGCACCAAGTAACGCGAGCCGCTTTTTGCTCTTCACAGAGCGAATGCGATATCCATCGGGAAAACAACTTTTTTACACCTAATTGTTCATGCAAGATTATTTGTATTTGACTCATGCCAATGTCTAAAGTTGCCTGAATTTCGCGGTATGTCACATGTCGATCTTCCTCAATCAGCTTACGCACAGCATCAACGTTTTCTTGGGTGACTGCAGTTTTTGGACGACCTTGACGGGATCATCACTGAGCTTGAGACGTCCACGTTGAAATTCAGCAAACCAGCGATAAATTGTGGTTTTGGATGGGGCTTCATCACCAAATGCATAAATCATCCGGTCAACACAATGTTTTTGTGTTAAACCACTTCGAAAGTCATAATAAATCATCGCTCTTGAATTTTCTCGAGTCAATTCCATTTTCTCAACGACTAAACAAGTTTTACAAAACCTTGTGACAAGACCGAGAATCTTTTTTTTAATAAATCAATGGTATTCGATTTTTAAAACCAAGGAGTTTTCAATTGAAAAGATTTTAATATGACAGGAACAGTGGAAATATTCCATTCCCGATACTTTTAGTGCAGCCTATGTATATAAAGATTATTACCACTATATGTATATATAGTGGTTTATGAAATTTATTTACATTCATTGTCAAAGTAATGCCATACCCATGCAATCAATGAATATTTGCCAACGCAATGGCAATTTATTTCTTGAAGAAATCAGCTGAACGGGAGACCATAAACTCTTCAAAGGCATTTTTTACTGTCTCTCGGGTATTCAATTTTCTTTCCCCGCCAAAAATTATCCAAATTCTGAAAAAAGCAGAAGTCTGTAGGCGCAAGGTCTGTTGAGTACGTCGGATGACAAAGAGCTTCCAACCCCAGCTCTTGAAACTTGAGGACGTACGTCTGTATGCAGTATGAGGTCGCGCATTGTCGTGCAGGAACAGCAGGGAAGAGCGATTGACCAAAGCTAGTTGGAGACGTGCGAGCTTCTCCATCATGGTGTTCAGTTCTTCACAGTACACATTTGAAGTAATGTTTATACCGTTTGGTAAGAAACTGTGATGGATCAAACCGGCGCTAGACCACCAAACAGTGACCATCACTTTTCTAGGGGTAAATTTTCGTTTAGAACATTGTTTAGGTACTGAACCAGAATTCAACCAACTTGCTGAGCGCTTGCAATTATCAAACAGAATCCATTTTTTGTCGCAGGTACTGGTTCAAAATTCCTTCGTTTGTATGCCTGTATATGCCTATGCCTTCGTGTATACTTCAAGCTGGCGATCACTGAGTTCGTAAGGCACCCATTTGTCAAGATTTGACGCAAATGGACCAATATTGTTTTGATGCTAACGGCGAAAGCTGCTGCTAATTTAGCCGTAGATTGAGTATCATCAGCTTCCACCATCGCCTTTAATTCGTCATTGTCAACCAAAGTTTTTGGACGACCACAGGGTTCATTTTTAGGGTTCAGATAAGGGTAGCAGATCCAAAATACATCACGCCAGAGGATCATCCCGATCGGAAAGAACTTGGTCATCGACGATTCGAGCCTATTTTCATTGAACGAGCCCAAGTAGAAGGATAGAAGTAAAGACACTTGGATGCACCGGCTCAGAAATGACAACAGTGTTCCATATTATGATGCCGAACCTGCAAGCGGTAAGCCGGCGTGAAACATCGTCTCGATCTAATGAGCATATCAAACTCCTTAAATGCCAGTTTAGTCTTTTTTCCCTTCCAAGTGACTGACGAACTGCATGTCACTCGAAATGTCGACATCAAGGATTCCGATGCTGGCTTAAGGCAGGAAAAGAAGTGCCCTGAAATTGAAGAGATACGACAAAGAGTTCTCTATGGCGGTAAACGCAAACATTAAAAAGCGGTAATCTTTTGGGGGTTAAAATTCATTGAATCTTGCTAAAATTCAAACTAGGAAATACAAAGTCCACTATATAGCGCATAGCCGCATGCTTTGTAAACCGATTATAAATAAATAACATTGTTTTGTTTACAAATAACTAACAGATTAGTATACGTTGGTAGACGCCGCGTGCAGTGTGGCGTATATACAGTCATCAAAATATACATATAAACATTACTACTAGTTTTGAGCATATACTTACACATCATGTTCTTTATTCAAAAGTTAAGTAAATGATAATTAAATACCTTCAAAAATAAAATTTGCTAACGTCATCAACATAATAATTCATTAGCTCGTGGCAGTTTACGCGGTAGAGCCATGCCATATATTACTGGTATAGTTATAGCACGAATAGGTCGGCTCAACCGGGGAAAGAGAACACTCTCAAAGAATACCAGCGTAAAATAGCAGCTTAATGCTGCTGTGTTTCGTATGGTGAGTGTCGTGAACCGGAGACGTTTTATACTGGAAACGAGGCATTCCATCTTAGCCTCACGGGTGACAACGTATCTGCATTTTGATTCGTAATCGAGGATAGATGTAGATGTCACAACATCCACTTACCATCAGGTGGACTGTGTACTCGTTTATCACCCGTATCCTATAAAAAAAAAAACCTTTGTCCATAAACTTCACCAAATGCGCGCCACTTAGACCAATATAATACAATACGGCTTCACACATCTAGCTGCTGCTAGACGCCTTGCGCTTATCGCAGCTCTATCTCGCCGTAAGATAAGGGTAGCAGATCCAAAATTATTAAATAATATAATGAGGACACCACATTTTCACCAAGGCCAATAACGTTCTCGCTTTTTGAATTACATACCTATTTTTACCTGTAATTATGCAACTACAAAAGTAAGCAATAAAATCTTTTAGAAATGTAGAATTAAACGTGTTAATATACATGTGGTAAATTCTATAACATTCGAACTATTAGGGCACGACGAACTAACGAACTTTGACGATACACGTAAGTAATTTCGATGCACGTAAATGTGTGCCGTGTTTTCTTTATAACTGTATAGAAAACACTTTAGTTTAATATAACTCAAACAACTGCACCTAACAGTGAATAAAGTAAAATAAACAGGATACGACTAGTTCAACATTATTCTATTACTTCCTGTATTGGTATTAAAGCTAACTAAAACATTTGTAAAGTGGGTTTTATAATAATGCTATTTCTTTGATTAATGTGCATAATAAGTAAAACACTATAGGAGTATATTATACGAAAATACTTCTTTTTTTTTGTGAACAATATCACTCTGCACAGGCAAGTTGAAATAATTTTAAAAGTATATTAGGGAATTTCGGAGCAGCCTGTATATATCCGCGTGAGCCCAAACCAAAACAAGCATCATTGTTTGCGCCAAAGTTATAAACTCGACTCAATCGACCACTTCGTCAGTCTTACTGCGGGGTGCCGATTATTCGCACTGTTGCTGTTTCAAACCTAACCCGACCTTGGCACAAAGTGCAACAACGCACTCCACGGGGGCCTACGATGTTAACGCCGAAGATCACCTTCGTTTACCTTCTGCTCTTCTCGGTTGCTGTTATAGGTAATGTATTTAGAAACAATAACAAGGAAGTAAATTAATAAACTTCACGAAAATAAACATTAACTCATTTCCGTTTTGCAATAACTAAAATCTTATAACAACTTTAAATGCGATCACTTTTTTAAAATTACATTTTCTAATATTAAAATTATTATGAGCTAGTCATTTGTTTTAAAATAAGTTATTCTCTTATTACAACAATGTTGAGTATAAAAAAATAAAGATATCGCTGTTTCAAATTCTTATTTAATTTTACTTAAAAATAATTAATATAGCAAACCATCTTTTTCCGGAAGCTATCGAAATATATAAGGGAAAAACAAATGTAAAATAAGTAAAAAGTGGAGAATTTCAAATAGAGAACAGAGAATATCAAAACCTCATAGGTTACATAACCACATAGGCACGAACAATCATAAACTATGAATTTGTAATTTTAGGAAAACACAAAAAGGCCAAACCGAAGAAATACGTTTCACCCCCTGCCAAAGGCATCCGATGCTACAACTGCCTTTCGTTCGACCACCCTGGGTGTTGGGATCCCGACCATCCGGATTACGCGAATATAACTGCAAGTACCCGCTTTACGTTTAAATATGTTACACTAATTCGAATTAAAATGGCGACCATAAAACAATAATTGTTTTTCAGGTACCTAACATAGACTGTTACATTCCAGGAATGGCATTCTTATGCATAGTTATAACATCAGAATCAGCTAAACTTGGTAAGTGAGACAATTATTTATTTATATATTATATTATAATCAGTTGGTTAGATAGCCTATTATAGTTCCCATGTCTCATGATTGTTAGAAGAGTCGTTTCTCGGGATTGCAATGTAGATCTAAAGCCTCTGAAAGATGACAGTATAACTATTTCAGATATGCCGTAACATAAAATAAAATTATTGGCGACAGGAATGTAATCTACTATTGCGATCACCAGTCCCTCTTGTCGCCCTTGGCCGGTAATGGCCTATTCCCAGGCTCATAAATCGAACAAACTACAAAAATAGTAAACATGTTTTAGAGTTCCAAAAACGAAAAGGCTCGACGTGTATGTTTTTTATGGTTGTTTCTTCACCGATAATTCTTAAATTAAATTAAAATCTAAAATTACAATTAAAATACAAATTATTTTATTAAATTTATTACTAACAAGGTGTTTCAATATAAACAATTGGGGAAAAAAATTCACCCTAAGGGTGGGACAATAACATCAACAATGACATTCACCCTAAGGGTGGGATGAAGTTTATAACGAGACAGCATGGGTTGTTGGTCCTTCAACTCAAAAAATTTTACTTGTTTAAGAAAATGTAGAACAGACTTCAAAAACAAATAAAATATTACCCACATAATAGCTTCTAAAGTCGAGATTTAATTCTTCGATGCAATGTCTTGCATCGATTTCAGAAGCTATTACGTGGAAATTATTTTTTGTTTTTGAAACCAGTTTTTAATTACATCCTAAATTTCCTCTTCTAGATATATTTTTATATTTCCTCTTAAGATTCTTGTCTGTAGATCTACAATCAATAACTATTATTTATCTGACAGTGGAGACGGGTCAAGAGATCGGACCAGTGCGTGCACGCACGTGTGTACCAGCCAAAGACTTCACTAAGAAGACCGTGTCATACTCAATGTGCAGTAAACTCAGCAAAGAATTATCCGCATCAGAAATATTTTCTCGGATAGCAGTTACTCGACCGCAATGCTCATTATGTAAAAAGCACCTATGTAGCGACGCAGCCCATTGCTAGATGGTCCTGCTTATGACGAAGCCACTGCCCAATTTAAATGTATGTAAAACATCAAGAATGGTTGTGCCATTTGTATTCTTTGGAAACAAAATATGTTGTAAATCTAAATAAGGAAAGGACCAAAAATTGCTTCAATTGTATATAAAACAAAATTATTATACATAATATAAATATTGTTAAGACACCAGTATGATAATGTAACTACAGACCAATTCTAAACATTTGCGAGATATATTTGTTGGTATCATAGAAAAATATTAAAACATAATTAAATATGTCATAAAATTAGTATTGTTACATAAATCCGTTTATGTTATTTTTAATTTATTTTTAAAAGAATACTTAAAAGATCATAAATTTTGAGTGGTTTTTATCACTACGACAAAGCATGTAATTATTTTGTGATAATTGTAAAAACAGAATATAAATGGCATAAGTAAATGATCTTTAAGGCACGACAATTAAGCACAGGGCATTTCGTTATCGTAATGTTTGATTTTCGGGCTGTAATGTTGTAGTTCGCGTCTTACATAACGTGTTTGAACAACAATGCGCAAATTTTTCTCATGAAATTTTGTTATGGAAAAATTTCTTTGTTAATAACTCTTACATGGCAATATTAAAAGCTTACTTGTTTACAATTGTAAAACAACAAACTTTGTTCTTATTAAAGATATTATTAAAAAGGAAATAATGAATAATATCTTACAATGCCGAGAATTATTCATCAATTTTATTATGGTGTAGACGCGAACCGCCATCACTTAATTATTTTTAAGATAATTGAACTTGATAGTAATAATAAGTATGTGTGAATATAATTAATAACAGTAAGCTACTATTGTATAATTTAATGTAAATAAAGTGATTAAAATATTAAATAAATTAAAATATACATATATTATAAGATATAATAGGTTTACAGCAAGACAACATTCTCAGGCAGTCTTAACTGAAGACTAAGTGGAGACCTCTGAGTATGTATTTGAATGGATGATAACGAGAACTTTTGAGAGGTCCTTGTACGTCAAAGTTATTAAATGTATAATACATATTTATTGCCCAATTGAGGTGCAATTCAGAACAGTCCAGAATTTTTATAATGAATATAAAATCATTTTGCATGTAGCACGTCCCGCGTTTCTTACAAAATCATGCATTATACAGAATCCCTAAGAAAAATTGACAGACCAGAGAACTAATGTTAATTGGAAAAATGTAATTAAGAAACCCCACAATTACTTTGAGACTGTTCTACTTATATATAGAAGTTAATAATTGCTAGAGTTTATTTTTCCTTGAATCTAACGAAAATATCGTAATATTTGTATAAACGTAACATGATGTGTTGGCACATCAAATTCATAATTTAAATTTAACACTTGTTACACATTTTTCCTGAACAATTAAACACTTGGTTACAAATATGAAATTAAAGATTCCGTCTCAGTTCCCGAGGCACTGAATAAAAATGAAAAATGGAAGTATCCTGCCTACCGTTGTCGGTTTGAAGTGTATATTACAGTGAGTAAAAAGGCATGAGTCGCTCGCGTCCGTAGGCTTCGACCACCTAACCCTAGGCCCACCCTACACGTGTCCCCCGGGTGGTGCTAAACGAGCGACAAAGCCGATAGGATAGACTCGGCTCCTCGCCGTATGGTAGTGGCGTAAAATCTACCACCCCTTAGTTCGCACCATAAGCCATCAAGTAAAAGAAATGGGATCGAGTTCCCGGCACCCCTTTAATGGGGCAGGGGTGCGAGGAATCTCCGGGAGAATAACCGGCGACGAGGTTCGCTAGATGGCTAGATTTACTAGCAACCAAAGCTGGTAATTCTGGCGGTATGTATAATGAGATTGAAAGAAAAAAGGTAGACTTTAGACGTATAAATAAGAGAGTAAAAGAAGTTGTTGAAAGGAAAAAGCAAGAAAGGATGGATAAGAATGATAGAAGGATATCTGATAACTTCCAGGCAAATATTAAAATGTTCTGGAAACTCGTAAGAACTGCCAGGCGAAATTCAAAACAGCCTAGAATGAATGCTATACGAGACAAGAATGGCTGCATGCTGAATGATGAAGTTTCGAATTTAAAGAGATGGAAGGAATACTTTGAAAGCGTGTTTAAGAGTGAAGAGTCGGCTGAATTAAGTGAAATAGAAATTCTGAAAGAAGTGGAGAGAGGTAGGGAGATAAGTGTAGATGAAATAATGAAAGCAATGAAAAGCATGAAAGCAGGTAAGACAGCCGGATATGATAGAGTATCACTCGAAATGCTAAGGGCTGGAGAGGGTGTGGTTGCAGACCTGCTGTACACCTTGTTTAATTTGTAGAGAGGTGTGTCAGGCATTACTGATTTTGATTCAGTTCGAGGTTATTATTTTCTAAACGTTTATTTGCTATCTAGAGATCTTAATGACAGGGAATGCTACCACTTCATTCTATCAAAGATGCATGAAATTAATTGACCTTTATTTCACTTCCACATGACCTCATAAAAGAGACTGAATAAAGTATGGCCTATATATCCAGTAATTTAAATACCAAATTGCCTTGCTACAAGTTGTGAAATGTCAGCGCTTTAGTTTATAAAATACAATTATAATATATTTGTTTGTTTCTAATTTCATTGATTCAGAACAACCCTAGCATTTACGATTACTGTGCTACGAAGGACTGTCTTCCTAAAGCTTGGATTTATTTTAATTATTAAACAGTTTGTGAGAGGTACAGTATAGTTTTTGGTACATACCTTTTCGAGCATATGGTAGACGTCGGCCAAGTCGACCCTTGGGTATGGCGACATGCCGTACGTGGCGATCTCCCAAAGGAGTATACCGAAGGCCCATACGTCAGATTTGGTGCTGAAGGTGTTATAAGCGAGTCCTTCGGGCGCAGTCCACTTGATAGGGAATTTTGCCCCAGCATGGGCAGTATACGTGTCGTCGCGCATCAAACGGGCGAGACCGAAGTCAGCTACCTTCACAAGGTGGTTCTCGCCGACTAGGCAGTTCCGAGCTGCTAGATCTCTGTGGAGTACGATATATTATTAAAAAAAATCTTTACTATTAAAAAAACTGGCTGCTACTGACTACATATGAAATATAAACATTATTCGATAAAATAACCTGCGTAATTGATTTGTTTAGCTCGTGGCAGTTTACGCGGTAGAACTATGCTGCAGCTATATTACTGATATAGTTGTAGCAAGAATGGGTCGGCTCGACCGGGGAAGGACCACGTTCTCACAGAAAATAAGAAGCGTAAAATAGCAGCTTAATGGTGCTGTGTTTCGTATGGTAAATATAAAGAACCGGAGACCTTTTTACTGATAATTTTATTCAGTAATAGATGTAAATGCCTATAGGCCATAGCATCTATTTACCATCAGGCGGACTGTGCTCGACTGTCAGCCATATTATTTAAAAATAACTTTTAATTGTTCTATTTTTAGAGTTTATAATAGCATTTTGCTTTCATTACCTATTCCAAACTATAGCATACTGCCTACCCCTATCTACTGTACCACTGTGTTTTGAGTCCTAGGTTCGAAGATAGATGCCGTAAAATTGAAAAAATAACAAGAAGTGGTGTTCGGTTCAGGACGTGTTGTATTTATCCTAGTTATACAGTAACTGCTCGGAGTCTAACTTCTAAAAAAATAGTACGAGACAGTAGTATCTACGGGAGATGCAAACTGATTGTAATTAATACGGTATGTAATATATAGTAAATGATAGGACTCTTTCTGTCTGGGACTCTGTCTGGGAAGGTACATTCCTATTACCTCTCACCCTTCTACCGCCAAACAGCCGCGGTCGATCGAAAATGTCTTATTAATTAACATACTAGGCATACCCCGTGACTTCGCCTAGGTGTAATTTGGTTTTAATTCATTTGGGGAGAAACCTAAATCCTTTTCTAAAATGAAAGTAGCCTAAGTTACTCCTTATAATATTAGCTATCTGCCAGTGAAAGTCCCGTCAAAATCGGTCCAGCCGTTTCAGAGATTAGCCGGAACAAACAGACAGACAGACAAAAATTTAAAAAATTGTGTTTTGTTATAAGCTTATAAGTACTGTAAATATTTTCATATGCATTTAGTAAAAAGCTGCTATTTTGACATTACAAACAGACACTTCAATTTTATTTATTTACTAGCTCGCCAGGCAGACGTTGTTCTGCCCTTTCCAAAGACCCTCCCTATAAAAATCCTTAAATGCGCAATAAAAAAATTTTAAGGGTCATTTATCGGGATAAAAACTATCCTATCTCTCAAGTTGGACCAAAACGCATACAGTTTGCAAAATTTCATTGAATCAGTTCAGTAGTTTAGGAGTCCATCGCGGACAAACAACGTGACACGTAATTTTTAAATATAAAGATATAGATTAATAGAAAACATACCTATGAATAAAGGAGCGGCTCTCCAAATAGCTCATCCCGGAAGCGATCTGCGTCGCCATGTACATAAGGACAACCGCATCGATGTGTTCGCGATTGCCCGTTCGAAGGTAATCCAGAAGGTTTCCTCGGCTCATAAACTCCGTGATGATATAGAACGGAGGCTCCCGAGTACAGACTCCGAGCAATTGCACCAGATTCGGATGGCGCATTTCTTTCATAATCGCTGCCTCTTCAAGGAAATCCTTAAGGGCCATTGTGTCGTCTTTCAGAGTTTTAACCGCCACCTGACAGACAAAAAGCGTAGATAAAGTTATTACGCAATTGACAAGCTATAGACATAATTAGTTTTTCTGTCATATTGTTTATAACACATAAAATACACGCTTTTATTTTTAATTTATTTATTGACTAGCTGTTCCCAGCGACTTCGCCCGCGTGTTATTTATTGCGATTGGATCATATGAGTTTTAATTTTTTTGCGCGGAACTCTAATTTTTTTCCTAAAATCAAACAAGTAGGATGCGGGAAGTAAAGACTGTGTAAGGCCCAATTTATACTGCCGCGGAACGGAAAGGAAGCGCATTTTTTTTAAGGAAATTGTACATAGTAAAATGAGTTTTATGTTAATTATATAAAGTTCAAACTAGATATGTGCCAAAAAAGTCGCGCGTCTTCCGTGGAATTCTCGAGGATTCCCGAATCCGAGAATCCGGGAAGAGGCACTCGCAGCAGTGCGGCGTCAACCGTCAAGCGACTACAAAACAGGTTGTGTACGTACTGTGTGACTAAAAAACATGGATTTAGACGAAAAGTTAATCTTTTTGGTGCAAAAATATGATTGTTTGCATAACGTACAAGCTAAGCGAGGCGCAGTCGCTGGAACTCGGCGGCTTCCCGCGCGACGAGGCTTCCATTCCGCCGCAATGTAAATTGAGCCTAAGAACGTCCGAAGGAGGCGGAGTTATAGCCGACAAGTCTTCACTTTCAAAAATAAGAATTTTTTTTTTAATTTTTGGCCAAATTGACCTCGTAGGAGTATAATGAGAACTTTTTGCCCCTATTCAACGATGACCCCCATGACATCCTCTACATGATAGGCTATTCAAACTGACTAGGCCTAAAGTTCGAGTCAACCCGCAACTCATTTCTAGTCTTTACTTCCAACAAATGACGGCTCCGTGGCGCAGTGGCTTAGCAATGAATTGCGCGATGGGGGTCGCGGGTTCGAATCTCGCACGTAACAAGGATTTGTATGACCTGGAAATAATTATTCCAGATCGGGATGTTTGTCCTTTTGCATTTTATGTTTGTAAACTGCCTCCACGATGCAGGAGAAAATCCTAGTGTGGAAGTAACGTTATTAAAAAAAGAATTTCCTAAAATAGAAGTAGCTTAAGTTACTCCTTATAACATCAGCTATCTGCCAGTGGAAGACCCATCCAAATCGTTTCACAGGTTTTTTCGTGATGCGAGTTCAGACAGAGGTCGTGTTAGAGCTTTATGTAACAGATCTCTTATTCAGGATGCAACACGACAGTGTTATTAAGATATTCAAATTAATTTTTTGAAAAAAAATTTCTCCCTAACGTCGTCCATTTTGTTCGCCGCATTTCGCAGTACACCCGGTGATTTATCCGACTTATCTTCGCTTGCTTCATGATGGATATTTTCTTCTAATTCAGCGATATTATTTTCATATTAAATTCAGTGATAGGGTATAGATATAGAATAGAAAATGTCCATGGAAGTCAAATCTGTAGATTGTAAAGCCCATGCCATATCACCAACCCATGTCAGAATATCAATTGTTGGCGAAACAATACTCGAAGTTGGTTAATAGTGGCTCTGGCGGTGTGAAAAGTGACTCAATCCTACAGAAACCACGTCAGTAAGCTGTACGCAAGATGTTTTCTAGGCAGAGATCTGGATATAATTTGCTAGTATGCATCACCAGTAACACGTATCGTTGAACATCTCGGATTCTCAAAAGAAATATATTTCATAACCTTACCGACAGACAACACCTCACTGTCAATTTCGAGCTATGCAACGGTGTTTGATGATTTTGTCTAGGATTGTCAGAAAGAACCAGAAGAGACAATTCTGCTTATTCACAAACGGAAATAGGCTTTATCACCCCAAAAAACACTATTTTACCTCTCGTGTGCGCATCTCTCAATGAGTGGCAAAAAATTATTCCTAAACTGTGGTTATTTTCCCTCATTGCATTTGAGTTTTATATGGATGAAATTTTAAATCACGCTTCAAAATCTGCTCTAAGATTAAGTTGGTGATATTTAAGGCAGCTGCTTCACTTATTGTTTCTTCCGCTCTCCAGGCTCAATCGTGACGGCGATAAGACCCCTCTTTGAGGAGTGGCTTGAGAGACGCCACGGCGTCCTCACCTTCCGCCTGACGCAGGTCTTCACCGGACACGGTGTGTTCGGGAGGTTCCTGCACCGAATCGGGCGGGAGGAAACGCCCGGGTGCTCCCACTGCGAGGATCGACCGGAGGACACGGTGGAGCACACCGTGGAGGTGTGCCCTGCTTGGGCGGAGCACCGCCGTGTCCTCGTAGCGGCGATAGGCGGCGGCGATAGGCGGCGGCGACCTCTCGCGTCCGGCCCTGGTCGAAGCCATGGTCCGGAGCGAGACGGAATGGGATGCCGTCACCACCTTCTGCGAAGCAGTGATGCTAGCGAAGGAGGTGGCGGAGCGGGAGAAGGAGAGAGCAGCAGCTTTCCTTCCCGGCCGCCGCGGGAGACGCCCCGGGCGTCGGGGGCTACGTCGTGGCCCCCGGCCACCGTAGGCGCGGGCCTGTGGATGGCGAGCAATGGGTAGCTCGCCGTCCGTCCGTCTAACGACGACAGGCCGTGTCGTCGGCACGTTTTGTTCCACGCGCGCCTCAAAGAGCTGTCAGCATCGTGAAGGGGCCCGCAAGGGCCGACGCCTGCCGGGGCTGCGGGCTGTTCGAAAGAGATACCGCGGCTCCGGAACGTAAGGGCACTGAAGGAACACGGATGGTTTTTAGTCAGTAAAAGTCTGACACTCCCTTCCGCTCCACCCAGAGCGAAAGGCGTCATTTGATGATTTTCCATCCGCAAAAAAAAAGGCTCAATCGTGACTGATTTATGACGAAACGTCTAACTCGAAACTTCTGCATTCATTTATAAATCAAGTTGTCTCTTCATCCATCTCTTAAACGTGTAATGTTGTAGTGGGTAAGCTACTAACAAGTCGTAACGAACGAATCTACTCCAATTAAAAAACGCTTCGATAACATGCAAATGTTATGTCCGACCTCTGCGACATCGCGACTGACAAATCCGCAGGAAAGATGAAACAGAAACAGAAACTTTTTTTATTCAATATAGATTATAAATAATACTTATTGAATGTCACTCTTTTGTTTAATTACCACGGGTTCGAAAAAGTCTCTGTCCTGGGAAGAACCAGCAAGAAACCCAGCGGGACTTTTTTTACATAACAGCCTACTATCATGTATGTTACACAATTAACTATACAAAACACATTAGAAATAGCTTGGTATCGATCATCTCATTCCCAGGGTTTATTATCAACCATTATGATTATGTTGAATCTACTCTACTGACGCATCCCTCCAACCACGCGTATTCTAGATTTCGTATTTTAAAATCCTCTACCGTGAAACATCCTGTATCAAATGAAACTACTTTGATTAAGGTTTTTCTAAACATAATTATGTCAACAAATATTAAATGACAAGATTTCTTTTTCTTTGTCAGCCCGTAATAGACATGTGCCATCATTAGAATTTGCCATACCCGCCACGCTTGACAGTTGGATTGGCGCTTGCTATGCTAGATACCTCGCACTTTTGACGCTGTACCTGATCTTGGTACATCATGGTTATATCTGTAACATACTATATTGTATATCAGAGGCTAAAAGATCTCACTTGTCTATCCAATAGTCCCTTTTAATCACACTTACGACACAAAATGAGTGATGGATTCACTTAAACCGCCACCACATTTTTCTTATTTTTTATGGGAATTGTATGGTATCAACTGTTAATGTTTTTTTAAATGTGTGGGGTAACATTTAAAAAAGCATTAACAGTTGATACCATACAATTCCCATAAAAAATTACTTAGTAAGCACGTAAAAGTATTTCGATTGGCACGAGTGTTAAATACCCTGTGGTATATATATATATACACGTGGTATATATGGTCTGAATATTATATTAATTCCTTTCCTTTCCTTCCGATCACAAAGTTGTATCGGTGATGGAGTGAGAATGAGGGAGGAACCTTGATATTTACAATTCCAATTGCCAAGATAGTTAAAAAATTAAAGTTGCAGCCTTTATATACGCCCCACTGCTGGGCACAGGTCTACTATCAATTCCGAGAGGGTTTTAGGGCAAAGAAAAGTCCACCGGGCGGTCGCAATGCGTGTAAGCAAACTTCAGATGCCTTCGATAATTTTTTTCTTGTTTCTCAGACATGCAAGTTTCCTCACGATGTTTCCCTTACCGCCGAGCACGTGGTAAATCAGCGCTTAAAATTGCAATTAACAATTTCATTGGTGCCGGCGGGGATCGCACCTGGGTTGCTCGTGTACTGTGAAATTTACCTGAGCTACCCCACGGCTTTTGGTTGTTATCAACCATGATTGTTATTGACAAGATATCCTCTAACTCTCAAAATTTTACCAAAACTTGTCACTGGCATGGAGAATTTGTGTTGATGTTGCTCACTTAGTACCATTAATTCCCTTATCAGCGAAAATATTAATGGTGTAGCGTTGTATCCATTTTTTTTGGAAATTGCTTTATTATGAAACAATGAAGTCCTCCTTATAAAACCCGTAAAGCAGATAGAATTAACTTACGGTCATATTCCCTCTCTTCCAAGCGGCCTCGTAAACGTCGCCATATTGTCCGCCACCGAGCTTATGTTTCATGACGATGTCGGTTCGATCGATTTCCCACTCATCAGGCGGCGCCAGTGGGAACACGGTGGGCTTGTTCCGCTTCGGGGCTGGATACAGCAACTGAGTGATAAGACCATCGCCCAGAACCGAATGGTGGTGAACTAACTCCGCTAACGTGCCGAACTTGGACTCGGACGTTACGTAGACCTAATAAAGAAAAAGTTCTTATAGCACCTGAACAAATGAATAAAATATAGTTTATAGTACACCAAACGAATAAAAAAGAGAAAAAAAAAACAACAACAAATTATTTAAAGGTACAATTGGCGGCCTTATCGCTTAGAAACGATCTCTACCAAGCAACGACATTGCAGAAGATATAATTATCTGCAAGAAAGTTAGTATTAAGTAAAAATTACCCATGGACACCTACAAACGACTATAAGATCCCAGATGCATTCCTAGGAAAACATGGAGAAAAGCACTTAAAAATTTGATTCTTTTGATTTGTTAAGGAATAGTCAAACAGTTACAGAGAAAGCCACTAATTGCACAGAGTGTCAAATGTACAAAACATATTCTGTGCCCTTTGCATATTTTACTTTCATAGTCTACTTTCTTTCACGCCTAAAGTATAACAGCATTAGCCTATTAATGCCTTACGAGCATAAATCTTCTTCCAACACTAAAATACTTGAGTTTAAAAAATACTTAAGCAACACGCATTGATCCTAGTTTGAATACTAGATCATAATTATGTAATTATTACTTTGATAGCCATCGGTTCTAAAAATACGTTTGTAAATATTTCAGATAATTCAGTGTTCCGGATGTGCGTGAATACTGAATATCGTTGCAACACGAATGGGTTGGCTCGTCCAGAGGAGGAACATGCTCACAGAGAATACCGGCTTAAAGTAGCATCTTACTGCTGTTCGTATGGTGAGTGTAGACCAGATACCCATTTAAATGGAAACGAGGCATTCTATCTCAGTCTAATGTTAGAGTATATGGGCCACAGCATCCAATAGGGTATTTTACACCATGTAAAAAAAAGTCAAAGAATAAATATTTATGATAGATTTTGTAAAAAGTAAACGAGAAATATTGATTTCTATTTATAAAAATGCATTATAAATTTTATATTTCAATTTAAAGAATAATTTTTTTACCTGTGCCTCAAATCTGCGAAACAATGTCCGCCATATTAGATAGCGTCGTGACGTCACTAGGTCAAAGAACTAAGTTGCTGTGCTGTGTACTAACTAGCTAATTTCGAATTTTTTCAAGTTATTATTACGATTGTTGACTTTTATTCTGAATTTTTTTCAAAAGGCATCATGGAAGACGGATTCGTAAAAGCGAGTTTATTACTTCGCTTTTAGCACTAATGTTATAGATATTATAATATAAGCTTAGGTAAGAAAAACATTTTGTTAAATTTTTTTGTACAAACTCTCAGACGAAATAAAAAATCACTTTTTTATTTGGTCTGAGTACAAACCATGTCTTTATTCCCATATAATAGAAGAAAACAGGAATTAAGCAAAACACTGCACTGCACTTGCAAGGGCCATCAAAATGGCCCACAAAGGGCGGGACAGACGAGCGATAAACCTCGATATTACAAAATTTGACTTGCAATAGGTACCTATCATGTCATGATGTTTTGTTTTGTTTAATTGATAGTTAAATATAAGTCATAATTAAATCAAAGTGATCTTCACAGAAGTATAGTTTAGATTTTGTAGACAATGCATTCGGGTCTCTTCTTGCCAGTTTTAACCAAGTATTTCTCATATTTAAATCAGTTGGCACTTTAATCCATAACTTCCCCGGCGTTCTTGTGCTCGTATTTTTGCAATTAGGCATAACACAACAATGACATAAATGATAACTCATTATTAAACATTCAAAAGTATATTATTCCTTTGCAAAATTGTCAAAATTCTACGACAGTGACGTCACGAGTTGAACAGTATGGCGGCTAGCGTTTTCACGCGAAAATTGAAAATGATAGATTAAAAGTAATTTTTATGTCACTATTCGGTTTAAAAAATGGGTGTAATACCCTATTACCATTAAGTTGACTGTGTGCTCGCTCTCCGCCCTTATTCTATAAAAATACATACATACATGAGAGTTCAGCGAACAAACGCATGTTAAAAGAAGAGGCAATTAGCATGAGTATTAATCTGCCGTATTTTTTTAATTACCCATACGCAAAAACTGACGACTGAGCCCAATAATGGTACTGCAGTGCCCCATGATAAGTGTATACATATAGTCCATAGTGTTTGTATTCAACTCTTAAAACGACCCACAGATGCGTTAAAGAAGCGATAAAGCATTATCTATTTATATGATTCCTTAAGAGGTATAATCTGGATGGCATTTAAACCATACAAACGTATAGCAAATATTTTTTTACAATACAATCTATATTTACCACTGGTATGTTCCTGTTTTGTTCATTTTTCATAAACAATTAAATTTTAATAAGTAGAAATCTTAAAAATTATTATAATAGGCCGCTTGCTTCGTCGTTATTAAATATTCATAAGGTTTCTCTCGGTTGTCTTGCTTAGTAGTTCGGGCACAACGCGACGGTAAAACATCGATAAAAACCTCTTCTTTAATTTTCTTAAAACTAAGATATAATGTTAATGTCTTTGGTATCAGTAAAGGTACCAACGGACGAAAGAGTCAACTCAACTACCCACTACAAATAATATTCGAATTTAAAACAGTAATTAAAGTCGTTATCTGTTCTGAAATAATTATTAGATTTTCGTATCACACAATATGGTCATCATATTACCTTGCCATCGGAGTCCTCATTAATACGATAGTGATACACGCGACCTTCGTACCGTAGGGATATACTCCTTTGACCTGGACTAGACTCGGATTCGCGGACCTGTTAAACAAAAAAAAAACGTTATTTTACAAATATTTTTATAGCATTAGCGGGACAAACGAAGCACACTGACCACATGATGGCAAGTGGATCCTGTGGTCGACAGACATCTACATTTATCCTCCGTTAAAAATCAAAAGGCAGATGCGTTGAAACGTCTGAGGACTTAGATGGAATGCCTCGTATCCAGTAAAAAGGGTCTCTGGTTCTCTACACTATTGTATTGATGTTCTAAAAATATTAGCTTGAAAAGGCTTCTATCTAATAATAAGGCATAAATACGACTTTTTCTGCCACCAGGGCGGCACTACTTAGGAATAAGGTGAAATACACGCTTTAATTCCTCCCTCTCCTTTCCACCATCGGACCGAGACCGGTCGGTGAGTCTTCACCTCTTTACTGTCGATATTCCACGCATTAGAACCAAGCGTTTTGCATCGTCTTTTGTAACGCGTATAGCAAAGGAGTAAAACAATTTGCAGGCGTCTATCTTTCCGTCCGAATACAATCTGGCGTTTTTTTCAAGGCAAAAGTGAATAGGCTTTTGTTACGCTAAGACAGTGCGATTTACCATCTAAGGCTGCATCACCACTTACCACCAGGTGAGATTGTGGTCAAGCACTGGCTTATAATAAGTAAAAAAAATGACAGATTTCAAAGTGGAGGGAGGAAGTTAATTTGTTAAGAAAATGTAAGGGTAATGTTTCTTTCTAAAATATTAGTTACTTATAATTTATAATAATTAGACTAGCTGACCAGGCAACTTTGTTCTGCCCTTTCCTGAGATGACCCTTTCTAAAATAAAAAAATCCTTAAATTCCTAATAAAAAATGTTGATAAAAAACGGGGTCAATTATCGGGATAAAAACTCATCTCACTCATCTCTCAAGTTGGACCGAACTGCACACAGTGTGCAAAATTTCATTGAAATAAGTTCAGTAGTTTAGGACTTCATCGCGGGCAAACAATGTGACACGTAATTTTTATATATAAAGATTAGAAATTAATAAACTAAACTGCGGTTGTTCCTAAAATCTTTATCTTTATATATAAAAAGTACGTGTCACGTTGTTTGTCCGCGATGGACTCCTAAACTACTGAACTGATTTCAATGAAATTTTGCACACTATGTGCAGTTTGGTCCAACTTAAAAGATAGGATAGCTTACATCTCAATTTATAGTCGCAACACAATATTATTTTATTGAAATTTATTTGTCTATTATTTGACTTTGATTTTAATTTTTTTTATAGGATTCACACGAATTACTATTTCATTAAAGAAGACTAATTACCGCCGGTTTAAACAACAAGACCTCAACGCAGAAGAATGGGCAAGTAATTTTTAAAAAAAGATATGTTTGAGCCTATATTTTTTCTTTTTATAGATATAATGTTAAATTTTTATTTATCGATACAAAAAAAATCTATAACGGTATATTAAAATGATTTTATCATACCAAAATGAAAATTAAAAATCTACATAAACTAACCAGAAAACTGCCGTTGATACCCGAGGATAGGAGATACTCAGCGGCGTTGCGTGATATCGGGCCGTGGTACCACGAGTGTTTCTCGAGGGAGTTGACCGGCGTCACGTAGTTGCTTGGCACCCAGCCGACTCGGCCGCCAGATAGTGTGTGCGCCTCACACCATTCGCCGCTCTTGTTATAACTCATAATTCTCACCTGCTCACCTACGATCAGAAACGAAACGTTCACATAAAAAAAACACTACTAAAAACAAACTACTCTAAAGAAATAAAAAAACTCTCAGAGAAATATCTAGCCTAAGGGCTGGAAAATCGCCTTAATGGCCACACAAATGACAGAGCAGAGAGCCTTTCAAATGCCTTGGAAATCCGAGTCAATTTCCAATTAAATACTATTCTCTAGCTAATGATGATGATAGGTAGTTAAGTAAGTTAGGTTAAACATTATCTAACCAACTGAATGCCCTAAAATACCCTGTTCAGTTGTTGATACCGGTCAGAGGACGGGCGAGTACAATATTATTTGCGTGAAATAATTTACCTACTGCAATAAAAGTGTACGAAATGAAACGGATAAATATGGCAGCGACGTAAACTTAAGATACTAATAATCAAACGGTTTTTTTATCGATAAGAGCCATGGTCATAATGATTTGCAGGCAGATTGACCGATCACAGTACCACCGACGCCCCGACACTTCGAAGATATGTCATGACTCATGAGTCTTGGTAGTTTATGCTTGGAACGAAATGGTTATAAAGCCGTCTATCGGAGACCATGGGATCTTTCCGGCATTTCCTTACGTCGTCTCTTACGACGGTCGGGGGCGTAAACTTTACTACGTTTATTAAAAAGTAAACATTATGAAAGTTATGCATTTTATACATTTCACATTGTACATGGTATTCAAAAGCAAAATTAGAGAAAAATAGCAGGGACAAAGGAAACGTATTTTTACATAAAAAGCCGCTTCATTTTATGTGTATACGAAAAACTACAACAATACATTTTTCGAATAAACAATAACATGCAATAAGTATTGTACCAGTTCATTTACATAGCTGCAATTATTTAAAATATTCATACAAATTTAACGTTAAAAGACCCATGTTCCAAATTTTATGAGATCAATATAAATTAAATACGTAAAAGTAAAGTTAAAGTTACAGCCTATATACGTCCCACTGCTGGGTACAGGTCTTGTCTCATGCTGGGCACATGTCTCATCTCAATTTCTGAGAAGGTTTCCCGTCAAGGAAATGTCCGCCGCGCTGCCTAAATGCGTGTTGGCAAACTTCACATGTCTTCTAAATATTTTTTTTGTTTCTCAGACATCTATTTGCATTTGGTGCTGTTAGCATTTTTCTCAGACATACAGGATTCCTAACGATGTTCTTCACCGTCGAACACGTGGTAAATTAGCACTTAAAATTGTATTTAAAAATTACATTGGTAACGGCGGGTATCTCGTACTGTGAAATTAACAGCGAGCGTTTAGCCCCTGAGCAACCACGGCTCTAATTAAATACGTGTAGTAAATTAATAAAGGAGTAGTGAGAATAAAATAAAATTATAAAAGCTAGCAGCGAGCACGCCACGCAGCACTTACGGAGGCTGTAAAAGCAATGAGTGCAGTTGAATTCTGTCAACTGCACAACATTGCCTTTGATGCAAAATATAACTACGCCAAAGTACTTTTATGAAATAGCAAGCACTGTTACCTCGTTTGACCGTTCAGACTGCAGAGTTTACAAAAGCTTGTTCGATACTCGTTTTCTTCTTTACAAGGAAAAGATGCTAACAAGTTCTTAGAAAATATTTTTTATTTAAAATATCTCTAACAGTGTTTTTAATAAAATAATTTTTACTTTTATTTTCTTGATAAATAAATTACTTTAGAATCTATTCGCCTATAATCCGTTTACGATGTTTATCACGTGTTCGAACTTTTTTCACAATACGTAATGACTGTTGCCCTCCTAGTCAAGTCTTAATAAGTGCCATAATATGTGTCAATTTTAAATATGCTAACACTGATATAATTACATAATACTGATAATGTATATATAGAAAAAAGTAAATATAACAAATAGAAATAAAAACTGATGATCTTCAAAGGTATATCAACAAATGCTATTAAAACAATAATTAAAATCATCACACCGCAAAAGTGGCTTTTTTTCAAATCAAATAAGTTGTTGACAATTTACTTTATTACAGCCTATCAAAGTCCAATGCCAAAAGGTCCCTCATAAATTGCCTCATAGGTGGGATATTTGCTACAGTTGCCACGCTTAACGGGCAGGTTATCATTCGCAGTATTTTTTTATTTGTTCGTCCCCTATTTTATTTCGTTGATTCTCTTACGCCGACACTGAAAGGAGACACATTGACAATGGTAGGTACTTTTTCAAATTAAATGAAGCCAGTAAATTATTTTTCCTAATTATCATCTCATTTTTCGCTAAACAAATTACCTATATGGTTTCATTCATTCATATGAAGCTTGGTAGGGTAAACAGGATTATATAGGTCTTTAGTGTCATTTTAAAAGGCGTTTGCGTAATAAGGGATCCACGACTTTTTCTGCCACCAAGACGGCGCCACTTCAAAGTGAGGTGTAATATTTGACAGATTCCATAGGGGGGAAGTTAATTTGTTCGTAAAATGTAAATGTGTATGTGTTTATTGTGGGAAGTCAGAATTTGTCCAAAAAGGCACGTACGACAATTCACAATGCTGTGTTAGTCCCTACTTCAATGTATGGTAGTGAAAGTTGGGTCTGGCAGAAGAAGCACGAGAGTAGAATAAATGCTGTAGAAATGCGGTCATTAAGGAGTATGCTAGGGCTGAATCTGAATGACAGGGTGAGAAATAGTGCGATAAGAGAAAAGTGTGGTTTGCAAGATAACGTTGTGACCAGGATTAGGAAAGGAATGCTTCGGTGGTGTCGTCGTCGTCGTCGTCGTGTCGATGCAGAAAGAATGAACGAGAAAAAAGTGACAAAGCAAATTTATGTTGCAGAAGTGAACGGCAGGGTCGGAAAGGGACGCCCTAGACGAAGGTTTATCGACCAAATCGACGATACATTGAAAATGGGCCAGATTAGGAGTACCCTTAACCGACGAGCGTGTATGCGTAGATATATGGATGTAAAGGAGGCGAGAGAGGTGTGTCAGGATCGCGCCAAATGCAAGTCCGTATTCTCTGCCGACCCCTCTGGGTGACAGGGGTGAGTGTTTATGTTTTCTATGTATGTATTTCTGTACTATTAGTTTTAATTTATATTAATTAGATTAAAAATAATTAAACTTAATCATAGATTTCATAAAAATAAAAAAAATAAAAAAGAGTTAAAAATTTGCAAAAAATTAAAGAGCAAACCACTGAGGCATTGTTTACTCTAGGAACTCATAAACTTTTATTTAAAACTAACTTCTCAATTAAATTACATTCCGTCTCGAGATTCCGTTTCGGAATTCCGAACGGGTCGGCCACACACATACGGAATCCCGTTTTGCCCGCAAAATTTCGAACGGAAAACTACCGTACTTGTGTGACGAGTCATAGATTTTATATGGACGTGCTGCGTTCGAAATCCTGAATCGGAATATCGAAACGGAATCCCCAAACGGAATTCCGTATGTATGTGGCGGGCCTAAAACATACCTCTGACCGATAATTGTTACTGATGATACCTCTCTCAAATTTAAAATTCATAGAGGTAATAACTCATGTGACGATGTAAATAATGTTGTCTTAAATATTACACTTGTTAACAATAAATAAGTTGCTTCTGAATGTCAACAAATCTAGAAAGGCTTTTAGGCTCCTGAAATATACCAAATGGTAATAGGTAGTAAATTCCACAGTTTTACTTGAAATAAGTGAAATACTTTTAAACGTGGTAGAAGCACGCTGCAGCTATGTATATTATGGTTGTACGAGGCACGAAAGGATCGGCTCGACCGTGTAGGACCCCGCTCTTACAGAATTCCAGCGTAAAATAGCAACTTAATATGTGTGTAGAAGAACCCTTTTTACTGGAAAGAGGCATTGCATCGTATTCCTCGATATATTCCTCAAAGGTGACAACGCATCTGCATTTTGATTCTTAATCGAGGATAAATGTAGGTGTCTATGGGTCACAGCGTCCACTTACCATCAAATGGACTGTGTGCTCGTTTTTCACCCTTATTCTGTAATAAAAAATCACTATAGAGCCTACAATGGAAAGTTCACCTTAAAGCCTCATCATCCAAGAAACTTCGTTATATTTTTAGTTATATTATGAACTCAACCTTCTTTATACTTTTTGATTTGCGTATAAAATGTTATGAAAATTAAATTGTTACTGTTGGTAGATAAATATCTTTTGCATTTTCTTCTCACGTCTCGTTAAAGTGAATTGCGTAAGCTATGGTCTTGCTTTCTAAACTTTCAAAAGGGTTTTGTGTTGTAAAATAATATTTTGACTTTTTTTGAATTGGTTAGTAGCGGAAACTCCCATAAACATTGCACGTGCTTAAAACGCCTTTTTACTACCGACTTCAAAAAGGTGGAGGTACTTAATTCAACTGTATGTTTTTAGGTGTGTTACCTCATAACTTTTTTCTGGGTGAACCGATTTCGATGAATCTTTTTTTATTTAAAAGCTGGTGCTTCTCATCTGGTTCCATATAAATATGATCAAGTTCTGACCAATAGTTTTTGAGTTATTCTTAATAATTTATATTGAAGTCGGTTGTACATCATTTTTAATTATATTTGTCACAGAAACAACGCTGGACAACAACTGAATTAACCTGATCGAAAGGAGATCCAGCATGAATTCTTTTTTTGAGATGCACTCTGGTTTAAAATAGATTCATAATGAAACGACCTGGGCCTGACGCAGGGAACGAATACTTTGCAAAAAAAATGACAACGCATTCTGATTTGTATGCGACCGGAGCACATCAATTATATCGATATGGGGAGGTGACTCATCCGTTCGTCTAGCCGTCCAATGATGGAACGTGGAGGGAGAACCAACCAACAAACCAACATTGTGCAATTTCTGTGTACCGTGCACACCCTCAACACAAATGATAACTCATGTTCGAAATTCTTATTTCTTTTATTCTGATTCTAAATGGACTTTGTTATCGATGTCTAGTCCAGATCAACATTTTTACGTTGTCGTCTAACTTGACTAGCTTTCTATAAGAGCTACAATTGCTCATAAAACATAAGACGCAATTTACTACAAAGTGACTATCATTTTGATGCAAACAAAGTTAAGAAATAGGCGTGCTTATACAGTCGACTTTACTTACTGAACGTGATGGCTATTTTTTACGTGTATACAAGCCGCGGTTGGGGTTTAAATTTCACAGTATGCAAACGACCCGGATTTTGATCCCCATTGGCACCATCCATCCATTATAGCGTATAAATGTCCACTGCTGAACATTGGGCTTCCCATATATTACATCGTGGATTTTGCCATAGTTGCCACGTTTGGCAGGCAGTAATGATGCTGCTGTCCATTTTCTGTTTCAGTTTCCCCTCTGTCGCCTTTTATAGCGCAATTAATTAACTGCGCTGCTCAAGCACGTGTTATTGGACTCCACATGATGCCCTTGATATATCTTATATTAAAGACATGCAGGTTTTCTCGCAATGTTTCCCTTCACATAGTAAATCAGCACTTGCAAATGCAATTAAAATAACTGCCTTACAAAACTCTACAGTATGATAAAATATATAAATTTCATTCATTTCATGATTATTCCTTTAGAAATGTGATGAAAAAAGCAAACATAAATACCTCTAGGTAAATCTACCCCAGTATAATCAAAGAGTGGGCGAAGCGGGCGAACGAACCAGCTGCCTTTAAATTATATTTCATTTCATTTCCTATGATGAAATAGCACTAGAAAATGTAGACGAGCAAATAAGCGGAAAGCAAATACCTCTGCATAACATTTTTATTTACCTGTAAAGGTAATTATTTTTCATATTATTATGACGTGTCCGATTTTAGTTTAGGTCCATTTACGAATTGAAATATCATTGAAAACCAGGAGAACACTTTAAATTAATGAGAAGACTGAAGACGCTTACCTAAAGAAACCGTTTTGCCTTGCTTCATTTGATATTTATTTAAAGTAAGCGACCTGCGTATGAACTGAGAAATGAAAATCAAAATTCAATACAAATAATAATAATATTGTCCCCCAGACCAAATTTTGGTCACGGTGGCTATTTTCTGTCAATCAACGAAGACTAGCCTTCTGTGCAGGACAGCATTCTAGTGCCCGAGTGTATGCGCAAGCACAGGTGCATTCTCCCTCAATCTCAAAGTCCAATGGGATCATGATCATCATCCGATCAGACCGGAGAGAGATCAGGCACAGAACCAACGGCTTTACTTGCTTTCCTAGGCGCGGGGGTGAAACTCCTCCACCTTCCTAACACCGCGCTGTTACTGAGAATTTATTGAAAGAAAAACCTAATAACTAATTTTGGTCCGACCAGGTATTAGAACTCGGAATAATTGGTGCATTCAAAAAAACAAAATACACATATCAAATGCGTTAAATGCAAATACTAATACATTAAGTCCATATTTTCAGTTCATAGTAAAAACCTTTATTATCTTAGTACAATAGTGAGAGGCCTCACTTCGTGGTTTAGATAAGTATAGTCTCATTTTCTTATTTACGAATTGACTGTAGTTCTTATATAACTATTAATCATTCGCTAGGACTTCACATATTAAGATAACTATATATCTTTTTTTTAAACGTTATCCCCACACTAGGATTTTCCGCTGGAGCCCAGAAGCGTGCTACATGACATACATTACAGATAGACAACATACAGACTAAGCACAATTATTTATAACCTATACAAAGATTCATTTCGCACGGCATTTGAACCCGCCGTCCCACACCAAGGCGACGAAAAGGTCTACAATATTAGAATTTATAATGACAGGATTTTCCAGGCCGATTTTGACACAGTAACATTCCCAACTATATTACTTATACGTATACGACTTAAAAAATCACACATCTATACACATAAATAAAATTGAAGTATCTGTCTGTAACACTTTAAACGTAGTAAAGCCATGCTGCAACTATATTAATTGTATAGTTGTAGCACGAATGGGTTGGCTCGACCGGGGAAGGACCACACTCTCACAGAATACCAGCGTAAAATAGCAGCTTAATGCTGCTGTGTTTCGTATGGTGAGTGTAGAGAATCAGAGACCCTTTTTACCGGAAAACAGGCATTCCATCTTAGTCCTCACGGGTGACAACGCATCTGCATTTCTGATTCGCAAACGAGGATAAATGTAGATGTCTATGGGCTACAGCAACCACTTACCATCATGTGGACTGTGTGCTCGTTTGTCACCATATCTTATAAAAAAACGTTAAAATGTATACCTATAAACCGAAATATATAATTTCCTACTTTAAAATTAATAATTTACAAAGCGGCAAGTTAAAAAGGGAGTTTTTAAAAACTAAAAATATCAAAATAAGAGTTAATAATCTTGAATTATTATACATCTAAATAATGCAACATTAATAGATTTTACTCACCCAGGGAAAGCTGGGGCGGGCCCCTAGTTATAAATAAAATTCAACAGAATATGTTCATGACCTCAGTGCACTGCTCAACATAATACGTTATTTCTAAGTTAGGAAGATTTACCCAAACCACTTACGTTAATGACTCAAATTAAGCTAAAAACGCTTCTGCAAGGAGCGTTTTAAAACAATGGTGATGGCAGATTCAAACTCTCTTAAACCAGCTACTTGCTATTGAGATTACAAAGTGAAAAGAAGATAAAACGAGTATTGTTTTGTTCATAGCCATTTTTTTATAATAAAGAAACAAATTCAGATTCAGTGCAGTCCGTGGCTAACTATCATCATCATTATAACCTATCCAAGTCCACTGATGAGTATTTGCCTTAGTTGCCATGCTTGTTAGGCCGGTTGACAACTGCAGTAAGTTATATTATTAAATTAATAAGACGCTGCTGCCACAACCTGGTTAGTTCCTTCTTTCGCCCCCTACGATACCTACGGGACGATATTGGGTAGTGGATATTTACCCGACACGGTCATGGCTTATTACAGCTAACACTTTTGAACGCTTGCATGTGCTTTATCTTCAATACGGGCTTTCTTCCCTTTAGCGTTTCAGTCTACTCAGGAACTTAACAGTGTATAACACAGTGTAAACTGTTGTTAGCGAGTTCGCAATATTACGAGAAATTTAAAGTAATTAAAGATATATACTTTATTATAATAATAGTATTAGGCCTAATCAGTTTGAATAGCCTATAGTGGATGTCATGGGGATCATGGTTGAATAGGGGCAAAAAGTTCTTATTACACTCCTAGGGGCTCAGAATGGCCAAAAAACCAAAAATTTGGGGGGTGGTTCCAACTTTAGGCCTAGTTTGACTAGCCTATCATGTAGATGATGTCATAGGGGGGTCAAAATGGCCAAAAACCAAAAAATTGGGAGGTGGCTCGAACTTTAGGCCTAGTCAGTTTGAATAGCCTATCAAATAGAGGATGTCATGGGGGTCATGATTAAATAGGGACAAAAAGTTCTCATTACACTCCTAGGGGTCAAAATTAAATCTTATTTTGGCTATAAGTCCACCTCCGTCGGAGGTTCTTACACAGTCTTTACTTCCCGCATCCTATTTGATGATATAGTTATCTTTATATATAAAAAGTACGTGTCACGTTGTTTTTCCGCGATGGACTCCTAAACTACTGAACTGATTTCAATGAAATTTTGCACACTGTGTGCATTTTGGTCCAACTTGAAAGGTAGGATAGTTTTTATACCGATAAATCATTCTCAAATTTTTTTGGAAAGGAAGGAAGGGTCGTTAGAAAGGGCAGAACAACGTCTGCCTGGCGGGCTAGTATCTACACTAATAATATAAAGAGGAAAGATTTGTATTTGTTTATTAGTTTTTTTGTTTGAATTGAATAGGCTCCGAAGCTACTGGACCGATTTGAAAAATTCTTTCACTATTAGAATCCTACATTATCCCTGATGAACATAGGCGATAGAATATTTTCAAAAAGTTAGGTATCTGCATGAAAACTTTGTTAATGTAACCCAAGGTGTGAAAAATACCAAAAGAATCCTTATATCGCGTACGCTGCGGAAACTATTGATAATAGAGCAAAGTGATGTGCTACAATTTTATACAGGACATCAATATCTACAAAAAAGTCCGCAATACCATGTGTCTAACTATTACAGTTATGTCACAATAACTACTTTTCCATGTTAAAGTATGCAATAGTAATGCCGGTACAAACCAGGCCACATTATTTGTACCTAGGTATTAGTCCTTATATCCAAATAATCAGTATTCAAGGCTATATCAGTACCTGCACCATGCATAACCAATTACGTAAACCATGTAATTTAAGCAACATTTTTCACTTTTTACATCTTTTTTACAACCGTCCGTAGCGATGGCGCTTTCGAAGTTCGCATGTCGCGAGGCGTAGATGCGTGATTTACGCGGGTGAAACCGCGGGGTACAACTAGTATTAAATGATATAGTTCAGTTCAAAATTTAAATCCGTCAAAATAAGAGAAGCGACAAACGTAAATTGAAAATA
Source organism: Parnassius glacialis (assembly GCA_033319125.1). Taxonomy (NCBI): domain Eukaryota; kingdom Metazoa; phylum Arthropoda; class Insecta; order Lepidoptera; family Papilionidae; genus Parnassius; species Parnassius glacialis. The sequence goes on along the minus strand of JAVANC010000004.1, from coordinate 39,929,803 downwards.
ATTAAATGGTCGGTACGTTGAATGTGTCGTGTCTATGCTTAAATTGCCTAATTTTCCGAGAATTTTCATAGCAATCTATGAAATTAAATTTCTTGATAGCGCAATTTCCTCATAACTTTTGTCCTTTTCTTCATTTCCGATAAATTTTGTATCAAAGGGATAATATATATATATTTATATTATGTAGAAATTTATCATCGCAATATTTTTTTGAACACAAACATTTATTGATGATATCAAAATTTTTCTTTGCTAGATGAATTCCCAATTACTAAAAGTTCTCTATCAAAAGTTTATATATTTTGTTTGGTACGGCGGATATTGCTTTTCCATCGTAATACAGCTTAGAAATCACCAAGTGGAAGAAAATTTATTTCTTCCACTTGGTGATTTCTAATGGTGGTGGTGGTTTCCTAATGGTAAGAATCTAATCTGATCGTTTGGCGTGTACAGCACATACATGTGGATAAGTGCCAACGAAACCAGCAGCATATCAGCAAATTTGATGACTGCAGCGCGTGAGGCTCTTGCGGCGTGTAAGTGATCGGTACCTCAAGGTGTCGATACTTTTGTCCTAGAAATGTTAGTGTAACTTAAGGACAGAGGAAATAAATATAAGTTAATTTAAAAACCCCCAAAACAAAAAGACTGATGCTGATGGTCTTGAAACGGCTGGACAGATTATCTTGAAACACCTTTCAACCAAAAAGAAAACTTAACGAAAATCGGTTCATCCGTCCAGAAGCTATAATGCCACAGACAGACACACAGATACACACCACAAACTTATAACACCCCTATGTTTTCGTCGGGGGTTAAAAACTTATTAAACTTATAGTTTAATCAATGTAAATCGTTAAATTATTTATTCAATTTACCTATTAATTTTAATATTATGTTAATAATGTGTTATTTTTGTGTGATTTCATAGAGGAAGAACTACTTATGTACCTTTAATTAAACTTCACTTTCTCTGTACAATCACTTGGAAACAATTTGCCCGATCGTTTTAATGATATCCAATAATATAAGTGAAGGAACACAAAGATGTGATATTTTCCCATAAAGGATTTTTTTAAAGGATTTAACGGACACTGATGTTGGCAAATTAACGTTTATTTCATCTTCTTGATTAGCCAGAGAAGGCATTGTATGTAGACGAACCGGTTTTATGATTGCTTTTTTGGCATAAGCTAAGGTCTTGTGCTGACTCCAAAAATCATATATTGGCTCCACAGAAGGATTAATATCTGGATTAAATGTTTTTTAATTATTTTTATTCGTACAAAGAGGAAAAGAGTGGGCATACACTATACAGTCAAGTCATTTGTAATGGATGAGTATAGAGTAGAAACATTTCTCGATAAGTTTTTCGCGTCCCTTGGGTAAGCAATGAGTTCATCTTTAGACGGAATTGTCTATGTAAATTTAATGTTTTGACTTTATTATAATATAATAAAATCGCTCATACACCCGGTATTTAAAGTTAGTTACAGCCTATACACGTCCCCACTGCTGGGCAAAGGCCTCCCCACATTACTGAGAGGGTTTTAATGCAAGGAAATGTCCGCCGCGCTCCCCAATGCGTGTTAGCGAACATCACATGTATTCGAATTTTTTTTTCTTTTATTTCTCAGACATGCAAGTTTCCTCACGATGTTTTCCTTCACCGCTGAGCACGTGGTATATCAGCACTTAAAATTGCAATTAACAATTTCATTGATGCGGGCGGGGATCGAACCCGGGTTGCTCGCGTATTGTGAAATTTACAGCGAGCGCTAACCATCTGAGCTACCACGGCTCTAGTTTCATTTAATGTGTAGTATTCACGTAAATTTAAGAACAAGCACGAGTTTATAACAGCGGTATTTACTTTTTAAATATTGTAAAATAGTTGATTTTCGTTTATCAGTTATAAAACTGACTAATTAATATTTTAATGACAAACACACAGGTAAGGCGACACTAGTCGTAATCAAAAACGTTATTATACGTGGTCATACGTGGTAGAGCCACGCGTCTGCTGTTCGGCTTCAGCACAAATTGTTCGGATCGAAAGACGGAGCACCACGCTCGCTCAGAATACAAGCGTATAATTGCAGCATAATGATGCTGTGTTGCGTTAGGTGAGTGTAGAAAATTAGAGGAAATTTTAGTGGTAACGAAGCATTCTATATGAGTCTTTATGGTGATATGAGGATAGATGTAGATGACATTGGGCCATAGCATTTACTTATCATCAGGTGGACTGAAACTAAACTAAAATTGCAAAATGGCTTTCGATTTTTTTTTATATATATAGAATGGGGGGACAAACGAGCACACAGTCCACATGATCTGAAAGTTCTATTATTGAGACAATCAGGCGTACAGAAAAATAAAATGATGTATATTATCTAGTTTGAAGAGCACCTCTCTACCTGCCACAATTGCATGAACTATACTCCCACCGCTAAGCCCAACACCACTCTACACTACTAGGAAACACGCAGTACCGTCAACACTACGACAAGGGTTTTGCCTCTAAGTGAGACATTCTGAAATAATATGCCGTCTTTTATTTAATGTAGGGAGTAGAAAAAAAACAGGTACAACCAATATTATTAATTAGTTCTGCAATCAAATATTTTATTTTATTTCAGTGATCCGCTCCCGGTTTCGCTTGAATGGGTTCTATTAATATGTTGTTTAGACATAAGATAATCAAAGATCATTTATTTTATCAATTAATCGTTTTTTTTTTTAATTTTCAAGTTTTTCGGATATAATATAGAGCTTAGATCTCTCCTGTCATAGTTCATCGGCCATTCCGAAGATTAGCTTGGACTGGATGAATGAACAAAACAAAGAAAGGTCATATTAAAATAGTTTATGTTTCCATGTTAAATTAAAATATATTATATTTTATATATAGCAAATAAAAGCGATGAGACTACATACGAATAATATTATAAGCGGTTTCTTATAAGATAAAACATAATAATAAATAATGAAAAAATACTTCAGAGGCTTTTTGAAAATAATTAGTCAGCTTGCAGTCCACCTTGGCAGGTGCTAATGCCGGAAATCATTGTTTAACAGATACGGTGCGTTGTCACTTTATATTGGTTTATATTCTAATATAGTTGGCTCAATTTCCCTAAAAACCGACACACATCAGTTGGTGGATTGTATTACAAGGCAGGAAAGGTAAGAAAGAGGGTGGTACTCACACGAATGGCTGAACCTGTATGCAAAAAAAGAAGTTAAAGAAGGAAAAGAGTGGCATAATGGAAGTAGTACGGTAAATCAATAAGATAAACATTGCGCTTACAATCAAACAATTTCAACATTTCTTTACGCAGCCAGCTTTATTGGCACCGTACCGCGAGGAGTAGGACTGTATGTTTTGACGTGACAACGTCTTATAAATCGATGAAGCTCGCTGCATGCACGAAAATACATGACTCATGCGGCGTTACCTAGGCGTTCCATTTAAAGTGCAAGCGAGAGCGCGGAACGAGCGACTGTGCGAGCGAATGTGGTGTCAATTGTTTATAGCAACGATAATTGCGGCGATAAAGGTAATGATTCTTTCGATATTAAATATTTCTTATGACGTTGTCACGTTCAACTATCGTCAGTAAACCGACTTTACAGACAACCGATTTTTTTTTATATAATAAGTGTGACAAACGAGCATTCAGTCCACCCGATGGTAAGTGGATACTGTGGTCCATAGACATTAATTAATAATCAAAATGCAGATGTGTTATAACCCCTGAGGACTAAGTTGGAATGTCTCCTTTCCAAAAGGGTCCCCGGTTCTTTACACTCACCATACAAAAAACAGCAGCATTAAACTGCTATTTTACGTTGGTATTCTGTGAGAGCGTGGTCCTATCCCGGTCGAGATGACCCATGCATGCTACAACCATAACATAGTTGCAGCGTGGCTCTACCACGTAAATTAACGAACGTAATTATAATAATATAAATATTGTATATTTTTACGTGTAATTAAATAATCTAAAAGTAAAAAAAAAACATTTTTAAAAGTTAATCGTTTGTCAGATGTTCCATTGAAAAGTATGGCGAAATTAACATTCATACCACCCATGAGTTAGAGAAACAAACATGCCTGTTACCCAAATTGAAGGGTTACGACCGAATGCGGAAAGTTTAAACGAATACGTATATGGTCACTTCAGTCCATTGTCATCAAAGGCTACTGGCAATCAGCATAGAATGATTGTCTTGGATGAATGAATTGAAACTAATTATATTCGATAAATCGCTGTTCTAGGTCTTAGCCTCAGTCCACTTATAATGAAATATCGTCCTTATCCAACGACATATGATTTTCATATCTCCCTGAATTAGATTAAGAAGATATTTAATTGACAGAAGTACCAAGAAGAAGTAACAAGAAGTGGAGGACCTAAGCACTATGCTCAATAACCTCAATAGTGTCTCCCAACGGATAGGTCTTAAGATGAACATGGACAAAACAAAGATCATGTTTAATGTCCATGTCACACCTATGCCGGTAGTTGTTGGGAACACTAAGCTCGAAGTTGTTGACGAGTATGTTTACCTGGGACAAATAGTCCGACTAGGTAAGTCCAACTCCGACCGAGAGGTCAATCGACGGATTCAACTCGGTTGGGCAGCGTTCGGGAAATTACGGCACATCTTCTCGTCAGGTATACCTCAAAACTTGAAAACAAGACTGTACACCCAGTGCGTGTTGCCAGTGATGACATACGGAACTGAGACGTGGTCCTTCACTGCTGGCCGGATGAGGAAGCTCAAGGTCGCTCAGCGAGCTATGGAGAAGGCTATGCTCGGAGTTTCTCTGCGTGATAAACTCAGAAATGAGTATATCCGCAGTAGAACCAGAGTGACCGACATAGCCCAACGGATTAGTCAGCTGAAGTGACAATGGGCCAGCCATATAGCTCGAAGAACCGACAACCGATGGGGAAGAAAGGTTCTCGAGTGGCAGCCTCGTACCGGCAGGCGAAGTGTAGGGCGTCCCCCCACTATATGGAGTAACGACCTGGTAAGATATGCAGGAAGTCGATGGATGCAGGTGGCTCAGGACCGTGCTTTGTGGCATTCTTTGGGGGAGGCCTATGTTCAGCAGTGGACTTGTGAAGGGCTGTAATGATGTAATGATGATGATGAGAAGTAAAAGGACGAACAGTCCCCGATTAATCAAAACTAAGCACACGTTTCGAAAGCCCCTATATTCTTAATAGGCAAAATTAATTAGTAAAGATTGTATTTGAATTTTGAATAAGAAACTTTACAAACATCTATTCGTTACACATCTCAAAGGAAAGGATTTCAAAGTTGTAGCGTCGGAATCAAACTTTAGTTTAATACAAGTTGCTAGCTCTCCGCTTGAATAAAATGAGCGGAACAAAGTACTAAGTTTAAATGTAGAGTTTCAAGCTAAGATAGTTTCCCGACGTTTTTGAACAAGTCCAAACTACTACATAAATCCAAACGGTATAGAAGTCCATTGAAATGTTTCTGATGCTGTAAATATATTATGTAGAAACTTTCAAATAAATAGTTGTCAGAGAACTATGACGGAATTTTTACCGTTTAACTTGTTTTATCATAGACCATAGGTAAATATAGGACGACTTTACGCGTAAACGCATATAAATAAGAATAGGATAACAATATATAGCAAAAACTAAAAATACATTCAAAAACATTTCTTTTCATTCAGTTACTAATACAACCTGGGCGTCTTCAAGGCAAGAGTGAATAGGCTTTTGTTACGCTAAGACAGTGTGATTTACCATCTAAGGCTGCATCACCACTTACCACCAGGTGGGATTGTGGTCAAGTGTAATTACACTTTGTTGTGGTTTTCTAAAAATTTATAAAATCAACTAAATATGGCTGCTTTTCATGACATTATTATGAAAATTGATGTTAAAAGATTAAATTTATCAGTAAATTTAATGCTCACCTTATCTTGCGCGTGAAAGTAATATTATGCGCTTTGATAACTTGCTGCAGCGTTTGGAAATGGCGGCAGTGGTGAAAAAATATTAATTTGGAAAAAAATCATCAAGTGGAAATAAGCAATGCCTCTCTTACGCTACCATAATATCATTGAACCGTTGTTTAACTTTTGTTGTCTAAACTCAAAAATCCAAAGATGAGAAAATTAATAACAAAATACCCCTTGTGAAATAAAATGACGTGTTTTACAAAGTTTGAAGAGCACCTTCGTCTACGCCCGAAATCACTAACCCCAACACCGTTCTAACCTTTATAATAGGAAATACAAATAGTGATGTGTACTGATAATATTGTGATAATAAGTATTTCAGCACTATACGAAGCATCTTTAGGATAAATAGACTCTGCGATGGCTAACTGCTAAGCTTAACTTTACGAAATATAGATAAAAATAGAGTATAGCAGAAATGAACAATTAACTTTTCAGTTCAATATGTAACTCTTGTTGCGCTGATTATATAAACTTTTTTATAGAATGACAATTTACAAAGATTAATTTTTTAAATTGCGGCCATATTATAATAGCTATAAAGAATAGAGTTTAATATGCAGTTCGCGTTAATGAACCGCATATTAAACTCTTCTAAAAGAGCCTTACTTAGAAATACAGAATAAATAGTCTCGTAGACTCACTTCACTTTTAGTCTTGTTAATAGAAATTCTAAGGAAAGTAATGTGAAGTTTACATCAATAAGCATAAATTCCATCGTACGCGAGAAACGCAAGTACGAGTCCCGTTGGCGACACTTAAACCGTAAATCATAACTTTTAATCCAGATTAACCGTGTCCGCGACAATGAAGGAAAACATAGTAAGGAAACATGCATTCGGAGTAATTAAAATTATTCACAGACTCTTTCCTGCTCAGTAGATGAATTTATGTAATGAATATTTTGTTGCATTAGGTTGGTTTTCAAAGGTCCGTTTACAGTCTTTGACATTAAATTTATAATTTTAAAATAAATCGAGTCAGCTTTTATAAGTTTCCTCTTTTTCCATTTAAATATAATTTTTTTAAAACATATAATGTTATGTTTCAAATCACGTTTGCCGGTGCTCGCATCAGCCAAACGATTTGATAAAATAAATTTATTGTACGCCAAATAAAATTATACAAGGTGGTAGAACTTGTTTCCTGCCTAGGAGTTCACCTAGATAGGCTTTCACAAAACACCAGCTCAATGCTGCCGTGTTTCGTATGGTGAGTGTGGACAACCGAAGACCCTTTTTACTGGATACGAGGCATTCCATCTTAGTCCTTAAGAGTGACGACGCATCTCTGCATTTTGATTTTTAATCGAGAATAGACGGAGATGTCTATGGTACACAGCATCCACTCACCTTCAGGTGGGCTGTGTGTTCGCTTGTCACCCTTATTCTATTAAAAAAACCTTTGTTTGAAGTTGGACAGCAGTGCATACTTATAATTAGAAAGACTGTAAGTTTTATAAAAACATGTGATACAATTAGTTCTCCAATAAGTTAGATTTAATGATGTATGTAAGGAGTAAAATTGCTTGAACGGAATTAATTGCGGGACAATTAGCGAGCGCACCTGTCTTGAACGGAGGTACAACATCGCGGCGACATGCTTCCGTTCAATACACACGGACGTATATCGTTCACATGACACAAGTGACGTGAGTCGTGAAAGTGGCTTTCATCTAATTATAATAATTATTTGTTCATCTGCCGAACGGCCACCCGTCTATCACGCGTTACGAAAGGGTTACATAACATTACACTAAATGGTTTCGCTAATTAATGTTATATTTCAATGGCGTATGCCAACCTGTAATTTAATAAAGCGATCCAGTTTGAATTTCACATGTATTAAAAACAATCGCGTTAAAAACGGTCAATTACATGTTTTGATATGTTTATAACCAAAAATTACATATAAGACGTACGTAATACAAGACGTTTCATTTCCGAACTAAACACTTAAAAATAATTGTAAATGCTACGGTACATGAAAAATCGAACATTTGTAATTCATTTTAACTACTATAAGATAGTAAGTGACATCGCATGCTCCAGGGCTAAATATCAAGACATAATTAAATATAATTTGCAATTCCTTCCAAAGTCACAAGCTTATAAATCCAGTACAACATAGACAAAGCCTTGCAATGTTACATCCGTATTGATGGATCTTACTACCTTTCTTCAGGCTAAGCTGATTTTCGCCTCCAGCCTGGAAGTCGTACAACGCCACAAATAATTGCGGATCATCATCTTCTTGGTGCGCTAGCAAATTCTCTTTTGATGTCCATCTGTAAAAATATAAGCAGAAATTTGTATACCTGACATAGGTATATCTATAGAAAATTGTATATCCGACTTATGACTATATAGATACTAAATTGTTATAATATTTTTTAACCGTTATAAGTAGCTTTTATTAAGATTTCAGTGTCTTCAAACTTTCCTGTTTCCTACGAAAATCGTTAATAAGGAACTTCATACCGTTACCTATTTAGCGAAAAATCTACGTAATTAAAAAATATATTCTCTTGAGAGATCTCGTAATGTATATGCTCATTTGAAATCAGTCCTGACAGCAGTGAACCAAGTCTTCTTTAGAATATTAGGCTCGTAAGTGGCTAGAAGCAGCCTAGGAACACTTGTAACCACCTTTAGTGACAGAAGACCATACATGCGTTGTAATTACTACTCATCAATGTATTACTATATTATGCTGATGACAAAATGTTTTGTGAAAACAGAAAACCTGTTGGCGGTGTCGAGCGGCTGTGGCGTGGTCGGCGCTGTCCCGGCGCCTTCGCCGTCTGGCAGGTCTGGTATGTGCGGCAGCGGACGGCTTTGGCGCAACGCCTCTGTAACACGACAAATTCTAAACCTGAACTAGTGCACATAACGTGCAAAACACAAATATTGACATAAAATATCCATACATTGACAATTGCTGAACTAAAAATGGATAACCCAGCCTGGATTATACATACAAGAGCGACACGACCCAGATATTCCCGTTTCGAAAATACTTTGCAAACATTATGCACGTTGTTATTCATAAAAAGCCACGTCACGTCGTATAATATGAGTGGAGTTAGTATAAAAGCGTCTTCGTGGCTATGATCCGTTTAAAACGTGTATACTTTAGAGAAAGACCGGTAATGCTTAAATAATTCGCAGTAAAATTTGCAACGAGCAAAACTGCTTTAGTTTATTATTTTATTGAATAAGGGTGACAAACGAATACACCGTCCTCTTGAAGGTAGGTTATTGCTGTGGCTCATAGAGTATCTACATCCATCCTCGATTAAGATTAAAAATGCAGATGCGTTATCGCCCTTAAGGACTATGATGGAATGCCTCGCTTCCAGGAAAAAAGACCTTCGGTTCTCTACACTCACCCTACAAAACGCAGCAGCATTAAGCTGCTATTTTACACTGTGAGAGCGTGGTAGTTCCTGGGTCGTGCCGACCCATTCGTGCTTCAACCATAATTTTCCTATAGCGTGGATCTAACACGCATAAAAAAAGAGTAACACAATAGAAATACTTTATAACGATATTGTTTTTATGGTAAAGTAAGATTGTTATTAAGTTTTTTTTTTATTGAGCTACACGAAGTTATGAACAAATGTATGAATCATTATAAAATTGCAGTGAAGAAAGTCATAGGGCGGAAACTTGCACACTTGAAAGCAAATTCAGAGCCAGTGTAACACGTCAGCCAAACCGTATTGCGGAAGCTTGGAGAACGTACTTTAAGCCCTCTTATTGTAAGGACTTTCTCGGTGCGGGAATTATCCTCTCTGGCTGAGCATATTTCTTCTTATAGTACGTATATACTGTTACTTCTCTTAGTACTTCAAAAGAATTGTGAATTACTATACACGTACGTGTAAAAAAGATCAATCGGTAAATAAAATCTTTCAGCGAAAGAATCAAAAGTAATTAAATAATTAAAATTTTAATTAAAGTAAAAACTGCTTCAAAACCTTTAAGAAAAACCTCAACATAATAGCTTTAGATAGCTTTTCAAGTCGATGCTTAGACTCAGTGCATTATCGAAGAATCAGTAAAGCCCCAACGTTCATATTTTTTTGTTGAAGTCTCTTTTACTTTTAATTAAAATCTTAATTATTTTAACCTTTTGGAACACAGTGTGGTTAAGTAATATCAGTTCAAGGTAACAACTAGAAAGGTGTTTAAAATAGTAGGTACATTAAAATTCATTCTCTATTCTTCCACCCTTAGGGACGTTTGGAATTATATGGGGGCCACCCCATAAACCTGTATAGTAAAAAAGAAATCCTTTTTAAATTGGTTCAGCCGTTTACCAGAAATCAATAAACATACATACCTAGCCTAGGAAATAAACCTGACAAGTGCGAGTCTGATTCGCACCGAGGGTTCCGTACAACTCACGGGAATATAATCTCAATTTTTTCCGCGTATGTTATAAGTTTCTCCACGAAATGTACCTATAACTACAACATCGATATCTTAAAGGCAAGAGCGAGTTGGCATTTACAGGATTGGTGTCCTCAGTCTTCGGCGTTATCTTGACATATCGTCATTATGTGAAATTGCCCGTTAAACTTAGGCTAGTTCATATGAATGTATTATTTACGTACTACCTACAACGTGATTACAACTTGCTTTAATTAAGTATATTTTAATGGATGACAAATGCCGTAAATTAACAAAGATAACGTTCATTTACTTATATATACATATTATCACGGTAGCAGTTAGGTAATTGTACAGCTACTTTCACCAAAATAATGAACATTACCCACTGAAGTTCAAAAAAATTTATGTGATATAACTCCAAAAAATAACGATTTGCAGACTTTTTCCTTTACTTGTGGCGTGACACCTTGGTTCTTGCCCAATTTCAAGATTCTAGGTCAACAGAAAGTTATCCCTATAGGTTTTGTGTTGGCGGTAATTTTTATTGCATTGATTTAGATGCTTGATTTTGGAACCGTAGATCTACGTAATGATGTAACGATTATGTAACGATGTAATCGTATAAAGGGTCCAGAACTAGGTCATCGAGAACCGGTCCCTTTCCAGGAACCGGTTCTTTCGGTTCTAAAATTTTGCCAGAACCGGGTACCCGGTTCTTTCGGTCCTTTTGTTTCTTTTAGGTTAGAGGCTATTTCGTTCAATGTGAATAACGATAATAATGTTCACAAAGAAAACCGTTAATTGCAAATCGTGGGTTAACGTAATTATTCAAGTAATCATTGCAATAGTTTCTTTCTAATTGAATATAATCAAACATCTCACTAAGTAGGAACATTCATTTTACAATTGCACGTTGACAGTTATTTCACATTACTTAAATTTTAATATTATTCAACATAAAAATAGTTTCGATAGATTCTATTCCATTATAACATTACAATATTCTATCATAGAATATACTTTACGAATACTGTTATTATAACAAAACATAAATCAGCTCACTTATGAAAAATAAACAGTTTTAATTAAACATTACTAATAAAAAACGCAGAAAAATTAATGTCTGCAAATTTTTATCACTCAAAGACGAGCGCAGCCTATTACAGACAAAAAAAATATTCGCTCAGGCTCTACACTGGTGGGCGAAATAGTTTTTAAATGTTCATAAGCTATCGATAAGTAGTACTCGTCTTTGCCCACCATTTTCAAATAGAGCTATTTCATCTTTCACAGTAGAAATTAAGTTATTTTCTTGACCTGTCAATTCAGTAGCAGTATTAACAGCTTTAGAGAGCTCTCTATTAAATTCCTTCTCATTTATTAAGGGAGATTCATGTAATTCAACTTCCTGCAGATTTTGACTTTCAATTGCTGTTTCTTCAAGGAATAGTTTTTGTCTAGCTTTCGTGCGATTTTGTTTATAAAATAAGGATGACAAGCGAGCACATAGTCGGTGTGATGGTAAGGGGTTGCTGTGGCCCATAGACATCTACATCTATCCTCGATTACAAATCAAAATGCCGATGCGTTGTTATCCGTGAGGACTAAGATTGAATGCCTCGTTTCCAGTAAAAAGGGTATCCGGTTCTCACCATACACAGCAGCGTATTCTGTGAGAGCGTGGTCCTTCCCCTTTTGAGCCGACCCATTCGTGCTATAATTATACCAGTAATATACCAGCATCATGGCTCTACCACGAAAAAATTTTCAATTTCGTGTAACATTTGATCATTTGTAGGCCGGAAAAGATAGTTGCATCGTCCATACTGGCAAAATAACTGTCAGGGTTGGTTAAGTATCGCAATATTGATGCTTGCATGTTTTTTATGTTGTTTTCGCAATGGAGTGACCATTTTATTACTAAGCTGAGTATTCTTTTCAATTAATTTTCTTATAGCAAATTTTAAAGAAACTGCGTTGCATCGCGACGGAAGAGAGCTTCTACGATAGTTTTAATAACATCCAATATCTTATTTAACCCTTCTATGTTTGTTAAGTCTTCCTCAGTAAATACCTACAATATCAGATCTAAAATCAATTAATGCTTTTGAGATCGTTTTTAACTTCAGAAAACGGCTTAAATCGCGGCTATGCTGCCCCAGCATGTATTTACATCTAAAATCAAACAATATTTTTGTCCGAAATCAGCTACGATATGCTTTGGAACCCTTGAAAATGTTTACCAAATTAAATTAAATATTATTATAAATCCTACTGTTTGCCATAAATAGCAGAAATGATTAATAATCACGTTTTTTTATAACACTACATTTCAGTGATATACTTTTTAAGAAATTTTGTAAAGGAACCTAAGGAACCGAAAGAACCGGGTTTTTAATTTTTGGAACCGGTTCTTTTCGTGACCCCGAAACTGGGAATTCCCGGTTCTTTTGGAACCGGGAAAAACCGGTTCCGATGCCCTATCCAGAACCCTAATAATTAAATAAAACGCATCGAAAAAAAAGAATATGTTATAATTGTCACTATTTTACAAAAACATTTTATAACACAAAAAAATTTGAAACCAACCCGTTTTAACTGCTATTGCATCAAGTTATAATAAGGATAATATCATGAATCATGATATTTCACGTAAAATGTTTTATAAGAAAAAGGTTTATTTCGTATTAATGAAACATCTGTATGTATATACGTTTGCGTTTCATAATGATTTATTATAGTTGCGTAAAGAAAGCTTTGATTGCTGATATAAATAAACAAAATAATGTGATTCAATTAAAAACGAAACGCACACACGTGATATCGCCGGGTCGGGAGTGTCGGTCGCCACTCGCCACATATGGTCGGCCGGTGCGCAACCGCGACGGTGACTCACATGACGGGAGAGCCACCACTGTCGCCGATCGTTATCCTTATTATTTTACATATTATCAATTTTAATTCATTAACTTCGAAAATAGATCTTATTATTACTAATATAAGAGTGAAAACAAATTTTAGGAATTTGTATAGTAAAAACTAAAAACAGGATAAACGAGTTTAATAAGATTTCTTCTATGTGTATTTAGCTATTACTATATGTTTAGAATAAACGGGGACTGTGATCTGTAAACATATCATTAGAACAAAGGTAATTCAGTCATTTTAAGTTAAGTTTTCTGCCGACTTCCAAAAAGGAGACGGTACTCAATTCGAGTGTATGTTTTTTTTTATGTGTGTTACCTCATAACTTTGTACTGGGCGAACCGATTTCGATGATTCTTTTTTTATATGAAAGCTGATAGTTCTCGTGTGGTCCCATATGAATTTGATCAAGGTCAGACCAATGGTTATTGAGTTATTCTTAAATAACCTATATTGAAGTCGCTTATATTGAAGTCGGCTGTACAAAATTTTTAATTTTAAATTATAAAATTTGTAATCCTATGTCACACACACAGCACATTTAAAAGTTATTTCATAAGTCTTTGTCCCATGAATCATAATATAAATGAACATTTCGGTAGCATAATTATTGTGACACACAGTATACTAGATAGATCTTATGGCTTCGGAAAGGCACTTAAATTTCTGTGGTCGGACCAGATCTTATGCGTATATATATAGATATATTATGTAGTTAAGACTTATGCAGAAACGTAATACTCATTTATATTGATAATCTAGTCTCTTTGTTGACTGACTGACTGACTCTTTGTTTGACTTAAATAACTTCTACAAAGAAATCTAAAAACATTCTGCTGCAGACAATAAATCAAAAAATAAAACAAAAACAAAAAAATCATGAAAATGCAACAAAAATGTATTTAAAAGCTATGATTCATAATCATTGTAGTACCATAAGTGGACGTAGTTATGCAAAAAGGATCCAACCCGCATTAAGTTAATTTGAGTTTATGATATTTGAAGTATCCATACTTCAAATATCATAAACTCAAATTATCGGTACGGTTTTTTTCTGTTTGTAATTTTTCTTCTTATTTGTATTACGTTTGCTAAAATTGTTACATCACATAATAGTATAGACCACAAACATTATTTTTCAAGTCAACATTTTTTGACATAAACTCGGGTTGGATCCTTTTTGCATAACTACGTCCAAGTGAGGAAAATAAATTTAATGCCTGCACAACTCCCACGGCTGTGCAAAGACCTTCTATCATTTTTGAGCTTCCATAACGCCATGGAGCTAAGAGTCTGTATCGCTGCTCCAATGTGTGTGGCGGACTTCACATGTCGTTGAAATATTTTTATTCCTCAGGAACCGCAACATTTCGGGATTCCTCACTCATTGTGTGTTAGTGTTTACCTCCACCGCCGAGCATATGGTAAACAAGCACTTAAAATTGAAATGAACAATTTTATTGGTACCGGTGGTGAACGAACATCAGTTTTTTTTTTAAATTCAGCTGTTATCAGGAAGGCGCTGCTGCCGATCTCCTGCTTCAGCTTCCTTCTGTTGCCTCTTAGGACACCCACGGGAAGATATTTGACAGTGTATATATATTTTTACACTGCTGCTATACAGAATTACTCAAATTGATAGGTTGACTTAATATTTCTTATAATTGTTTTGAAGTATTTATACGTTAGAGAATCGTTGATGTTGAATAAATATAAATATGGTTTCCGTAACAGGAAATCTGTAAGATAATATGGGTAATTGGGTAATATTTTAGTTAAGATTAAAGCTATCCTAATGATAAACTGTGTAATGGTTAAAGGATAAAAATCGAACCTTCAATGTAAAAATTCTTATCGCGTTAGGCAGCCACAAAAGTGTGCAAATCATATTACCAGACCGCAAAGGTTCAACGAAATAAGTATTACGTATGTAAGTTGTAAAAATCGCAACAGTTAACCTCGTCAATTATCAGTTTTTCCTACTAGTGCCATAAAATTCCCTTGTAAGCTAAAAGTTTTATTGAACTATGCATATTGGTAAGTTTTTCAATAAATTATATCTAACTACGGTAATCTAAACTAAATTAAACATAAATAACGCATCGAATAAGCGTTTTCTTGGGGGCTCCCGTGCTAAACAGTTATCTGTAAGGTCTAGAAATAACGTTGGGTAATTTTATTCTTAAGCAATTGATCATAATGATAATAAATGAATTTCCGTTATTTCCTTCGAAAACGCCGCCACGATACAAAAGTACGATTAGCTATAAAAAAGTGTGGGAATAACACTTTGAGCGTTAAAAAAATTGTATTGTTCTAAAAGTCACATGTGTTTCTATTTATTCATTGCTATTTAAAATAAAATACCTAATTCGACTTTTAACATTTATAAGGCTTCTGGTGTATATATGTTTATAATCGTATACATATGTATACAATTACAGTCATTCAAGTATTGTTTCGTCTTACGAACCGGGTCATCCGGGCCGATTATTTCGAGTTCCAGTATTCGAATTGATCCATTTGAATCTGTGAGACCCGCTCAATAACATCGTTCGTAGGACATTACTATACTCTTTGGTTGTAGGTCCTGTCAATCGTTTGGTCCGGAACGTTAAAAAAATGAAATTACAATCATCAATAATCATTGATTCTACTCGGGTCAAATGAACGAATCATTCACGATTGACACATGTCTAGTTTAAGGTATAGATACAGTTATGCATTAGAAAAATGATATTAAAAAAAACTTCGTTCTGAGAAATACATAAATCTAAAAGTTCCACTGAAAGACCAAAGTCATTATTAGAAGAAAATTTTAATTGTGTTCATCCATTGACAGTTGAGACCTCGTCTCCATAGCCTGGCAGGTGTTGAGTGCCTGCTCTATTCCGGTGGATAGCAAACACATGATAATGTTAATAAATTAAATCTTTCCAGGGCACAATAATGTGTGTCCTCATCCTGAGTGGCTACCGGCGAGTTAAAGCCGCTTCGCTGCACGCTAACACAACGGACACTCAGCCCTTATCCTTTTGAATACGGTTTATATTCTAGACCGTGACAAGCGCGAACCGCATCCGGGTCGTCCAAACAAACGCAGTGTTGTTACTTCTGGTTTAGAAAATCCCATTATGCATTACAAAAAATACGTTTTCACAAGGTACACGAAACTTCAGCTTTTGCTATTTGCCATTGATGAAGAATCTGAAGCAAGGTGTAGATCACGTCAATCTGAAGGAGAATTGAAAGGGTATCAAATACAGAAGTCGGTGCTCTCAAAACTTCTCGCATCGTTCGCCGGTTTTTAACCCTTTCCCTAAACCCTCGGCCGGCACCCTGCCGAGTGCTTCCGTATGGTTGGATTTCATGACTCACTTTATTGTATTTCATTTTATATATTATTTTAAATATAATATACTTTACACTATATTATTTATGATGTAGTATTATATTTTTAAATATTTACAGATCCCAACCAGACAAAGAAACTTTAAATACCTATAATTTTTATGCTTTTTTCACTTGTTTAGACCTAATTAAGTTAAGTTGACATCAAACATCAGTTACAAACGAAAGGATATTTGTTTTTAGTGGGTAACTACGTGTTTTTCTAAGTGTTTTCTTTGAAATTGAGAGTAAGTGACTTTTTTATGCAGAGATTACAAACATATTGTACAATTTTTTTTATAAAAAATTGTTTATATGTATAAGTAGGTACAGCTAAATCACCCCGGAAAACCTTGGTTTTTATTAAATTAAATTTTCACCTAATAATAATATTTGTAAATATCAAACAATCAAGAACCTTAATTTGGAAAAAATAAGGTTTATGATTCATTAATAATTACAAATGTTAAATATTATTTAATGTTATACAAATGTAAAAGTAAAGTCGATTTGAAAACGTCTAATTAGTAAGAATAGCAAAACAAGTATTTTCAAAAGGAAACAAACGCCGATTGACGAAAGACTATTTATTAGCGAACTTTTTTTATGCATGAACGGTTTCAAACTGTTTCAAGCAAAAATAAACCTTATACCATATCACAAGAGCACATGGTACTTCGTAGGTCTATTCGGCCATATGATAGTAATAAGACTGCAGTTCAACCATTTTAAACAATAAGACAAACGCATTGTTTTTTTAACAGGAGACTTGTTTTCCAGAAATTTATTTACAACTTGAGTTTGTGAGCGATCGCAATGTGTGCTATTATTTGTTACTTATTAGACTAGTTTTCCACAACATGACTGAAAACCCACAAAGTAAAAAGAGTACCATGTACAAGTTAAGAAGAGGTTACAACCCCTAAAAATTTCAAATTTTCAAAATATCCAGAAACGAAGCTGCAGGCATGAACTACTTGCAAAATAATGAATATTTTGTTCTGGATAAATTTTCCAAATAAAAATAGGCTCGACTGGGATAAGACCACCCTCTCACAAAATACTAGCGCGCTAGCGTAGTTTCCCTGGTACTAGGATTTTCTCCAGTACTGTGGACAAGTCATCCAGACTAATGAATTATTAATTTGTTTTAGCAGTCAAACGCTTAGTCACTGCGCTTCCGAGTCGTCATTAGATCACAGAATCTGGCACCATTCATGCTGTTCCCCGTCGCCTAAAAGCATTCGGAATCTTTAAAATCGGACCCACTAAAACAGCTCTTCACTAGTCTACAGCCCAACATCAGCTTCCCCCAAAGAATGCCATAAAGCACAGTCCTGAGTCACCACTTCATCTAGTGAAGGGACCTACACTTCGCTTTTTGGAGCGAGGCTGCCACTGAATCGGTTGCCGCTTCTTTCTATTTTCTTCGGACAAGTTCGGACTAAAATATGTCGCTGAAAACAATAACATTTTCATGCGTCGACTACACAGTCCAGAGCCATACTATCTCGATTTTTACCAGAAAGCAACTGGATCATGCTCGTGTTTCTCCGGACACCCGATCCATTATTTTTGTGCATATAATATCTGGTGTCTTTCAATATCATATAGTTATATAGTTGCATGAAGTTGACCACACGGACGCCGAAAACACGTTCTGAGCGCCAGTGTTATGGTAGAGTCACAACTGGTATGACGCACACACACGTTCTTAAAATTGAAGGTAGATTTTAAGCGTTTAATTACACCAATGGAAGATTTTTAATGTATTTAGATCACAAGTATAGATTTGAGCGGTGTAATTTGACATTAAAAGATTCATCGTGGATCTAAAACTTGGTTATCTTCCGATAAGCGGTTTAAGTAAAAAAGACGAAACCAGTATGTTCTCACTTTTCTAATTTTTCGTTCCCTTTTTATTAACTGTAACAGCTAAACAAAAAACCTTAACTAAAGTTAACTTCTCCATTTAATAAATGATCATAGTAACTTACCAAAGCACGATTGAATAATTTTGGACAAAATTGGATAACATTAGATAAGGCTCGAATAATTGTAACTAATAATTGATTGTACCGTAAGGCTGCTTATGACTTTAATTTTCAACATTCAACTTATCATATGATTTTATTAAGGCGTATGTTGTGTCGTAATTAAATAAATAAATTCAATTCGATTTGAGAATACAATGTCAAAATTTACTGGTTCCGTAAGGTAGGGCCGAATTAAAATATATATATATATATATATATATATATATATATATATATATATATATATATTACGATAGTTTGACCTATTTGTTTTCAACGGTGTCGCTTTAAGGGGACCGACAGGTGTGTAGCCGTCGGTTGAGGAACGTCATCCACGCGCTTCCCGGAAACATTCGCTTTGATCCTCGCAGCGCGTTACACAATAAACTATGAACAGAGCTCGTTACATCACCCCAACTGGCTTTCTTGAGTTGTGCGCTATGTTCTATGCAGCATACCTACAGCGAGCCAGCGACTGCAGCCATCGTATTCTTTCTACTCTCTTACGTATCGCTTTGTACTTTATCTATCTTAATATTTATATATACAGAGGGTCTTTGTGCAGTGATTTATTGTTAAGTAAGCGATTAGGATATTTAACCAATCCGACTGCCTCGCGCGCGGTTAAGGAACCCCCAAAACGGTAGCCAATGTGCAGCAGTGAAATTACGGCCTGATGATGATAAAAATTTATTACACACAAGCAGCTAAGAAATTGCATGACACGTAATTTCTTAGCCGTTTCAAGTATATTATGATTTTGAAATAAAAAAAATTAATATCTTGTTCGTATCCACCTGATGGTAAGTAGATGATATAGTCAATAGATAGTAGATATCTGTCATCGTTTAAGAATAAAAATGCAAATGCGTTCGACACCCTTGAGGGCTAAGATGAAATGTCTCGTTATCAGCAAAAATGTGCGGTTCTTTTTTTTTATAGAATAGAGTGACAAACGAGCACACAGTCCACCTGATGTTCAGTGGTTGCTGTGACCCATAGACATCTACATTTATCCTCAATAAAGGATCAAAATGCAGATGCGTCGTCACCCGTGAGGACTAAGATGAAATGCCTCTTTTCCTGTAAAATGGGTCTCCAGTTCTCTACACTCACCATACGAAACACAGCAGTGTCAAGCTGCCATTCAACGCTGGTATTCTGTGAGAGCGTGGTCCTTCCCCGGTCGAGCCGACCCATTCGTGCTACAACTATACTACAAATATAGCTGCAGTTTGGCTCTACCGCGTATAATAATACGAAATACGGCTAATCTTTATACTTACAATACGAAATACGGCAACATTATGATGCTTTTTCACTTTTCTTTAAATCGCCTGGCAAGTGTAACAGGAACGGTTTAGGTCCAGCAGAAGACTTACAGAATTAAGATGAAGAGAAATTTCTTTGTATGTGCAATATATAAGGGATTAATGAATTCTTTCTTTCTTTTTTCTTTGTGAGTCTCGAAAAATTTTAAACAAGGTACGCGGTTTTAAGCAAATCATTACTAGAAACAAAAATAGTTACCTTATATGCCACTCTGTTAGTATTTAATGGACCCTACTTGTAAAACATTTATTAAAAGTCTTAATTATTTTATCCCTTTGAGTGGACTAAGAAATATCACAAGCTCAAGGTAACAACAAGAATTTTGTCTAAATAGTTACACTATATTATGCTTCATCTCATAATTTTCGAATCACCCCTGAAGTATCTATTAGTATAAAAATATAATTTAATAGAAAAACATGAAAATCGGTTTATAATTGACGAAGATATTGCATAAAAACACTACAATAAAAACATACAATCGAATTGACAACTTCCTCCTTTTAGAAGTCTGGTAAAATGGTGCGGCAGGCAAGAATATTTTTGTTCAAGTACGTGGAACCAATCCATATTGAGCTGAAGGTTAAGCCCAATAATCTCAGCCGTTGATATTTTAGTTAAGAGCTATCAAACATCTAATATAACTTCCCTCAACAGAAACGAGTACCATAACTTTTCTCATTATAAAGTTTACCGTTGTTTTAAAATGAAAAGATAATGATGCGCCTTGCGGCTATAGAAAGGCCTACTTTTTAACTTGTAAATGTCGGGTACCATGTTAATAACGGAGGTTAGACGCCAAGTACGTGGAGACTACGGGAAATAAAGACTTCTTTAGTTAAACATCGATCATACCTAAAGCCTTAAAACATCTATGATCTATTTAAATGGAAAATAGGAAACCTCAAAAAAGGAAAGTATTAACATATATTTTATCAGTTACGTGAATACAATATTTATATAACGTTTAATCAGACCAAAACCAGTTCGTAAAATTTGGATTAAGCGTTTTTGGGTGGATTTAACGAAATTAATGTAGTCACCAGTACAATGATTAACAGTGTGCAAGTTGTAATTCGAGGAAATAAGGAGCATACCTCTCTCATATCCTATGCTAAATGAGTAAATGATAGAGACAGCACGAGATTTAACGGCATCTTAATATTGAGTAGCGTTTGTGTATTTGGGCATATTATAATATATATATATATATATATATATATATATATATATATATATATATATATATATATATATATATATATATATATATATATAATCTTATTGTCTATTTTTACGATACGAAAAGTGCTGTAGTTAAAATCTAAGTTACTGCTTAAACCACAAACAAAGAAGCTATTGTTGCGTAGTCATATACACTAAATACGACCCATTCAATTACGAGGTAAACGGTAAAGCCATTCAGTAATTCGACAGTACCTACACACAACGACATGCCCCATATATAATGCAATGAAATGTGCCTGGCACGGTGAGGCGTGTTGTAAAAAATATTAATCAAACCGTAACGAGTACCACACTGCTAGAAGAGAGAATTAAATAACTATTTTGTTGGATATTGAACCTACAATGTACAGTAATAAAGTGGTGTGCATCAATACATTTGATAATTAATTAAAAGTAATGAATATATTAATATTTCATCTCGGTGGCGCTGCTTGCTAGCGCTGGCAGTGATTTAATGAGTATCACACTACTTGACCCGCAGGTAAAAAGTCACGCTAAGGCGGAAAAAATTCTACAGCTCTATTACTGACGCCTACAACTTAGTCATGAAAAGAACATGATGTCTGGCTTGTTTTTTTTTATAAAACTGAAGTGACTAACGAACTTACAGTTCACCTGTGTGACTGTCTATAGACCACAACATCCACTTACCATCAGGTGGATAGTGTGCTCGCTTGTCACTCTTATTCTACAAAAATTATTTTATTACATTAAACTATTCGAAACTACTATTACGTTTTAATTATGTTGCGTTTAGTAGGGTCGTTGCGCCGGTAAGCCGATCGGGTCTAGTTTTCGGCCTTTGGCACCAGGTGATGCAGCAAATTTGATTTAATAACGATTTTAATAAATATTATCGTGCAAAATTAAGTTTAATGCATTTGTAAATAGTTGCATTATATATTGCAACATTACTTCATCGGGTAAACACAATACGCGATTTATAATAAATAGTTCAGTTTGACGCCGGCACAGGAGCTGTCAAAGAGTGTAAGATCGTGCAAAAAAAAATAGTGGCGCGCGTTTCACTCAAAAGTAAATTTTGCGCTGTATTTACAATTTATTTATTTATAATTAATTACAACGGCTTGCGCCAATGACAGTAATTAATAGGTAAAACTAAACATATAACATAATTAACATAATTCAAAAACAATTAACAAGTCAGAGATCAAACATACTTTAGAATAACTAGAGGAAATAAAATAATATAAAACAGAATAAAGTGATAACAACATACAACTTATTTACCTAACAAACATGGCTTTCACATAACATGAGACAGTTTGACATGATCACCCTTGAGTGTGTCATTAAAGATGTCACATTCCGGGTCTGTCTCCATTAAGGAGTTTAAAGCACCATGCATGCGACACCATGTAAGCCTATGACGCAGGTAGTTGTTAGGCACATAAAGTGTACACAAAGTATTGTGCAGCTCTGGGGAATCTACCATGCTCCTTAAAATTTTTATGGCTATTAGGATCTGATCTCTGGCTCTACGCACTGAAAGGAAATTATATCCTAACATTCCCAGCAAGAAAAGAGTAGGATACATAAATGGATAATATCCGTAAATCTTCTTATATAAAAAACGCAGGAAGGCTTTCTGAACCTTTTCAATCAACAATTCATATGTGGATTCGTGGGAATTCCAGACGGCTGCAGCAAATTTTAACTTACTTCTAACTAGACAGTTAAATAATAATTTGATGACAATAGGATCATTGAAATCACGGGCATTGCCGTAGGATTGATTATTTAATATTGTGCTTTTATATATATATATATTTTATTTCACTGTATAAATAACTTAATTTTAAATTTTCACATATATTACTATAATATTTTACTGTAAAAGTTAATGGCCGGAAAGTGACACATAAAATTTTCCTATTATTTGGTTATCGGTCATGTGGCCGGATAGTAGCCCGAGTTTAGCCTGAATACTTTGTCCCTTTCATTTATTTGGTTACCTACTATTAGTCTTCTTTCTTATTTATAATGAATTGTATCCTTGCGAAGACACTAGCTTTCAGTTTTCGGGCACCAAATACTGCAATTTGAATGGTTATTGATGAAACTAAAATACCCATTTTAGTTGTGGCCGAAAACTAGATTGAGTCTAAAATTACTATTTAGTTTTCGGCCAATTTAAAATTGTATGAAAGAATAGGGAAGCCGAAAATTGAATACTGCTTTGGTTGACGGACATTTCATGAAATATTTCATTCAAGTTGCGTTTTAGAA
The DNA here is from genome assembly GCA_033319125.1 of Parnassius glacialis. Lineage (NCBI taxonomy): Eukaryota > Metazoa > Arthropoda > Insecta > Lepidoptera > Papilionidae > Parnassius > Parnassius glacialis. The sequence continues at coordinate 39,906,206 of JAVANC010000004.1, read as the reverse complement.
AGATTCAATAAGACATTATTTTCTTCCGATGGCTGCTCTAAAGAAAAATCCTCCATAGAAATATAATTAGTAAATGGTTCCAGAAAATGTGGACTTAATGAATTTAATCACCATGTAGTGGATTATTCAAAATGTGTCCGGAATACCCCAGAACGACTAATTTGTGAAAATTCAGACACCATAAATATTAGTTTCTAAAGAAATAACTAACGCAGAACTAGTTTCCACAACAAAAGTTTTGAAACATTTAAAATCAAATCTGGTAGAAAAAAAAACATGGTTGGCGATGTTCTAGTAACTATGAATTCATCTACCGATGCATTAGAATCGTTTATCGATAACAACATTTCAACATTGCATTTGTCAGGAAGTTATTTGGATATCGGTTCCTTAGTATCGTTATATGATGTTCTTATAATCCCAACTCAAATAAGCCTACCAATGACAACAGTACTGACAATGCCGGAAATGGTGATAGATTTCAGTAATGCAATAACAACGTCTCAAAGTAGTACAATGTCCACCATGATACCACCACCACTAACACCGATGATAACAAACAACGCCTTTGAAACTTTAGAAAATGTGGTGGTTGATATTCCAATAAAACTGTCTAGTACACCTCTACAAACTAGTGAAACATTGGCTTTAGTACTATAAAATAAAGAATACAGAGATGCGATAGAAAAAAACATTTATTTAAACCGGAACTCGTAAAAAAATCAACCATTAATAGTACACGTACACCTTCTTCTGTAGCAATTTGATATGTAGAGTGGCGAAAACTTTATAAAGATAAAGAGAAAGTTAAAATAGAGAAGATAGAACTAAATTAAAAAAAGGTAAGATATTTTGAAAAAGAAAAGAATATAAAAAGAAAAGTTAAAAAGTGCTAAAGTTCAAAAACGAAAAATCGCAAAATCCAAGAATTCCATGAAGGAAATTGAAAAAGTAAAAGTAAATTGCACCTGGTGTTATGACATTTTAATAAGCGATACAGAAGAAAATATGGAAAAAAAGTGGACGTGACTTTTGCACCAAATGGATTTGAGATGTGTAGATTTTGTTGGACTAAAATATAAGGCAGCGTTCGGTATTCAGGTATACCTCAAAACGAGACTGTACAACCAGTGCGTGTTGCCAGTGATGACCTACCAAACTGAGACGTGGTCCTTCACTGCTGGCCGGATGAGGAAGCTCAAGGTTGCTCAGCGAGCTATGGATAGGGCTATGCTCGGAGTTTCTCTGCGTGATAAACTTAGAAATGAGGATATCTGTAGTAGATCCAGAGCGACCGACATAGCCCAACGGGTTAGTAAGCTGAAATGGCAATGGGCCGGCTATATAGCTCGAAGAACCGACAACCAATGCGGAAAAAGGTAAGCGAAGTGTAGGGCGTCCCCCCACTAGATGGAGTGACGACCTGGTAAGACATGCAGGAAGTCGATGGATGCAGGTGGCTCAGGACCGTGTTCCAGGGGAGGCCTACGTTCAGCAGTGGACTTGTGAAGGGATGTAATGGAAAGGCTAATGATACAATATGAGGAAGTACAAAAAAAATGAGAAGATTTGATTGCCATATTTAACGACACGAAATTTTATTATAATTTTACAAAAAATATATTAAGTTAAGGTTAAGGCACCTTTTCTATCGTGTCTAATGCAGTGACCGAAAACTAAAATTCTTGTGGAACGAAATTTAAAATTTGGGGCCGAAAACTAGCATTTTACATATTTTTCACATCAAAAATTATTATAAAAGAGATTTTTCTTGTAGCATTAATGAGTTACAAAAACGAAAACTACATTATGTAAGCTACAAATTAACATTAACAGCACTAGGCCAGCATAATGGCAATTATTTTTTCTAGTAGCTTAAAGTTAACAACTCCACTAAAAGGCCGAAAACCAGTGCAACGACCCTACTAATTAACTTCCCCAATTATTGTGTCAATTGTTGTAAAATACTTTGAAACTTTAAAGCAAATCGACAGAATCATCGAAACAATAAAATCGAACGATATTTCGAAACATATTTTTTTAAAGCAAATAGAGATGAGATTACCGATGTCGACAGCCTCGTTAATTTGGGGCTGATCAAAAACGTTGTCATGTGGGAAGGCCACAAGTTTAGTAAGGGTCGGTCAGGCCCTATTACTGCTCGCGGCTGCTATCGGGCAGTGTAGTAGTAAACACAGTGGTCAATTAGTTACTTATCGCCGCTGCACAATTATAGCGTCCATACATCCATACAAAGCAAGTAAATGCTTCTTGCTCGCAAAATATCTAAATGTCACCAGCTACTTATCTGATAATAAATATTCAAACTGACATCGCTGCTTAACAGTTTCCCTGTCTGCGATATAAACACAATAGTTAAACAATCAAAATGTTCATATATGATTCATGGGAGAAGGTTAATGTACTAAATCAAAAAGAAAAATTACAAAATTCATCTGTTTTGTAATTTTTCTTTTCTTTTAACGCCAATCTTAAGACTTTTTATCCTTTACAGTTGACATTATATTCAAGGCCTTTTTATTTTAAAATGACGAAAATGAAACGAAACTTTTAAGATATTATTAAATACTTCGATAATAACTGGAACTTCGACATGTAATGCATGACCTTTATTGTAACAAAGACAGGGCTTTCGGTTGCTGTCAAAATTACCTTTTGTGGGAATATAACTTAATTTTAGCTCTAGTATTTTCTAAGAATTATATTTTGCATAACCACAATTACTAGTTTATAAGAATGTTTTATCGCTTCACTAAACGTACTTTTAATTGAGACACTAATGTATAATGTTTCCTTATAAATACCACACTGCGTTTTTATTCTGTCAACACTAACAAATTACACGGTCGAAATAAAAAACATACTTCACTATCTTAACTAATCATTCATAATAATCAGCATTATCTTTATACCCGTGATCGTAATAGATACCTTGAAATATAAATATTCTGTAAAAAAAAACACCGAAATAAATGCAACGATACAAAGAACAAAATACTTGCGGTCAGGGCCAAATTTGAAACAGTTAATTCGATAAAATCGCCGGAAACGACCTTCGATCTCTACTTAAATGAATCATTATTATTATTACCAAACCAACAACATCTCACGTTATATTGATCACTATGTATGCTTATATTTTTTAAATTTTTTTACATTCAAAAGCAAGGAAGGATCGAATGTTTTAAGAGGTTAACCGGGCGGCGTATAACAAAATACCTACAAATGTATTCTTCTGTTTATTTTCCCCTGGAGAGCAAGTATTTTTACGATACAATCCCTATGTTCTACAACTGCCATGTTCCTATGTTTTTTTACAATTACATCTTAATCTACAATCAATCTACAATTACATTTCAAAACCTTTAAAAATTACTAAAACTGCCGTCCATCTAGCAAACCAATTTAATAATTAATAAATATAAAATATAAAAGGAAAACATATGTACTGGTAAATACAAAATCTTTCAACTGTTTTTTTTTTAATAAAATATTTAAAATCGATCTAGTTTTGAAGGAGGAAACAGGGAAATAAATAACGATGATTTTGTAATTTTTTATCGGATCTTTAGTTGTCTAGCTCGATCGTACGGGCATAGTGCGATAGCAATAGTCGTTAAAAAATTATTCTTTAAATTTCTCGTACCCCTGTTAGATTACAGCCAGGTAGAACTAGACCGCAAGGGCCAGGAGGTGTGTATAGGGCGTGTCGCCACCCACAAAGCGTCATAAAATATCTTTACGATATTAGGTACGTTCCTTTAAAAGACGACACTGTTACCGAAGTTACATCATCTAATTGACTGCCATCTAATACCACCTCAAAGACTAATATCAAAAATAACTCTCGGGTAGGTTAAGAACACAAATACGTTTCCATTATAGATCAAATTCAGGTCAACTTAATTACAACCATATGAGACAATCGTGTTTGTGGTTTGTAATAAATGTTTTGTATAATTCTTTATAGAACAGTTATTTATAAAATTTCTACTACTTCGAAACACATTTTTCTTATTTATCGCTATAGTCAAATCGTATATATCCATTGATTTGTATTAATATCACTACGAAATCTTACCTCGGAAATAAAATTCCCCTTATAGGACAATCTCTGGGGGAGGCCTGTATTCAACAGCGGACTTTTTCTGTTGTAGTAGATGAACGAACGATACGTCGGAAATACAGTGTTAATACATAATATAATAAAATATAAAATAAGACTAAACGTAAAATTTGAATCTGTGTGCTAATACTAAATTAATGTTTATAATAATGTCGCGTGAGTCTAAAGATGAAAAGTCTACTGCAAACTTTTGTAATAATAATAGTCCAAGATCCCAGGGCCACCTGACGTCACTTATTTTCTGACGAACAAAATATAGGATGAGATTAAGTAGTGTTAGGTTGTACTATGCCTGTATAGTATGTATGTTACCTGTTAGCTTGGCCAGAGGGCCATTTTCCCCCTTGGATTAGTCTAGATTCTTGTAAAACGATTTAAAATAGTTGTCTGAGTAACATACTATATAAAAATGCAGCTTCAGAGTGTAAGTGAAATTGAGTAATTCCGCCGCGCCGATGTGTAGAATACGGGTTACAAAGTGCGCGAGTTAATATACTATTCAAGAGTATCTAAAAGTGAGATACTACGCGGTGACACGACTTTGACTCTTGTGGGATACTAGCAGTCTGTTAATATCGTAATGTAACAAGTGTCTGAATGCAATGTAATGTTGTACGTCACTTATTCAATATCTACGACAAAAAACAAGTGAAAGTAGCTGATATCGGATATCCAAATCACAAAACGTCGTGGCCGTTGCAAAGCAAACGTTTACTTGTAAACGCACTTTTATAGTTTTTTATTTTGTAAGTGTTGAGATTGTAACACTACATACTACCTGATATCGTATTGCATATAGTCTGAGAGCTGGCGACGAATTTTGGTAAGGTCCTTTCGGCAAGTTGAAATTGTGAAAAAATATAATTCCGTCAATTGGCGAATCCAGTCCCGCGAGTCTGGCAAAGCATTTGCGGTTATTTCGTTACTGCGCAGCATATAACATTTGCAAAAAAAAAACCAAAAATATGCTTTTTTGCCAACTTGATTTCTTTTTATCTTTTAATTTAGTTTTTATATAATTCAAAACAAATCCCAGTCGTTTTTATCGGTTATAAAGTAATTACCAGACCTCTCCAAAAAAATTTTTTTAATTCCCAAAAAATATACTTTTGCCAATCTCAAAATTCTAATCACGTATTTATTTAGTAATTTTTTAATAACACCTGCAAATCGCCAGACGAATTTAGACAATATATAATAGTTTTAAACAATTCCCAGACGTGAATAAAGTTAACAAATGAATACGACAAAAATGTCTTGTTTAGCCATAAGTGCAAGAAAGATAGCTTATTTCGATAAGCTATATGTAATATAATAAGCTATGCCGGCAGCGGCTGGGGACTTAAAAATGGACAATATGTATAAAGTGCTTACCGCCTAGAGATAAAGGTGGAAAAAATAACAAGTTGCAAATTCCCTACAGCCGCAATTTTTTTCACAGTGATGTAGTACAGATATAGATGACTTTTGAACTACCTAAATGTGGGCAGTACTTGCATTAGTAGATATTTTTAAAGAAAAAGTGCGAGGGTGATGGATATTATTCCATCTCGCTACCTTATAGCCGCCAAGGCTGTCTACACTACGTCAGATGGGGTCGTGACGGAAAAATCTTACACTTTTTGTCGCCTAGCCCCAATCCGCCAAATCCGTACCACCCGTAAAATAAAGAACTTCGTTCCAAAAATCACAAATTACGACAATAGAAATCTTTATATATAAAAATTACGTGTCACATTGTTTGTCCGCGATGAACTCCTAAACTACTAAACTAATTGCAATGAAACTTAGTACACTATGTGCAGTTTGGTTCAACTTGAGAGATAGGATAGTTTTTATCCCGATAAATGACCTTCAATATTTTTTTATTGCGAATTTAAGGATTTTTTCATAGGAAGGATCGTCGGAAAGGGCAGAACAACGTCTGCCTGGCCAACTAGTATGAATATAAAAGACTTTGTAGAGAAATAAATATTTGTCATAAAATTTTATTCATTCGTTATTTATGTCGCATAAAATAATACTGTTCTATTGTAAGATTTTAAAAATAAAACCACACCACAGCTTCTTCTTGCACCCGACACCTTTGACGAAAAAATAACTGCTTACAGTCACTTGTCAATGTCTAAATACTAAATTATCAAAATTTCGGATACGCTTTTCAATCCTCAGATGAATAACGAAAGGAAATAGCGCGAATTTTTTATCTAAACAGTTATATTGAATAAGTGTTAAAAATCGCACTGGCTTAATTAGTTTTTAGGTGTTAAATAAGTTAAAGTTATGAGTCGCTAATGAGTTATGGACTCCTTGTATACGGGCGAACATTTATTACATATCTAAGAGATATCAAAGAGTGATGAAGTTTTTAATTAGTAAAAATGTTAAAGATAATTGCAACAAAGATTATGATAAGTTGTTTCCCATTTATAAAATAATACCCATAGATAAAAAAGTAGAATATTTGGTAGGTCTGAAATATTATTATAATGAGAAATATAAAGTTAATGCTAAAAACAAGTACAATACACATAGGGTTAGAGAAAACAAACTGGTTCTACCAAAAATAACGAACTATTATGGTAAGAGAACATCTAAGTATTTGGTAGCTAAAGTGTTTAACAAAATAGATCTACTAAGAGAAAAAGTACAAATTAGTAAAGGATCACTTAAGAAAAAATTAGAAAACATTATACAGGATTGCTAATAGAACTCTATATCATATAATTAAATTTACATGTGTATAAAGATATAATATAGTTAACATAACATTAAGATGTCATAGGTTTATATATTACTATATTATATAATTGTGTATCATTGTGTCTAATATTAGAAGTACATAAGGTGGTTCATTGTTTTGTAAAAGAGCGCCTCTCGCCATCTAACGTAAAAGTTAAGCGAGTTTAGAATTAAGTAACACCACTGTATCATAAATCCAGTAATAAATAAATTTTAAAAAGTTTTTGTTTACAATGCAATAACTATTAATTTTTCTTTTCATTTTCAATGTGATTCATTTATCACCAAAGATGTAGAGGAACTAATTACAGTGGATAAAATACTATCAGCGCCAGTAAATATTGAAAATGTGAAAATTTGCCAGGAAAATCCTGAAATCCGTGCTTCATTGGAAGATCCTGAACAATTGGGAAATGAAGATGTAACTATAACCTACACTTGTGTTTTTTTGTGCAAATCTGCAAGAAAAAATGGAAAGGGCAAATCCAAAAATTGTGCGATCTCGATGAAACTAGTTTATAACTAGCTATATATGAAGTTTTTAATAAACTCCAACAAGCCCAGAATGAACAATTTTGAAGGCTCATCCAGTTCGTCAGAAAATTATATTAGATCACTGCAACTGGTGATAACTGGTGGTGATAAGCCACAAACTAGTATTCAAAAAATCTCGAGTTTAATAAAGAAGTTTTTGAAAATGTATGTCAATTTAACGATAATAATATTATAGCAATCAAAAAATGTTATTTTTTCTCATTTTTGTGTGATTTTTATGAAGCATCAAAAAGTAAACTTAAAAAACATTATGAAGGATAGATCAAATTTTCTATTTTACGGAATAAAAAAATTGTTGGTCACATTAACTGTGAAATTGACGACAATTTATATTCTCCGTTAGAAGAAAAATCCATCCTTCAAAATGCTGTTCTTATCTTGAGACGGAAAATATTAGACATTGGAAAAAAATCGCTTCTAGAAGAAGTAACGACGTCAGATTTGTTGAAAGGAGAATGCTACGTTCCTCAAACCTTAAAAGATTTTTGTCTTACAGTTTTAGCTGGTTGCTAAACGAATAAAAAGTAATGAAAGTAATAGAGTAAGCAACTCGCTAGCTGCTGACTTGATTTATAATGTGTCGAAAGGTAAAATTAAAAAGAATAAACATATAACCTTAGGGAATGCCTTAAAAAGTTTAACAAACAGTCGAAAAGCTGTTGAAATTATTAATTGATATGGCCACTGTTGTAGTTATCATTGTTGTTGAAGAGCTTGAAACGAAGCTACGTTTACATCTTCTGATCGATCGCAATTATGTCCTGATTGCATTGTAAGATCAAGTGGATTAAATACAGGTGTAGCATATGACAACTTTGACCGCTTCGTTGATACTACTTCTGATAAAGATATATTAGACGACACGGTTGGAATAATTTACCAAGATGTTGTTGAAAAATTCAACATTTGTGCACAGAAACACAGTAGAAAATAATCAAGAACGGATTTTTACCATTAACCTCAAATATGATGCTGCTATAAACTTAGAAAATGAAGTCGCTTTTGACCTTAAAAATCATGGTGCCGTTAACGGCGAAGATGACGCTGCTGCTGAAAACCATGGAATTAAAAATAAAAAAAAAATAAAAAACGAAGACGGACATTTGAAACGATTCAAGCGGAATTACAACCAATACATAAGATTGCTAAGATGTCAGATCTTTTGTTACCTATTACAGATGATCGACGTTTAATAGCTCCACAAACTTTAGACCAAATAAATAAAATTGATGTATTGTGGATGTTCTCACAAGCCCTTGACATTGAATATACTCCAATGTGGGTTGGATTTAATAGCAAATTTACAGAAGAGAAAAATAAGAAGAAACAAATAATTCGTTATCTTACACCGATAAATGAATCTCCAACTGATCCAAAAGTTGTTCTCGACACCATGAACCAAAGTCTAAAAATTGCTAATGAGCTTAGCGAAGCAAGCATAAGGGTATGTTATGATTTAACGATTCCTAAGATTGCTATGCAAATTGAGATCAGCTAAAAGTCCGAAACACGACAATTGGTTTGTTCATGTAGGAATATTTTCATGTAAAGATTCAGGGCTGTTAGCAAGTGGATCTGTAGAATCATTCCTTGCTGGCAAACATTTTAATCGTAGCAAGAGAATTCATCCAATAATGTCACTGGGGTTAGAAATAATGAATTTTCAATTATTCCCAAAAACAGAAGCATCACGATTGGAGAAGTCCTGCGTACGGAACTTCGTAATTTTAATAAGGGTAGATTACCACTCACAGGAGTATTGGAAAATGAAGAAATGTCAGAGCTTATAGATTCATATTTTTCACATCGAGAATCTTGTTTAAATGTATCGTTCGGTAAAACAGTTCAATTTTAAACGACATATATAAATTTGACAAGTTATTATCACTTGTTAAATCGCAGTATCAGGAATGGAGATTTTGCAATATTTAAACATATTTTACCTAAAATAGTAAATCTATTTTTTATGCTTATCAGCCGAATTACGCTCGATGGTTAGTAAAATGTCACAACAATTTACTTATAATCGACGAAATTCCTCCGGAAATAGCTGAAGCTATGGAAAAAAGATGTTTAGGAACTCAGAGGACTGATAAATCTTTTTCAAGGCAGCCTATTGGTTTCACTCTCGAACAAACAATGAATGCTGAAACTGCAAAGAGATTAGTTGGCATTATAAATTTTACAAATTCAATCTCAGTTCGACAACGTTTGTGTAAAAGCCATGAAATTCGTTCTAGTGTAATTTCGTATACATATGAAGCTTCAGGTCTTCAAAGACGCCAGGACGTTACTAATGATATGGAAAAACATAATATAAAGAGAGACACGAAATTGTTGAAAAATTTCATCAACGCATTTTCAAAATTTATGAATCCATTTTATTCTAGCCTCGACAAGCATTTGCTTTACTATATTTGGAATGGAAAATCAGCTACTCAAAAAATTTTTATAGGCATGGAAAGTGAGAAAAATTTATTTCGGTATGTTCCGAATCTCATGACAGATTTGAAAAACCAATTCAACGAGTGAAAATTTGTAATTTTACTTCAGAAACAGCAAAAAATATGAAGAAGTGGTAATAACGTCCAGGAGATAAGAATGCAGCGGGATTAGTTTGGAAGGATGTTGGGCATATCGATGGAGTACAATATTGATTTTGAAAAAAATATTGTGTTATCCCATCATACCAGTTCCTTCTTCATTATGCCATTTCGATGGAACAATTTGTAAAACCGACAAATCTGCAATAGTCCTAACTTTTTGAGAAAGACCATAAACCAGGAAATATACCGAAAAGTTTTGATATAATGATTGTCAGTGGTTTCTTCTTGCTTCATACCATGCGGGATATGCCTGTAGCAATTGGCAATATCTCGAAAAAAAAAATAAAGACTATAATAGCTACAAATACTCCACGGGTGGATATCATATTTGACCAGTACTTATCGCCATTCATAAGAGATTATGAACGCGCTTTACGTTGTGCAGTGAATGACTTAAATTTAAAAATCACCGACCCGATGCAAGTTCATCCTGTTTATTTTAATAAAGAGTTAAAGAATATAAAATTCAAGGAGGCTCTTGTTAAGTTTTTAATTGATCATTAACCTAACCTAACCAAGAAATGGGTCCATTTATCGGAGATACATTAATTAACTTAAGTTATGATAAATGCTATACTCCTACAAAGTTGAAAACAATGTTGTAATTATGGAAAAAATAATGATTTATCATGTGACGATCACGAGGAAGCTGACACGAAAATTGTACACCAAGTCTGTAAAATTGATAATTACGTTGCAACAAATATTTTAATAAAATCTTGCGATACAGATCTTCTTATTATCATGCTCGGTAATATGGATCATTTGGAGTGTGATAATCTGTCAATATTTATGGAATATGGAAATAACAATAAAAAACGGTTAATTAATATATCCCAGTAGTCAATTGAACTAGGACCAAGAGTGTACTCAAGTTTACCTGGCTTTAATGCCATTTCGGGAAGCGATTCCGACAACCCTTCTTTCTTCAAGACAGGAAAGAAGATGCTATTCCAAATTTTGAAGGGAAATGAGGATTACCAAAAAGCATTTACAGATCTCGGATCTGCTCATATAACTGGCCTAAGATATGAGGTGTTTTTGGTATTAGAGAAATTTGTTTGCGAAATGTATGGTTTTAAAAATTTAACGGATATTAATACTGCTAGATTTGAAAAATTTTGTTCGATTTACAAAGCAAATAACCCCGATGAACGATTTGAAAAACGATTCAAAAACTACGCTGCATCAAATCTGCCACTATCTAAAGCAGAATTACAACAACAACTCCTACGTATTCAATACATTACCAGCATTTGGCGAAATGCGCATTTACGTTTCCCAACTATTTTGGCACCAACAGGCAATATATGGGACCTTCAAGATGAAAAGTTTTAATTTTGCTGGTTTGAAGGTGATTGCATGCCATCTTCTGTTATGGATGCTTTAAAAGAAGCAAACGAAAAAAAACAACTAAATACAAGTAAATGTCATTTCATGTCATATACATAAGTATTTTATTTAATATATATTAATCAAATATTATTTTTCAGCAATTTCAGAAAATATCGACGAAAATACTACAGAGGTGGATATTGGAGATGTTTGACGATAGGGCTGTTTGACGCTGAAGATGGTCTCTTTGGCTGTGAAGAGGATTTCTCAGACAGTGAATCTTCAGAGAGCAGTGAAGAGGAGGAAAATTAATAAAATGATAAATCTCTATAAATTTCCTTTAATATTATAATTTAAATAAAATTATTAATTTTATAAAAATAAGACATAAAAATTATTATTGAATTATTTAATCCGTCAACATAAAAATTATATTCCTGTCAAGGTAAAATAAAAATTATTTACCATGGCCTAGTTTCTGATTTTTTCTCTTTTAATAATAATCAATAAGAAATTATTGACTTGAATCCTACTAATATTAAACGAGAAAGTATGTGAGGATGTATGTATGTATGTATGGGTGTTTGTTACTCTTCCACGCAAAACTACCGAATGTATTTCAATGAAACTTTACAATAATATAACTCATACATAACTACATTTAGGTAGTTCAAAAGTCATCTACCACCCTGAAAAAAGTTACAGCTGTAGAGAGAACATGCAACTTGTTATCCTTCATCTCTGGAAGGTAAGCACTTTATACATATTGTCCTTTTTAAGGACATGGAGCGGTAATTAACAAAACATATTTTTTGGCAAGCCCAAGCCTTACGAGGTTGAAATTAATAGTCATTATACAAATTATTACAGCACTGATCTAAAACAATTCAAACTATATACACAGATATTTACATGGCCATATATGCGCATACATACACGCTAAATCCCAAAAACAAGAATTTAACCTTAAAATCTTTAAACAAGATATTTCTTAATAACCAATCACAGCGCGAGGAGCTTAGGCCCCCATCCGCTTCCGGCAAGCTTCGATAAGCTATCTTTCTCGCACTTATGCCTACGCATAAGACTTTTTTGTCGTATTCATTTGTAAACGTTATTCACGTCTGGAAATTGTTTAAAACCGCTAAATTCGTCCGGCGATTCGCAGGTGTTATTAAAAATTACTCAATAAATACGTGATTAAAATTTGAGATTGCCAAAAGTATATTTTTTGGGAATTATAAAAAAATATTTTTGGAGGTCTGGTAATACTTTATAACCGACAAAAAGGTCCGGCATTATTTATTTGAATTATATAAAAACTAAATTAAAAGATAAAAAAGAAATCAAGTTGCCCAGAAACATTTTTTTTGGATTTTTTTTTGCAAATGTTATATGCTGCCCAGTAACGAAATAACCGCAAACGCTCTGCCAGACTCCCGAGACTGGATTCGCCAATTGACGAAATTATATTCTTTCACAATTTCAACTTGCCAAAAGGACCTTCCCAAAATTCGTCGCCAGCTCTCAGACTAATATCGTCGTTGCGCCTGCAAAAATCGCTATGTGTATTTTTATGATTTTTTGTTTTTAATACCAATTAAATCCTTATTTCAATACGCACAATCTGTAAAAACAGATTTGTGATAATTTCGATATTAAATGTGCCTTTAAAACCACCACGTGTCATAAATCGCATAGCTATAAAAGATCACTATAGATTAAACTTATCAATTTCGCCTGCTATGTATTTTAAGTCACACAGCGACATTTTTAAGCATTTTTAGTCCTGTACCATTATGCAACGCATAATTTCAGCGTCACATAGCCTATATTTTCTACGAAATTGTTCAATACGCTATTGGCGATTTTTCGAAGCGGTTTTGTAATAATTGAGTTAAGTTTATTAAGAAAAAGAAGAATATTTATTTGGAGTAAAACTGTAAAAGTTTGAATTATCGAAGTCAGTATAATGTAAGTATTTTGAATGTCTTTTTTACCTTTAGGTACTAAATCCATTTGGTATATATTATACAATGGTGTTAGCTATAGTTTGTGAAGAACGCTTCTATAAACTATACACAACTAACTTGTTATATCAGTTAATGCTTTAAACTAATGTTTTATATTTTGCTACCCTTTTCAGATATCATTTGTTATGTCAAGATTTTGGAGAAGCAAACAACTCGCATCATTATGCACGGAAGATCACCAGCTCTCCGTAAGTCGATTTGCTACAGATCTAGAAGAAGAATCTTCTTTTCTATTTCCTTCGGCTACAGCTTCACAACCGGCCAGTGAATACCAACAGACAGAAATCTCCATGGATACGATTGCGGAAATTACGAGGAACATCACCACAACTAGCGAGGAAATAAGTACGATTATCATATCAACAAGTCAAACATTAACTTATACAACAGCTACTAGTATTGGTTCTGACTCTTGCTTAGAAAGACAATACAATTCCGTACCAATTAATAATGCCACCTTAGATCACTACCCGATGCTACAATTAAACGAGCAAACTGGTACATTTAAGCCTGTAATTTTCGAAAAGGAAAATATTTCCCAAAATATCTGTGAGGAAAACGAAGTTGGTATAAGTGAGGCCAAAAAAAGAAAGAAAAATCAGAAGTTGATACTGTTAGGAAAGAACTAAACAGGCCATAATATTGTTAAAGTTGACGAGAGTTTTAAATTAGAAGAAGTTATGAAAACAAGTAGAAAAATGAGGGATAAGCCTTGTAATCATGGAGCAGCTAAAAAGTCAGATAGAATCAATTCATGTGCTGCTATTAATGATGAAATGCGTGAAGATATTTTTCGATATTTTTGGCAGTTACCAACGTGGCATGCAAAGAAGTCGTAGATCAATGGATTGACTCAGGTACGAAATATATTACGACGTCGAAAAACTTCTGTAAATTTACACAGAAAATCTTTTGGGTTTGATTGTTATTTGCCAGGTATGTATAGTGCAAAAATTCGTGTTTGTAGGGAAATGTTTCTTGCCACATTTGATTTACAAAAAGACACGTGACAGTTATGGATTCGGTCTAACGTTTGTGTAACAGATAGTGGAGATGTCAACACAGCTCGAAGAATCGACAGAGTCCCTATTCATTCTGGTACTACAAACAAAATTCTTAAGTCTTATTCAGTCAACAAGTGGCTGGATTGTATACCAAAAGTACCTAGCCACTACTGTCGAGCAAACAGTTCCAGGATTTATGTCGAAGAATCTTTTGAGTCCTTTATCCACATACATTCTGTGTATACTGCTTGCTGCAAATAATATATATGCAGTGAAGAGGAAGAAGTTTCAAGAAATATTACATGAAAATAAGATTTCAATTTTTAAGCCACGCTAAGATCAGTGTGACTCGTGTGTTGGTTACAAGCAAGGAAACGTTCCAGAAGATTTGTATCAGCTGCACATCTTAAAAAAGATGAGGCTCGGGTATCAAAATCTAAAGCTGCTGACCAAATTTCAATATCAAAATTCGATATGCAAAGCGTTTTGCTATGTCCTAAACTTCTTGTTTCAGAGCAGTATTACAAAATGATATAAAAAAAAAATATTGTAATGGCAAAAAAGTGGTTTTAATGTCCGATGGTTGTACATACCAAAACAATAATAAAATATTATGTCGTCCCTTAGCTAATCTTAGCGCTACAAACGGAATTGTTATTGAACAAATCATACTTGAAAAATGACATACTATGATGGAGGTAGACAGCGTCCATTCGACGCTGGAAAAAAATTTAAGGCCCCCTTTATTCTCCTTCAGATTATGTTTCTAGAATGAGACAAGCGAGACATTCGCAACCATATAATGTACATTATTTAGATTTCACATTCTTTAAAAAGTGTGTGCTGGGTAATTTTTCTGGTATAAGACCAGGCAGAAAATTTGGCGAGGCTACAGTAAATGATATAAGGGGACTTCTCTATGTAAATGGTGAAGTTAAATATAAATTACGGCACTCAGATGACTGGGACACCTTACCTCAACGAAGAGCGAACACGTCATCAGCTTTCGCAGAACCAACAAACCTGTACAATGGGCCGTTAAAAATTGACGCTACTAAATACAGCCATTTACAGTCTGAAACCCTACATGCACCTGATTGCCACTTATTTTATGACAATTTAAACCATTGATTAGATCTTATTATCATAGTACGGTACCTACGTATTTCATTTAAATATTTACTGTTTTATTTTTAACTGAATTTAGAATTTTAGCTCCTATTATTAGTCCACATATCAATACTGTAAGACTAAGTTATTACCTATATCGCGTACCTGCCTATTTTGTTTGGTTTTGTCAAAACAATAACTTTCATTTAAGTTTTCATATTTTTTCAGTTTAAGTTAATAAGTCATAGGGACATTTTTATGTGATTAAAGTTGATTTCTATAAATAAACTTGTTTTATTTAATAGCAATGTGGTGTTAAAAATTTTAATTTTTATAAAATCTGTGACAATACAAAAGCACTATGTGCACTTGAGGCACATAACGAATATTTAATACTCTGAATATTCATCCTGTGTGTAATATTCAAGCAAAGTATTTTTTGCAAATTCTCATTTTTCATCTTAACTTTCCAAAACTTATCTAAATCTACAAAAATATGTAAGTAACATTATCATAAAAAAATAGTTTTTTATGCTATGAATACATTCTATGAAAACAATTTTTTTTCATTTCCTATAAAGTGGGTCCAAAACACATGGCGCTTTTTGTAAGCTCAGCGACGATATGCTTATAAGCTTATAACGCATAATCTATACTCTATACAAGTAAATAAAATTGAAGTGTCTGTTTGTAATGTTAAAATAACAGCTTTTTATTAAATGCATATGAAAGTATTATACGGTACTTAATAACAAAAAAACAATTTTCAATTTTTTTTCTGTCTGTTCCAGCTAATCTCCGAAACGGCTGGACCGATTTTATCTAGGCAGATAGCTGATGTTATAAGGAGTAACTTAGGATACTTTTATTTTAGAAAAATAATTAAAAGATTCGCGCAAAAAAAAATTAAAACACATAAAATCGTAGCAAATTCCACGCGGGCGAAGACGCGGGGGCAACTAGTATATTAAATATATTAGAAACATTCGGACGAGTGAGTACACGTGTTTGCGCGTCCACTTGGTGTCATTATAACATCCTCCATAGTTTCCCAGAATATATCGATCAATAAAAACGAAACACTTAAATATAGTATATATTATATCATAAGAAATTGATAAAACCAAGGCAATTATTATATCTCTTGTCTATTAATCTAGTAATGCTGTGTGTTCTATAATATGTTTCTAATATATTATAGAACACACAACAATTTTAACTAATTAAGGCTCGGTTTTACAAAACTAGAACATAAACTCATTTTAGATTCGGACATCAGTAAATGTAATTTCGTGTGCGAATTTCTTCAGAAATAAGGTACCTGTTTCACCAAAAATAAATACGTCTATTAACAAAAGTTTCCATCACTATTTGCATATATCAGAATAAGAGAGAAAATTTATATGTATATTATAGTTAGTAGTATTATAGTTAGTAATAGTTTCAGAAACCGCTAACACATAGTGTGCAGACCCGAGTTCGAAAGCTATTATACATTTTTATTACTTATTTACACTGAAACACCACATTTATTAAAAAAATTAAATCAGTTCACAATTAACAGTGATATCACGTAGCATACATATAAAAAACATTTGATAACCTCCTCTTTTTTGGAGTCGGCTAAAAAAAGAATATCCGTAGATTTAAATATGAAGGATAAAAATAAGTCTCGTTTAACTCGTATAATTTATTTATTAGTGAAATCGTGGCTTAGAATGTGAAACAATAACAGTAAAAGAGGCAAGATATTGTATAAAACTTAAGTATATGCACAAATACAAACTCCTTAGTCTCCTCACCCTCTTTACCTCAATGAAACAATTGCCGCAACAATTGTTAAAGGGTCGGACATAGCGTAGAAAGCATAAGGAGCAATTATTCTTATGAATGTTTACTCTCTTATATACATTGATCACTAATAAAAAACTAGAAATACAATTAGTGACAAAAAATGTCTTTACCGAATAAGCGCCCACTCTACGTACAAATGAAAAGCGCACTCAAAAATGTTCAATACAACTTTAGAGAATGCAATTAAGGTTGAATTTACATTAATGTATATTTATTTCAACTAGAATTACGTCAAAGCAATTGGCGACAGTTTTTAGAGAACTTTTGCACTAGTTTTTTATTAGTGTTCGATGCTTATATAGATAATTTAGGTCCGATGCGATTAAATAGATTAGACAAAGACAAATAAGCTACTGCTGAACATAGGCCTCCTCCATAGATTGCCGCATAGGGAGGATTTGCTACGTTTGACAGGCGGGTTGCCAACCTCAGTTTTGGAACAAAGTTCCTTAGGGCCCCCGCGCACTAGGCAGCCTGGCTGCGGCAACCAGGCTGCAGCAGCCAATCGAACATATGACGGTGTATGGGAGCCCGCGCACCTAAGCAGCCACGAACTCCCGGCTGCGGCAGCCATAAAAGCGCGCCCGATTGCACGGCAACCCGTTGGCTGCGCGCAGCCAAAGCGTGCAGGGCAAATGTATGTGGCTGCCATCAGTCACCGCGCACTTGTCGTAGCAGCCAGGCGTATTTTGTGTTCCGAAACCACAAAATGACTTTTGATACGGAGAAATTTATTCGCGAAATTGAAAACCGTAAAGCAATATGGGATGAATTTCTTATATTTTCCAAAAGGTTATCAAATGATTGCACTGACATTCTCGTGTACTTTAAAAACCGGTCTGGGTATTGACGAATATCTTTAAAATAGTTATGAAATAAGCTTTTTCAGTGCCGTTCTGGAAAAAAAGGATAAATTCAATGTCTTTTAGCTTTGCGTTTTTTACGAAATACGCACAAAATTACAAGTTCTTCCACGTTCATATCCCTCGAAGAAAGGGTCACAATTGGCTGTCCATTGCCGCCGTAGCCTGGCTGCACAGCCAGGCTGCCTAGTGCGCAGGTGGCCTTATCGGACGGTACTAATTTGGCGGACGGGGGCTAGGCGAGAAAAGTGCAAGATTTTTTCCGTTACGACCTATTGTAGACGGCCTTGGCGACTTTATGGAAACGAGAATAAATATTATTTTATTTTAAACTAGCTGTTCCCCGCGACTTTGCCCGCGCGTAATTTATTACGATTGGATTTCATGGGCTTAAATTTTTTGCGCGGAGCACTTTTTCTAAAACAAAAGTATCCTAAGTTACTTCTTATAACATCAATTA
This sequence comes from Parnassius glacialis, assembly GCA_033319125.1. NCBI lineage: Eukaryota > Metazoa > Arthropoda > Insecta > Lepidoptera > Papilionidae > Parnassius > Parnassius glacialis. The sequence goes on along the minus strand of JAVANC010000004.1, from coordinate 39,887,497 downwards.
TCTGCCAGTGAAAGTCCCGTCAAAATCGGTCCAGCCGTTTAGGAGATTAGCCGGGACAAACAGACAGACAGACAGACAAAGACAAACAGACAAAAATTTTAATAATCGTGTTTTTGTTATAAGTACCGTATATACTTTCCCATGCATATAGTAAAAAACTGTTATTTCGACATTACAAACAGACACTTCAATTTTATTTATTTGTATAGATATAGATGACGCATCATTTTAATAGATGGTAGTAATTCATTTATTTGTATTTGTTAATCAACAATATAATTACGTTTATCAATAATAATATACTACGAAAGAAACTTCGTTCCGACCGAGTGTTCCACGACACTCACGCATATATTTATTTTTTTATTTTTTAGTTGTTATTACAAAGACGCTGTGCTGCCTATCTCCGATTTTGTTTCTCTCTGCCGCCTCGGCTCTTACGGCCCCATAGGACGATATGGGCTAGTGGATATGCTTACACCGCCACCACACGGTTATTACAAAAACACTAAAACGGAATATAAATCTTAATTTTCATTTAGGTAATTCTTATCAAAGCAATTATTCACGTGGTAGAACCACGCCGCAGCTATAGTGTGGTTGCACCACGAATGGGTCGGCTCGACCGGGGTACGACCACGCTCTCAGAGAATAGCAACGTAAAATAAAAGTTTAATGCTGTTGTGTTTCGTATGGTGAGTGTAGAGAAACGGAGACCCTTTTTACTGGAAACGAGGCATTACGTCTGTCCTCAGTGGTGACAACGCATCTACATTTTAATTCTTCATTGAGGATAAATGTAGATGTCTATGGGCCACAGCATCCACTTATCATCAGGTGGACTGTGTGCTCGTGTGTCACCCTTATTTTATAAAAAAAAATAATCACCAAAGCATCCCTCCAATACAGCAACGATGGAAATAAATTTTGGAAAATCTAAAAGTGGACACCTAGAACGGGACGGTTTACAATAGTGAAATTCAGCCTTGTGAATAGTGAATCCTTAGGAAGCCTTCTTCCTAAGGATTAAAATCTAAAGCTAATAAAAAAAAATTAAAGTGATATCTTGTTCCATACCGACCAACGGACGTCCAACTGCAATTATTTTCAATAAACTTTTTTTAACAATAATAGAAATAAATACATCTTATAACTACGTCAGAAGTATTAATTGTAATCTCCTCTAGCTACTTTTTTATTTTATAACTGCTGGTGGAAGTGATTTAATTTGAGTGGACCGCGACATTTTAATATGGTGACAATAGAGCAACAAACACATCTCCGCTTCGAGTTCGGTATATGCAATAGAAACCAGCCACTCATGAATACAACCGCGTACGTTAACAAGTTAAAGTGAAATTGAGTTATTCATAAATGAACTTTTGATAAACGGCAAGACAATAGCGATATATTGATGCAGTGGGTGCTTCGCAGACAACCACCATTCAAATGATGCGTTGTAGAGTAGGCGTATGTATCTCTTTACGGAAACGACTCACTGATACGAATCACTGAAGTAACAGAAAAGATTGGTTCAGTAACAACGTTTCAAATGTATCATTTGGATCTGGAACAGTGAAACATTACTTTGCTCTTTGCTCATTTCGCGCGACGCGTCGCTTGCGAGGCGACTGAGTCACGAGCGAGAGAGACAGACTGAGACAATGATTAACTTAACTATTGACTCACTAGTGGCGAGTGAGCGGGCGAAATAATTATAATCCACACAAGTCAGATAGAGATAACAAATAAGAAGTGTATCACTCAACTCGTACGGATTTTCACTGACGTTATTCATGCACGTAAAAATTACCACTAAGGCGCTTATGTGTCAAATACTATATGGTCGTTTTTTGTATGTAATGTTTGCATTAACAAGTTGTCATTTTACGTTGATGCGGCACTTGTCAAATTGTTTATATTCATTAGCGAATGTTTACGAAAACATACTGAGTTATGTTTAGGATTTCTTTGCGTAGTGATTATTGTGACTTTACTTTCTTCCTTTTCATCATAAAGTTTCGAATTATGATACTTTACGAGAAAATTCTGTGTACATAGACATTGCTGTTTTGTATAAATGGATATTATTGTAAATAATGAATTCACATAGTGACATTTTTGTTAAAGTATGAAAAAGAATCGATTTTATATACAATCTTATTACGGTAGACAATAAATAATCTAAGCACTTATATTATTCAGCATTCTTGCCACATAAAATTTCACGGATCAGTCAATAATAAACGCCCGCGACGCAACTTAATATATTCGGAACATTCTTTCTTTTATATCTTTTGAGTCGATGATACAAATGAGACAAATTAAACATATCAGTGTTTCGGAACATTTCAGTGATCAAGATGCAAATGTTCCAATCGCAAAAATGATACACTTTGCCCACCTCCATTGTAGAGCACAAACTTTAAGCGGCATGATAAATAAAGGGCACTTACACGAGTCAGAGCAGAAAGTGTATAAGACGTGCGAATACAATTATATGACGAGCGAAAAAAGATATTACGACGTACGTTACAATAGTTTAATCGAGAAGAACCTTATACAAAATTTTACAATACATTTATATAAATTTCTAAACAATACATTGTATGTTATATGTTATTTTTAAAATAAGCAATCACCTAAAAAAAGAGAAAGAAATCATCTGGCCAAATCCTTATAATATAATGTATTTTAAAAACTAGATATTTAGAAACTAACCAATAAATGTACGTTCTGAATTGGAAATAAGATTATACGCGAGCATTATCCTTATGAAAGTAAAAAATACTGAGGCGATCCGGTTTCACTAGACATTAGAAAAAAATATAGCTTTCTCGAAAATGTTGCCTATTTGGATAAACTAGGGAGTTATGGAATACATAATAAATGAAATTGAAGTGTCTGTAATATCGAAATAACTGCCTTATATTAAGCCATATGGGTTATTTGCATGCCAATTGTCTGTATATCTGTCTGTCCGGGCTAATCTTCGGAATTGCTGAACCGACTATAACGAAACTTTACGAACGAATATAGAGCAATGCCAGGTATGATTAACGAATGAAACTGAAAAAATGAAAACGATTAGCGAAATTTTTTTGAAAAACCAAATTGATAAAATAAATTGTGTTTGTAAATCTTAAATTCAAATAACGCTACTTTTATAGACGCTACCAAGGCGAAGAAGGAGCGGGACACTGATTGCTGTCCTTTAGTCTCGCTAAAACTCGAAAATGGTAGACTGATTTTGATTTAAAAAAATGTGTGTGTTTGAGTGGGTGCAGATAGTTTACATTCACAATTGGGTCAGTAGTGTATCAATAAATGTAACAAATATTATAAAACAACTTCTCGCTAAAAGTATTAAGGTATTTTAGAGATTTAAAAAAACTTTAAAAACACGCAACGCAACACGCAGTGGTAATTTAAGAACAGTTATGAAATTATTTGTATTATCAAATATTTGCAAAATTTCAGATTATTCAGACGTCCGGAAGTGGGTGAAATCTGAATTATAAAATTACATTACATTTATAATCTAAGCATTCATACATACTACATACTACAAGCTACAATTGTACATATACATATACAATACTAAGTACATACAATACACGCTTATAAAACGTGTTGAAAATAGGTGCGATATACAACGGACATAAATATCCACATTGATGTCATGGGATTTTTAATCCAACTTACTTCTCACAATCGCTACGAAAAATAGTGACGAAAGAAATGTGTGATAGGTCCGTATGGTCTATGATCAACATAAAAGTACCAGATTTGTTTACATCATAGTAAGTAATCTACCTAACATAGATACCAAATAAGTACGCAAATTACAACTAAAAGTTGTCATTATCTTGTATAAAACTCATATAAATGTTAAAACCGATCTAGCGTGGGAGTTTATTGGCTATTTTAAATTAGTTTTAGATCAAATATATATTTATATCAGAAATACGCAGCATAAAATGGTAAAAATTTATAGTCACGTAAGTTATTTAATACCTAATGTGAAAGATGCGAATGTGTAGCATGTTTTATTTTTTGGTTAAATAGTGTACAAATAATAAAATTTTATGTCGGCAAATTAACGTTTCACACTGCCGATAAGCGATAACAAATGATAACAACATGTAGTTGTAAAACTTTCCACTGTTAGAGAACAGGACGTGGGTACTCAACACAATCAAAACGACAATGCAACAAGATTCTCCCCCAGTTAAGGCAAAAAACATTGTCGTAATAAGTATGTGTAAGCAGTTAAAGTAAGAATTCATTATAGCTCTTTACACACTTATATTAGTAGATGCTAATTGTCATTTAAAAAAATAAGAAATGAAAATTATTTTTTCCGTACAAATTACAAAAGAATAGCAGTTAAAGGCGTCATAGCTTGTCATATAAAGAAAAAATATTATTTGTACATTATCAAATAGTAAAAGTACGATATAATTCGGAAATTAGATGAAGTATTGAAACACTATTATTGCCTAAATACTTACACGCTGCTCATTTTCTCTCTCTATCACTAAGTCAAAGTGACTGTGACACTACGAGACTTAATATCTTAAAATTGACCGTATAAATAGAAGAACGACAGTACGGTCCAAAATGACGAAAAACGAGGTTCATAATTTTATTAATGAATTATTAAATCATTGTCATACACAACCGTATTATTAGGAAACATTTCACATAGTATAAATACCACGTACAGGCGACTCGTCAGCGCAATAGGTAAGTGATAGAGCTGCGATGCCGCAGCCCGCAAGTTTTATTCCCGGGCACACATAAGTATTTGTACAGCTTAAAATTTATTTTACTAATCCGTCTGTCCAGGCCTGACAGTTTCCTGCGCGAGCGGAACATCCGCCCCCGCCTATGGCTCCGCCACCTGCGGTGCCGGAAGCGGACCACCAGGACGACGACGACGACATTCCGGAAGGGACCGGGGTAGACCTGAGAGTGGCGGTACGTAGGCTCAAGGCCAGGAATACCGCCCCAGGACCCGATGGCTTGCCTGGCAAAGCCTGGGTCCTGGCCTCGGAGGCTCTCGGGCCCCGACTGGAGGGGCTCCTAAGCGCATGCTTGGAGAGAGGCCAATTCCCGCTTCGTTGGAAGACGGGGAAGCTGGTCCTCATTTGGAAGCCGGGGCGCCCTGCGGACTCTCCGTCCGCATACCGGCCCGTGGTGCTGCTCGACGAGGTGGGCAAGCTCTTTGAAAGAGTCATTGCAAACCGCCTCGCCGAGCACCTTGCGGGGACGGGGCCGGATCTTGCGGAACACCAGTTTGGTTTCCGCAAGAGGCGCTCTACGGTGGACGCCATCATGCGCGTGAGAGCCCTCACGACGGGGGATGCAGTGGCCAGGGGGAGAGTTGTTTTGGCGGTGTCTCTCGACATCGCCAACGCCTTCAACTCCATGCCCTGGAGCTGCATTAGGGAGGCACTCCGGTATCACCGGGTGCCGACCTATCTCCGTCGTATAGTCGGGGACTATCTGACGGACAGGGCCGTCATCTACCCCGGTCGCAACGGTGAGTGGAACCGGCGAGAGATGTCGTGCGGTGTCCCACAGGGTTCGGTTCTGGGGCCGCCCCTGTGGAACATCGGTTACGACTGGGTGCTGCGCGCCGACCTCCCTACCGGCGTCAGCGTAGTTTGCTACGCTGACGACACGCTGGTACTGGCACAAGGGGGGTCGTACGAGGCGGCGGCAGAAACTATGACACGCGGGGTTGCGATAGTCGTTGAGAGGATCCGGCAACTGGGTCTCGAGGTGGCTCTGCACAAGTCCGAGGCCATGCACTTCCATGGTCCTCGGAACAGGCCACCACCGGGATCCTCAGTGATGGTAGGAGGGGTATCCATCGGCGTCGAGTCGACGTTGAAGTACCTAGGACTCGTCCTCGACGGCCGATGGAACTTCGTTGAGCACTTCCGACGTTTGGCTCCCAAACTGGAACGTACCGGGGCTGCCTTCAGGCGGCTCCTGCCGAACCTGGGGGGGCCAAACGCCTCCTGCCGGAGGCTCTACGCGGGGATCGTGAGGTCCATGGCCCTTTACGGGGCCCCAGTGTGGGCGCATGGTTTGGCGCGGCTTGCCGTCCACCACCTCAACGCGCCCCAAAGGGTGGTTGCCGTAAAGATGGTTCGCGGCTACCGCACGATCTCCCGCGAGGCGGCGAGCCTCCTTGCCGGATTGCCGCCATGGGATCTGGAAGCGATAGTCCTCGCGCGCCTGCACGAATGGCGCGCGGAGGCACTATGCCGGGGGGAAACCCCGCTGCAGCGGCAAGTTGTCGCGCAGCGGACAGACTTCCGGCGTGATCTCATGGCGACATGGAGAGAGCGACTGTCGCAACCCCGTGCTGGGCACGCCACTATAGCGGCGATAAGACCCCTCTTTGAGGAGTGGCTTGAGAGACGCCACGGCGTCCTCACCTTCCGCCTGACGCAGGTCCTCACCGGACACGGTGTGTTCGGGAGGTTCCTGCACCGAATCGGGCGGGAGGAAACGCCCGGGTGCTCCCACTGCGAGGAGCGACCGGAGGACACGGTGGAGCACACCTTGGAGGTGTGCCCTGCTTGGGCGGAGCACTGCCGTGTCCTCGTAGCGGCGATAGGCGGCGGCGACCTCTCGCGTCTGGCCCTGGTCGAAGCCATGGTCCGGAGCGAGACGGAATGGGATGCCGTCACCACCTTCTGCGAAGCAGTGATGCTAGCGAAGGAGGTGGCGGAGCGGGAGAAGGAGAGAGCAGCAGCTTTCCTTCCCGGCCGCCGCGGGAGACGCCCCGAGCGTCGGGGGCTACGTCGTGGCCCCCGGCCACCGTAGGCGCGGGCCTGTGGATGGCGAGCAATGGGTAGCTCGCCGTCCGTCCGTCTAACGACGACAGGCCGTGTCGACGGCGCGTTTTGTTCCACGCGCGCCTCAAAGAGCTGTCAGCATCGTGAAGGGGCCCGCAAGGGCCGACGCCTGCCGGGGCAGCGGGCTGTTCGAAAGAGATACCGCGGCTCCGGAACGTAAGGGCACTGAAGGAACACGGATGGTTTTTAGTCAGTAAAAGTCTGACACTCCCTTCCGCTCCACCCAGAGCGAAAGGCGTCATTTGATGATTTTCCATCCGCAAAAAAAAAAAAAAGGCCTGACAGTTTGTCCTTGTACATTGTATGTATGTGTCAAACGCTTCCACTATACAAGAGCGTTCTAGTGCAGGAGAAAATCTTAAAAAATAGTGAGCTATTGTTTAATGTACGTTACTCAATTAATTGCATAAATTAACTTTAGTAGAAAAAGTACATTAAATTTAGAATTTACCATTTATTTAAAAGCTACAACTAATTGTTGAAGAACAATAATTATAAAAGTAAAACATTTAGAATACGTAGTTAATAAAAAAAATATATATATTAAATATCTATTAAACTGCTGATAATCGTTTAGTTTATTTAGTTTTATCCTCCTGTGCCAACCCTACCAAAATAGGGTAAAAATTTTGACAGTTCCTTATAAGCTTTGCCTCTGTACAATTGCATACCTTAAGCGGAAGCGCAAGGTTGTTCTACTATCGCCTAAAAATTAAGATTCCAACATTTTATCGAATAAAATCGTATCTAGGAATCATATTATACATATAAATGATATAAAAAGCACATTGTTAGATAATTGCTATTTTTAAATAAAAAAAAGGGTTTTAGTGGCTTATGGTGTGGATTTATCATGTCCCTGTGGCTTGTAAACACAATAACTTTTGAAAATATTAATTGTCTAACTCAATCTATTTTTTAATCTCTTCATCTATCATGTGGGAAGCCACTGAATGTAAATGGCAGTGTAGTTTTGTTTTGTTTAGCTATAATTAATTTTTTTCGGCTCCAAAATGGCGAAATTTTCGTTGATTCGATAGCCTCGTATACAAAAATATTTCTGTAAATGGGAAGCTACAGCCACAGAGTAGTAATGAGTAGTTTAGTTTGGCTCACAGAGTACATTATATATGGGAATAATGTAAAATAAATAAATTACACTAAAAATTTAATTACAAATTTGTTTTGTAACAAAATAGTAAGTTAGTTTTTACTGGAAATGAGGCATTCCAACTTAGTCCTCACGGGTGACAACGCATCTGCATTTTGATTCGCAAACGAGGATAGATGTAGATGTCTATGGGCCGCAGCAACCACTTACCATCAGGTGGACTGTGTGCTCGTTTGTCACCCTTATCCTATAAAAAAAAAGTTAGCAAGGTTCGATTGTATTTTAAACTATTCATTAATTTGTTTGATTCTTAATTGGCCAAGCATGGCTAATTTTAAAAAAGCGACATCTACTCCAACATGGACAAACTGTCATGACGTAATAATACCTCTAAGAAAAATTATAGTATGGACTGTATGCCACTGGTTTGGTAGTGTTTCTATATAGTTTGTGCTGGTTTGGCTTCAGTCGCCTTCGTGAGTGGACATTGTTTCGGTTGTTTGCAGCGGCTCAAAAAGATCGCTGTACAAATACACTATATTCGAATAACCAAATTTCTTAAATACTTAATTATAATAATGATAAGACATTTTTTTATTACAATATTTAAAATCACAGAATAAATAATAGTAGTACGTACTAAAAGCAAGTAGTATAATTTTTTTTGTCATGGGTGACATTTTCATGGTTTTCGAGGGTGTTGAAACCGATAGGGTTGTCGAAATGTAAATCCAAGATGGCGGCCGCAATAGGTATCAATTTTTTCATCATGGGTGTCATTTTTATGGTTTTCGAGGGTGCTGAAGCCGATAGTGCTGTCGAAATGTAAATCCAAGGTGGTGGCTGCAATAGGTATAAATTTTTTCATCATGGGTGTCATTTTCATGGTTTTCGAGGGTGTTGAAGCTGATAGTGCTGTCGAAATGTAAATACAAGATGGCGGCTGAATTAGGTACCAATTTATTCATCATGGGTGTCATTTTCATGGTTTTCGAGGGTGTTGAAGCCGATAGGGTTGTCGTAATGTAAATCCAAGATGGCGGCTGCAAAATATATAAATTTTTTCATCTTAGGTGTCATTTTCATGGTTTTCGAGGGTGTTGAAGCCGATAGTGCTGTCGAAATGTAAATCCAAGATGGCGGCTGCAACAGGTATCAATTTTTTCATCATGGGTGTCATTTTCATGGTTTTCGAGGGTGTTGAAGCCGATAGTGCTGTCGAAATGTAAATCCAAGATGGCGGCTGCAATAGATATAATTTTTTTCATCTTGGGTGTCATTTTCATGGTTTTCGATAGAGTTGAAGCCGATAGTGCTGTCTAAATGTAAATCCAAGATGGCGGCTGCAATAGGTATCAATTTTTTCATCATGGGTGTCATTTTCATGGTTTTCGAAAGAATTGAAACCGATAGGGTTGTTGAAATGTAAATCTAAGGTGGCGGCTGCAATGGGTATTAATTTTTTCATCATGGGTGTCATTTTCATGAGTTTCGAGGGTGTTGAAGCCTATAGTGTTGTCGAAATGTAAATACAAGATGGCAGCTGAAGTAGGTACCAATTTTTTCATCTTGGGTGTCATTTTTATGGTTTTCAAGTGTTGAAGCCGATAGTGCTGTCGAAATGTAAATCCAAGATGGCGGCTGAAGTAGGTACCAATTTTTTTATCTTGGGTGTCATTTTCATGGTTTTCGAGAGAGTTGAAGCCGATAGTGCTGTCGAAATGTAAATCCAAGATGGCGGGCTGCAATAGGTATCAATTTGTTCATCATGGGTGTCATTTTCATAGTTTTCGAGAGAGTTGAAGCCGATAGGGTTGTCGAAATGTAAATCCAAGATGGCGGCTGCAATAGGTATCAATTTTTTCATCACGGGTGTCATTTTCATGGTTTTCGAGGATGTTGAAGCCGATAGTGCTGTCGAAATGTATTTAAACTACTTTAAAAATTCCGTATAATCATGTTATACGTAATTTTTTTAATGCGCTTAAGGTATGCCCAATTGGATTTACCAATATATTTTTTACTCGTGCCATAGCCATCTACGTCTATCCTTGATTAAGAAACAAGATGCAGCTGCGTTGTCACCCCTGAGGACTAAGTTGAAATTTATTTGTTTAGATAGGTACACAAAACAGAATAATATCAAAACATGAACAACACGAACATAATAAGTGCACAGTTACGATCTGGATGGTATTCTAAAACATGATTTTAGGTAACAGTAACGAGTTTACAGCACAAATACTTATAACGTATATGTATAGCGAAATATGTTAAGAAACATTTTAGAAAAATTAAATCTTTATAAAACAATGGACCTTTACCTACATTTACATATTAAGCCTTGGATGCCTTATTTACAAAGTGTATCTAATACGGATTTTTTGAAATTGTTTATTTTATTATTGAATATGTCGATATTTTTACCATTATTAATCAGTAAGTCATTGTAGAAGCGAGATATTCGACTACTAGAGGATTATGGATAGGACGTATTATTTCTACATAATGAACTTGCAGGGCAAAAGTGTTTAGGAACGTATACCGACGATGGGGCTTAGTATTAATATTGACAACTCAAAGAAGGGTGGAGTAATCAATAACGGAATGAAAATATTTGAAAAGAGTAAGTCATATCCTGATATTTACACCGAGTTTGTAGTAACATAATGTTAAACATGTTAAGCCTTTGAATGCCTCGTTTCCAGTAAATCTGCAGTTTTACTAAACACATAAATAAAATTGAAGTGTTTGTCTGTAACATTGAAATAACCGTTTTCTATTAACCTCAGGTGTTATTTATTTCATAGTTATTAAGACATAAATAGATAGATGGAGCCCTACTAGATAAAAGTAACGACCTGGTAAGACATGCAGGAAGTCAATGGATGCAAGTGGCTGGGGACCGTGCTTTGTGGCATTCTTTGGGGGAGGCCTATGTTCAGCAGTGGCCTTGTGAAGGACTGTAATGATGATGATGTTGATGAAGACATAAATAACGATAATTAATATTTTTGTCTGCCTGTCTGTCTGCGTGTCCGGGATAATCTTCGTAATAACTGAACCTGTTGTGATGAAACTATACGAACAGATAGAAAGCAATGCCAGGACTATATTTAATCCAACAACTTTGTTTTAAAGAAAAATACAAAAAATTATAAAATAATTGGCCTTTGATTACCTGAAATCTAAATAGGCCAAGCGAAGCCGGGGCGGGTCGCTAGTATATATATATATATATATATATATATATATAATAAAGATTACTTTAACGACCCTTTTTTAATGAAAATGTCGTTACTACGAATAATAAAAGATATCAACCTACAATTCATTCATTTCAAAATTCATCGCTAGCTGAAGTAATCGTAACAGTTTACGCAGGAGGCACACCGCCAGTTTGTTACACGGAATTCGATTGTGTGTTAATTCAAGAAGCGACCGTCCACAAGCTTCCGTTCACACCCGCCGGCCTAAACATAGAACTTTTGCATTGTGTAGATACTGCTGGGAACAGTTCGTTGAGGTAGCCACATATATTATACATAACATTTTCTTTTTTATTGTAAAAACATTCCACAGATGCACTCAAAGACATTAGACGTCATTTTATTTTTTTATTTTACTTTGTTGCGCACAGCAAATTCCTTCCGGTCTGAGTATGCGCGGCCTGAAACAACATTCAATGGTATCTTGAAGATCTTGAGCCATCAACTCCTTGAATGACGTATAGAACTTATGTCATAACGTCAAAAAGAACTACAATACTTGATGACTAAAGTGGTGGCAAATGACTAATCGTCCTTGATTCAATGGACACACTCCAGAATGTCAGAACTCCAGAAACAAATGTAAATATTATAAAATAATCGTACTTTTATGAGACTACCGACTTAATAGTATTAATTGAAGAATGTTTAGTCTACCCGCACGAAGTACTTACAAATAGTTTTTTGTTTGACAGTTCCGTGGCGCAGTGACTTAGCAATGAGTTGTTGTTGCGCTGTGGGCTGCGGGTTCGAATTCCGCACGGAACAAGTATTTGTATCGCCTACAAATAATTGTTCCAGGGCTGGATGTTTGTCCTTGTGCAATTTGTGTTTGTAAGCTGCCTCTACGATACAGGAGAACACCCTAGTGTGGAGGTAACATTTTACTCTAAAACACTGAAAGGTTAAAAAACAGAACTGTAGGTAATTAAACATTTTTATACAATTAAATAAGAAAACCCTTATAGAATTTTGGTTTAAAACCTCGTATATTAAGAACTAGCGATCTTGGTGATTTCTGGATCTCGGCAACAACGTCACCTTCCTACTACACAAAAGCGCTTGACACGTAATTTTTATAATATATACAGATTGTGGCGTAATGAATGTATAATATGGTACCTGCTGGTAGAGGACGTAGTGACGGTTCAGAAAAATATGTTTCATGTTTAGTAAAAGTCCCTTGGTTTTCGAGATAATTCGACATATTCGAAAATTTAAAAAAATTACAGCCTTTGCCACTCTTTTTCGTAGCAAGACTCCAAATGAAGGAATTTTTTTCTATCTGTTCTTTGGATAGTATTCCTGGATAGAAGCGCTATCGAATGTAAACTATGATTTTTGAGGCGCATGCATAGTTCTTTTTAAACAAAGATTTAACTCAAATTTCATGTTTTGCTTATTTTTTTCCCAAGTTTAACCTAACGTGGTGTAAAGAAAAATACGGTCACCTGAGTGCCAAATTAAGAAAAAACATGCCTGTTTCATTCAGATTCCGAAATGGTATAACTCACTGTATTTCCAGCATTTAATACAAAATCAATTCCTATTACAATAGTGCTAAAATTTACTTCGTTACTTGAAAATAAGTTAAAAATATTTATTTCATAACTGTGGGATTTAATAATGTAGGAAACAGAGATAAAATAACAATTGTAAAATATCGTTTTATTAAATTATTTCTACAAAAGGTGTTCAAAGTGGCCACCATGAGCTCTAATACATGTTATACACCTTCTAATGAATGATCGCTTTATTCTGCTTGCATGTCTCATTTCAGTAATTTTTTGTGCAGCCATTTGCACACGCTCCCGTAGCTGGTCCACTGAGGTAATAGGATCTATGTAGTCCTTCTCTTTGAGGCGTCCCCAGTAAAAAAGTCGAGTGGGTTAAGGTCCGGTGATCGTGGGAGCCACAAAATTGTCCCTAATCGCCCGATCCATCTTCTGGGATACATTTCGTCGAGATAGTCTCGAACGCTATGGGCGTAATGGGCGGGGCAACCATCGTGCTGCAGCCACATTCTTCTTCTCTCTTCCAACGAAACGTTTCCAATAAAGTGGGGAGATCGTGTCTTAAAAAATGCGGTCTCTCTGCGGTCAATGTTCCTGGTAATTCAAATGGGCCGATGATGTTGCCGTTTAGGATCCCAGTCCAAAGGTTTACTTTAAATTCATACTGGGACCCGTCTTCTATTACCAAATGAGGGTTGGTAAGCTGCCAACGGTGCAGATTGTGCATATTAAAGTATCCGTCTTTTTTGCACGTGGACTCGTCGCTCTACATAATTTTATCGAAGAATTCGGGATCATTGCTCAATTTTCTTAGCATGTTTTCGCAGAATTCAACTCTTGCAGGATAAAGAATTTCACGAAAAAGAATGGCAGTCTGTAATTTTTATGAATTTTCGAAAATGTCGAATTATCTCGAAAACCGAGGGACTTTTACATTTGACATGAAACATATTTTTCTGAACCGCCACAACGTCCTCTACCCGCAGGTACCATATTATCCATTCATTACGCCACACCTGTATATATATATACATATGTGTGTGTGTGTGTGTGTTTGTGTGTATGTATAAAGAGAAGATATACTTTGCCTAACCTTAGGGTGCAAACCATTATCACAAAATACGCGTAAGTAGTTGATAACATAATATTATGATTGCGACATCACCAAATTGCAGTGCTTTTTATTGGCGTAATTACACTTAATGCGATTTGACCTATACTTTACTTCATACATAACCATAATTTACCTTTTTATTAATTTTTTTTATATATTGTTTATTATTTACACCACTAACACTACTCAGCGTATTTGAGAAAGTGCCGCACCACAACAATTTAGTAGATAGTCGCATTGATCTTACACTTAGCAATAGGATAAAGTGAGCTATAAAAAGTATTAAATCTGGAATTAGAGGTGTTAAATTCGTCATGATGTCGCTACGGCATCGCATTAAATTGATGTTTTCATATGTAGGACGCTGCCCGTCACCAATCAAGCACCTAGCCTCCGGCCATCTCCATGCAAAATGTGGCCTAGTTCTAAGAAAACTGTAAGATTAACAAATAGTGACAAACGAGCACACAGTCCACCTGATGGTAAGTGGTTGCTGTGACCCATAGACATCCACATCTATCCTCAATAAAGAATCAAAATGCAGATGTTTTGTCACCTGTGAAGACTCAGATGGAATGCCTCTTTTCCAGTAAAAAAGGTCGCCGGTTCTCTAGACTCACTATACGAAACAGAATTGTTAAGCTGCTATTTTACGCTGGTATTCTGAGTGAACGTGGTCCTTCCCTGGTCGAGCTAACCCATTCGTGCTACAACTATACCATTAACATAGCTGCAGCATGGCTCTACCGCGGACAATCATCATTTTTTTAATAGTAGAGGTAACCTGATGGTAAGTGACTACCGCCGCCCATGAATAACTGCAACACCAAGGGAATTATAGATGCGTTGCCGGCGTTTTAAAAAGGAGTAGGCTCTTTTCTTGAATTGCTCATACAAAACGGATGATAGTATTCTGTGGTCAACAGTCTCTTTCTTATAGTTTCGATGTGTAAACGTTTCGACCTCATGTTATAATTCCCCAAAGTAACAGTACAATTAAGAATAGTACCACGAAAAAAAAATGTTTGTACTATAGGGCTGCGTTGGCTATCCGAGAACAGAACGAGCGTACGAAAGCTATCCAAATGCGGATAGGTGTCGGGCAGGGTGACGTTATATCCCCGAAACTCTTATTTGCTGCATTGGAAGACATTTTCAAGATACTGGTCTGGAAATGATACGGTATCAACATCAATGGTAAATAAATCACTCAACTTTGCTGACAATATAGTAATTATGGCACAATCGCTGGAGGACCTCAGAGCTATGACCTCAATAGTGTCGCCTAGGATGGACATGGACAAGACAAAGCTCATGTATATCCCATATCAACACTACTCGAAATTGTTGACGAGTATGTTTATCTAAGAAAAATTATCCGACTAGTTACGTTCAACTTCGTCCGAGAGGGCCATCTAGGCTGAGCAGCGTTCTGGAAATTATGACATATTTTCTCGTCACGTAAGTGGTGTACTCAAGACTTGAAACCATGGGTGTATAACTAGTACGTTGTTAGTGTCGACGAATGGATCTGAAACGTAGTCATTATCTGCTAACCGTATGAGGGAGATCAAGGTCGCCCAATGAGCTATAGATAGGATTATGCTTGGAGTCTCTCAGCGTGATCAACTTTATAATGAGGATACTCGCATTAGAATCAAAGTAACATAGCTTACCGGATCAGTAAGCTGAAGTGGCAAAGGGCGAACTATTTAGCTAGAAGAACCGACAACCGATGAGGGAGAAAGGTTCTCGTGTGGCAACCTTGTACTGGTAACCGAAGTGTAAAGCGGCCTCCCGCTAGATGGAGTGACGACCTGCAGGAACTCGATGAATACAGGAGGCTCAGAACCATGCTTTGTGGCATTCTTTGGGGGAGATTTATCTTCAGTAGTGGATTTGTGATTCATTTTAATGATGTCCGATGATGATTTCCGCAAAAAAATCTAATCAATTCTGCATTCCTCACAAATTTATGCACTATGCACATACCACTTATCTTTAGTGACATAAAAAATTGTCACTTAAAGAACAATATATGCACTCTGTTTGATGTAAAATTTAATATGACCAGCTGTGAGAACATTTATGACCTTAATCCCACCTGTGGCGCCACTATATTTGCGAAATTTAACATTTCCTGTCAAACCATATATTTTACATTTTAGTCCGGCTATTTCGGACATCTTACGTGAAACAGATTCTATATTATTATATATTATTGTTTAAACCTAAGACTATATATACAGCACTCTTTGTGACATTACTGTTGATTATCACTTACTTAAATAAATTAGTAATTATCTCTATTCTGTACCTGTACCTTTTTATTACCATTTAGTTGAAGAGAGATACATAGCAACTCCAAGCATTTCTTAAATTGACATTATTTTATTAGTAGGTACATAGGTAAATCTTAAAATTTTAAATAAGATTTTAAAAAATCTACTTAGATGTTGTTATGAATATGACTGTTGGTGTACAACAAAACAACTGCAGTTAAAATAATTACCCGTAGAGGCAATACATAAAAATAGGTATGTTTAAGATAATAAAAGTAGAAACGATAAAAAATAAGAGAAAATTGTTTAGACTGTAATATATCTCGCAGAGCAAAATTTTAATAGAATGAAATTCATACAAAACAGCATACATTAATTTGAAGAAAGCATAGCTCTGCATATATAATGTGTTTTTAATCATTTATAGTATCAGCGTAAGGGAATGCTCTACTCTATATCATCTTGTGGGTGTTGTAAAAGATGACAGAAGAAATATGAAACATGAGACAGGCAATAGCATCTTCCTGATAACAGCACAATAATATAGGACCGCTGCTGCCAATAAGCCTGCTAAGCGTTTCAACTATGGTTAATACCCGTCCTAGGAAGCAATCTATGGGACAGGCCTATGTTCAGCTGTGGAATTTAATAATCTGTAGTGAATGAATGCTAAATGTAGTTTAAATTGTTCAATAAAATATTATTCATAACCAGGCCAAAACAATTTAATAAAGTATTATTTACGATTTAATTAAAGATAACAATGATGAGAAAGTCGCAAGCATAACTTCATTGTGAAATGCTGGATAATATAATATATTTATTTCATTAAACATTGAAATCACCTATGTGTGAATGTACTAATATATATATATACCTACCAGGGAGAGGAAAAGGAAAACTAATTCACATAAATGAGTTGATTAGTCTTGTATACAGGGGCTTAATGTAAATAAAATAAATAACTAGCACTCTGTCAGTTTTTTTTTATGTATCTTATATTTCAATAAATATTGTTCAACTGTGACATGGCATGGGAATAATTCTTAAAACTTTATAGACATAATACTGTTATTTAATATTATCCTATGTTGAGTAAAACAAGGTGAAACAAACCACCACTGCAAAATTGACATTAACTTAATGGAACTAATGTAACATGACAAAACCTTTGCCTAAATCTAAATGGGACAACTAAGTATTAGATTTTTTTCATGTTTGTACAACTGGTTAATTGTTAATAATAATTATCATCATCATCATTATAGCACTTCCCAAGTTCACTGCTGAACATATGCCTCCCCCAAGGAATGCCACAAAGCACGGTCCTGAGCCACCTGCATCCATTGACTTCCAGCATGTAATAATAATAACAATATTATTAAAAGAGTATTACAGAAAGTTACCCTCCATATATATATAAACCATTGCATTTTTAACTATTTCCAATGATAAATAAAAAACTATCAAATATATGTGTAATATAACTCATAAGTAATTAACTAAAAAAATATTACAACACACTATTATACTATAATATATATATACAGTGTTATTCTGCACTAACCGGCCAAATTTTGCAAAGAAGGTTCAGAATAAGTAATATAGGCAAATGGTGAAAAAAAATCTCAAACATTCAGTCCTTTTTATCTTTTAAATTCAAAATGTATGGTAATGCATTATTTTAACTGATTTTCATTTATAGATATCTAATGCCGATTACTTTACTATGCATACTCACGTATGTAAGGGTCGATCGGGCAGCAAAAACTTTATGGATTGAATCACACACGTTTATAGATTATACGTTTAGCTGTAGCCCATAAATCAAATTCAATTTGGGATAATTTTAAATAAAAGTAGAAGCCCTATTTGCTCGTATTTTGAAAAACTAAAATAATGGTATATCATTATTTAAATATTTAAACTGGCTACTCTGTGAAAAATAACCCTGTATATATTATATCATTAAAACCCTCTTAAATATAAATACATAATATAAAGTGAAGTTAAAACTGTTCACAGTGCATTAATAGTATATATGTAACAAACAACAAAAAAACAATACATTATCTTTTAAAAGTTTCATGCAAGTTTAATTCGCAGAAGCTTTTATGCTTTAAAAATACTTTTCTCTCTCAATCGCATTTGCAATTATAAATAAATTCTTGTTTAATATAGTTACGTATTAGCACGTGGTGCTAGTATAAGAAGCCAACCAGTCTATATTGTCTCATGGATGTTGTAAGAGCCAACTATGGAAAATGCCAGAAAGATTTTATTTTTGCTGTGGTAGTATAACCATATATAAGTATTTTACATCTGATATATAGATACATACCAGATGTAAAATACTTAGAGAGAAACGACGAAGAACAGCTCAAAAGGGATTAAACCTCTGTTACACAAATTAGCCCCCTGTTAAGCAAAATCAAATCCATACTGAGGATGGAAGCAACTCATGTAAAATAATAAACTGTTATTTGTTTATTAAGAAGAAGGTAATTGGATATAACTTGTTTTACTCTAAAAGCAATTATCTATATGAGCAAGGCTATTTATTAGATAAGTATACTAGGTATCATCATCATCATCATAGCCCTTCACAAAATCCACTGCTGAACATAGGCTTCCCCCAAAAAATACCACAAAGCATAGTCCTGAGCCACCTGCATCCATCAACTTCCTGCATGTCTTAACAGATCGTCTCTCCATCTAGTAGGGAGCTGCCCCACACTTCGGCTACTGGTACGAGGCTGCCACTCAAGAACCTCGCTTCCCCCATCAATAATCGGTTCTTTGAGCTATATGGCCAGCCCATTGCCACTTCAGCTTACTAATATGTTGGGCTATGTTGGTTACTCTGGTTCAACTGTGGATAGCCTCATTTCTAAGTTTATCAGGCAGAGAAACCCCGAGCATAACCCTTTCCATAGCTCGCTGGGCGACCATGAGCGTTCCCATACGGCCTAAGTTAATAAGTCATCACTGGCAACAAGCACTGGCTGTACAATCTCATTTCCAAGTTTTGAGTATAGTAGTTAAACCTGATTTTCTTATTATATAACAAGCCCGCTGCTGAACATAGGCCTCTCCAGTAGATGTATGTGGTTGGTCTATTTCCACTTCAGTCTACTGATTCATTAAGCTATGTCAATCACTCTGTTCATCTAAAGCAGGGACGCCCTAACTATTTTGGGAAAGAGACCCCTATTCCAAAATGATCTGATACATCAGACAGCTATAGCCAAATTACTTAAAATTCTAGTTTATTTTCCTATTGATACAAAATACTTAACAATTTAAAAACTTTGTGGTTGGTTAAGTGAGTAAACTTGACATAATTTTTTATCAAAATTGAACTAAATAAATAGACATAAAATTCAGTAGATATGAAGTCTAATTAATAATTATTAATACAAATCACATATAAATACTTAAGTAGGTAATTATTAAAAAAAACATTAAAATCGCACAGTAAACATGAAAAATTCAGGGTGATTGACGAGTGTTTATGCCGTTTATGATGTCGACTCCTGGCCAACCCATTTTGACACCAAGGGGTTGATATCAATCACTTTGGGAATCTCTGATCTAAATTAATCATCATTAGGTACATATATCTCATAGAGTAATCCTGAATCCCACTATTTTTCTTTGAGTGACTTTGTTATTCATCATAAAATGGCGTTATTGCTTATTTTTTGGAAATAAAGTGTTAATATTATAAGACAGAGGGTAACAGAGTCAGCTGTCTTGCGGAACTTTTGGTTCTATTCATATTCTTTTCTCATAGGGTTGTTGCAGGCAAATTTACACAAGTGCAGTGGTGTAAACTACACATACACTTGTAATATTTTTAATGTGGTTAGTATATCTAATTTTTATGTTAAGACTAATGAAACATAAAATTATTATAATTCAAAGGATAAGTTCTTATCCAATCCTTACAAAAGCTGCAAATTGCCATCAAGGAATATTGAGAGAATATTCCAAAACAGGTCTTAGTGACATTGATTATGTTCATGCTAGGCATGCCAACTATGCTTAATATTCTTAGAAACCATTCAAGATTCTTTTAAAGTAAATCTTTGTTAAAGTAAACCATTTTTTTGTTCTACTCTTGAGAAAGGTGGTCACACAACTTGTATAATTATATAAATGTACCAATAACACTTATATAAATGAACCAATTGTATCATAATTCCAAATTTTCTCCAATCCTAGATTTATGGTAAGTATAGTATAGTAAGTTCTGCTGGGGTCCTTGCTGGTTCTTGCCAGGACAGAGGTATTTTCCGTACCAGTGATAAATAGAAATGACTTTCAACAAGTATTATGTAATAATCAATATTGAATAAAAAATCATTCTATTCTATTCTATTCCATAATTAAAGCCATTGTAGCTCAGGGTCTAAGCATTCACTATTAATTTCATGTTACAAAAACAACAGGTGTGCCCAGCCAACACCAATAAAATTGTTACTTTCAGTTTTAAGTGCTAATTTACCATATGCCCAGCAGTGAAGGAAAACATGTCAATTGACAATTGAGGAAAACATGAGCGAACATTACAATGGGTCGCTCGACAACTGATGCTGGAGTTTAGCTCATTAAACATATTTTTTGTGCTTTGGTATATTTTGTGACATTTCCAAGGCCTTCGACTGCGTTCACCATGAGACATTATTCAGAAAGCTACAGTACTATGGTATCAAGAACACAGCGCTTAAACTTATTATTTCATATTTAAGTAATAGAATGCAGAAAGTTATTATCAATGGTAAAAGTTCTTCCGGGTCACCTGTACTAATAGGTGTCCCTCAGGGCTCGATTCTCGGCCCATTCCTATTTCTAGTGTATATTAATGACTTACCTTCTCTTGTAAGGGATAATCATGATATAGTATTATTTGCTGATGATATTTCCTTGATTTTTAAACTTAAACATCAATCATTTAAATGTGACAAAGTGAATGTCTAAAATCTAAATGCTATATCAAAATTAGTGCATTGGTTTCACGTTAATAATCTACATTTAAACGGAAATAAAAACTAAATGTTTTAAATTTACAACAACGAACATGTTAAAAATCTGAGTACCAATGTGTTTTTAAATGGGCAAGAACTGAGCCCTGTTGAATCCACTGTATTTTTTTGGCATCACTCTCAACACATAGCTTCAGTGGGGCCCCCATATGTCCAAACTAGCAAGCAGACTAAGTTCTGTAGCCTATGCTGTAAAAAAGATTAGAGGTCGCACTAGTGTCGAGACAGCTAGATTAGTTTATTTCAGTTATTTCCATAGCATAATGTCTTATGTAATTTTGCTATGGGGAAATGTGGCTGATTCAGAAACTATTTTTGTTTTATAGAAGAGGGCCATTAGAGCTATTTACAACCTAAAACCGAGAGAGTTTCTTAGAGATAAATTTAGAGAAATATATATATTAACTTTGGCCTCTCAGTATATTTACGAAAATATAAAGTATGTTCACAAAAAGTTTAAAACAAGTGATATACTTTCTGTAAACACTAGGAACAAACACAAGCTAGTGATACCAGTTTCTCGACTCCACAGAGTCAGTAATTCATTCTTGGGGCAATGTATATGCTATTACAACAAGGTCCCGGAAAGTGTACAGGCTCTCTCTATTACCAAGTTTAAATGTTTTGTTAAGTTGAAACTGTATAAAAAGGGTTATTATAGTATAAATGAATAAATGGTTGATAATAACCCCTGGGAATGAGGTGGTCGTTTCCAAGCTGTTTCTAAAATAAATTTTGTACTTATATAGTTTGTACAACCAGTAACAATTTGCTTTTAAAAAAAGTCCCACTGGGTTTCTTGCTGGTTCTTCCCAGGACAGAGGTTTTTTTTCGAACCAGTGGTAACGTAAAAAATGACTAAATTAAAATTATATATATAAAATTTATATATATTACGATAAAAATTATTCTATTCTATGCTAACTGCAGAAAGCTTTTTCTTTGGAATACCATAGTTTTTATGTTTTGGTGTGTCAAACTTATAGTTTATTTATTGCATGAAATAAGTTTTGTCTCAGACAATATCCTGAATTTAAAGGCCTAGTGTGAAGTACAGGTAACGCAGTAGTATATTTAATGATGGATTTCAAAGCATTACAAAGAAACATTGTGATATATATTATGTTTTTAATAATATGTATATTAAAATAGGTCATCATTATTACGAAAAATTGTTTATAATTATTGGACAATGCTGGTCGTCTACCAATCGGACAAATAAATTATTTTATTTGTCCACCTTATGGACAACAGTTTGTAGTGGGGTTTAAATTGATGAGAAGCGGGTACTTAACGAACCATGTAGTGTATTGACTCACTGTTGCTTAAATGTTATATTAAAAAAAATTGTACAAAAAGTGTTATAATAATATCAAAGAATGCATAAATGAAAATGCTGTTTCGATTAATACTCATTTAAAATTTGTACAAGTAAAATTATTGTAAAGTGAAATATGTTATAAAAAAGTCCCACTGTGGTACTTGCTGGTTCTTTCCAGGACAGACGTATTTTCCGAACCAGTGGTGAATAAAAAAATGAATTTCAATAAGTATTATGTAAAAATCTATATTGAATAAAACTTATTCTATTCTATTAATATGATAATCGTATAAATAAAAAATACTTACATGTCTGATAATTTTTAAAAATAAAGAGTTCAATTATCTCACCATCATATTTTAATTTATTATTAATAATTATCAATCTATCTAATTAATATAATATAATCTATTAAAATTATATATTTATGGTTAATAATTATCAATCAATATCATTTATGCGGCTATGGGGTGGCCCAAGGGCCATTCCAGCCACACCTCAACCTACTGTTACCAATATTGCAAGATTGGTGTAATGTTTTATAAAGCCTAATCATATGAGTAAGTATCAGAGTATATTAATTCAAATATTTCATTTATTTTTTAAAATTTAAATATGTTTCACAAATAAATATAAATAACCCACATGATAATTGTATTAATAAAAAAAAATTTGTTTGATTATCATATGTTCAGACATTTCCATAATTAGTGTTAGTTCTGATAAGTGGACGAATATAATAAATTAGTTGTCTGATTAGCAGATGACTAGACACTTTGATAATTAGTGGTCCCACTTTTAAATTAGAAACTGTTTAAGTGCAAGAAATTCCATGGATTTAAGCTAACTTAATTGTAAAAGTATGTAATATGACAACAAATTTCACAGATTGTGGGGCCAAAGCTAAAGGGACTTCTTAGGTTTGAGTAAAAAGGTCTTGTTTGACAATAGTTTAAACTCGAGACTCAATAAACTGTGTTTTGTTATAAGACAAAGAATTTAAGGCTGTTCTTGCACTTCAAAAAAATTTATTAAAAAATTTGTTTATGTTAAACAACTTGAATGCATAGAAATTGTTAGTAGAGAAAAACTTAGATCTATGTTAGTAATATAATTTATACTTATTTTTAATACTTAATTATTAAGTAGGACAGTCATGGAGATCATATATATGATCAGTGGACAGTCTTCACTGTCGGCAATCTCACTCTACACACTGTGGCTTCTGCCACATATCCTGTTTAGCAACTATGCAGTCTTTTTTCAGATTATTGCATCAAAGCTATCCACATCCGCCAGTGCAAACATCGCAGATGCGCTACTTTAGAGCGGCAGCCACAACAGCACCCTGAATGGATTATCGTATTGAGTATGTAGGGCACTATAGGTGTTTATGGTGTAGTTGGTCCATAGGCTGCAAGAATAAAATGTGTGCATCATTTTATTCTTGCTTCGAAAAGCGTGATCTTGACAGCGTCAGTGCAGCAACCAAATCTATGCACCAACATATTCGCCCTGAACGACAGTACCCTACATTCTCTTTCAATGTCTTCATTGTCTTTAAGGCTGTCAGTCACAATATGTCTCCAAGATATATAAAACTATAGACCCTTTCTAGTGGTTTGTTATACAGCTTTATAGAGGGTAAAATACTAGGACATTTACTGCCAGCCTTAAATACCATGAAGTGTGACTTTTTGGTATTGTATAGTAAACCATGTAAGACAGCGAATTTTTCACAAACACCGAGTAGAGCTCGCAGCGCACTAAGTGAGGGTGCCAGCTGAACCATATGGTCCATGTCGCTGTTATTATTCACACACGCATAGCTGACACGCATGCTGCTAAGCTCTCGAATCAGTGTGCCCATATACAGATCTCACATAGTTCACTTTATTACTATACCAATACTTAAGCAAATCGATAGACCCCACATGAAACAGTGCTGTCCATCATGTAGCATACAGTGGTTTTCTAGAATAAAGTTAAGCACATTGTCAAATATCTTGGCTATTGTCATTGCAGATCAGTTGTCAGATCTACAATTTGCTTCATGTCACTAGCCCCATTTATTGCTTCAGAGAGACTAGGTCCAACATTCAGTTTATTCATGGACTTCCAAAACTTCTCAGTCTTGTTTTGAATGATAAGTAGCCAATTTATTCATTTCTAGTTGATTCTGATGATTTTGGTATCATTTCAATCTATGCTTGAAGACACAGTGGCTGTTAACTATCTCATCATAGACAAAACCCTGCCTCGGTCGACCATACCATCATAAAGTTCAAAGCACTATCATCAAAATTTTACTCTTCAACATTCAATATATCAGTTTATATTCTGTAAATAAATCATACTTTTGCCTTCTAAAATAGATAACAAACAACTATAAAATATATAATTACTCATTGTAATAGAAAAGCAAAAACATAATAAACCTACAGTAAGTATTTTCAAGTGTTAATTTTAAGCAAAGGTGTCTGTGAAACTACACTTATAGAAAACAAAATTAAAAAACTTAAATAAAAACACTTAGCAATAGTTTTAGTAAGAATTAAATAACACAATAAAACCTTTTAAAATAAAAGGTTTTATTGTGTTAATTAACTATTACCTAGCTAGAATTTTTATTTTCTATGAAAGTTATTTTTAATATTTATTGTTCATTATAAATTATTTTGTTCATTTTAAACGAAATGAATTTAAAGTTCTACATGATCTTTGTTAAATTAATGTAAAAGTGACTTACCACTGTGTTCGGTAAATATATTGGAGCCTAGAATGCGGGGGTCTCTGGGTGCTCGCGGCCTGCTCCGAGCCGAGCGCATGGACGCGCCGATGGCCGTGCCGCGCTCCTTGGCCTGCTGCGCCCCCATTGCACTTCAGCCGCCGCCACCCTCACGACCCCGGCACCGGCTCCAAGCGGCCCTACTCTTTGCCAATTGCTACACCACACTAATTGAATAAGCTCAATAATAGATCAACGTACACAAACTCCATAGTTATATATTAAGTTCACTACAATTTGACAATTGCGTTAATCTTAATTGGTACATTCGGATAGGATTTATATAGAATGATGAGGTTAATTCGGATAGGGAATATTTCCGGAAAAACATCACCGGAATTAATCACTTATTTAAAAAACAACCTCCGCCATTATGTGGGACTGACTGACATGTTTGGTTTGACGTCGATCTCGATTTTTTAATTTCAATACTTTGCCAGTGATGGCAGCAGTAAACTGGTCGAGCGAAACCACAGATTACTGAGCGAAACCATAGAGCGAAACCATTACACTACCGCCCTCTAGTGTCGGGTCTGGTATTCGGATACTCGTACCGAGTGTTATCACTTTTATCTATTGTTTTTTTATGTTTTTATTTATCTATTATTATACTATCTATCATGCTCCTAGTAATTAAATATTTTAAAAATGTTAATATGGGGCCTTAAACTTTTCTTTTAGATAATTTCAAATAACCTATGCATAAAAAATATAAAACTGAATTATATACGCCATCAATTGCCATCATTTCATTACTTACCTACTCTAAAAGCAATGATTTAAAGTAATTTATTTGAGAGTTTTTCAAATCTGTGCATACTTACTCGTTAATCAATACTTTTATTTTATTCATTGTTCATTGGCCACCATAGACTTAGCTATCTACGTTGGCCACACATACTGCTGTGTGGCAAATTAGTAATGTGCTTTCAGACGAAAACTGCAAATATCGATATAAATATTTCTGATTACAAAGCGCCTTAGATGGTTAGGCATTACAAAAAAAACATCTTCACATTCACGGGCAATAATCTTCATAGAGAAAATACTGGACATGGGAAATGTTATAGCAAGATGATATATGACAGCGAACATACCCCCTCGTCTCTAGACATCTCTTCTAAACTCCATTGCAAGCTCTCGCAGCCATATTGTTTTTGTTTTTTTTGTCACTGAATGTTTTTTGTGTCACTGAGTGATATTACTAATTTACTGATAAATTTTCGTGTCGTTGGGTCATTGTAGAAGCGTGCTCGTCGCGACCCCTGCCAGCCCTTTTCAGGGCTGCAATTCTACACAGCTGCGCACCCATGCCAACGAGGGTTAGGGCGTCCCCCCAAGGCGACGCACACCAGCTCGTCCCCGTTGGTGTGGAATGCAGCGCGCAAAGCGACGATGGGGACCGCCACCCGTCACGCACAGCCCGACACGGCGGAAAGTGGTGGACAGAGTGTCGAGTTGGCAGGTGGAATGTTAGAGGAGGCATGAGAGATGAGACGAATGAGTTGATCGAAATAATGAAAGAAAGAGAATGCATATTAGCACCGCCCAGCAGCAGCAGGTAAACGAGTAAAAGCCAGGACTGCGGGACGGGTGCTGGCTGATGTTAAAAGAGCCCCAAGGATTTCGATCTCACAAACCCATCATGGGAACAGGCACTTAAGTATATTTTTTTAAAGGAGGGCTTTTCAATGTCGATAATTTTGAAAATTTTAGATTCATTTTAACAAATAGTCTTAATTCTAGAAAACTTGGGGCAGTTGTGTCATTATTTTTGACTGTGGTTCTAGAAATATTATTTAGGGTTACGGTTCCAAAGTTTAAATAAACAAAAATAATAAAAATTAAGAACAAAAAACGAAAAATGGTTACAGTTTGACCAAATTTCTAGGTTTTTCTTAAATGCCCATAATTTATAACTGCATGGGATAGATTTTTTCTGATTTTTCTCATGATGGTTACAATCAATCCTTTTTTCAACATGGGGAAACGCCTACACATACCCACCTCGCGGAGGCAAGGTCGGGTTATGTCGGACTCGCACCGACTAAAACCCCATGGTGTTCCTTCGCCGCATTTTGGCAGGACCACGGGAACGCTTTTGCGCACATCCGCGGCCCCACCAGCGCCAACCGCCCCATGGCAGCCCTTTCTCGGGGGAGGACCTCTCCTCCCCATTCTCCTTCTCAGGCAAGGCGCACCAAGAACACAAGGCACGCCTTCCTCCACGGCCTCTAACTCCATATGCGTATTGGACTCCCACGAGTCTGATACGCGGAGGCCATGGAGCCAGGAAAATCGATCACTTAGTAGCACCCGCTTTCCCGACCCCAGCGACAGATCTGGCATCTAGCTCCGCCGCTTACCATGTTTCGGCCGCGGAGGGTAGGGAGAGCGGCGCCTTGCCTTACCAACACTCCTCTTCCTCCGCGACTCCACCTCGTCTGCAGCGGTAGAGGGAACGGACACCCCTCTCACTGCAGCCCACCGACACACATCCGAAGTGGGCTCGTCAAGCCCACTCGGAGTGGCCATCTCGGGCCGGACATACACCATGGGCCAGCCAAGGGGTTCCTCTTTGTTCACCGTGGGTGACCAAGCCACGGCTACTAAGCTCCCCCGCCACGACAAGGCGAGAACCCGTTCGGGGGGTAAGGTGGGGGTTGGGGGGAGGGGTTACAATCAATCCTGTCACCCCGTTTCGGCTTGACGTTGACTTCTGGGACAGCCTGAATACTGTTTTAAATATAGAATGTTTTTAATTTTTTTGTTAATTCATATATTTTGCAAATAAAAAAGTTGTTAACGTTGTTAATAATTTGCATGAATTTAGTAAATACATATTTATACAAAATATTTTACATGTACACTAGGGCTAGGGCTACTCAACTACATTAAAATTAAAGTCGATATTTATCTTGAATGTTTAAATTGAATCGATAGACTTGCCCACACAACAAGTCAGTTGCGTTCTAGGAATGTAATTTTATTTTGCCGTTTTTATTTTATGTTGCCGTCAACAGATTCTCCGGATTCTATAATTATAAAAAATGGTTAAGTTTAATTGGACGGGTTGATTGGAATCCACAGAAAAACTCAACAATTTGCAACAAACATTTACATGAGAAGTGTAAAAGAAAAAGTAGAATAATAACAATTTTATTAAGAGGCGTATTACAAAAAAACGCGAAATTACAAGGTTTCCTCGTTGAAATTTTATGTTTATCGTTCATTTCTTGAAATAACAATTACTTGGTAAAAATAGTTCGTTTTCTCTCCTCAAATAAGCTCGGAATGGATTTTAGATAACTTATTTATTTAATCAGTAATAATCATTCTCCCGATGCATGTTTTGGCAAAAACTCTCGAAGACATGATTTGGG
This sequence comes from Parnassius glacialis, assembly GCA_033319125.1. Lineage (NCBI taxonomy): Eukaryota > Metazoa > Arthropoda > Insecta > Lepidoptera > Papilionidae > Parnassius > Parnassius glacialis. The sequence continues at coordinate 39,858,789 of JAVANC010000004.1, read as the reverse complement.
AGCTCTAATTTGTAGATTCTATTGAATATCGACCATCAAAAAAAATATTTTTATCTCCCAAATATCCTACACTTTAATAATAATGGAATACATTTTCGTTATATGATTTTCACACTAGGAAAAAAAATTCGACATAATTCAAAAAACGACCAAAAAAGCTTCGATGCAAGCCTCTATATTTCCGAAGTTCTACATCACTTAGACGTAAAATTTATACCAAAATAATCATCAACATTTGCTTAAACTATGCTATTATTTTTACTTCTAAAATCGTTACTATTATATTATAATTAATTAAATAAAAGTACTATATATTTAACTGCGCCGGCCATCTGAGATCATTAACGCGCGAGCGCTTGCCGAGGGTGGACCTGCGTCAGTTTATTTCGGGCGCTGCATGGTTTCGATACTACTGTAGTGTGCGTCGATTGCTATCGTAGTGTGCGTCGATTGCCTGCATACTAGAACATTGTCAAATACGACCGCAATTTTTGATCGATCGGTTTAAAACTATTTTATATAGTTATAATTTAGATCACGTCTCTTCCATTAAACATGGTAGGGACAACGAGTCTGCAGCATGTGCACAATTGAGCAAACAAAAAAATATTATTATAGAAAAATGTGGTCTATTCATTGACCTAGATCATTGTTATTTGAGGGCTTCACCTAATGGTTTATACAGCAACGGTCTTATTGAAGTTAAATGTCCTATTTCAGCATTCGGAATAGATTTTGATACGGCCTTTCGGCAAAAAAAAAGTTAAAGGTTATAAATTCAGTGATTCAAGTGTAACATTAAATCAAAATAATGACTGGTTTTACCAAATCCAAGGCCAGCTTCATTTAGCAAATAAAAATGTCTGAATACTTGCCATAATATGTATTGGCCCAGATTAATGCAGTAAAAGTACTAAAAATTTACAAATACGACCAATTTTAGATTTTCAATATGTTACCCAAGTTACAAGCTTTTTATGAAAAGTGTGTACTGCCTGAAATTATCGAATCGAGAAAAGTTCGGTCAATGCCGTCGCAGCAAATATTTTTCTTATAAAAAATATAGTAATTGACTGTAAGTACCGATTAAAAAAATATTAGTTACATTTGGTTGTTATATTTATTAAAACAGGTTGCAACCGTTTATTTATTTATACCACTATTCTACCGGTAGTAGACATAATTGATTATTAACATTCGATTACAGCGTAACAACTAAAATATTTATGTGTACTTATTTTGACACTAAATTTCAAAAATAATGAATAATATATCAAAATGGTATATAATAATAAATAATAAATTATATAATAATATAATAATAAATTAATAAGATAACATTAAAATGACACACCAAAATCCTAAGAAAACTTTGTATTATGGAAGATCAAGATCGTTTAATCGCCATACTCACAGTATTATAGTGCGAGCGAGTGAATAGATATGAAAGAAAGTATCGGTCGCGTAGTTTGCCGCCCGCTCGGTGCGTAAAATACCTAAATTTGCGAAACGCCGAAATGTAAGAGGGCTCTTAAAAGCAGCCATTTCTACATTATTTGTAACTATAAGTATAATATTGTTTTAGTAAGACTTCAAAACTTTAAGTAAAATAGATATAGATTTTCATATTTATTGTTAAGTAAAATTATGTATAAAAAAAAGTCCCGCTGGGTTTCTTGCTGGTTCTTCCCAGGACTGAGGTATTTTCCGAACCAGTGGTAAATAAAAAATGACTTTCAATAAGTATTATGTAATAATATAAAAAAAATATTCTATTCTATTCTATACATTATAAAACTGTAGTACATTAAAGATAAAAAATCTTGAGATTATCTTATTTAAGCCATTATGAACACAACTTTTGTCATGGGAATGAAGGAAATGAAATGCAGGAAGTCGATGGATGCAGGTGGCTCAGAACCATGTGCTAGTCCTTGGAGGAAGCCTATTTTCAGCAGTGGACTTGCGAAGGACTATAACTATGATGAACCCAACTAGGTATCTATTTATCAACCAAACCAAAAAATGTATAACAACAACAATAAGTGCAATATTCATAGCATCACGCTATTTTCCCCAAGGGGTTGCGTGGAGCTTCGGATTATATTCCCCAGTCACAATTATAAAACTTTTAGCGTAGTTAGATATAATATACTTTTAGAATCTATTCCTTTTTTGATGTTAGAAATTATTCTCAAAATTATTTAAGTAAAAGAATGCTAGAATTTACTCTGAAAGTTAATTGTTAAAAATAATAAACGTGTGAGAGCGGATGTTCAACTTGCTCTCTTGCTAACGCAACTAATCATTATCAGAAATAAGACAGCGTACAGCACTACACATTCAGTATAGAGCAAATACAGTTCGACCAACCGTAATATGTACCAGTCGCAATCACACATTAGTTTAACGTGAAGTACACACATGATAACATCAAAGTGTATGCAAAGTAACAGCAACACTAGTCATCCCAATATAACACAGAGCAGCCTCTCAGTAACACTACCTTCCTTTTTCTTTATTCATAGATAAAGGGCTATGTCGCTGATGCGATTATGCCGCCCTGTCACAAAAAAATCTTAAATATAATAATTACTAACAAATAAACTTATTATAATTACTAGATACTGAATATCTTATTAACTAACAAATACAGTTTTTGGGCATCATCTGATAACGGGTCCGATAAAATACTATTATTACTACCAATTAAGGACAAATATATTTTACAATTTGCTCTTTCTCTTGAGTTTTGGGCACATTCTATCAAAATGTGATAAACATCATCAATAATATTACAAATTGAACAATTTTGTGAGGTAATTTTTCGCATCAAGTATAAAAATTTATTGCATGGAATGTGTCCAGATCTGAGTCTTAATGCTGTTACAGTGTTGCGTCTACACAATAGTCTGTTATCTATCCAGGTTGATCGCATTGGGTGCGGCGGGATCGTACGGTACCATACGCCTTTCTCTTTTGATCTTTCGCCAAAATATTCTTTCCAGAGATCATAACAGTATTTTTTAATAAAGGTATGTAATTTTGAAATGAAGGGGTAATATCAATGTCAATGCTATCAGAAATAGCTTGCTTGGCTAAGATATCAGCTTTCTCATTACCCTCTAAGCCAATATGCGAAGATATCCACTGTAAATATATCGGCGCAAGGGGTCAACCGCGACGAGACCTGACGCGATGACGTCAGATCACGTGAGCGCTCGCTCTCCCGCCACACGACAGTATAAAATAGGCATATAACTTTAGCGCCGATCGCGTTAAAGTTGTGTCGCTTAAACCATAGAATTAGGATATACGTATAGACCAATATAGTGTGCAAGGGAGAAGAAAATTCCTTATGGCAAAAATGCAAGATAGAAAAGGATACCAAATCTCATGACTGTAACCGATTTTGAATGACAGGTCGGCACAAGTCGGCGCGCAAGAAATAAGCTTGTAGATATTTTGTGTTTTTAGATTATAATAGTGTTAATTTGTATAATTTATAGTTTTCCAAAATGGTTTCATGTTCCGTTAGTGACTGTGGTATCGACAATAGAAGTAATACTGATGGTTACACATTTCACAGGTAAATTCGCAAGACGTCGTCAATAATAAGACACGTCTATTTTTGCTTAATATTTATGTTATATACTGTTTTAAATATGTAATATTTACAATTATTTTATTAATTTTGATATTTTGCAAAGAAAAAAGTCACATTGTTGATAATTTGTACGATTTTGGTGAATTCATTTTTAAACAAAATATTTTACATTTACGCTAGGGATTGACTCAACTATATCAAAATTAATGTCGATATTTATCTTTAATGTCTATAAAGAATCGATAGACTTTTGTACATGACGGGACCAGCACCATTGCACGTGCGGCGCGGTAGCCGTCGGTGCAGTTAGACAGAATTCTTGTAAATTACACGTGTTTCGCACACCTGCACCATTGCACCTGCAGTCGCGCTCGTTTTGCTTGTATAAAACGGACGGCGCGGCCGCCGTTAGGACAGTCTTGGCTCTGACGTGAAACGGTACGCTTGTCGTATTCCGTTACTAGTTTATCCTCCACTCATTGGATAATTAATTTGTGTAAACGAATTAATTATTGTTCCTAACTACAAAATTAGACTCTGTACTATAATCAATTAACCTTTCTACATCAGAAGTGGGATAAAGTCCCCATTTTTGCCCACATTTAATCTTCGAATAGTATGAGGATTATTACATTTGTGGAAGACTGTAATGCATTCCGCATTGATGAATCTGTTTTATGTTAAATACCGTAATGAAATTTGCTTTGCTATTTACGATATTTTCGTATCATTAAAGTGTAAGCAAATTTTTTTTAATTTGTTCGATTTGTATTAAAAGTACCCCGTAAGTATTTTCATTATTTCTTTATGTACCTAAATATGTTAACAAATGTCGAAAGAAGTTGGAGGCTTTCTAATTAACTTATTCAAGTTATGTTGTAATTTGATAGTTCACGCGAAACATGATTATCATTTGCTATATTTTGAAGTTCAAAACGTTTAAGGGATGTACCAAAATAAAGGATTAACTTTAACACGCTATGAATTGAAAATAATTAGTGACATTTTTGTGTTCTAATGTGTTGCAGTTTGCTCCGAATATTGTGTCGTCGACAAGATTGGGGTTTGATGTCGAGGGATTCGTAGAAGTCTCTACAACAATGATCAATGAGGAAGATGTTGTGACGGCTAATCGAACATGGTCAGGTACGGCCGAGCGCTGGTAAGATTGAGCCTACACCGCTACAGACGGTAACTTATCGGCTGATCTTACGGCAGGGCAATTTAAGCGGCCGCCGAACAAATGGTGCTTTGGCGCTGTAAATGGACGTTCTGAAGCTTGGTCGGCTTTCGTAGATTTTGCGCAGTTGCCTCCTTCCCTTTGAAATATGTTGTGGTATCTGTCTCTACACATAGTTTCCGTTTTTTGCAATGTTTTCAAATGTCATATAGTTGCAGTTTCATAAGAGAATATGTGATGAATTTTGGAAGCTTGGAATTCCATGGTTTGCAATACATTTATCTCGATTTATTTTAATTTTGCAAAGCAGTACGACGATTTGCTAGCGCTAGTACGGCGCGACGGCTCACTGGCGCGAATGTGGCACGACCGCAGCAGAACGGAAAGCTGGAGTGCGTCTGCCTGGAGGTAGCCATATTGGCGCGTCCATGACTTAAATGAAGTCTGGGATGGTCGACCGTTGTAATATTTAACAAGAGTTAATATCTGTTAGCAGGTGGTGATAACTGATAGACAGTATGCTGTTCACTGTCAACCGCACGAGGACGTGCGACAGTCAGAGGTAGCCGTGTCTGTGCATCTAGAAAATACTAGAGACTTTGCAACACTCTAGCGAAGTAATTATTCTTGTGCAGGAAAGGAACATGGAGTTGCAGGAAGGCTGGTCTGTGCTGCACTGGGATGTGTCGTGTTGCTGTTGGTTTACATACTTAGGTGTTATCATGTCACTACGTCCCTCACGATACACTTTTATGTGATTGTGACAGGTACATGTTTGCGGTATGGTTGGTCTGTATCTGTTCTATATTGAATGGAAAAAAAAGAGAGTAAGAAAAAAAATAGTTCTTACTATCATTGCAGGGCTTTGTGCCGGTCCAATGATATGGCTATAGGGAATAGTGATGCCGGACTAGCGAAAACAGTACTTGAAAAAAAAAAAGAGAAAATAGAAAAGCTACAGACTAATCATTCTGATCTCGCATAAAGTTGATTAAAGTTTTGTGGGGCTTACTGCCGGAACAAAACTGATTGTCACCCAACTCTGAAGAGTCAATATAGACCGGACCAGACGCTGTTATGTCAGGATAGTCGAACGATGTTTTTTTGTCTACAGATAACTAAAATTATGATGGAGCGCGTGCGAGGACGCACGCATGTCAGTATGGCCGTGACGGGACCAGCACCATTGCACGTGCGGCGCGGTAGCCGTCGGTGCAGTTAGACAGAATTCTTGTAAATAACACGTGTTCCGCACACCTGCACCATTGCACCTGCAGTGGCGCTCATTTTGCTAGTATAAAACGGACGGCGCGGCCGCCGTTAGGACAGTCTTGGCTCTGACGTGAAACGGTACGCTTGTCGTATTCCGTAACTAGTTTATCCTCGACTCGTTGGATAATTAATTCGTGTAAACTAATTAATTATTATTCCTAACTACAAAATTAGACTCTGTACTATAATCAATTAACCTTTCTACATACACAACAAAAAGAAGAATGAAATTAAATGCTCGATTTGCGTTCTAAAAACAAAATTTTATTTTGCCGTTTTTAAACAGATTCCCTCTGGATCCTTTAGTTAGAAAAAAATGGTTGGCATTAATTGGGCGGGTTGGTTGGAATCCTAAGAGGAACTCTACAATTTTGTAGTAAACATTTTATTGAGAAATATATAAGAAAAACTACACTTACCATACGAAACACAGCAGTGTTAAACTGCTATTTTACGCTGGTATAAAAATTTAAAATCAAAAACTTTAGGTAAATATAGAGATAGACTTTTATGCATAAAACATAAAACTCTATCTCTATTGTTTTCCCCAAGGGGTTGTGCGGAGCTTTGGAATATATTCCTAAGTCACAATGATAAAACTTTTAGCGTAGTTAGGTATGGTTATTGAGTAATTCTCCTGAAGCGCCACTAGATGCCATGAGGCGCGCGATGTAGTGTATCAGGATAGTATAAATCCCATAGTATTTGATACGCGCAAAGCTTTATGTCCGATTCATGCTTGATGCTCGATGACATCGTGCCGAGAACGTTACTCGTAGAGAAGAGGAACTCGTAGTTAAGTAACAGTTGCGTAGATCAATAGATCTGCAAGATAAAGGTGCACTTGATGCGGTCGGTCCATGTGTGGGTGACCGTTTTCTTAACATACTGCGATTGAGAGAATAGAAGAGTGCATCTGTATCCTCGGACACTTGGTGCACTTTAATGTCCCCAGCGTATTTGACTTGTCTATGTTAAGATCATTATGTTTTTTCAACTCATGCAGCTAAAATGATAATAAATTTATTATTACTTTATATTTTTCAGGGACAGATGAAAGAAAGAGTAGCCTTATCATATGTCACTCGTGACATAACCCCTGCACCTTTGAAATCACAAGAAAGAAGTGATCAATTTACACCAAGAAAAAAAAACTTTTGTCAAAAATCGAGAAATTAAAACAAAAGCTGAAAGAAAAACAAAAGAAAATACGTAGCTTATCAGCGAAAACTAAAAGACAGGCTAAAAAAATTGTTACATTGCAAAACGTGCTTGAAGAAAGTCATTCAAGACTAGGATTGAAAGATCACTATAGCGATATCACCATGGCATGTAGCAATGTATTGATACAGAATTTAATTAACAGGGTTAATGATAAAACATGTGGTAAAGTAGTGTCTGCATCCAAATATAACGAAGAATTACGAAAATTTGCTGTCACAATACATTTCTATAGTCCAAGAGCATATAATTATTTACGTGAAAAATTTGATTTGTGTCTTCCACACGTGAACACATTGCGTACCTGGCATGCCAGACTGGACTGTGAACCTGGTTTTACTCAAGAATCTTTAAACACCATTAGAGAAATGAGAAAAAAGGAGCTGATTTAAAACTATGTCTCACTTTTGATGAAATGAGTATACGTGAATACACTGAATGGGTAGGCCAGAAGCATTATGGACAAAGTTTCATGATGCATCAAACACTTCTTAAAAAATGCGTCATGAGCTCTCGGACCCAATATAGGCGTTCACTGCTGGTTTCTATCGAATCTCATCGGGCGGCTAGGGTTTATGCGGTCTTTCGCGCTTCGAGCAGAGTGTTCATTATTTTAATTTTTCATTATCTCTTAACTTATGCGTCCAAATAATATGCCATAAAGAGCATATCTTCATAAAATTGTCTTGACGATGAAGTAACTTTCGTTCATAAGGGTTAATATGCCATGACTAATAATAACGCCCATAAATCACTTTTCCGTTTTCAATATTTTTTTTCACAAAATAACTTATTGTAACCTATGTATAAGAAATAGGCATGTGGCTGGTGGAAGGAAAAGGGGAGATCTCCCGCCGGGCAATGTGTTTTGCCCGGGGAGCGGCCAACGCTCCGATTGGTAGTTCGGGGCTATTCTATATATGCTGCTTTAACTTCGGAACTTTGTTAGTGCGATTTAGGCTGCGATATGTTTGGCTTGTGGCGCAACGACAGCACCGCTACAGGCGTATGGTATCACAGACTTTTTTTCTTTAGATGGAGCAAAGACCAATATTTTTGTAGAACATTGTATTTATGTAATACTAAATGTTACGCTAGCGCACGTGGATAAAGCAGTTAGAGAGCGCCTTTTCTTCCGACTTGCTTAACAAAAATCAATATATAAGGTTAGCTAATAGCTATATGCTGGATAGCCTATACTATACTATATACCAGTTCAAATTTAAAAATTTTGTATATAATAGCAAGCACTTTGAACAAAAATGTTTTTCTCATAGAAGTGCACAAAGAGTAAAGTTGCGTTTTGTATTAATACCCATATTATTTATGTCCGTGCGTATTTTCTTAATAATATATTTTACTGTACATATTTTAATTTCGTTAGCGCATGTTCAAATGTGAACAAGTTGTTGTTGTCATCCATGGTGTATATTTTTTATAAAACGAAAGTAACAAAAGAACTTACAGTATCACTTGATAATAAACGGCTACTGCAGTACTTGGTCACCTACAGTCATCTTCAAACAAAAAAAAGTAGAGCCATGCTGCAGCTATATCAATAGTATAGTTGTAGTACGAATGGGTTGGCTCGACCGGGAAGGACCACGCTATCACAGAATACCAGCGTAAAATAGCAGCTTAATGCTGCTGTGTTTCGTATGGTGGGTGTAGAGAGCCGGAGACCCTTTTTACTGGAAAAGAGGCATTCTATTTTAGTCCTCACGGCTGACAACGCATCTGCATTTTAATTTGCAAACGAAGATAGATGCAGATGTCTATGGCCCACAGCAACCACTTACCATCAGGTAGACTGTGTGCTCATTTGTCACCCTAATTTTATAAAAAAATGTGTTTTCACCCTGGAGGACTAAGATAAAATGTCTTACAACTTATAATTATACAGGCTCTCTATACTCAAATGGCTGGAACGCGGCAGTGTAAGCACTGCTGTTTAGCGGTAGTGTAAGCACTACTGTTTAACGGCAGAAATGGGTAAAAGGGTTGTATTATATTAATTTAAATAATAGATAAGTACATAATGTGTACACTAATTATACTTGTTTGTAGGTTGTATTGAAGCCGGTTCGCAAAGCATCGTCATGTGTCTACAGAGATATATTGTCAGTACCCAGTAGCTCAATGAGGGCTCTCATCAAATTCATCCACGACTTTTTCTGCCACCAGGGCGGCGCCACTTTACAGTGAGGTAAAATATTTGACAGATTTCATAGCGGGGATGATAATTTCTTAGGAAAATGTAATCTTTAAAGTTTGTTTCTGTATTATTAGTTATATTTTATATTAATTACATTAGAAATGAATAAACTAAACTATAAAATATAACTAAAAACCGATTTTTTTTAAAAAGAGTTATAAAGGGCAAAAAATTAAAAATCAAACCACTGACACATTGTGTTGTGTATTAATATAATATTCTAGATAATGATAAACTATTATTTAAAACTAATTTCTCAATTAACTGACACTGTGTATCAAAAAACTTTACCTCAGTCGCTACTAACGACATCTGGTGAGTGGAAGATTATTAGCCCTCATTGCAAACGTTTCTGTTATAGACAATTCCCCGAGAAAGAAAATAAATGAAGAAACCTATTGATATTCTTCGGAGAAGATTAGATATGAAACAAAAAACTGGTAAAAATGTAAGAGCACAAAAAAACGGGCTAATAAAAAAGTGGAAAAGTTACATCAAGTGATAAAAACCTAGAAAAGCTTCCCTCACTTCATTATAACATTAGTGCTGTAATAGCACCTAGTTCAAACGATTTGTTGCAGCATCTCATCGAAAGGGTGATTAAGAAAAAGTTTATGAGATAGGCATTCGTTCTGAAAGATGTGAAAGGAAAATTGAAAACGAAAATATGTTTCGAAAATTAGTAAACGAATGCCTTGTGTCCTGCAAATTTTTTTTAACATACTTGACATACATATGTACGATTCGCCAGCACTATCAAACCATAAACACTTAATTATTAAATTAATTATCGGAACTTATTTGATTATTAGTTTGAATTAGGATGAAGCAAAATTTCAACATTCCTCTTAAGGAGAGCTTACGACATTTTTACAATAAATTAGTTATTTTTGGTGGAAAATAAAAATCACAAACTTTTTGTTTGTAGTTTTATTTTTATACCCTCAAACATAATAATATTCATTTTATGACAAGACACAGCATTCTGTATCTATAATTGAAGTTGATTCATGGCGCAGCACTAATGTTGTCGCACACATGCACATTTCACTCAAACGGGTACATTTCGTTTTTGGTCTCATCCTAATGGTGGCACTTCACATGGCTATTTGTATTTGTGATTGCATGGTGCCGTATTTGGCAAAAAATTTGACGTACGGGCAAATAAACAACACAACCGTCCACACATGGAGCCAAATACCAAAAAATTAAACATGTTTGCTAGCAGAAAGTAGTTGTACCTACCAAATGGACGTTGCACTTGCAGCTCGATTTTATTATTTGAACGCATGTTACTATTATATGTTATGCGCTTAGAATAACTAAGGTTATGCGTAAAAAAAATACAGTGATGAAAAAACGACCAATAGCAAGGCGTTGGTGGATGCTGACTGCATAAAAATCTAACTATCTGTAAATGAAAATGCAAACCAACTTGGTTGGTACACATCGGCTGCACCTGATCCGGATCGTTCGCTTTTCTTTATTTTGGTTTTGTAACCTCGATATGCAGATGTTAATTTGAAACTGTATAAAAAGGGTTATTATAGTATAAAATAACCCCTGGGAATGAAGTGGTGGCTTCCAAGCTGTTTCAAAAATAAATTTTGTACTTATATAGTTTGTACAACCATTAATGTAAAATTTGCTTTTAAAAAAAATCCCGCTGGGTTTCTTGCTGGTTCTTCCCAGGACAGTTTTTTTTCGAACCAGTGGTAAAGTAAAAAATGACTTTCAATAAGAATTACACATGTGATCTATATTGAATAAAAATTATTCTATTCTATTCTATAGACATAAGTGACTCTTTTTTGACCTGCCCCTCATTTACAGGGTCCCAAATGCATGGGTTCATTTGGTAAAGTTCTAGAAACCTTACAACGGTTTTTTTGCTCCAATTAATTTTTCGTAGATACCTAAATAATCACTTATAAAAGGTTATAAACAGGTCCGTCCGTACTGGTTGACAGTTCGCGCGCTTATGAGCCCGACCATGTGTGGCCAGTATATTTGCGTATTTGCCTATTTGTCTCCTTTGATGAGCCTTGAAAAACCGACAGACGATCGGTAAGCCGTATTTGTTATTGGCTATATTTGCCAAATAGGCAAATACGGCAATAATTATGGCAAATATACTCTCCACACATGGTAGTTATTTGTCAAATACCCCAAATACGCAAATACAAATAGCCATGTGAAGTGCCACCATAATCACGCCATCGCCAATCTAATGTATACTATATCTATGGTTGTGAGTGTTCTAGTGAAGTAAAACATAGTCAAATACTTAACAATAAACGTGAAGTATTTATATTGTGAATGAACTAATTAATCTATGTACAAATAATTGTGTGAATTGTGTAATTAAGCTGTAAACAAATATTTGTGTAAACATTTTGTGAATTGTGTAATTAAAATAGGTACAAATAAGTGTGTGATCTGTAATAAATTATCAGCATGTAAGGCAATAGTGGTTTTAACGACAACCAATTATACCCTCCTTCAACAAATATACTATTCTGGAATCAGCCAGTAACTTAACTAGAAGCTTTAAAATCGCATATGCTACTGGTAAGCCTCGAAAAACCGAAGTACACCGAGCAATGTTGAATCGCACTTTTTGAATCTGTTAAAATAACGATATTGTTATAATTATTTGATTGTGTGTAACTACCTTCCTTGCTTACACTAAAAGAACTACTTCACGGACAGAACCACATCATTTGTCTTTATTAGGAATAATCTCAGTGTGGAGGTAATGTTTTAGCCCGGGCACATTAATGACATGAGACTCGTAAAATTACAGACTGATCCCTCTTAGTCGACTGCGCGATACTTTATACTGCTAAAACAAATGGGAGATTATAGTTCCACCTTCAATTCTTCTTATTTTCTTTTATTATTTTACCCTCATTCCTAACGATATTTAGTAATGCTCTTGAAGCGCCACTAGACGCCTGCGCATGAGACACGCGATTCAATGTGAAAGGTTAGTTTAAATTCTATGGTATTTGATACAACGCTCTACGCGACTACATTGTGCCGAGGGCTTAAATAGCGTGGTTCATCACATACAGCGTTAGATGTAAAGAAGAGGAACTCGTGGTTAAGTAATAGCTGCGCGGATCAATAAATCTGCGAGATATAGTTGCACTTGCCGCGGTCAGTCCATGAATGAGTGACCATTTTCTTAACATATCGAAATTGAGAGAATAGAGAGTGCATCTGTATCCTCAGACACTTGGTGCACTTTACTCTATTAAGATCATTATGTTTTAAAATTCATGCAGATAAAATGATAATGAGTTTATTATAACTTTATACTTTTCAGGGACAGATGAAAGAATATAAACATGAAGCATAATGTAGCCTTATAAACATATTGGCCTTTAAACAGAGCACTCTTACTTACCTGATTCCTACAAGTTTCCTTACTTAAATTATTAAGTTTATATTCATATTTAAGTCGAATGTTAAAATAAGCTTCTATAGCGTATTTAATTATTAAATGTTTGTAATTATAAAGTAAAACTTATATGAAAAAAAAACAGCCATTATGTACTCCGTTGTCCCCGTTTTCTTTATTTCCCCATCAAAACATTTTATAAAATATAAATAGGTATATACTTTAGTTAAGGATCTACCTATTTATATTAACAATATGTTAAAAAAGAAATTCCGGGAACCCTGTCCATGGCAGTAAATATTTTTCTCCAAAGATTATATCACACGAAAATACAACTTTACGATCTGATTCTTTGCGAGTTTTTTTAAGATTATCGGTAAATTCACCTGGGCCTTTTTACATTTGAATTAAAATCCAACAAAAGGATACTGTATGAATATTTTTCAATTAATTTAGAACTATCATTCAAATTCAAATAATTTATTTCGAATATAGGTTGATACAGTTGGTGTTTACGTAGTTTAGTAGAACAAACATTAGTACAGCTATATTCCGCCATCTGGTATGCAATGTTCATCATATTTTATTACTTTTATATTAAATTACTTAATCGTACTCTAGTTATAACGTTTAAAGGCCGGCAATGAATCTGCAATCCCCCTGGTGTTGCGGTTGTTCATGGGCGGCGGTAGTCACTTACCATCAGGTGAGCCGCATGCTCGTTTGCCCCTCTTCTATAAAAAAAAAGTCTAGTTATAATTAGAATCATGGTAAAAGTTCTGTAAATTTTTGAAGTTATTCGAATTCGTGCACTAAACTATTTTTAAATATTTGTACTGCTTCCTTTTTTTTATAGTATAAGGGTGACAAACGAGCACACAGTCCACCTGATGGTAAGTGCTTGCTGCGGCCCATAGACATCTACATCTATCCTCTATTAGAAATCAAAATGTAGATGCGTTGTCACCCGTGAGGACTAAGATGGAATGCCTCATTTCCAGTAAAAAGGGCCTCCAGCCACCTGCACTCACCAAGCGAAACGCAGAGGTAAACCTCTACTTCACGCTGGTTTTCTGTGAGGTCGTGGTACCACCCCGGTTCGAGCCGGCCCATCCGTGCAGCAGCAAAAGCTGCTGCCTGGCTCTACCACTGTTAAATAATCCTTAACAATCATTTTTCGATAGTCCTTGTAAGTAAAATGTACATCACTAGCGAACGCACACAATGACAAATCAAAATTAATCACGGGCACAGAACACAATTACTCTTTAATCACGGGTTTTCGGGCTGTCAGGTCGTCTATACGCCAGTATATTCGAAGTAATGGAGTGTAGAGTACAAGGAGGGCCATCTCCTTATATGAAAAGTGTCCCTAAAAACGCGTCTAATAAGGGTGGCGCTGCAGTAGCATAGGATAAATTAAAAAAAAGCGCCAAAATTAATTAGAATAAGATGGAGAAATAAACAAGGACCGACCAATCCGCTTGGTTTTGTATTACGTAAATAGTTGAGATTTTGTATACTGGTATTTTGCTTACTTAGTAAATAGTAGGACACTTTTTCAACTTTCTCGTTCTCCTTGTACTCTACACTCCATATTCTAAGTCTATAGGTAGAATCTACTAGTTAGTCTGTGTAACACAGACTGTTCGCAATGAGGGCTAATAATCTGCTATTCACCAGATGTCGCTAGTTGTGACTGAGGTAAATTTTTTTGTTACACAATGTCAGTTAGTTGAGAAATCAGTTTTAAATAATAGTTTATCATTATCTAGAATATTATATTAATACACAATACAATGCGTCAGTGGTTTGATTTTTAATTTTTTGAACTTTATAACTCTTTTTTTAAAAAAAAACGGCTTTTACTTATATTTTATAGTTTGGTTTATTCATTTCTAATGTAATTTATATAAAATATACCTAATAATACAGAAAGAAACCTTAAATATTACATTTTCCTAAGAAATTATCATCCCCGCTATGAAATCTGTCAAATATTTTACCTCGCTGTAAAGTGGCGCCGCCCTGGTGGCAGAAAAAGTCGTGGATTACTAAAAAGGATATAAGTATATTAATTTCTACGTATGTATTAATGTACTTTACGTGCGTATTTAGTCAACTCAAAATAGGAGGAGGTTTATACAATTCTTCCATTTTATGTTTGAAATTTTGAAGAAACACCATTTTTCATAAACAAAAAAAAAGTAAATTAGAGAATTAGGTTTTTAATGGAACTATTTAAACGACGTTAAGATTGTTATGTTCCTTATTTCACTCAAAAGATTATCAAAATTATTTATCAAAAATATTAATGGCTGCTTCAAGGAAAAGAATAGAAAAGTATAATTTCACATTATGAAGTCAGGGAATTATTTCTTGTACCCGTAGAGAGAGAATAAACTACTTGTACCGAGTGACGATAAAGTTATCACCTTAAATGAAAAGACGTATCCTACATAAATTTCTTTAAACATACACAACTAAAAAGTATATAACAATTAATACTCTAGTCTCTTTAAATTTTAATTGTTGTTTTTTTTTTGGTTTTGTGGACATTTTAATAAGTTTCCTCATTTATTTGTGATATGACACGATAATAACAGTTGTGATAAGGTGGTGTGACAGTTTGTGCGAAATTAGACGCTTTTTTACTGTATTGTATTTTTTATTTGTGTTAGGACACGTTAACTATACGCTAAATAATAATATTTAATAACTTAGTGGTATGACAGGCCGTGCGCAATTGCACGCTTTTATTCTTTTGAACGTCTTAACTTTTTTTAAATTTTAAAATGCCTTGTATCACAATTTCACGTCATCAGAATACACCGACATGACTTTTTTTTTCAAAATTTGATTTGTTTTGATTATTAAACTTGAGTGATTTCAAGAATAAAGTGATTATTTGGATAAAAACAATGTCATGAAATTTATGATTCATTGATAACATCGGATTAGCATCACCCTACGCGTGCCTAATTACCTATGTATGGCCAAGTCTAGGTATTATAATTACCTATGTCGATATCACGTGAGCATTGAGCGTTGTTGCCGCTTTTACAGGTCACTTCAGGTCAGTAAACTAATATTATCAAGAATGATTTATTTCTTGTCAATTTTTTACGCTATTTATTTTTTTTGAAAAACGCATTTTTTATTTTCTTTTATTATTGTTTATTTTATTATTTTAACAGACATATATCAGCTTGTATTAACTGCTGTGCTATTTAACGTGATAGCCTAAGCGCACCCAGTATACTAATAATAATGTTTACCAGAACAAATTTTGGTCACGGCGGTCAGCCTCAACGGAGACTAGGCATTGGCGCAGGACAGGTTATAGGTTATAGTGCCGAAGTGTATGCGCAAGCACAAGTGCACTCTCTATTCCTTCACTCTCGTAGTCCGATGGGACGGTAAATCGACACAACTGGAGAGAGATTAGGCGCAAAAGCAACGGCTTTACGTGCTTTCCGACCCACGGGGGTGAGACACCGCCAACTTCCTGACTCTGGGCAACTACTGAGAATTTCTTGATGGAAAAACACTATAACTGATTTGGAAAAAGTTAAAGTTACAGCCTATATGCGCCCCACTGTTGGGCACAGACCTCCTCTCACTTTTGAGAGGGTTTTAGGCGAAGGAAGTGTCCGCCATGCTGCTCCAATGCGTGTTGGCAATTTTCACATGTTTTCAACATATTTTTTCTTATTTCTCAGAGATGCAGGTTTCCTCACGACCGTTTCCACACGCACGCGGTAAATCAGCACTTAAAATTGCAATTAACAATTTCATTCGGGGATTGAACCCGGATTGCTCGCGTACTGTGAAATTAACAAGGGGCGCTAGTAATCTGAGCTACCACGGCTCTAGTTTCATGTAATGTTTAGTATTCACGAAATTTTAAAACAATCACGATCTTATAATAGTAAAAAAACTTCCAATTTACGTAGTACTGCTTCATCGATGTTAAGAAATTAACGCTAAGACATCGATTTTTTGATCCATAACGAAAAATCCTAAAAAATAAACAACTATATACTCTACCGAGAGTTTAGAATATATAACTGTAATAGTATAAGTGTAGTACTGGCGTATAGACGACCTGACAAGCCGAAAACGCGTGACAAATTTTGATTTGTCATTGGGTGCGTTAGCTAGTGATGTACGTTTGACTTACAAGGATTATCGAAAAATAATTGTTAATAAAGCGGTAAAAAGATTAAAAAAAATAGTTTTGTGCACGAAACTGAAAAACTTTAATAATTAACAGAATTTTAAACTGGATATTCAAAAAATTTAAAATAATTAATAAAATATTAATATAAATTGATCCCGGGAATAAACGCCAGATAGGTCGTTTATTGGATTTTAATTCAAAATGTACAAAATCCCAATAATCTTAGAAGAGGTGAGTCTACCGAATAAACTTAAACAATTTTCTCCAAGAATCAGATGGCAAAGTTCTATTTTCGAGCTATGACACTTAGAAAAAAGTATTTACTGCTATGGACAGCTTCCCCGGAATTTCTTTTTCTACATAATGTTAATCGTAGATACCTAAGTAAATACCTATTTATATTATCCTGGCACACTGAACCTCGCGTCTCATGCACAGATGTTTAGCGGTGATTCAGGAGCTTTACTAAATAATAAATCTAACTACGCGAAAAGTTTAGTAGCTTGGAATATAATCCGAAGTTCCGCTCCCCTGACGATTGGGAAAAATAGCGTGATGCTTTGAATATAATACTAGTGTGTGAGTGTGTGTGAATGACTTAAATAGGATAATCTCATATATATATAATAGTATAAAAATCTATTTCTATTTTTATTTTGGTAAAAATAATGAAGAAATGGCCCCGTTTAATAAAATTGTTTTTATTCTACTTTTCTTTTATACTTCTCAAGAAAATGTTTGATGCAAATTTTTGAGTTCTTTCCCACCAACCCTCTCAATTATAGAATCCAGATGGAATCTACCAGACAAACGGCAAAATTAAATTAAATTTTTAGAACATACACCGAACATTTATTTTAATTTCTCTTCTTGTTGTGTGGGCAAGTCTATCGATTCATAATAAAAAAATCAAGATAAATATCGACGATTTCTTTTTACGCGAACAATACACATTGACAAAAACTACTTTTACGGATTTTAAATTGTTTAATTTTTTTCTTATTAATTCCCGACGTTTCGGGTGTTTTTAAACGCGATAAAATCCGTAAAATTAGTTTTATTCAATTAATATCGACTTTAATTTTGATATAGTTCAGTCAATCCCTAGCGTTTAGTGCCACCAACTTTACTGTTCAGTCGACAGAGTCGCTAGTGGAGAGCCTACTATTGCCATGTAAGAAATTTACCGCGGAAATAGGTGACTACATATTCATAACATATTTCGTAAGAATAGAACAATGAACATACAATTTACCTACCAGGCTAGGATGCAATTACAGCGGAGCTTCTGAAAGCGGGTGGAAAACCGGTACTTGAAGTCCTTCAGAAGTTCTTTAATTCCGTCCTCCACGATGGCACTACTCCGGTGGCGTGGAGCTGAAGTGCGGTGGTCTTGTTCTTCAAGAAAGGCGACAGCGCTCTCTTGAAGAACTACAAACCGATTTCCCTTTTGAGCCGCGTCTACATGCTGTTTTCGAGAGTCATTACGAATCGTCTCGCACGCAGACTTGACGACTTCCAGCCTCCCGAACAAGCCAGTTTCCGAAAAGGCTTTAGTACCATAGACCACATACACACCCTTCGGCAAATTGTGCAGAAGTCTGAGGAGTCCAGACATAGTGCCACTATGTCTGGCGTATGTGGACTATGAAAAAGTCTTTGATTCCGTCGAAATTTGGGCGGTGCTGCAGTCTCTTCAGCAGTGCCAAGTTGACTGTCGATATATTTTTTTATTTGTTCAAGTTCCCCAATATGGTTTAGTGTTACAATAGGTAATGAGACTGCTGTAGTTGGTTCGGCGTATCGTCCTGAATCAGTAAGTATTGGTTCAGCTATAGACTGTTTGCACAAGTCCCTCTCTTTTTTTATAGCACAATATGATCAATTATTTTTAGTTGGCGACCTAAACATTAATTATCTAAACAACGACGGCCTTCCATATACGCCTAATTGTCTTAAGAGCCTTGCTGACACATTTAATCTCCATCAAGTCGTGAAACAGCCCACACGGATTACTTCTTCTACAAGTACCCTGATTGATATTATCTTTACAAAGACACATTTTAAACCCATTTCTGTGGAAGTTACACATAATGACGATCTCAGCGATCATGGACTGATTTCAGCAAAATTTCCGCTCGCGATTCTAAAATCTAAGTGCCGTGTAATTTCATACAGACCTTTAGCTGAAAACACTGTTGCTATAAACAATGCAGCTAAATACACGCCCTGGGAGCTGGTAATAGCACAAGATAATATTGATGATATGGTAAATACCTTTAACAATCTTATCATTGACTTGATGGATACATTTGCCCCTGTTCGTAAACGCACTTTAAAATTACCCCCTGATCCATGGATGACTGATACTCTTAGAGAAATTAAGTTAACTCGTGATAAGGCTTGTCACCGTGCCAAAACTGTTAAATCGGAAGGTAGTATGCAATTTTACCGCGATATGCGCAACTATTATAATCGAGCAGTTACTCTAGAAAAGCAAGCATATTTTACTAGACTTGTCAACGATAATAAGACAAATCCTTCCCAGATGTGGCGTCATATAAAACGAATAATTTCACCTGGCGTTAAAAGCCGTTCTATACCGGATCATCTTCTTGATCCTAATTCACTTAATAGTCATTTTATAAACAGCATATCAAGTGCACCTCCCGCCAAAAGTGTACAAGTAGTAAGTCACTTGACCATTCTGAAATGAAATTTCGATTCGCAGCCGTAAATGAAATTTTAGTGGAAAATATAATTGCTTCTACAGCTACTAATGCGACCGGGACTGATGGCATCTCCATGTTAATGTTAAAACTTACGCTTCCATATTCCTTATCAACGATAGTGGCGATAGTCAATAAATCTATATTGGAAGGAGTATTTCCAGAATCTTGGAAATGTGCCATCGTCACTCCCATTCCTCAAAAATCAACGGCGGATAATCTTTCTGATATAAGACCAATAAGCATTCTCCCTTGCACTATCTAAAATAGTTGAAAGATGCGTTCATTCTCAAATTTCACCATATCTAGAACGTAATCAAGTACTACCTGTGATTCAATCTGGTTTCCGAAAAAAATCACAGTACAGTATCAGCTCTCTTATATATTACTGATGATATTCTTTCTGCATCCAATGAGGGTAAAGGGACAATTATGGTCTTGCTAGATTTCAGCCGCGCCTTCGATTGCGTTGATATATCTATCCTATTAGCAAAATTAAAATACTATGGTTTCACAGATTTGGCCTGCACCTGGTTTCAATCTTACTTCCGTAATCGTTGCCAAAAAGTGCAATGTTTGGATAGTCAAGGACTGCTAAGGGTCTCCAACACGCTCCCACTTAATAAAGGTGTTATCCAGGGTTCGATACGTGGTCCCACATTATTCGCAATATACACGGCCAACGTTACAAAAGCAATAACCCACTCGAAAATTCATTTATATGCAGATGACAGCCAAGTATATGTTCACGCAACCCCAATCGATGAGGAGGTTGCTGTTGCTATTTCCAAGCTAAACAAAGATCTAGATTCTATTTCGGAGTGGTCTTTGAGACATGGTCTGGTACTCAACCCCTCAAAGAGTGTTACCATTACACTTGGATCAAAGCACCAGGTAAAAATGATTAATGCACGGAAGCCTGATGTTAAAATCTTTGACACCGTCATACCTTACGAGAGTTGTGTTCGCAATTTAGGTCTCCTCATGGATGAGAATTTAAAATTTATTAAAAAAAACCAGCAAAAATTGTACAACCAGTGCGTGTTGCCAGTGATGACTTACGGAACTGAGACGTGGTCTTTCACTGCTGGCCGTATGAGGAAGCTCAAGGTTGCTCAGCGAGCTATGGAGAGGGCTATGCTCGGAGTTTCACTGCGTGATAAACTTAGGAATGAGGATATCCGCAGTAGAACCAGAGTAACCGACATAGCCCAACGGATAAGTAAGCTAAAGTGGCAGTGGGCCGGCCATATAGCTCGAAGAACCGACAACCGATGGGGAAGAAAGGTTCTCGAGTGGCAGCCTCGTACCGGTAGGCGAAGTGTAGGGCGTCCCCCCACAAGATGGAGTGACGACCTGGTAAGACATGCAGGAAGTCGATGGATGCAGGTGGCTCAGGACCGTGCTTTGTGGCATTCTTTGGGGGAGGCCTATGTTCAGCAGTGGACTTGTGAAGGGCTGTAATGATGATGATGATGATAGTTTTGTGGCAAATAAATACTTTTATTATTATTGGGTATTTGTATAGTTTTCTCATCTGGTTGGGTTGTATAAATATATAATAGAAAATGAAAATGATAAACTTACATAAATATCAATAAAATAAAATAAGTACATAAAAATTACATAAATATATAAAAACCCAACCAGATGGAAGCCCTCGGTAGGGGAAACCAAACGGCCGAGGGTTAGGGGGAAAGGGAAAGAAACCGGCGGACGATGCGGGCGGTATCGAGGAGCACCGCCTTCTGCATTTGAGCTTGGAGCGGTCCGTCACGGAGTCCCAGTCGCCTCAGATGACCCGAGAGGCTAACTGGGATTAACCCGTTCGCAGAAACGACCACAGGAATAATTTCGGCCGGCAGACCACCCCACATATCGGTCACCTCGTGAGCCAGGTCCAGATATTTTGTCAGCTTATCTGTTTCGGCTTTCACGAGGTTCTCGTCATAAGGAATGGTAATGTCGACCAAAAATATCCTTGACTGTGCCCGGTCCATCAGCACAATATCAGGCTTATTCGCAAGAATAGTCCTATCTGTGATGATGGCCCGGTCCCAGTAGAGCCTGGCGCGGTCATTTTCGAGCACGGCTTCCGGCAAGTACTTATAATATGGCAGTTTCCGATCCACGAGACCGTATTTCAGAGCGAGCTCCTGGTGTAGAATCCTGGCTACTAGGTTGTGTCTGTGCAAATACTCAGAGTTAGAAAGCGCCGAACAACCAGAGATGACATGCCTAAGTGACTCACCGGGATGGCGACAAGCTCGACAGATGTCGACGGTGCCATCCTTTAGGATGTATCTCCGATAATTGTTGGTCTTAATAACCTGATCCTGTATTGCACAGACAAAGCCCTCATTTTCCCCAAAGAGGTCACCGAAACGTAGCCAGTGGAGGGAGGCGACTGTGTCTACGAACGGCTCATGTAGGGCCTTGTAGAACCTCCCGTGGAGCTCTTTCTCCTTCCATACGGTCTCCCGGTCGGAAATGCTCTGTACTGCCGGGTCTTGCCATTGCTCATTGGCTAAGGATAGAGGGGTAAGTCCTTTATCACAAGAAATAACGTCCCTATAGTATGGATCATCCACTCTCGTTAGAAAGTAATTACGGAGGCTGCACACTTCGCGATTATGCATGGTAAGCGCGCTTAAAAAGCCGCGCCCACCATGCTTCCGCGGCAAGTACAGCCTCATTACTGACGATCTCGGATGATGCATCCTGTGGGACGTCATTATAGTGCGGACTTTTCTGTCCAGAGCGTTCAGTTCGGTCTGAGTCCACCTGAGCATGCCAAAGGTATACATGAGAACAGGCATGATCCAACCGTTATATACGAGCGTCTTATTCACACCGGACAAAAGGCTATTAAGCACTTTGGTCAAGCGTGCATAAAACACATCGCAAACTGACCGTTTCATACCCGCCTCATCTACACCGATGTTCTGTGACATACCCAGGTATCGGTATGTTTCAGCCTCGGAAAGGGTTCTTATGCTGATGGGCATAGATAAGTCTATGCCCTCAGAGTTAGCAACCCTTCCCCTTTCAACATGGAAGATCGCACACTTATCCGTCCCCAGCTCCATTCCAATAGAATTGCTAAAATCACACGTGATGTTTAGCAATTCCATAAGATGGGAGCGACTGGAGGCGAATAACTTGAGATCATCCATGTAGAAAAGGTGGGTCACTTTTGTACCTCCTCTCCGAAGCTGAAATCCCCTCCCGGAACCCTCCAGTAAGGTACTGAGAGGGTTCAGAGAGAGGCAAAACCAGATTGGACTCAAACAATCGCCCTGGAAGATACCCCTTCTTATCCTTATGTGGTTCTCCGCAGCCGTCATCCGCTCACCTAGATGACAAAGGATCGTACTCCACTGCCCCATACATTGCCCGAGGAAGTCTCGAACTGTACAGTCAACCTTGTACAGCTCGAGGACCCTCTTAAGCCATGTATGAGGCACCGAGTCGAATGCCTTTTTGTAGTCTATCCAGGCGGCGGAGAGGTTCCGACGGTTGCGTTTAACCACTTTTGGTTGGATGTTAGTGTCTTGTATATCGTGGGTAGACACGTTATGGGGCGGTATTTGCGCGGGTCTGTAGTATCCTGATCTTTAGGAACCAAATGAGTGATCCCAGTAGTGAAGAGGCTCGGGAGTGACTTCTGGTCGAGAGCCTCTTGAAACTGTCGGGCGAGTACAGCGTGACACACCACGAACCCCTTCAGCCAGTAGTGATGCAGCCCGTCGAGCCCCGGACTTTTCCAGTTCGGGGCTCCACGGACTGCCTCAGCTACGTCATCCAGCGTTATGATGACGGGGTCCATGGGCGTAACATTCGCACACTGACTCACCACAACTTCCGTCCAAGGGCCCTCGCTGTGGTTTACGGGCTCTGACCACAGGCCGCGCCAGAATGCGATAGTGTCGGCCTGATTCGGTGCTGGGCCCGTTCCACGTACCATTGGTCGCTCCAGTGATTCATAGAGCATCTTCTGATCACTCTGGAAGAGACGATTCTGGTTGAACCGTGTCGACCTCTCGGTATATCGCCGAATCCGCTTCCCCCAAGCAGCTATTCTCTGCTTCAGGTCGTCTATGCGCTCCGTCAGTTTTTGCGTTATATCCGGCTGGGACAAACTGATATTTGTCCCAGCAAACGCCATCCTGACGGTGCGCACAATTCTCGGCCTATTATTGCCCGACCTGAAGCTTATCAGTCTGCCGATGAGGGCCCTTGCCTTTGCGATACGGTGCTCAATCCTTCTTCTCCAGTCTGGGATGGCGCTATGTGGCAAATAAATACTTTTATTATTTATTATTATTATTATATCGAAGTGCTGAAATGCTTGTACAGTAGGGCTACGGTGGCTATCCGAGTACAGAACCAGATTACGAAACCTATCCAATTGCAGAGAGGTGTAAAACAGGGTGACGTTATATTCTCGAAACTCTTCACCGCTGCATTGGAAGGCGTTTTCAAGATTCTGGACTGAAAAGGATACGGTATTAACATCAATCGCGAGTACACCACTCACCTTCGATTTGCCGACGATATAGTCCTTGTGGCAGAATCACTGGAGGACCTAAGCACTATGCTCAATGACCTCAATAGTGTATCCCAACGGATAGGTCTTAAGATGAACATGGACAAAACAAAAATCATGTTTAACGTTCATGTCACACCTATGCCGGTAGTTGTTGGGAGCACTAAGCTCGAAGTTGTTGACGAGTATGTTTACCTGGGACAAATAGTCCGACTAGGTAAGTCCAACTTCGACCGATAGGTCAATCGACGGATTCAACTCGGCTGGGCAGCGTTCGGGAAACTACGACACATCTTCTCGTCAGACATACTTCAAAACCTTAAAACGAAATTGTACAACCAGTGCGTGTTGCCAGTGATGACTTAAGGATCTGAGACGTGGTCCTTCGCTACTGGCCGTATGAGGAAGCTCAAGGTAGCTCAGCGAGCTATGGAGAGGGGTTTCTCTGTGTGATAAAATTAGAAATGAGGATATCCACAGTAGAACCATAGTAACCGATATAGCCCAACGGATTAGTAAGCTGGAGTGGCAGTGGGCCGGCCATATAGCTCGAAGAACCGACAACCGATGGGGAAGAAAGGTTCTCGAGTGGCAATCTCGTACCGGTAGGAGAAGTGTAGGGCGACCCCACACTAGATGGAATGACGACCTGGTAAGACATGCAGGAAGTCGATGGATGCAGGTGGCTCAGGACCGTGCTTTGTGGCATTCTTTGGGGGAGGCATATGTTTAGCAGTGGACTTATGAAAGGCTGTAATGATGATGATGATGATCATCTCAAGCCTTTGCCAGCTTACTAATGAGCACAAGAAGGTTTAGACCATAGTCCACCACGCTGGTCAAGTGTGGACTTGAGATCATTTTGAGGAACTCTCAGGCATGCAAGTTTTTTCACAATGTTTTCCTTCGTAATTTAACTGTAAAAGTATTATAATTAAATAAAGCAAATTCCGTGTTATTATTATTATTTATTTTATAAAAGTAATTGTGGTCATGATCTCGGAGTTCAAGCAGCTGAACTCCAGGAATCCCCATTGTGAAAGTTGTATCTACCCGCTAATATGTTTCACAAGTTCATTGTTTGGTGATTTTAATTTTCCATATAAGGCAAGACCAACCTGTCGCAGCAGTAACACGTTCATACAGCTTTTCGAAAGGTATATATAATTGGAGCCTGTAAACCTTTCTTTTCTTTCATAAATTATAAAAATTTTCGGATAATCTGATGCGCGTCAATTTGAGAGCTTTAGGCATTTTATTTGTACTTTTCACAATGAAATTAAATAAAGCACTCGCCTGACAGCTAAATGTTATTTATAAAATGGCGATCTTAGTTCCAATTTTGTGCACCTGAACCACATAAGTAAAGAAACCGTACACAGTATGGAGTGTAGAGAGAAGGAGGACCATCTCTATATGTGAAAAGTGTCCATAAAAACGTGTCCAATAAGGGTGGCACTACAGAAGCATAGGATAAATTAAAAAAAGCGCCAAAATTAATTAGAATAAGATGGAGAAATAAACAAGGACCGACCAATCCGCTTGGTTTTGTACTACGTAAATAGTTGAGATTTTGTATAGGTACTGGCATTTTGCTGACTTCACTCCGTTCACAACAGTTATCTTCATATCGTAGTTTTTCAGACGCTAAAAAGAATATAATCACTACGTTTATCAGACGCCAGCGCTAATGTGATAGGTTTTGGAACCTCTATTTTCAGTAAATAGTAGGACACTTTTTCAACTTTCGCCCCTTATAAGATGGTTCTCCTTGTACTCTATACTCCATAAGTACAGAGGCAAAGCTTCTAAGCTGTCAAAATTTTAAAATATTTTTGTAGGGTTGGCACAGGAGGATAAAATTAAATAACAAACTTTTATCAGCTTTTATTATAATACTTAATGTATTATTTTTATTTTAAATATGAATATACTGTTATTTTACACCATGAACAAATATACAAATGACATTCGTCGTGCAGGACCCATAAAGAGAGGACGTGTGTAAAATTTATTGCAAAATTTAACATTACAGAACATTGTAACTTATACCCTATCATCTTGCAAAAAGTGTGAAAATAGTGTGTGTAGCTGTAACAGTGACGTATTGTGACTATATCGCTTGTTCACTCAGATCGCTTTCTCCATCCTATTTTGGCATCGCTTCTTGGACTCATTGCAGCGGGGCGTGCATACTTCACCCCCTCTAAGAAAGGACAGCGTAGATTTTTTCGTTTCTGTCATACACACGAAATAACAAGATGCAGCGTACTCCACCACCAACAACACCTCCGGCACAGAGGCTAAAATATTCGTCAAATCCAGAACTACCCGAAACGTGTGGTGCTGATGATAATACTTTTGTGAGTTTCCGAAAGCGCAAGCAGCCTGATGATAAAAATATTAAGCCGATACTGGAGTTCGTTGAGCAAAACATAAATAATCAGCTCAGTTCATGGAAATTACAGTTGGACATCACCATTGCCGAAAGTATCAGAAATTCAATCGATTCTGTTATTGATCGAGAACTGAAGAAAATATCAGCGATCATAAATAACTCTTTTAAAGAGTTAGGAGATCGATTGGATACAATCGACAAATCCTTATCTTATACGATGGAAAGGCAGGATAGTGTTGAAACGCGCCTGACACAGGTAGAAAGCCAGCTGAAATTGAGCGATGATGTAACCAGCCAGGTTAACCTATTACAAGACAAAATTGATGCAATGGAGCAACAGGCGCGGCTTTATAACGTTGAGATTGCTAACTTACCAGAACGACGTGATGAAAACCTTCTATCAATTATTGAGAAGGTTGGTTCTGTCATCAAACACCCTGTCAGCAAATCGGACATTGTATCAGCCCATAGAGTGCCACACTTTGATAAAAAGTGTTCGCGTCCAAAAAATGTGATTATAAAATTTACAACGAAAATAATCCGCGACAACTTCATCACAGCAGCACGGGCAAACAAAGGTTTAAAATCCGACCAGCTGGCGGTACCTGGTACTATACATAACGTGTACATCAACGAACATCTAACAGCTAAAAACAAACAATTATTTCGATTGTGCCGTCAACAATTATAAATTCACTTGGATTAAGCACGGTACTGTTTTGGTGCGTCAAACTGAGACATCTCCTATTTTTGCTGTGCGAAGCGAGCAAGACCTCAAGAAAATTAAATCCTAAGTTATCTTTTCTATTGATATTGTTTTGTCTTAGCTATACTTATATAAATAATGAATGTTCAACCATGGGACTATCGGGCGAATATACTATCTGTGCATGTTTACTAAAATCAAACTCGTTAACTACAAATGTGTGTCAAGTAGGAGAAATAAAATATATTTTTTACTGGTTACTATTTAAACTTATTTATATAATTACTAAAGTAAGGCCATTCTGGTATGCAAAAACCTATAATAACCATAATCTAAGTAGTTTTCTTTTTTATAATTTTAACTACCTTTTACTAACAACACATAATATTGTTATATTTAAAAATGGATAAGAATATTTCTATCTATTACCAGAATTGTCGTGGTCTTAGAACCAAACTACATACACTTTTTATGAATATACTTGCTCAATCATACGATATAATAATACTAACTGAAACGTGGCTGCATGCAGACATAACCGATAACGAATACATAGACAATAGGTATAGGGTATTCCGCGCGGATCGAGATCGAGCGGGAAGCGGCCGCCGTGATGGAGGTGGCGTGTTGATTGCGATCCAGCGTACACTGTTAAAGATGTGACCGATATATTCGTATTCGTTAAGATATTAGTAATATTGGGTGGATTCATAGATCAGTAATCCAACGGATTCTAATATGCTAATATTCCATATTCACTTCATTTATACGCCGAGTATACAACATCGGTTGGATAATATCACTCGGCTCAACTCGACTGCTGATATTCGTGACGGATATCTGTATTATTCGTATCGTAAGAATAGCGGTGCAAGCGAGCTAGCCGAATGACCTAATGAATTAACCGATATGAGCGTTTGGCAAGTATTCATTCTCTATTATATAGTACTTAGGGACTATTTTCAATTGGATATTTTATATCACGGCGACCAGCGGGACTTTACAAATAAAATTCTCAATAATATAACACGACCAAAATAAATGATAATAGATGTCGCAACCAGATGGAATTCCACCTTTTATATGCTAGAAAGAGCTTTATTGTTAAAGGAAGCAGTAACAAGTACATTGGCAATTTTAGACTCCGCTAGCAGTACTTGCCTTGAAAATATTAGTGCCGATGAATGGAAACTATGTTCAGATTTATGCACAGTTTTAAAACCGTTAGAGCAAGTTACTGTCCAGATTAGTGGAGAAAAATACCTTACAGGTAGTCTTGTCATAATATTTAATAGGTTATTATTAGTATACTCCGAAAAAATTTCACACGATGAAACAATACATTCCGGTGCTAAAGTTGTATGCAATAGGATTATACGTGGCTTTCTGACAAGACTAAGTAATATAGAGATGAGCGGTACTTTCGGATTAGCTACATTTCTCGACCCACGATTTAAAATGGCATTTTTTATTGATAAAAGAGCTGCCGAAGCAGCCAAGAAAAGGGTGATCGAAATGGCAGTTATTGAAATAAATAAATAAAGTGCTAGACAGGAATCACGGTCGGCGATAACGTCAACAACGCCGACAACATCAACAGAAACCGGAATATCAGAAGATATCAGCAAGCCATATAATTTCATAGATATTTGGGCGGATATTGACATCCAAAATGTTCATACACTGGAGTCACCAACGGCAATAGCTATTGCTGAGGTTCAGAGGTTTATAAATGATAAAAGCAAGGAACGCAAGCCCCAATGATTGGTGGCGTAAACATTATTTTTTGTACCCTAACCTCAGCAAGGTATTCAAACAGCACTGTTGTGTACTAGCCACTTCAGTACCTTGCGAAAGAATTTTCTCTAAATCTGGGGAACTAATTTCTGACCGACGAACTCGTCTGTCATCAGAAAAGGTGAAAAAATTGATGTTTTTACACACGAATAAAAAATAAAATTTTCATATATACACATTATATAAAAATGTTGTTTTTTTTTTCATTCCAATTCCTCACAATATCATTTATTTATTAACAACATTAATATTTATCAAAGCATATAAACCGAGCATACATTCGTATAAAAACTAATAAGATTGCTTGGTAAAATAAACTTATTACCTACATGAATAGAATAGTGATACGTATAATCGTTATATTAAGATATCAGTAATATTCATATATTAGTTTGAATATTATAATATCACTTGACGAATATATTCATATTAACTAATACTGACAAATATCGGTATTAACCCATCTTTATACACTGTGCTCTGCCGGCTGCGCACCCGTCACTATGACTTCCTCCCCGCTCCCACCCGTTATCGACCAAATACTCATCGAATTTAAAGTTGCGAAAAGGTGTTTCTTTATAGGTGCAGTTTACATTCCGCCAAAACAATGCCATGAGGTTTATCTTAGTTACTTAAATATGTTACAAAATAAGTTGCTTGACGAGAATACTAGTGTAACAGATTATTTTATTGTTGGTGACTTTAATTTGCCTGACTTAATTTGGATGAATAATGAATCCTATGGGCAATATCCTTGTATCAGCGATCTTAACCAATCTCACATACAAATAAATAATTTTATGGCGGTATTAAATTGCTATCAATTAAACTCCTTAAGAAATGACAAAGATCGTATTTTGGATCTTTTTTTCACCAATAAAACAGACTGTGAGTTGTCACCGATATCAAATGCGTTAGTTCCTGCGGATAAACATCACCCACCTTTTTGTGTGTCGGTTGCGTATGATGCAAATCATGGATACATCCGGCTTAAACCATATCTCAACTACTGTTACAGGAACGCGGACTATAATGAAATTATGCAAAAATTAGCGAATATTGATTGGGATGCTTTCTTTTTAAATAAAAGTGCTGAGGAAGCAGTTTTATTATTTTATGAAAAAACTTACAGTATTATTGATTTACATGTACCCAAAAGATATATTAGGTCTTATTCGTATCCTGCCTGGTTTACTCCTGAATTAATAAATCTATTTAATAAAAAAAATCGAGCTTGGGTTAAAATGAAAAAATATAACAATAATTCTAATTATAATATATTTTCAATATATAGAAAAAAGTTTAAAACATTATCAGAAAAATGCTATAAAATATACATGGCGAAGGTTGAAAATAGCATAAAATATAACATTAAATACTTTTGGAAGTTCATATCTCAACGCCGTAACATTTCAGAGATTCCAAGTAGTATACAATATAAAGGTTCAATTGCTCATAGTTCAAAAGAGTCTTGTGATCTATTTAGCAAGTTTTTTCAATCTGTGTTTCAACAATCATCTGTATCAGATGATTTTGATATTGATGATATTTGCATACCACTTGAAAATACATCTGACTTTACTATTCATAACATCAAAGTGACTAGATTTCAGGTACGTAAAGCCCTGCAAATGTTAGATATATCGAAGGGCGCTGGGATAGATAACATACCAGGTGTTTTCTTCAAGGAAACTGCAACTGTAATTGATATTCCTTTATCCTACCTTTACAATAAATGCTTATCCGATGGAATATTTCCTGACATTTGGAAAAGTGCAAGAATAGTCCCAGTTTTCAAGGATGGATCAAAAACTGACGTTATGAATTACCGACCAATATCAATACTGCCCATTCTTTCTAAAGTCTTTGAGCGTTTGGTGCATGATGCTATTTACCCCCTCTTGCATAATGTTATCTTAGATGAACAACACGGTTTTGTCAAACGGCGATCTACAATAACTAATCTTTTCACTTACACATCAGATTTATTTAACGCGCTTGACACCAATACACAAACTGACAGTATTTATACTGATTTCCGGAAAGCATTTGACACTGTTGATCATAAAATACTATTGGAGAAAATAGCTTTCAATGGTATACGCGGTAATCTCTGGCGATGGTTTAAGTCGTATGTCTCTAATAGAACGCAGAAGGTTGTTATTAAAGGTTCAGAGTCCGATGTTGCTAATGTTACTTCTGGCGTCCCACAGGGCTCCATTTTAGGTCCTCTCTTGTTTGTGATCTTCATAAATGATGTTAAAAATTGTTTTAAAAATAGTCGTTTCCTTTTATATGCTGATGATCTCAAAATATATCAATGCATCGATAGGATAGAGGATCACTATTTGCTTCAAGAAGACCTTGACAGATTTAACAATTACTGTGCTCTTAATAATTTACGACTCAACTTAAATAAATGTAAAGTAATCACTTTCACAAAAAAACGGAATATAAGCTACTTTAACTATTCTCTTAAAGGTACAGATATTGTAAGGGTGAATAATATAAGGGATTTGGGTGTGACTTTTGATAGCAAATTACATTTTGATATTCATATACAAAACATAATTAGTAAAGCTTTTAAAATGTACGGACTTGTTATGCGTTCTTCTACTAAATTTAGAAACCCCACCACTTTAATCTATCTTTTTAAATCTTTGGTCAGGCCTCAATTGGAGTACGGAGTACCTGTATGGAACCCACTTTATAAAAAATATAATCATAGCATTGAAATGATACAAAAAAAGTTCTTGCGTCGCGTTAACTACAAATATCACCGTAAACGTTTATCGTATGTGCTCCTTTTAACAAAATATAAACTCTTAGACTTAAGGTCTAGACGCACTCAACTTGAGGCAAGATTACTTTATGATCTGTGCAATAACAAGTATGATTGCACAGATATAATTAATCGTATTAGTTACTCCGTACCACCTCGCGCACGTATGCGTTCTTTGCGTCCTCACTCACTATTTGCTGTGTCAAGATCTCGGACAAACGCTGGTATCCGATCTCCCCTTCATCGTATGGTTGACACGTACAATAAAAAATTTAATTCGGTAGATTTATTTTCTTGCAGTACCAGATCATACAATAGACAGATAGTTAACTTGCTATTAAACACTTAATGTCTCTTTTAAAGTCTTGAACACATTAACTACTAACACTAACTATAAAATTATCTAACCAATGACTATATATGTACATGCACAGACACACAAATACGCGCGCGCACGCGCATGCGCGCACACACATCCTAACTCACAAACACACAAAACTTTAACCTCTAATACATGTTCAACAATATTTTAGAAATTAAGGTACTTTATTTTTATAAAAATTAGGTCCCTCACATAATTATTATATGTTTTATACTCTATATGTGACCATCGTCGTTGAGTTTATGATAAGTAATAAATTGTAATAGAACATAAGCTTTAGCATAAGATATATTGTAAACTTGTTTGTGGTTCTCTAAATAAATTAAAAAAAAAAAAATAACAAAAAGCAGATTATATGTACAATTTGCCGGCTTTATCGCTGCATAGCGTTCTCTTCCAGGCAACCAAAGATGTAAAGGAATAAAACAATGAACAGGTAGGTAAATATTATATTTTTATAATTTTTGTTCTTCAAAAATTTGTTGTGCTTTTTAATTAAATGGTAAATTCTAAATCTAATGTAATTTTTTTAAAGAATGTATTAGAAATCACTCACATTATACAACAAATATACAATCTTGCACACGTTTTAATCTTTCATTACCTATATTTAAAACTAGCTGCTCTCCGCGACTTCGCCCGCGTGTTATTTGAGGTTTTAGTTTTCTTGCGCGGAACCCTAATTCTTTTTCTAAAATAAAAGTAGCCTAAGTTACTCCTTGTGACATCAGCTATGTGCCAGTGAAAATCCCATTAAAATCGGTCCAGCCGTTTCGGAGATTTGCCGGAACAAACAGACAGACAGACAGACAAAAACTTTAAAAATTGTATTTTTGTTATTAGTACCGTAAATACTTTCATATGCATTTAGTAAAAAGCTGTAATTTTGACATTACAAACAGACACTTCAATTTTATTTATTTGTATAGATTGTATAGATATAGATGTTTCTTTCAAGTACGAAATATTCGCGAATTTTTTATTTATATACATATTTTTATTTTTAGATACATTTTTACATTGAATGGAACTCGAACCAGCACCGTAAGTTGTCGACAAGTTGAGCTTTGGAAAAGCATTTCTAAATAAATATTTTACGGTCCTTTTTTTAGATTTAAGGACAGGACTTTTCGAAGTGATCGTCACAATTGTTGTAATCAAAAAGTTTTGAAAGATCTTTTCGTCCAAAAGCTTTTATCCACTCTTGTCGTCTAAAATAATACAAAAAAACATGAACATATGTATTTAACGTATAAACGGAATTATTAAATTATTATAAAAATAACTATTAGATACTACCTACATTTTCTTTCAATGTTAATAGATACCTCATACATAATACACCTATATGTATGAGGTACCTATCTACCACATTAAAAATAATAAATTATAGTCAAGTTATATACTATACTATACTTACCTAGTGGAGTCTTTAAGATAATTAAAAATATATATATTTATATTTATTCTATTAATGTATACAAACAAGTATATTAAACCATATTTACACTTTTTTATATTTCATTGAACAACAATAATTCTTTAAGAAACAAAATTTTACACTTATTATTTTTTACACAACCCTGAGTTTGAGCACTGGCCGAGCCGGTTTAAAGCAGTTTCTCTCTATACGTGACGAGCAGCCAGTGCTCACGCGCACACTCGCGTCTAGCTTGTAGTAGTGTACCTATCATAGCGCGGTTTTATGAAACTTTGCCTCTGTACGATACGGATTCTTTACTCATGTGCCTGAACCATTTGCAAACTTTGACCTGACCTGAAACATTGACTTATATATTACCAGCGTAAGGACCGGGCCAACCGCGCTGCTAAATGACAGCAATGCGTTGGCTCTAAAAATGACAGTTATGGTTAGGGCCAAGGCGACTTTAGGTTACGCTAGGGTTGGATTCAGACCCTCAAAAATATTGTACATGGAAAATATTATTATATTTACAATTTGTCCACGTCTGACGTTTCATGTATTTTTCCCATTCGCCTGGGTTTTGGCGTCACGCATCTAGCGTATCTGTGCGTTTCGTTTTTCGGCGTTTTTGTTTTGAATTCACATAGCTAATTCAAAAATATTGCTCTGAACATGATATCGTCTCTGTCAGAACGACCGGGATAGTAAAACATCACACGAGGAATCCCCACCTACCCTGTGGTATTTTCGCGCGTAATATAGCATACTAAATAGCGTGCCTAACATTTATACTGTACTATGCCACTGCATAGTACAGTATATAGGTAAGGTGTAATATAGGTAAGGTGGGGCACAGTGTTACACGGGGTACACTGTTACAATGCACATATCTCCGTCTCTGTCTTTAAAATTTTTAATATTGGTATACATATACAGTTTCGACAAGACCATAAGCAGCCTTCTTAATACAGTTGTCGTTACCCCAGGTTGTATCGCGTTGGAGAGTTATCTAAAAAAAAATCGAATTTGGGTGATAAAACGTGAAAAAACTCACGTTAAAGTTTTCTATTTTTTCTCTGAGGTTTTGCATTTAGGTAAGTGATTGTTTAGGATCATTTAGGTAAGAATGAGATGAGAACAGTATTACATGTGAGGGCTAATCTGCGGCTTATAAAGTTGCAAACGGTGTGCCGGTATGAAATATGTACCTTCCCGCTCTGCTGAGGAGGCCAAGCTTTGAGAAACCAATTTAGCCTTTTTTTAGACCACAAAATTGCTCGTCATCCGATATGTCGAAGCCCAGGATTCCAATACGGGCCGAGGCAACAAGGGGAGTGCCTTGAAACTGAGGGGATACGACAAAGGGGTTCTCTCACTTTTTAGAGCTAAACGCGCAAACTTGTGTCTTCTCAGAGTAAAGAGGTGACGGCGGTATCTAAGCCTGTAGTTAAACCGAGTCTGAGTGGTTACTTTTTTTGGTATCGGGTGCACCAAAGCTGTCTTCCATAAGTTCGGGAATACGTCTAGTGAGTAGGAGTACCGGAAAAGGAGTGTTAAAACCGGTGCCTATTCCGGCAAGCAAGCACACATTTTCAGCACAATATGACGGACTCCTCCAGGCCAACTGGAGTTGTTGACGTCAGGGAGAGGAGTACATTGTACACCAAACGCTATGTGAACAGCACATTTGGCATGGACCACTCACACCGCGGGATGGTTAGCAGCGTGTTCCCCCGTCATCGAGAGTCGAGTTGAACGCAAATAGAGCCTAGCAGATCGGCTTACTCCTTTGCGGCATGATCCAGTGAGTCGTCCTTCCTATACAGGGATGGGAGAGATGGCTAACAGAAGTTCCCTTGAACAGACTTAACAAACTTAGCGAACTAGAATTAATTTCTCGCCAATCCTGTTGATGTGCTCTGACTTTGCCTTGGCAATGACTATTTTGAGGGATCTGGAATTACACTTCTTTCCAGAAGCGCTGGTGTATACATCCCCAGACGTCGATGTGTTAGCCCAAGCGCGGTATCATTCCTGCTTATGATATAATATGATGCAATTTTACAGGAGTGATCGACCTAAGCCTGGGATCTGTCTTCATTGGGCACTACAAAAGATGGAATAAAAAGTTAATTGGTAGGTACTACATCAGCGACAGAATCAGCAACAACGTTGGGATCATCTGGCGGGAAGCAAATACCCGCCCCCAAGGGTATCGGCCGACCTATAGTGCGAAACACGGCGGCAACCTGCAGAATGCAACCGCAATGGGAGCGTGAGTGGCACCATACTTCGGAATAGACAATGGTCCGAATAGACAAGAGGGGCATCGACGGAGACCTGATATTCGTCCGCAAGAGAGGCGAGCAGAAGATCCAACAGCGGAGGTGCATGATCACTAGTAGTGGAAAACATCCATATCTGGGATCCACGTAGGCGAAGTAACCAGTTGTGTCAGACTATAACCCAAGACATAGTCACAAACAGATCTCACCGCATGATTGGTTGAACGGAAACCAAGCAATTCAGCGTCGTGGGTGTTAAAATAACCAAGGGTCACGATCTCCGCGGATGGGACCTGTTGTAGCACGGAGTATGCAGCCATTTGGACGTGGTCGGTGAGTAGGTCATTGTCGGCATTACCGCTACGGGAATTATAGAGACACCCATAGACGTGGGGATGTTCGTACGTTTCGTTCGTTGTATGTCTACACTCAACCCAAGAATGAACAAGACCTTCAAGATTACCGAGGCGTCAAAAACATGTCATTTTTGACATATACGCAAACTCCAGCTCGAGGCAAAAAAGAGTGTTCTAATTTGAACGCCGCCTAGGAGAGATATGAAGTTTCAACCAGAGATGACACTTGCTTCTCCATTGTAAGAGCAAGGCCGGCGTCATAGTGAATGGCGTTAAGATTCGAATTAAGTCCCCTGATATTGGAGAAATTTGCGGATAGCGTGTCAGGGGTCGCCTTTGTCTTCTTGCTCTACTTGCCCCGAGCAAGTATCTTCTATATACGAGTCAAATAGTGTGTGTGCTACCAAAAGCGTACATCACAGAACACAATTACTCTCTACCGAGAGAATTTTTATACCAATAAAGTGATAAAATTAGCCACATAACCTTTTCTTATATATATTATAAAATTAAGCTCATTTAACAAGATATCAATTAAAATAATTTTTCGTCAGAGCTCTCTATTGAGTACCTTTCTTCAGCTGTACCCTCAACTACGACTACCACTTAAAATCTACCTATACGACTCGCCCCGCCTTATTTACGACGCATATGTGAGGACAGAACAGATAAGAGTATGTTGTGTTATGCTCTTTGTGCATATCACACTATTATATCGGAGTTTCGGAGCCAGAGTTGTGTCCCGCCAGCAACGCAAAGTCAGGACTTTGCATTTGGAAAGACAAAATTAGGGGCTTTTTAGGTGCTAATTAGGTGACAGGTTTAAAAATTAGTTGCTTCAAAATTTTCACCGCAGTTGAAATTTGTATTGCTGGCAAAACATATCTCTATAGGGTCTTAGACCATCATCATATTACTGTAAAGAATGAATATCATTTTCTTTTCTGTATTAATGCCTAAAAATTAGGTGCTAAATAAGTGCTGAAAGATTATTGAGGCTGGATGTAGACGACGGTAATATTCCAGTAATAGTCCAGGGCCACCATTTCCTTACTATAAGGTATAAATGGAATTTTTTGTTCTTTATCAGATTTATTGTAATAATCTATAATATTATTTAATATAATTTTCAACCATTAAACTTTTACATTTTATGCAAGTGCGGCATAAAATATAAGATAAATGTTTAATTTTAAAGCAAATAAATGTTACCATCCCCTATTTTTAGACATGTGAAGCATAAATTTTAGTGTAGTACACTCAGATCAGAAGAATATTTTCTTTCCAGTAAAGCTTTGTAATAATTAGCGCCATCTACATCGTTCTATAGTCCTAGTCATTTTATCGAATCAAAATCGATGGACTCTCAAGGTAGTAATTACATTCATGCTCATATGCATTTGTGTGCGACTAGCAGTGAACTTTTCCCGGCTGGTTGATTATTGTTTCAGTTCTTGGAATAGAAGTATTGTTCTGACTATATGTCATTGTTAGTATTCTATGGGAAGTACAATAGACGCTAGATGACATAAACCCAAAAACGTTTTTCTAAATGCAATTTTGATTTTATTCTGATTTTCAGAAGACCTGATTTTTCCATTTGCTTTGTTCTGAATAATGACTTTATTTTTATCAGGGGCGCCTTGCATTGCCTATACTTGCATCACTTAATTAGCACTTAATTCCTTGCTATTAATATTTATCGTATGTCTAATAACGTCATTGCTTTGCTAGTGATACGTTTTGCCAGTAACGCGAATTTCAACAGTGCGTCGCGGTGAAAATTTTAGAATACCTAATTATTATGCACTTAATTAGCACCTAAAAAGCCCCCAATTTGTTTTTTTTTTTCTAAATGCTAACCCCTGACTGCGTTGCTGGCAAGACACAACTCAAAGCCAGGGTATAAGACCAATCTTTATAATAGTACAACATTAAAGTTATGAAATGGGTATATAAATAAAACAAGTTATCTTCACTGTTAGTGATATAATAACACTTTCAACAAAACACAAAACTAACTTGGTACAGAGTTTATAATTTCACACATTCGCTGCCGATACAGATACATTAATAAATAACACAAGTAATAAGTATGTAACTTAAAATAATTAAGATACCTGTAGTGTATTTACGACCACGAATCAATAATTGCACTGACAGGGAATCTATCATATTAAAATTTATACGAATCACATCATTTACTTGTGATAAATCATTTATCACAAAAAAAAAAACGGAATCACATTTTTTTTGTATGTAATTGAAAATTATGTGTACTAACTACGACTTAGTTTAAATATTTGTACTGAAGTTCTAATACAAGTGATAAAAGATGGTCCAGTTAATTGGTACGTCTATGGGTGGATAAATATATAATAATAAGTTATAAAATTGAAACACAGCTTTAATAACAGATGAAAGCCATGGTTACTCTGTTGTTAGATTACGATTGTTTTAATATACCCAATTTCCTAGTTTTCTAAAACACTTTCGACCTTCCCCATCATCATAAAAGGCTTTACAAACCCGCAGCTGGACAGAGGCTTTTAAAAATGGCGTATATTATTTGAAAGAAATACTTGATATAGTCACAAATAATAGATACAAAATATCTGTTTGCGTCTCAAGCAATTTTCATCTATAACACACAATGTTACGTTGTGCTTTAGTTTATAAACATGCACAATCATCAAAGCATGAACAGAAATCTGCTGAAGGTATGTGATGTCTTTTATTCATTTTTATTTTGTAAGTAATTACATAATAAGACACATTCGCAGACTATGGTATAGTTGAAAGCAAACCTTATTAATACCTTCATATGGCACATATAAATATACATATGCACGTATACTTTACTCCAATGTTACATAATAAAAAAATATTGACTTTACTCCATGTAAAGATGCAAATTGCAGATATGTCTCATATGATCGAACAAAAATATTTTTCATAATAATTATGTTAGTAACAAATAAGTGATTGGGTATAAATTGTGGAATGTATATTGAATTATGCAGAATTAATAAAAATAACTAATTAAAAGTTATTTAATACAGAAGGGATTTGAATGAAGGTATAATATGTTATGTTATGTTAAATTAACACATTTTGGATTTGTTATATTAACATAACAATTATATTAACAAAACAAAAAGTAATTTTTATTGAAATTTCGCTAAGAGTTCTTAGTTTTATTACGAAAAGTTAAGAGAATGAACATTTAATGTTGATGGGGCTTTGTGGTATTTTGTTTATTTCTTTTTATTGTGTGAAGAATTTTTAAAATTATTGTTTTGTGTGTTGACATCCGTAAGCCCTAATGTTCAAATAATAGTGTCCTCACACAAACACACTGAACAAGTAAACATATGTAACTAACACGGCAAGACGTCAAATAAAACTTTTTTGTCTCGCAGTGGGGAATGTAACCACCGTTAATAAAATAAACAGCACTATCCTAATGAAGCTTTTGTTACATTACTAATTAAATTATAAATTAACATCAACTATACTCTTAAAAATAATCAATATCAACGTTATTAAGTACTATCTAATTAAGTACGTTTAGTTTGGGAACAATATAATACTAATAATGTTTATTAGGCCCCTTAACATACAAAATATTGTTAAAAGAAACTAATAAATAGGGTAACATAATTTTAATAAATAATTTACTATTTATTTAAGCAATATCAGATGTTACGTTACTGTTTAGAATAATATCATTGTTTTAATCCATAAGACAATGATATATATATATATATAATGATATAATAATGTTAACAATTATAACAAGAGATTTTGACAATATTATATTGAAAAGTAGTTGCTTGATATGACGTCTCGAGCCATAGTCCACCCCTTTTTGCCACTTTAAACAAAACAATTGTAATTATAACCTACTTATAGTAAGAATCTCTTTGGCACCAATCCTTTGGCTCGTAATCTAATTACAGAGCTAATCTGCAACTACAATTTCTGTGCAAAAATTATAACTGATCTTAAATACCAGTGATATTGCTAATCGATTATAAACATTACTATTAAATTAAACTTTCAAGAATAATCCCTAAACGAATAGCTAATTCCAATACACGCTTATGTATTACCATAAAATAATTTATCAATTTCCCATTTGAAAGTTGTTGTACTATGTCCAATACTTGGAAGTTTATTTTTTTTTTGCGCATTTCCTCGTTATAAGGGTATAGCGTCCGATTAAAAGGAGAGTTGACACATACAGTCTTTTAATAAACGTATGTACTATTTCATCTCGCATATTTCGGGAACAAATGATAATATCTACCCTAAATTTTTAATTTATAATTCCATTCGATGCTTAATCGTATAATGAATACTTAATTAAGATGAATTTTCAATAAAATCGATACTGTAACTTTTAAGCATTAAAAAATAGAACTTACAATAATTAGTCACCAAATGGGAAGTTGATAGGGAAAAGAGGTAGACGGAATCGCATACACACGCATTTTTTCGATGCTATTAATACAGACCGATATAATTTCCAAGAAAAAATAATAGATACACTTACCTACTACCTACTATTAAAATACTAAGAATATCGCAGACATTCGAATTAACTTACATGAAGTGGTCATATAGAAAGTATAAATTCAATACACCTGATAATACAACCAAAAGTAAAACGACTAGGGATTGAATACCGGTCTCCAATTTACTTTACGGTTCTTTTTTACCCTACTCGACTACCCCAGAAGTAGAGTAATGGTTTTCAAGTGTATGTATGTTTTTAGGTGTGCCCATTTCGTTGGTACGCTTTGTAGCCAAAACGGCTTGAAGGATTTTAATATATCCGGTGTCGTTAGATTCGTCTTGATTGTTGAAGTCATTTCCGTAGGGTGTAAAAATTTTCTATATTCAGCAACCTTTAAAGCAATCGGGGTTTTTAAATAACTCTTTTAACAATTGGACTTGTTTAAGATACAGGTTTGAATAACGGTGCCTGTTTTTAGTACGGCAGTGGAATTGTGTAACTCTGGAGAAAATTGTGGTGGACTTCGTTTTGACGTTTGGTTTCGTTGTGTTGTGCAAATGTCAATATAGATTTTTATCAACTTGCTTTCTTCTCTGTTTATCAGTTCGGCAAAAGTTTTGCAATGGATTTTAAATTAACTTTAAGATGAACTAGAACACTTAGAACTTTGATAATCTAAATAAGATCGTCGAAGATCGCATGCGCAACAAAATAAAACTTAATATTTTACACATACGTTAATTAGTAATTATATGCATAGATAGAAATTTACGATAGCAATACATGTGCCTCGATTTTCGACACCTAATAAGATCACAGCCTTTGCTACTAAATCTTATAATAATATTATAAAGTGTGCAATGTTTTGAATTGGTCGATTTAATTATTTTTTTAACTTACCCACGTTTTTATTTTACGTTACTTTGAAATTTGAAATGTAATTGCCAATGTTCTTACGATAATGATTATCTTTATATATAAAAAGTACGTGTCACGTTGTTTGTCCGCGATGGACTCCTAAACTACTGAACAGATTTCAATGAAATTTTTGGTCAATGTGCAGTTTGGTCCAACTTAAAAGATAGGATAGCTTACATCTCAATTTATAGTCGCAATACAATATTATTTTATTGAAAATTATTTGCCTATTATTTGACAGTCACAATTTTCTGTTAGCTCCAAACGATTCTGTCATATGACGATATCTGTTGATTGGATTGAGTAAATATTCAATAGATGGCGCTATGTTAAAAATGCAAACGTTTAATATAAGCTACAATTTAGTAGTATAACCACCACGTGTTGCTTTCAACAGATGGAACCGATTTCAATGAGATTTTGCAGACTGTGTGCAGTTTGGTCCAACTTGAGAGATAGGATAATTTTTATCCCGATAAGTGACCCTCAATTTTTTTATTGCTAATTTCAGGAGTTTTTTTGGTAAAGTAAATGGTTGTTCGGAAAGGGCCGAACAACGTCTGCCTGGTCAGCTAGTACAACGATAAAATAACGTCACTCCAACACTTTTTCTTTTTCAGATGTAAACATACTTATTTATTTCAAGTCAATCTTGTGTTTCTCAGACAAATGAATGTTTTATTCTTATGATAAATACATTTCTTAAACTAGAATATAGCTCAGAACTGGATGACGATACAATATAAACTCATTTTCTTGTTTGTCTGTCTATTTGTTTTTCTGTTCGGTACAAAATAGGTAATCGACATTGAGCTAACTTCCTGATGAGTTTGAGACTAGAAGATTTAAATATAGCTCAGAACTGAAAATGTGGTAAAATGTTCGCTATTTTTCTTTTTTGAAACATAACACAACTGCCGAGTGATTCCTAACTGCAAACAGTTTCCACCAGAGTTATACAATCGCATTGCGGTTTCGGTTAAGATTTTTAAAGTTTTAGGATATCGTTTTCAAATACCTACGCCGCCGATGTTTAAAGGTTACTATCATGGGTTTATAGTTCAGCTTTATTTTTATATTGTTACAGAAAATAGTGTAACTTTACGATACCTTTGCACGGATAATATTATTTTGACTGTTATTCTTTGAATACAAACACGTTTTTTTTATATTATTAATCATAATCATAATGTGAGAGCGTGGATACTTTACGTTAAAATCGTTAGAACTTGTTTCGCTCACACACCGGTAAAATCGGGAAATATAACATTTCCGAGTTGACTTATGTTCGAGTTCAATCTTACTTATTATTGTTATGGGAGCCTTTCAATCCCTATTTTGAACTACTAATTTAAAACTATAGCTTAATAAACGGAGGGGCGGTTGCTTTTTTTATATACAGTATTTTTTGATGTGAACGGAAAATTGTATAGGACGTATTAACATTAAAGCTAGATAAAGTCTACAACATAAATAGGTTCCTATCCTAGAACTTCATCGTAATTATCATTCAGTTTGCTAATCTTATTACATATTATGAGCCTGTGTTTGACACAGCATCTATACGTTATCACACTGGTATTGTCCTAATTCCCGCATGTTTCATTATTTTAATTTCAAGCTTTATTTCAACTCCTTCCGTAAATATATCTCTAAATATTAATATGTATTTGAAAATAGCTGGCACTGAAAAGCTAAAAATATAGTTTGATTTTTTTTTTAAATACAATTATGATTCGAAGCAAGCGTTTTGTAAATATGCGATCTGTTTTATTTGAATTAATATTTTGTTCTAAATAAAAATTTAATACAAAATAGTTTTAAGTTTTGATATACTCGTATATTATAATTAATGAAAAAAAATACTGATAAGTAAAACGCTTTACAATTATATGTGATATTCGGTTTAAAACGTATCCCAATACATACGTTTAAAAATTAGAACCGTTTGAGTAATATAACTTTAATAATATATAAAGAACAATTTGTAATACTAAAATTGTCTACCAGAGGTAGTGTGGCGATACTGATAATTTTTTTAGGTAAATAATAAAACGCTTTAACATTCGTTCCTTTCCTGGGGTATTTTCAGCCTGATGTTATCATTTTCGCGTCATTCCTGCTGTTTCAAAAATAAATTTTACATAATTAGCGCGCACAGCACTAACGTTAGTAAAACGTACGTAAGTGAATGTCTATCCCGGGAGAGGCGCTTCCTCGTAGAAGTCTGGCTCGTCATCCTTGTCGATGTCTTTCTGGGCGCCGTCCAACTGTGTGTGACAATAGAAGTGATTAATCACGTGATGGTCACATTTCAGTCAAGGTTTCTTTTAAAAATAAAAA
The DNA here is from genome assembly GCA_033319125.1 of Parnassius glacialis. Lineage (NCBI taxonomy): Eukaryota > Metazoa > Arthropoda > Insecta > Lepidoptera > Papilionidae > Parnassius > Parnassius glacialis. The sequence goes on along the minus strand of JAVANC010000004.1, from coordinate 39,814,512 downwards.
ATAATTGCGTAACTTTTTAATATATTAAAAGAAGTAGGATTCGTGTGTTATTTTTAAAACTTCAGATAGCAGATACACGAACTAGTATTTTTTAAATTCTAAGTCAGCGCTTGACTACTATCCCACCTGATGGTAAGTGGCGATGCAGCCGAAAGTGGTGAAGTTTTACTATCTTTTGAGAACTACACTCCCAGGCCGTCGCTTAGTCAAAATTAATCTATAAAAACTTCATTACTAAAAAGGTTATAAGATTTTATTACATTGGATGTGTTTCAACTATTTATTCTTTTATATTGTCTTGTTAAAATTCGTCGGACATATAAAAATATTACCTTTTTTATTTGAATATTTTAAGAGCCTACTAACATAATATCTTATATGGGTGGGAGGTCCCCCTTAAAGCTGGGCAGGACACATCATTTTCTTTTCTTTCTTTACGCGGAATTAAGCAAATTAATTTATAACAACCCCATTATATTAACTTTGGCCTCTCTACATAGTATAAAATAAAGTCGCTTCCCGCCGCGCCTTCTGTACGCTTAGATCTTTTAAACTACGCAACGGATTTTTCTGTGGTTCTCATCAATAGACAGAATGATTCAAATGGAATTATATGTATAATACATGCATGTTATATATCACAAAAACGATTTCAACAACTATTTACAAAAACTGTTTACGTAAACAGCGTTAAAAACTTTAAAATTCAATCGATTATAATTATTTCACTCAGATAGCAAGGTTTATATGTATAATACAGGCATAGTATACGAGGGCGACACTGAAAGTTTTTAGAACTGGTTACTAGTAAACTATATAATAAAAAAATAAGTTCAAATTTTGAAAATAGAACTCTTTGCCAATATTGTGTATGTGTTTTATTAATTTGTCATTTATTTACGATTTGGCTACAAATTGTAAAATTGTCTGTGTCACGTCAGCATGAATTTAACGCGAGAAAATTATCGAATAATGATTTTTTATGACTTTCGATGTCATTTAAGTCCACAAGAAAGTTATGATAGACTTGATTGGCCTTTCACGATGAAGCCCTATCTCGTGCCACTGTTTACAACTGGTTTTATCAGTTTAAACGTGGTCGCACTAATCTCACCGAAGATCTGCGTGAGAGACAGCCTTCTACGGCGACGACTGCAGATAACATCAGTGTTGTGCGGCGTATGCTAGAGACTGACAAAAGAGTGACTTATCAGCGAATTTGGACAAGCTTAGGCATCCGTATGAGTCAAGTGCACAAAATCCTCAATGAGCAGTTAGCGGTCAGGAAGCTTTGCGCCCGGTGGATACTTCGTAATTTGACAGAGGCCCAAAAACTCCGTCGTGTTGATTGGTGTCGTGAAATAGTTCAAAGATTTAACGGAGGTGACTCAAATGCTGTGTTCGACATACTTACGGGTGTCGAAAGCTGGATTAATTGTTATGATCCTGAAACTAAGAGACAGTCTGCTGTCTGGGTGTTTCCATCCGAGGAGGTGCCAACTAAAATGAAGAGAAGTCGAAGCGTGGGAAAAAAGATGGTGGCCCCGTTCGTCGGAAAGACAGGTCATTACGCAACAACTGTTTTAGAGGATCGAAAAACGGTTACTGTAGAGTTAGAGTGGTACACTAACAATTGTTTGCCACTTGTCTTGAAAAAAGTTCGGGAGAAACGACTTCGCAGTAGGATCCCCCTTCACCACGACAACGCCTCGTCGCACACCGCCAAGCAAACATTCGACTACTTGGCGACGTCAGACGTGGAATTACTGGGTCACCCGCCCTATAGCCCCGACCTCGCCCCTTGCGATTTTTATTAATTTCCGAAAATAAAAATAAAACTTCGAGGAAAACGTTTTATGGACGCCGAGGACGCAGTGGCTGCGTTTCGAAATGCCGTCGAAGAGACCCCTATGGACGAGTGGGCAAAGTGCTTTTCTCAGTGGTTCCATCGGATGCAGCAATGTATTGATGTAAATGGACACTATTTTGAAAAGATACAATGAAACTAATAACTTGCTAGTTTGTTCAGTTTTTGATTTTCTAAGAACTTTCAGTGTCACCCTCGTATCTTCTGCACTGGGCTTGTGATGGGCTGCAATGAGTCATCAATCATTATCGTGTATTATTACTGTTTGTATGAAGTGTTCACTGTTGTGAACAGAGCAAGAAACGAGTCTCCACGTGCTACCGCTGTTCACTACGACAATGTGCTTACGTACTCAATGCTCAAAACGAGGAACTTCCTGAATAGCATATCGGTTAAACTCCTCTTTATAACCCTGATTTGGAATTCTGTTACTTCTTTCTGTTCCCTAAATTAAAAAATCTGAAATTGATATAGTTTCTATTGCCGAATATAATACACGAGGGTGACACTGAATGACACAGAATGTCACCCTCGTATATCAAACAATTCTTCTGTCACACAGACAGAAGTATGTAACTGAACTCTACCTAAAAGGCTGGACCGATTTCCGACCGACGACCCGTTAGTTGTCGAGATCCAGAAATGAACCGTGCGAAGCCGGGGCGGATCGCTAGTCTCAGTATATTTAAGAAATTTAATAAAAATGCGAGATATACTCTGTAAACACCAGGGACAAACACAAGCTAGTGATACGAGATATTCGACTCCACAGGAAATGTATATGTTACTGCTAATAGCCGAAGTACGGATACACCTAGGTGTAGTCGGTAAAAATAAGGTGTAGTCGGTAAATACAAAGGTGTAGTCGGTAAATACAAGGTGTAGTCGGTAAATACAAGGTGTAGTCGGTCGCTAACCCTGGTATATAGTAATATAGTATATAAGGGATCAGAATACTATATTTAAAAAACATCATAAAATTGTCAATAGTTCCAATATTTAATTGAGTATTTTTTTTTAAATTTTGTAAGTCATTCAAAAAGAGAGGAATCCTAGGCCCGACAGTGGTTTTAAGGTATATAGGCCTTATTTTTTATTTAAAATATACAAAACCACTGGTGTTCGTTCGTTCGTTTGTTCTGTGGCCATAAGTGGGTCGGCAGTTGCAGTTTTTAAAATTATAAATTTTAATAAGTTATTAATCAGACGCTGCTACCCATCCTCTGCCTCAGGTTCCCTCTGTCACCTTTTACGACACCCACGGGACGATGTTGTAGTAGTGGATATACTTACACCGACACTACACGGTCGTCTGTAAAAACTGCCGTATAATATAATTTTTTGTATAGGAGAGGGGGCAAACGAGCATGCTGTTCACCTGATGGTACGTGACTATCGCCGCCCATGAACAACTGCAACACCAGGGGAATTGCCGTATAATAAATTAACAATAAAATCATACCGCTCGTAGTTGCAGGGGCGTGAATATATATATTAAGGCCATTCGTAGCGGCACCATGAGCACCAGGAAGAATGGCAATGCGAGCGAGAAGCGGGAAGACTTCACCGCATACAATACGCAGATGCCCGCAAGTTGTATCAGTGTGAACAGGTGCATTTTTAACGTCGGTACCTGTAAAAAAATAAAATTTCCATTTTTTTTGTAACTGTGTACATAATAATTAAATAAAAGTCATGAAGGCGTGTTTTATACAATTTCAAGTGCAGTAAGTAAGATTATATCTACTTCCTAGATCTACTTCCGAATGAGATCAATATGCATCGGATTTTCATACCACAACTCCAAAGTTCTCTTTCAACTACCAAGTGAGCATAGTTTCTTAAAATAATATTAAAGTTGTACTAATTGCATCCGAAATGTGAAACACAGCAAAGTTAAAGCCATAGCCAAATATTACTAAGTTGAGGTCCAGGAATCGAATTCCATTCGTTGGCATTAATTTTTCAAAAATACAAATTATTGGTTTCGAATTCTGGTTGCATTGTTTAACGTGTAATCGCGTTCTTGACATACTGTTCCGAACCTTAACGTCACTCTCTAAGAACTGATATAGTACGACAATGTATTTCAGCACTTCCCTAGGTGCTATGATTGTCGTCCTATTTTAGTGCACGAATGTTATTTTCTGATCATGTCAAGGAGCCGTGGTAGCTCAGGACTAAACGCTTGCTGTAAATTTCGCAGTATGTGAGCGAGAACCCGGGTTCGATCAATGCTACCGGCATTGATGTTCCAATGAATTTCTTAATTACAACTTTAAGTGCTGATTTACCACGTGCTCGGAGGTGAAGAAAACATCGTGAGGAAACTTGCATGTCTGAAAAATAAGAAAAAAAAATCGAAGGCATGTGAAGTTCGCCAACACGCATTGGGGCAACGCAGCGGACTTTTCCTTGCCCTATAACCCTCTAAAAATGAGAGGAGGCCTGTGGCCAGCAACTTTAACTTGAACTTAAACTGTAACTAAAAATTCTTTTCCGTTGTTCTAGTAATTATGTAGTAGTTTTATATTTTTTTTAAAGTGTTAGTGCACGAAAGAAGCGAACGAAGTAAGCAGATACTGCCCATGTAAAGCTAGCAACCAACTTAAGACAAAGAAAGTGAGTTTTCACCCCTGAATAATAAGATGTGTAACGGCTTTGTGCTATACTTTTAAATCGGCACGGCACGGTGAACGTCTATAACAGTGGTAGAGCCACGCGGCAGCTTTTGCTGTCGCACGGATGGACCGGCTCGAACCGGGGTGGTTTCACGACTTCACAGAAAACCAGCGTGAAGTAGAGGTTTACCTCTGAGTTTCGCTTGGTGAGTGCAGGTGGCCGGAGGCCCTTTTTACTGGAAATGAGGCATTCCATCTTAGTCCTCACGGGTGACAACGCATCTACATTTTGATTTGGAATAGAGGATAGATGTAGATGTCTATGGGCCGCAGCAACCACTTACCATCAGGTGGACTGTGTGCTCGTTTGTCACTCTTATCCTATAAAAAAACGTCGTGTTTCAAATATATTGTAGATAATCGAATAAAGATATTTCAGTTGACAAACAAAAACTGACCGTACATAATATATTCAGTCTGTAATCATACGGTACTTATCTATTACTATAATATTATATGTAATTATACTAAACAATACATAAGCTTCTAGGAAGTCACGCTAAAGGAACTTCTGGGCTCTACCAACTCGTCGCCTACGCCGCAAAGTGGTGAACCTCATACAAACGGTCAAAAATGTGTTAAACATACCAAATTGCTTGTTCGAGATCTATGTCGTCTCAAGCGGTCTAAGCTCTAAGTGCAAAATTAATGAATTTAATGTGAGGGCGTATGTCAAAAACATTTCGTGTGAGATTTTGCGATAAGACGAAGCTCGCAGATCGCCTTTGCGCAGTGACCACTGACACACCTTAGTAACAAAATAGGTCCTACCTAAGCATGCGGCCTTTTGTTGCGACTAGTAATCGTTTGTTAACAATATAATATTGCACGTAACGAGACATTGTAATTCTACATACTCTACCACTGCTGGATATGCACCTCTTCCTTTATAGAAAGGATTTGTCTTCATCGTCTCATATATGTACAAAGAATATACTTATATAAACTTTTATTTAAACTTACGAATATACGAGTACATATATTATCTGCATTATAAATAATACATACCTATGTAATCTATAATTGTAAAATCCATAGATACCTACATAATTGATTTATAATACTTAATAGTGTAGTCTATACTTCCGGTGCATTTTAAAATTTAATATATAAGTACTGTACGTTCGTTTCAAGTTCAAAAAAAGTTAAATATCTTAAACCCAAATTATACCTATTGTAATATACATTGCAACAGTTCTAAGGAGCTTTATTAACACGCTTTTATTAGCTTAGGTATGTATCAATCTATCTACATAAATAACGGAATTTTTAAATGTGATTTTAATCCCCTTCAAAACGTCGACTTGAAACATCGAACACTTATTAAGGACCGATGAAAATGCAATAATTTAAATAGTTTGCCCCATTATCCTTGCCAGGATCCTCAGGATTTGCGAATAGTTCATAAAACAACTACCATTTCTGCCAGTTCAATCTACTGTAAGCCGCGTAAAAGAACTTCATTCCAAAAAAAAACACCACGCTTTTGTAGTTAGCCGCACTAAATAATAGTTAAAAAAATAACACGCTTTTGTAAATAACGGAACTAAAAAGTAGAAAATAATTTTCAATAAGTTTAAAATAAGAAAAGAGAATTTATGTTAATCACTATTTTCTTATTTTAAAGTTATTGAAAATTATTTTGTACTTTTCAGTTCGGTTATTTACAAAAGCGTATTTTTTTAGTTTTTTTTAACTATTATTTATTTATATTATTATATTTTTTTTTATTAATGGATATATTTAGGACGAAAAATTAACGAAACTATCTAGCTTATATTCCTAGCATAGTATAACCCACGGGTTTGTGTTCAAATCGCAATCAAAGCCAATTAGTTATTAGACACTATAATCCTCCTAAAGACCTTAGAGTAATTACATACATAAATATGATTGAAATAGTTTTGAGTTATTACAACCATAGGGTATATAATCACTACATTTTAGTCTAATAACACATTTCATGTAGTGTAATGGCGTCATAGATTTATTTCGAAATTATCATTTAATTTGTATATTTCTAAGTACTAAATATCTAATGATTTCTTATATTTACGCGAACACTACACATTGGATGAAACTAGTTTTTATGGATTTGATCGTGTTTAATAAGTATATTTTTAAATTCCCGTCGTTTCGAGTATAGGTACCAAATTAAACGCGATAATAATCGTAAAAACTAGTTTCTATCAATACTTAAAGTTTTATTTAACTTCAAATGGAATATCGAATTTAAGACACTTAATTGAAGACTAGTCGTAGGCGAGTAGCGAATTTAAATTTTATGTTATGCTATTTTTAATGAGGTGTCTACTATTTAAATGAGCATTAAAATATTGTTGGTTTTCGGATTCTGATAATGTTTTGATTTAGAGTTAGACTACAGGTTAAACAAAAATATCGTTACAATCGATAGTAAAACAAAAAAAAAATGGATAAATTGTTAAGTAATATGAATGAAAGTATAAATTAGTCGTATTTTTACAAAATACCTATGCATGCATACAAGAATGCTTGTAGTAATGTAGCATGATAATTATAATCGGGGATAAAATAATATAACTAGGTATAACGAATCTTAATATTTTTTCACAAGTGCATATCATTACGTTTGATAATTCCTTAAAAACTAAAGATGATTATCTCCATGTTAATCACGAAATATACTTAGCACGGTAATAAACTGCTAGAGATTAGTATTGGTACTTGTTATATAATCTCCTATCGCGTATTATAACTAAGATCCATTTCAGTTATAAGATATATTTCGGACTTCTCGTTTTGTTGCAATTCAAGAAACAAAACTATAAATATTTTCTTCTGCACAATAACAATGCTTACTTCACCTGTATAGATGGAGTTCAGATGTTTATACTAACCGGTAGTGTGATGAAATTCCTAACCCACTCAGTACTCAATTTATTGCAAGCAGATCCGTTAAATTGTCTTGCGTCATAGGATAAGAACGATTTAAACGAATCTAAAAAATGTAGTAATCTTAGAACAGTTCGTTGAACAAGATACAAAATAAGAGCAGTACTTTGCATTACAGTTTTATTTAATAAACCGCTATGGAATTAGCAATATGGCTTCTTGTTAATATTCAGACATTGATGTTAAATCAGTATAATAAAGGAAAAAGTTATCGTAAGCGCGATTGCTGATCATAAGTCCCGGGTTCGAATTCCGGACCCGGCCAAAATTAGTGATTAGGTTTTCCTATCAAGAAGATCTCAGTAGCCGTCCGGAGTTAAAAAGTAAGCGGTGTCTCACCCCCGTGCCTCGGAAAGCACATAAAGCCGTTGGTCCTGCGCCTGATCTCTCTCCGGTAGTGTCGGATTATCGACTTTTCGAAATATCAGAATGAGGGAATAGAGAGTGCAACTGTGCTTGCGCATACAGTTGAACAACTAAAATCACACAGATGGTTAGTATCCGTTGAGCTGGCTTCAGTGACCGAAATTCAGCCTGAAGGACATTATTATAATAATTTAAAAAAGAACTAAAAACTGGGTACTCCACAAAATGCATGAAACGAATCCATGAATCGAATCAGATAAAATCATGGTTCAAATTATGCATTTCGTTTGCAAGTTGACGCGTAAAAGATTTTGAATTTTGATGGTAGGTACAATTTAATGTCCTAGAGATTATGTACATCGATAACAGATGCTTGTAGTGAACAAACAGGGAAAATAAAGCGACAGTAACCTATTTACAGGGTGCGGACTGCAAACTCGAAAAGTCCTGGGTTCGACCACTGTCGTGAACCACTCCTAGCACAAGAATTTTAAGCTTACCATGAGGGGTTAAAGGGAATATTAGTGTTGTTAATAGCATTATAAGTATTTAAAAAAAAGTTACGATTATTACTAAAACTTAATTGGCAAAAAATAGTCTTATCTCATGCATGCAGGTGTCACCACTATTGTCCAATACTTTGTGACGTGAAAGAGTTACGGTGCAGGTGCATTATGGATGCGGCACGAATGGATTGGCTCGGTTGGGGAAGCACAACGCTCGCCCAGAATACCAGCGTGAAATTAAACATAATGCCGTTCGGTTTCTTACGGTGAGAGACCAAGAATTGTATAGACATCTATACAAATAAATAAAATTTAAGCGTCTATGTATTTGTAATGTCAAAATTACAGCTTTTTACTAAATGCATATGAAAGTATATACGGTGCTAACTAATAACAAAAATACAATTTTTAAAGTTTTTGATTTCTTATATTTACGCGAACACTACACACTGAATAAAACTATTTTTTACTTTTACATTTTTTCTTTTACAGTAAACCATAGTCACAGGGGGGGGGGGGGGGACTCAGTCCTCCGTGACCATGGGTTACTGTAAAGCACCCGAAACTTCGGGAATTAAAATAGTAAATTAAACGCGCTAAAATCCATAAAAATAGTTTTATACAATTTTAAAGTCTGTCTGTCTGTTTGTTCCAGCTAATCTCCGAAACGGCTGGACCGATTTTGACCTGACTTTCACTAGCAGATAGCTGGTGTTATAAGAAGTAACTTAGACTACTTTTATTTTATAAAGAGAATTGGGGTTCCACGCAAAAAAATTAAAACCCATGAAATCGCGCGGGCGAAGTCGCAAGGAACAGCTATAATAAATAAACCTGTTTTTTCATATTTTGTTTTCATGTGTTCAATAAAAAACAGCAATTTCATACTTATGCTCCTAAAGTAGAATGTACAACAATCTTTATGGTTAAAACAGTAATTAAAAAAACCCGATTGCGTAAAAAGTTTACATGAAAAACCTTCGCTTCTCTTTTTTGCATTTGCAGATGCAATAAAGATGTTATTCTGACAAGACGAATCATCTCATATGTTAAGCGTGCCAAAGAAACATACATCTATACGAAATAAATAAAATTGAAGTGTATGTTTGTAATATCAAAATAACAGCTTTTTACTAAATACATATGAATATATACCTACGGTAGTTATAACAAAAACACAATTTTTAAAATCTTTGTCTGTCTGTCTGTTTGTTCCGGCTAATCTCCGGAATGGCTGGACAGATTTTGACGGGGCTTTTACTGGCAGATAGCTGATGTTATGAGGAGTAACTTAGGCTATTTTTGTTTTTGAATTTAAATTACACGCTGGCCAAGTCGCGGGGAACAGCTAGTACATACATAAATACTCTCGGAAAACATTACCCAGATGGACAATCAGGTAATTAATCGATTATATTTGATATCAATTTCTCCTCTCAATAAAATTATAACTTCAATGAGTTATAATGATATGATTTTAATATCGATTAGGATGGTAAACTATTCAATGAAGGTCAGAGGATCTTACTGCAACGGATCCGATTGTGTTGTGGTTATCCCCAAGTATGATACCCTGCATCCGCACTAAGGCGGTATATTAAGTCGTAGGTACAAGTCATTCTCATTGTCTTCATAGCTTCTTATGTATATTTGCTCATGTTTGCACTAAAATTCTTGATACGCGAGCAGCTAGAGTTCGATTTTCTCCGGTAGAAGTGAAATTGTGAATTGTAGGATTAAGTACTATATCCGACTGTGAAGGAAAATATCGTGAGACTGTATGTCCAAATAAAAAAAAAACATTTTGAGGGCATGTGAAGTCTGATAAGACACATTTACTGCTTCAAAACCCTTTGGGAAATAAGAGAAGGTATGTGTCCTATTATGTAGACTGTTACTTTAATTTAGTAAAAATAATTACACCTTAGGGCCTACGCACACTACGTTTGCTGCGCGATAATAACGAACGAACTTTTATGTCCAACCCTAGTTAGTTAAAAGCGCTGAATCGACTATTAAGTGGCGAAGCTTGCGAAGTCACTTATTGATTTCACGATGTCTGTCCGTCTGTCCGTCCGTCTGTCCGTCTGTCCCACGATTATCTCGAGAACGGTTTCGAATTTTCAAATTCTGTTTTCAGCAATCGATTACTGATCACCCAGGCATCTGAACCTCCTATTTTGAATTTTTTTCCGTTAGAAACCGCTACAAAGCTGATTGCTTCGCCACTTTGCTATGCTGTTAGCTTGCTAGGTTTATTTTATTTAGTATAAAAGCGTAGTGTTTGAGGTAATCGAGGCAGTGCAGCTCCAACCCATATTAAGTGCATATCGCACACGCATTTCGCGGCTTTTGTACATTTTTTTGTATTATTTTAATATTGGGGAAATAAACAAAAAGAACTTCCGGGAGTGGGTGTAAAAGTTTTTTAAAAAACACCTTCAGAGCGGCCCTCCTAACAGAGTGCTTACGGTGCCGAAGACATTTAAAAACGTTGGAATCTTAATTTTTAGGCCCTAGTAGAACATACCGACGCGGTTAGCGCTTATGGCATGCAAAAATAGAATGATGCATTTATATCAATACAAACGAGCTCAAGCTTCCCGATTCGTAAATTCAAGAGAGTAGATTATTCTGCCGTATTTTCTTTTTAAAAGTAGAAATAAAGGTATCGTAAGCAGAGTAGTCCTGTCCAACGCCATCGGTTTCTGTATCGATATTTCTATACAAGTGTGCGATCTCAGCGCGTGTGTATCAACGTTTCTACTTGACTGTAGTATGGTAATGCACGTTTAAATTTGAGAACATGTGCTGGCTTGAATCTCGTCAAATGCCTGTAAATGCGTTTCCAGCGCGTCGTCTACGCGATGAAAAAACGTCGTGTGCCAAAGCCCTTAGGACTTTTATACTTTCTTATCTTTATTCCAATCGACGATTAACGAATAACTAACATGTCACAAAAACACCAGCCATAATTTTTTTATTAAAACTATATTCATGTGATAGGTAAATTTGAATAAGAAATGTTATGTTGTTTAGTCTTGTATTTATCAGATTATTTTTCATCATCTGTTGAACGCCGGATATTTCTGCTGTTTACCTTAATCGATTATTCATTTTTTTAAAGAAACACTTTTTAGGCTCACTCTCTAACTCTTATACACGTAACATTAATTTTAGATATCCCTACAATTTTTTTATTTAACTGTAACGATTAACGCGATGACTGTTCATCTGTTGTTAAGTGGTTACTGCAACCCATGACCAGATGCGTTGTCACCTTGGAAGACTGTAATGTCTCACAAGGTGGATAGTGTATCAATACAATATTAAAATTTTCGAATTAATTTAAAATCATTTTTTTAAACGTGTCACTGGAGTTACAACATATATATATATATATATATATATATATATATATATATATATATATATATATATACATATATATATACATATATATATATATATATATATATATATATATATATATATATATATATATATATATATATATATATATGTACGTGGTAGACCTATGCTGCAGTTATATTATGGCTGTAACACGAATGGGTCGGCTCGACCGTGGAAGGACCACGCTCTCACAGAATACCAGCGTAAAATAGCAGCGTGTGAGCGTAAAGAACCGGAGACTCATTTTACTGGAAATGACGCATTCCATCTTAGTCCTCACAACGCATCTGCATTTTTATTCGTAATCGAAGATAGATGTCTATAGGCCACAGCTACCACTTACCATCAGGTGGACTGTGTGCTCGTTTGTCACCCTTAACCTATAAACAAATTGTTCAATTTTATCTGAATCAACACGAATTATTAATAAAGTTAGCGTAAAACTAGCACTTACCCGTCTGACGTAGGGTACTTGCGGATGATGTTTGACCGGTTTCAGCAACAATATGCATCTATCCCAGAACTGTATGCCGCCGAGAGCAGAGATGCCCATATACAAGAAGACACCAAACAGCACGGCCATAGGTACCAATCGCAGCCAGCTCGCCGCCAGTACAGATATCCCCACCAGCACGGCGACTAGTAGCCCGGTGAGCCTTTGTTCTAGAAATTAATGTTAAGGCCAATTGTACAAAGCCGTTGGAACGTAACGCTCATGGAAAATTTTACGCGACGTAATGACGTTTTATGGTCACAGTTGAACTCAATGTCGAAATTACTAGTACATTCAAATTAAAGTGGAGACTGTAATTATTATTGAAATTTTACAACGTTGTACAATTGACAAATAAATTATGCATTGAAAAACCGACTGCATTGATTTGTTCCTTTGTTCGTTCGAACTTTAAATTACCATAGTTTAAAAATAATTAAAAAAATATAAAATTACAAAACATGTGTGGTATCACCATACCTACACGTTTGCTCAATACTATTTTTACGATTGCAAGATTTTCACAGTACATTTTGTATGACATATTTATTTTATACTGACATCGCTTAGTGTTCGATACCACAACAATTATTATGACGAATTGATGCATCGATTAAGACATCATTTTTCTATATCCGTCGGAATCAAACATACATTCTCACAAACCATACAAAAATATTACCATTATTTTACTTGTTCCGCTGCAGTCGGGTAAAAATAATATAAGGTAAAATAATTTATAATAAAAATAAAATTACAATAATAAAGTTTTTCTATTATGAAAATCTGTTTTTAATACCGTATTTGCTTTTCTACTTTAATCTAATAAATTATTTAATAAATAGCAAGCTTTCTTCAAATTAAAAAAATAATAAAATGTAGTCACGGTAACGAAGAGTTTTCGCGCAAATCGAAGCTCTCCTTGCGATTTTGTACATTACTTGGTACGTTTATCAGAATAAGAACTCAAAAACAATTGGTCAGATCTTGATCAAATTCATATGGGACCACATGAGAAGCACCAGCCTTCAAATAAAAAAGAATCATTGAAATCGGTTCTCCTACAAAAAAGTTCTAAAGTAACACACAAAAAAATACAGTCGGATTGAGTACCTTTTCTTTTTTTAAAGTCGGTTAAAATAGGTTTTAAATGATTAAATAGTGTATTTAAGTATCGATATATATACGAGAACTTAATAATATGCAATACATTAAAAATAGTTTTCGAAGCAGAGGCGTAAAGATTGAAAAAAATACAGACAAAAAGTAAATTGCTTAAAATAAATAAGACATAATATACGCATAGTAATCGCTAACAGGATTTAATAGCAAAGCAATTTTTTGTCAGATATTTATAGCAGAGCTGACGTATGTGTAGATATATACAACAAAAAATATGATTCGCAATGACTGTGTTAGTAGTTTTTTCTAATAAATATCTATTAGTAGTCAATACGTTGGAGCCACAGAAGTCTTTTCTATGTTCTGTGAGTCAAAACTATGGGTGCAGAATAATAATGGGATAGGATTATGTTCATCTAATTTCCTGATTTATTTTGACCCTATAAATGGAAATATCTTTACAGTTATAATATTAAGAGAGCATTTACAATTTTAAATTCTAAATAGCGCAGCGTATTTTGAATAACATATTGTATGTAAAATAGATAAAGACTTTAATAGTTTTTATGTTGACATCATATAGTTTACTAGCCGGATCGGCGGACGTTGATCTGCACTTCCGGTAGGTGTTGGGATTAATTTACTTTAACTCATTTCAGAAATTTTAGTGCACATAAAAATATTAACAATTCGACTACAGCGTCAACTACCGGATCCGGGCATGGCTATAAACTCGACAAATATATCGTGTCGACAAATATATATTGCATGAATATAACTTCAATCATTATTGATGATTTGATAATCGTTCAGAAATCAACGGAACAGACGCGCCAACAATTCAACCGTTATCTTAAATAGGGATATTCCCCACGCAATTTAAATATAAATCCATTGAGATATAATTCGTCATAATCCGACGATTAGATAAGGTGTTGCGACCGGACATAGAAACAGAAACTTTTTTTTAATAAATCTTATTTACTTTTACTTTTTAAAAATAAAAATAAATAAGATTTATTAAAAAAAAGGAGAAAATCCTTGTTGTACACAAGGATTTTCTCCTGTATCGTGGTCTCAGTTTAAATACATAAATTTGAAAAGCACTAACATCCACAACCAGAGCAGTTATTCGCAAGCTATAAAACTACTTGTTCCGTGATGGATTTGAACCCGTAGCTCACAGCGTCGCAACTTAACAACAGGGCCGTTAAAAAAGCTATCTGAAATACTAGTGAAAAATATTACCTTCTTTTGGGGCCACAGTGGGAAAAAAGATATTTTTGACAAGCAGTGGTGAATTAATAAAACTTTGTTGAAACAACATTAATCAAAACCGCACAAGGCTCTATTAACTGCCCAGAATTACTTTTTTTTATAGAATAAGGGTGACAAACGAGCACACAGTCCACCTGATGGTAAGTGGTTGCTGCGGCCCATAGACATCTACATCTATCCTCTATTACAAATCAAAATGTAGATGCGTTGTCACCCGTGAGGACTAAGATGGAATGCCTCATTTCCAGTAAAAAGGGCCTCCGGCCACCTGCACTCACCAAGCGAAACGTAGAGGTAAACCTCTACTTCACGCTGGTTTTCTGTGAGGTCGTGGTACCACCCCGGTTCGAGCCGGCCCATCCATGCGACAGCAAACGCTGCCGCGTGGCTCTACCACTGTTAAAAAAACTTAGTATAAACTCTGTTAAAAAGTTCCTCTAAGACAATTTTATCTGTACCACTATCTTGTACTAATTATTGACAGAACACGTTTTTGATAAGATATAATTACCGTACTAAATAGTTACTATGGTGATAATAATTTCGACCAGTAGTGGAGCAGCGCCAGTTTAAAGTAATTTTATGTTTTAAATTTCTTTTATGTCAGCTGATTTTAACGATAATGCCACCATACAACCGTCATAAGTTCTCGTAAAATAGGGATATCCGCATCTTTTCTAAAATTTATTCGAAGTTAAAGATGCCGTTGCTTCAGTAAGTCCCTGCTATGTAAGATCTTGTGAAACAAAACGGTAAGAAACTCGTTAAAAGTCCACGGCTGCACATATCCGTCTCCCATAGAATGCCTCGAGGAACATTGCACATTTGCCAACATTGAATTTGGCGCTTGGAAACAGCGAATTTTTTATTTTTAGTTGTTATTATAAAGTTGCTGCTGCTACAAAGTTTTGAGATATCTAGTACTCCAAGACCGTACATTCCGCTTGACGAGCGTGAGGGTTACGGCAAATAGTTTTGTCGGCAGATTATAAAGAAGAAGTGTTACATGTAAGTACTTATAATTGACGGTTCGTAAGCAAGTGACTAAGCATTTGGCTGTGACGTTGCGAGGTCGCATATTCGAATCGCGCACGAAATAAGTGCTTGTTTGGCATCCAAAGAAGTGTTCTGGATGTCTGTCTATGTTCAATTTATGTATGTGAAACGTCTTTACGGTAATGCAGAGAATCCCGGGGGAGAGGGGGAAGTAAGTTCTTGAAGTGATGTCGATGCAACATATACACATATACATCTATAGGATTTAGTATGCGAGAGAATGAGATAGAATATAATACAAAGTGTTTCCTATTACCTCTGTCTCACCTTTGTTCGGTGTTTTCCAAGCCTCCCCACTTGTGTCTACTTTTCCGAAGGTTTCACTCCTACCGCGTGTGAACTGCACACATGTTTTATTTTTAAAGAGAAAAGCAAAGCAATAAAAAATAAAAACCTTTGACTTGCACGATGAATGGCTTGTCACCGGGCGCGTGCGTGGTGGACATGACGGTGAGTGCGGACACGTGGCTCACGGAGCGCACGGTGGCCACGCACTGCCACGGCGCGCCGAATAAGCCGCACACCGCGTTCACCACCGACATGATCACGATGTCCATGTGGAAACCACTTCCTTTCTTCAAGCGCCGCTCCGGCTTGTCGATTATCAGCCTGTTCGGGGATATTCGTTTCACTTGATTTGCTTTTCGACCCGATTTAAAAAAATAGGGGAGGGTAAAGTTTTTAACTTCCAATTAGGTAGTTTTTATAACGAGAAGGATTTTTATCAAGATTTGAAAAAGAGAAAGTTCAGTTATACTATTTTTAAAAGTGCGTATGTGTGAGTGTGTCGATGTATACGTGTGTGCATTTTTGTCTAGTACACCTTTGAGAACATATGCTGTTTGATATATAATTATATAATGAATATAACTATGATAGTTTTCATTAATTTTCATTCTGAAATTAAGCCTACGGCCACACACATAATTACGCACGCACGCACACACGTACACATACACACATACAGACACACATACGCACACGTAAATCACAATGAAATTAAACGAAGCAACACCCATAGAACAGCAACTTTAAAAAAATGTAAGCTACATTTAAACTAAGTATCGATTTTTATCGCAAACAGTCATTAGTTGTAATACGTACCAATGTAAAGAAACGAGTAAAATTATAGAAACACATTCGCAAAAGTGATTCGCTTTGCAAGAAATGCGTAACAAGTTTTTCGCTTTGCAAACATTAATTCTAATTAAGAGATCGCGACAGATTTTAAACTATTTAATTGATGAACCATGAGTACTCATGTAAACAAATCTTTTTTAAAACGCAAAGCACAAAATGCTAATATTAAGTAAAGAAATGAAAGAGAATGCGTCATGTTTTCGTCGTAAAAAAGCAGTTAAAAATAAAATGGCTTACTCAGCGATATGCGTTTCCATGAAGACAATAATGTAAACCATGAGTGCGGGCAGAGCCATAGCGAAGGTGGCCCACGTGGGAATCGTCTCGAGGCCAGAGTTGAGTGGTACAAGCCAGGACCGTGGCGCGGTGGGACTAAGTCCATCGGGCACCTGTAGCTTCTCCGTCCACACGGGCACCAGAACCGATACCCCAACCATAAGAACAATCGCGATGGGAACACCGAAATCTCCTAGCGCCCGTCGAGCCTATGGATTAAAGTGTTGTTTAATTATTTTTTTATCTAACAATGAAAAAATAGGGATAAGTAACAAAATGTATGTTTTGTATTATTAAACTTTTCAATTTTGTAATAGATGGATAATAAATTACATTGCAAAAAAAAATAACAATAACAAAACTGCTTATGTTAAATGAGACGAAACGAAATGAATGAGGGCATCCACGACTTTTTCTGCCACCAGGGCGGCGCCACTTTCGAGTGAGGTAAAATATTTGACAGATTTCATAGCGGGGACGATAATTTCTTAGGAAAATGTAATCTTTAAGGTTTCTTTCTGTGTTATTAGTTATATTTTATATTAATTACATTAGAAATGAATAAACCAAACTATAAATATAACTAAAAGACGACTTTTAAAAAAAAAGAAATATAATGTGCAAAAAATTTAAAATCAACAGTAGTTTGATTTTAAATTTTTTACGCATTGTGTTATATTTTAATATAATACTCTAGACAATGATAAACTATTATTTAAAACTAATTTCTCAATTAAATGACACTGTGTAACAAAAAACTTTACCTCAGTCGCTAGTAGCGACATCTGGTGAGTGGAAGATTATTAGCCCTCATTGAGCAACTATTTAAATAATGCGGAAATTATTATAAGTAAACCGATAGTCATTTAAGACATGTCGGTGAAAGAAAATGTTATGTGGAAACACCGATCTGAAAAATAAAATGTAAGGCATATGAGTTAAGCCCATACATACTGGAGCAGTGTGGTGGACCGACTGCTTCATAACTCTCTCAAAAATGAGAGGTCTGCGCCCAGCAATGGGACGTAGTTTATAAATAATAGATAGACTTTATAGCAAATATTATATTGACTTACACTGCGTCCGAGGAACTTTCCATTGCGGAAGATTCGAAGGTAGTAAGCTATGATGAAGGTTGCGAGGGTCAGCATCGTGCAGAAGAGAGCAGTATTTGGCTGCGGGGGCGTTACTATGTGCAGCTGTGGCGATGGCAATGTTGTGGCAGTCTCGTTGCCTAAGGAAGTTATAATAACAGTTTAACATAAATGTTTATTATTTAAATAAGCTCGATATTACGACACATATTTTTATTATTTACATTACAATACTATACTAAGTTTTAATAAATCTAATCTGGAGGTAGCCGTGGTTAACATGCCATTGGGACGTCAAACACCTCAGTCCCAGTGACCATGAGTGCAGTAAAGTGCTCGACACGTCGGGAATATAAAATCAGTTAAAATACGCGATGAAATCCCTAAAAACTAGTTTTATTTAAATTACACATTTAAGTTACGGCTTTGTAAAAAAAAACGCCCAAGTAAATGATACATACAATTAGTGTGTTTTAAAATTAAATATCAGATTTTAATCTTAAAGTGTGGATTAGAGTTGCCTCGTTTTAATAACTAGGTAAAGCAAATATCAAAATCTACGTAAAACACAGAGAAGAACCTCAATGTCAGACAGTCGGATAAACAAACATCGATGTGATTCCACTAGTGTTTCGTTTAGACGAATTTGCTACGGAACAATAATATAAGTAAGAAAAAATTCTTATGAAATCTATGAATTCCTACAGCAAACTTCAAACAAAGATTACGAAGGATGCGTTGTCACCTCTGAGGACTAAGATGGAATGTTATAACAAAAATAAACTAAAACCAATATGTAAACATGAAATTAATTTAATTAGGTACATGAAACGTAAAATATTGAGTGGTTTGAGAAATATCCCAAGATCAAAGTTAAATTAAAATCTTCTTCCACTATTTTTTGACACTTTTTTGAAATGAAAACTTCTTTAAAATCGTTGTGATTTGAAACAAATGAAAAAAGCTACCTAAAGCAACACTAAAAAGAGACAAATATATAAATCAATAGGGGAGAATGAGATAGAATCTATAGTAACATAATAAAGCGAAAGAGGTTTTTTTTGTTTGTTTAAACACGCTTATCTCTGGAACTATTAGTCCGATTTGATAAACTCCTTTTGTATATAATACCCAGATTCACGAGAAATAGAATAGGCTGTCTAGCATTAGGCTACACATCTCAGCTAGCCTTAAATATTGATATCTGTTAAGTAAGTCAGAAGAAAAATCGCTCCTGAACTGCTTAATCCACGTGCGCTGGCGTAATGGTTAGTGTTACGTAAATACTATGTTCTATTCCATATAAAAAAGTCAGCGATACCATAGTCCCATTTCTTATACATAAGCCACAATAGGGTATTTTGGGACAAAAAATATTGAAAATTAAAAAGTGATTTATGAGCGTAATTATTAGGTACATATATCATATTAATCCTTACGAACGACAATTACTTTATCATCAAGACAGTTTTATAAAGATAAACTTAGCTCTTTATAGCATGTTATTTGGAATTTAAGAGATAGTGAATGAGATGAGAACCGGAAGAGAGAGAATACGCGTGGTGTCATGTCGCGCGGTGCAAAGCGTGAAATACACGGGTTTCCTATCGTCTCGGCCTTCTCTGTGGGCGGGTCTTTAAAATGGCTAATATAACTTTTAAATGTTAAAATAAGGAATTAAAAAATTACAAGTTTCATCATCATTACAGCCTTTCATAAGTCCACTGCTGAACATAGGCCTCCCCCAAGGAATGCCACACAGAACGGTCCTGAGCCACCTGCATCCATCGACTTCCTGCATGTCTTACCAGGTCGTCACTCCATCTCGCGGGGGGTCGCCCTACACTTCGCCTATCGGTACGAGGCTGCCACTCAAGAACCTTTCTTCCCCATCGGTTGTCGGTTCTTCGAGCTATATGGCCGGCCCACTGCCACTTCAGCTTACTAATCCGTTGGGCTATGTCGGTTACTCTGGTTCTACTGCGGATATACTCATTTCGAAGTTTAACACGCAGAGAAACCCCGAATGCAACAATGCAACTGGAACCGAGCATAGCCCTCTCCATAGCTCGCTGAGCGACCTTGAGCTTCCTCATACGGCCAGCAGTGAAGGACCACGTCTCAGATCCGTAAGTCATCACTGGCAACACGCACTGGTTGTACAATTTCGTTTTAAGGTTTTGAGATATGTCTGACGAGAAGGTGTGTCGTAGTTTCCCGAACGCTGCCCAGCCGAGTTAAATCCGTAGATTGACCTCTCGGCCGAAGTTGGACTTACCTAGTCGGACTATTTGTCCCAGGTAAACATACTCGTCAACAACTTCGAGCTTAGTGCTCCAAACAACTACCGGCATAGGTGTGACATGGACATTAAACATGATCTTTGTTTTGTCCATGTTCATCCTAAGACCTATTCGTTGGGAGATACTATTGAGGTCATTGAGCATGGTGCTTAGGTCCAATATTATCAAATAAATAAGATTAATTAGGTATATTGCATAAAATTATTATATCCAAACCATTCTTAACAATCCACGATTTCATATCTTACCGATTTATATTAAATTAGACTATTTTACGGAGCACCTTGAGAGTCAATCAATTTTCGTTTCCTTGTTTGATAAAATTATTTTTCTTAAAGAATTCATTGTATAGGTAAAATCATTTTAGCGAAGAATGACTTCAGTAGACGTCACTATTACACAGCGAATTTAATGCAATGAAAATATTCTTTTGATTTTATATACTAAAATTTAGGCTCTACATTTCTAAAAAATAAGGATTGTAATATTTATTTGCTATAAAATTAAGCTTTTATGTTATTTTATGCCGCACTTGTGATTGAAAATGTTCAAATTAAATAAATCATTTGCTGTGAAATATTTTTGTTTTATATTTAATTTAATTTGAAGGTTTCACTTCTACCGCGTGTGAACTGCACACATGTTTTTTTTTTCTAATTTTTAATACTAGTATTGTTTTCTTAAATTTAAATGGGACCAGCTCTGAAGTAAACCTATTTAATAAAAACGAATCATTACGGTTAAGCAGTTACTGAGAAATCAGTAAATATATATAAAATCAGCATACGGATCGAATAGAGAGAGAACCTCCTCGGTTTCTGAATTCGGTTAAAAAATTAAATGTAATGAAATAGCTGATATCTACTAACTAGCGTAATAGCTAACTTTTTATTATAATTATCTTAAAAACCTTATTACAAAAGTAGTCGGCATTTATAAGTAGGTATATTACTAACCTATAGGTGTGTCGTTTAAAATCATCGGAGCGTCTGTTGTATTAGATATCGCTTGACGTTGACAGTAGTCGTATCCGAGAGGATGTGCCCGGTATAAAGCTATAAGGTTGGTAACCGGCTCCGCGATAAAGATCAACGATATCAGGAACGCGAATATGTCTTCTGTAAACCTAAATAAATAAAGAAACATGGTTATGACGACGCTTTATGAATTTGAATGTAGCCAGGAACAGTCCACTGTTGGTTTAGCCATAAAGGCCATGTTTGCATCTCGCAATTTTGAATTTTTTAATAAAATTTGATAAACGAACTTACAGTAAAACCATACAGAAGTGGCCACTGCAGTCCTACCAACCTTGTGCATGCAACCAACTTGAAACAAAGTTCCAGTTGCATTGTCACTTCTGTGGATCAATATGGAATACTTCACAGCCTGTAATTACACTGGTTATTTACACACTGCAGGTCGGAAATCAACAGCGCAGGCACTGCTATTTGGCGGCAATAATAGGTAAGCTATTTTGCTTCGACAGTAAAACTTTTATTTATATCCCAGATTGCTCGCTTACTGTGAAATTTACGCAGAGCTCCGTGCATGTGTTAGAAAGACTATGCCCACACGCGATACTCGATAAGACAGACGTACACACATAATCTTTAACTTTTTTATTTAAATCCCAGTAGCAAAAGCATGAGTTTCTGCAGCCCTCAGTCGAAATATAAAAAAAGATATGTATACATAATATGCATACAGCCCAATATACATTCAAGGCTTACATTTGAATGGTAACGATACATCACATCTTATTTCACACTTAAAATATTTGAATAATGTAAATTTAAAACATTTTCTGAAGATTTTTAGAGAAATAAAATTAAATATTCATCCATATCATAGATTGCTTTATAGAGGGGATATTTGCCACAGTTGCCACGCTTAGCAAGCGGGTCAGCAACCGTAGAATTTAATTTTTTATTCAGCTGTGACACACACGGGATGGTATAGAGTAGTCTCCCACTCTCCAGAATGTGATCAAATGTTCATTCTTGATTAATGAAAAAAAAAACCCTGAGCTTAAAAGGTGCCATTTATTTCTATATAACAGATATACACTTTAATTTTATTTAGATGTGTATAGGTGTATAGATTATATTAATTGTGAATAAGATATAATTGGGAAAAGTAAAATGCCGCCAAATGATAGCTACTCGTAGTAACACACAATATATAAAATGTAGTAATAACAATAGTATTAGTATAATAGATCGAAATTGTAATATAATACCAGATGTAAAGCCTAACATTGTATTAATTTTAAACTGTGTAATTTTAAACACAAAATCATCTTAATGATTTTACAACTAATTTTTCATCGTAAATCGGCATGGGAGTCTTACTACACCACTTTTATAATATCCCATAAGAATGGTCTGTAATATGACATTGAGCACGAATGTGTGTAGGTATGTACAATGGGAAATACCTGGTTATCTTCTTAACTGCAACGCTACCCTCTACGGAGGCTACGCAGAGCGCAATCACTATCATCCAGATACCACAATACATGCGCGCAGCCAAAAAGTCAAATCCGTACATTCTGCAGAAGTTTGCGAGCGACTCGTCAAGTAGCAGCAAAGGCCCAGTGGCACCGGTTATCATCATCGGTTGACCGGCCAGCAACGCGAATACAACACCACCCACACACGTGAAAACCTACATTAAAATTATATTTTTATTATTTACACAAACAAAAATAGTTTTATTAACAATAGCGATATACAACCTGTAAGTACTAGGTACAAACTAGTAATACCATTTTCTCGACTCCAAAGAGTAATTACTTCATAGTGCAGTGCATGCGTTTTTATGACAAAGTTCCAGAAAATATACAAGGTCTATAAAAATAGAAGCGTATCAAGATAGCTGTAAAAATATTATATGATTTATAATACCCGAAAAAACCTCTGGGAATGAGGTGATTGCTACCAAGCGGTTTGTAAATGTTTCTATCTTATTATTATTAAAAAATGTCCCATTGGTTTTCTTGTTTATTTTTAATAACCAGTGTTAAAAGCATAAATGACTTTAGCAAGTCTAACATGAAACTTAATATTAAAAAAAAACTTATAATATTGAAAAAAATTCTGTTCTATTCAATGATTATAATTTGAAGCAAGTTTCAAGTGTTATTTTGTTATAGTGCGAATGTAATGAAAGGTTGGCTTCGTTTTGACGTTTATTGTTTGGTTTAGCTGTATTGCGTAAATGTAAGTATCCGTTTGCCGTTGCCGTTTAGGTGCCATTTAGGTGGCGGCCTAAGAAAATCTAAAACCCTATTTCATCCCCATGGGTGTGGTGATAGGCGACACAGGGAAACCTCAAAAATATCTCATAGCTCACGTGGATGACAGACAGCGGTATAATTATGAGTATTTCATTTTCGGTACACACGATCTGCAGCCCATGGCAATTGATATTTACAGGCTAATGCAAAAGAATGAAGAAATAACCTATAAAGGTTTTAAAATTAAAATGAAAAGCCATTACAAGAGCTACATTAGGCTTTTAAGAGCTCATATCTCGTTATATTTCGAATTTAATTGTTAGACTCTGACATAACGCTGTCATTGCATCAAATTAATGTTTCAGACCCAAGCGTCTAGGGCGCTTAAGGTGGAGCTTTTCGTCCTATTGACTGCCAGCTAACTAACTGGTAACTCATGTATGTCACGGCCATTTGCGAAATAAAGGGGAGGACCCTGAACGTTCACAAGTTGTATGACTCACGGAATTTTACACAGACATGTAACCGCGGCTAATAATTATTCAACTGATAAGATTATTCACGATCGAAATGCTTTTTGACAATATTTTCATCAACAGTATCTTGAAATGTGAAGTTTATAACAGAGAATGTTATGAATTAGGATTGGAATTGGGAATAACACTATGTTTATCATATCACTTAGACACAACGGAAGCTGTACAATCTAAAACAACGACAAGACCGTTTGGTCATTCTGTTACAATATTAAAGATAAATGTTTTTATATATGAAAACATTTGTTTTCTGTTTGTTTTAGATTTTTGTAATAGGCACATATTCAATGATTGTAACTATAAATAATAAGGCAATTGTGTGACAATATAATATAGTATGTGCAAATAAAAACGTATTTTAATGAACTTAAGGTATTTTTCGCGGACATTTTTCAACAGTGGTAGAGCCACGCGGCAGCTTTTACTGTCGCACGGATGGGCCAGCTCGAACCGGGGTGGTACCACGACCTCACAGAAAACCAGCGTGAAGTAGAGATTTACCTCTGCGTTTCGCTTGGTGCAGTTGAGTGCAGGTGGCCGGAGGCCCTTTTTACTGGAAATGATGCATACCATCTTAGTCCTCACGGGTGACAACGCATCTACATTTTGATTTGTAATAGAGAACAGATGTAGATGTCTATGGGCCCCAGCAACCACTTACCATCAGGTGGACTGTGTGCTCGTTTGTCACCCTTATCCTATATAAAAAAAAACATTTCCTTGCCCTTAAACCCTCTCAGAAATGAGGGGGCCTGTGCCCAGCAATGGGACGTATATAGGCTGTAACTAGGTATTTTTTTATAAACGTATTAAGTGTACAGTTTTTACATACGCTATATATACGCTACTCGTCCAGTAATCGAAGACGAAAAGACGAAAAAAAACTTGACTACAGTTTACTGTAAAATGACACAGTTTGTTTAACATAATATAAAATTAACTCCATCGATCACCAATAAAAAAAACTAGATACACAATCCCATGCAAAACTTCTCTAAAAACTGTCGCCAATTGTTTTGACGTAATTCCAATTAATTGTAAATTCAACCTTAAATGCATTGCCTAAAGTTGTATTCACAAAGCTACGTAATTAATTTATTTGTATTTGTTAATCAATAATACATTACGTTTATCAATAATAATATATTACGAAAGGAACTTCGTTCCAATCGAGTGTTCCACGACACTCAAGCATGTTGTTTTAAACTATTTTAATCCATTGCTTGACTACTATTTCGGTAAGGTATTGCAGCCGAAGATGCGCACTGGCTTAGCTTAAAAAACTAACATAGTAATCGGATAAAAGGAAATGCTGAGAAATTATTATACCGGTACATCTCTCCAATTCCTAAATAGAAAATTTGTCGCTGTATCGGCTTTTGGACGACTCATGACGGTAATTTTGTTGTGCATAACGAACGTTGTATTTTTACATTATAATTGACTAGTAACAAAATGTACTCACGAGTGTTTCCGAAATGCCGATATTTCCATAAGTTTTGTCGGCAAGTAGACCCCCAAATGTGATGGCAGATGAGAGGGCTGCGAAGTACATGAATATGGTTGCGGCTGCGCATTGCCCGTTTAGCGCATCTCCGAAGTCAGATAAGTAATGTGGATATCGCCTCTTAATGTCTCGTATTACACCTGCATACGAAAAATGTTATAGAGTGTTAAGGAACAGCTGTTTCAAAAGTTTCAATAGCGAGTGCAGGACTCACCCCCAAAGACACGACCAGTTTTAGTGAGGGGATCTTCAGGTTCTTTCGCTGGTGGCCCGCCAGCTTCAGCTGCTAGTAGTGCTTTCTTCTCATCAGTGGGCGGTGCCGCCGCCTTAGCAGCAGCTCGCTTACGTTCCAGTGCATCACGTTTACGACGCCGAATCATTTCGCTTTTAGCGCGGAGTTCCTCAAACGGTAATAATGCTTGTCGCTCCCAGTCACCGGGCGGCAATACAATAGAATCATCCAGAAATTCATTGATAGCCGATAGAAGCTCCCGTCGATCGTCAGCCTTGTACGCGATAGAGTGGAACGAAGGGTTTGACATAAGAGTAGAAATAGATCGACCCACTTCATGATAGTCTAAATCAGCAGCTGTGGGTCCCAAGAGAATGAACATGAAGCGAACGGGCACAGGCACCTCGGTTATGGAGGGCATCAGAATTCCTTGTGCAAGTCGTACGAATGCGATGGTAGGTTGATCAAGGAAGCCCACGGCACCGACGAGTACAGTAGTGGCTTCGGCGCCGCCCGGAATCCGTTTCATGATCGAGTCGTTATGTCCACGCCGCAACTCATCTTGAGAGCCGGCTGCGACACCAGAAACGTACTCCACTTCACGCAGTTCGAGTCCCGGCGCTGATGTTTTCTTGCGCGCTTCCACGCGGTCATGAGGCAATGCGTAAGAGCTTCGGCGCCGCTTTGGATCTGACAGGCTCTGTACACAAAATCAAATCAACTAAATATATCACTAACATTGCAGAGTAGGAGTTGGATAAAACTAAACGTAAAGGAAATAAAAAAAGTTTTAGACAACTGGGAATTCGAATCTAAATGTTATGTGGCATCAATAATTTAAGGCTACATACATTTTAAAATGAACTAATAAACCTGTTGTAGTGGCGGTGTAGGAATATCTACTACCCCATATAATCCCGTGGGTGTCTTAGGAGGCGACATAGGAAAACAAATCAGGAGTGTTTTCCTAACAATGACTAAAAATAAAAAAAAACTGCAGTTGCCAACCTGCTTGCCAAGCGTGGCAACTATGGCAAATATCCCCACTATGAGGCAAACTATGGGGGAGGTCTATGTACAGCAATGGACTTTAACAAGCTGTAACGGTAAATTATTTCAAGTTAAATAAAAAATTAATAAAAACTCATTTGTACGGATTTTAGCATGATTTAGGTAAAAAAAAAAAACAGTAGTTTCAATTGCTTTGTACACCCATGCGCCGAGGACACGGTCACATGAGTATGAGTACTACAAAGCATTTAAAACAGCGTGAATTTAAAATTAAACTAAACCGTAAAATGTTGTAAGTATATAATGAACAACAATTTTTACGGTTTAGTCAAGCACACTGTTAATGAATTCTAAATGAGTATTCCAACATATAATGGAAATATCATACAAAACATTTCTTGAAACAAATACTTAAGTCCATAAAAAAAAACCCTTGGAAAATTCCCTTTAGAATATAACACTGGAAGATGTCTAAAGTTATAACAAAAGAATAAAAGACAAGCAAGTATTGGAAAATAATCACTACGTAATTCTACAATAGATGAGTTATGACAACGATTATTTACCATTGGCAACGACATTAGCCCGTGATAGAAGGATTTTCATGAATTTAGCAAATCTCAAAACAGCAGCAGGCAACATACGTACTACCAAAGGTGGCAATATGAAAACGATGTTAGTATTTGCGATTTGATTTTTCGAATCACTGGGCTGTAACTCTCTACTCCGTTCAGTTTTAGATCTGTTTCGTGATCTGCGGAATCAAACCCTCTTCAGCTCTATACAGAGTTTAAACTCTTATAATTTTTTAAGTAAAACTACTGACATGATGAATATTCTAAAATGATTCTACTACATGACATTGGAATACTTGTATGATTCTGTAAAACGGGTAAAGTACGAAAGGAGCACGCTGGTGCAACATCTACTACGTGCTAGGGTAAGGTTGGTGAGGGTCAAAAAGGCACACGCGCACAGCAGTGTTCCGTACGAGCAGATGGGCGCTGTGCCGGCGACAGGCGCCGGCTGCGGAGCACAGGGAGCAGCGTGTGCGCGCACTGTTTGCCGCACCAGGGACCGCGCCCGACTCTTCCATCCACAGCGACTGCACAATACTTTATCTTAACCCTAATTGTGACTTATCATAGCGACTGCAGTCCCTGCAGACCGAATTTCTCCCATTTATATTGGACTGGATCATACATTGTGGTATTTTCAATTTGTTGCGGGTTTATTTATTTTTAACTTCCCAGTAGTAAGTTATTGTTATTGGTAAGGTTTTCCAAAGTCCGAATTTTGATATATCTCCACGTTTTAAGGTCCCTAAAGTGAAATGTTATGGTTTGAAGTAAGCTATCTGTATGTGTGTCTGTACGTATATATTATGGTGATTAATTTTCACGTCGCATATTTCAAGAATAAATAATGTTATCGACGTCGGACTGGTTTCATTCGATGCACAATTATGTCCTTAATTAAAACTTAATTAAGGTTTTATCAAAATTGGTACAGCAGGTCTTACGATGAATAAATTAATTAAAGAAATGAAACACTCACAAAATTTCTTAAATGATAATCAATTATCATTCATTCATCATCGTCATCATCATCATTACAACCCTTGACAAGTCCACATAGGCTTCCCACATGGAATATCACAAAGCAAGATTCTAAACTTCTAACATCCATAGACTGACTTCCTGCCGTCACTCCATCTAAAGGGGACCATCTTACAATTTGCTAACCGGTTAAAGGCTGCCAACCGAAGAAGAAGGTCTCGCCTTCTTATCCCATCAGTTGTTGATACGTCGAGCTATATGGGCGACCTATTGCCACTTCAACTTCATGATCATTTAACATTATAGAAGTATAAATGTATAAGTCATATAGGTCAATTTCTCCTGTTTGTCCGCAAAATTATAACCCTCAAAATTTTGTAGCTGCTTATTTTATCTACTGAATTACCGTCGCAAAATTCATTTAAACTTAAGCTTTAATTTTAAAGCAAATTATCAGTAAATGTTTTATCTTGCATAAAAACCTATAAACAATGAAACCAGGTTATTGTTAATTTGTCTGTAGGTAATTTGTATAATACTTATGCACAAAGTTGTTTTTCATAACAAACGTGGACAGTAGTAGACAATTATAGAATAGATTAGTGTATGGAAGACAAGGTAGAAACATTGTTTATGAAAGTGACTAGGGTTGGCGATAATTGTTTTGGTATTTACGTACTTTGTATAAATATTATTATATATAAAAATATCTCAATTTATATTTATATTTATTTATCTGATTTTTTTTAAAGATTTTGGAACGATAGACTGTTATCAAAAGTTGGTGTAGTTATGTAGTTATATAAGCAACATATTTTACTAAGAAGTTACATTTTCCATAGGTATATGAAAAATGTATTATGTTTACCTTTGTTGAAGGTTTTTTTTTTTATAGAAGAGGGGGCAAATAAGCATGCAGCTCACGTGATGGTAAGTGACTATAGCTGCACATGAACAACCGCAACACCAGGGGAATTGCAAGATGCGTTGCCGGCCTTTTAAAAAGGTGTAAGCTCTTTTCTTGAAGGTCCCTAAGTCGTATCGGTCCGGAAAAATCGCCGGTGGTAAACAATTCCACAGAGAAGTTATACGAGGAAGAAAACTCCTAGTAAAACGTACAGTCGTGGACCGCCAAGCATCCAGATGGTGAGGATAGTATCGTGAATTCTGACGCAATGTGCGTTCGTGAAATTTGGCGGCTGGAATTAATCCGAAAAATTCCTCCGAGCACTCCCCGTGGCAAATTTGAAAGAAAATGCAAAGGGAAGCAACATCCCTACGCAGTGCCAGTGTATCGAGCCGATCAGAAAGAACTCGGTCGTCGACGATTCGAACCGCTCTGCGCTGGAAGTGGTCAAGTGGAAGGACCTGACACTGGGGTGCCCCGGCCCAGAGATGAGAACAGTTTTCCATGTGAGGCCGAACTTGCGCTTTGTAAAGTTGCAAGCGATGTGCCGGCACAAAATACTGTCTCGCTCTGTTGAGCACGCCAAGCTTTTTAGAGGCCAATTTGGCCTTCCCTTCCAAGTGACCACGAAACTGCACACTATTCGATATGTCGACGCCGAGGATTCTGATGCTAGCTGAGGTAGCAAGGGGAGTGCCTTGAAACTGAGGAGATACGACAAAGGGGTTCTTTTTAGCGGTAAACGCGCAAACTTGTATCTTCTGGGGGTTGAATTGGACTAGATTTAGTCGCCCCCAATCCAAGACTTTGTTCAGCAAAGACTCGACTTCAGACACAACTTTGTCCGTTACTCGGCGACGTTTTCCCGAGAAATATTGTCACGGCCGGTAAATTAGGCATCACCAGTGCTGTTGTCCGCATAGAAATGAATGCTACCAGTTTGCAACATATCATTGATATGCAAGAGAAACAGCGTTGGTGATAGCACGCAGCCTTGTGGAACACCAGCGTTGATAGGCTTGAAATCAGAGCACGCACCGTCTATCCTTGATGCTCCGATCAGCAATGAAACTGGTGATCCATTCGCACAATTTCTATCAAGACTACTTACTAAGACTACTTACTAGGTAAATAAGTATTGAATTGTTAGTTAGGTTTCCTATAAACTTTGACCTGTGTTGCACAAATATGGTAAAATATGGTAGGTTAATAATAATCTGTGAGTTGCACTGTGTGCGGTAAAAAGGTAACAAAAAGGCACGTACACTAATATGTACGTTTACATCTATTGAATGGCTAAGAAAATAGGTTTTGTAATTGAAATTCGTCAACGTTCACAAAGTGATTGATTAATAAGACGTAATAATAAATCATACATTGTAACAGAATCGTCGCATTTCTTAACATTGTTACATCAAAGTCGAACCGTGGGAATAGTCTAAGAAGAACATATTCTAAGTATGAATATTATGAATAAAAGACAATTGTAGGTACGAAAAAGATTTTAAGGCTCCCGATAGATGGGTGGGTGTAGAACCAACCTGTTTACGTCAGCTGTAAAATTACCAGACCGGTGACAGGAAGCAAGGTCAAAGGTGCGGAACAATTGGTACAGCGATTGTCAAATCCACTCACTAAGCAAGACGACAAAGGATAATCTTCTCTATGATGAGAGTCTCACGTCTTGCAGTAAACTTTGACGGACTGATGAAGAAGATGATGTTTTAAAATTGTAACCAATATATATACTTGATGTTTAAAATTTTATATTTTAAATTTAAGTAGTATAGCAAACATTTGTTATCACACCCAAAGGTTGCTCCTTTCATTTCTTTTATTAGAAACATAATTTAAATGTCTACAACAGCGCTAATACATTTTAACAAGAGCACAATAGTAGGAATGTGACTCGTATCACAACGACCTTGAATATTTTCACATTTTGCATTGCATGCCAAACGTGTCACCGTAATCTTCGATAAACGTGACTAGGTGACTGACGGCAATTGTCTTGGCTCATTTATCATTTTTTTGTATCTTTTTTCGCACTTGTTATAGCTGTATGAATTCTAAAACTGGCATCGTTGTAACGGATGTATAATTTAGTGCGTTAGAAACGAGTCAGTTTTGACTCTGTATCAATTAAAAGTTAAATAGTAGAGCAATTACTTTTTAAATATGATGAACACAAATAATTTAGTCGAGTTTTATACATTTACATACATTTCTCTGGGACTGTACATTGATAGAAATTAAAGGCGAAAGCGAATCAAAAACAATTGTCATATAGGATATTTTTAAAACTAAGCTCCATAAAAACGCAGAAAAAATGTAAACGTGGATTAAAAAATAAATAATAATCAGTTTTTACTATCGTAATTGTACGTTTCATTTATCGAAGTACCTAAAACGTCGATACGCATATGTACTGTAATCGTAACAACTCTGTGTCATTAATGAACCAGTCTAGAATAAATTATATTATACACATTTTAATCAAAACTCTCTAACTTATGGGCCTAATTGCATAAAGTATAAATATAAATAATTATGCGTTAGAGCCACTAAACTACACTCTTAATCGTTAAGAAGTTGGCATTTTCCATAACTAAATAAAATCTTGGCCGGGAAACTCGCCAAATCACAATTGTCCGAAGGCAGCCAAATATTTTCTCTTAAATGAATAGAGATTCTAGGTTCGAACGATCTATTTTAGAACTTCAAACACCTCCAAATATTCAGACTTTAACAGAATACAATTAACACTAGGAAGCACATTAAAGCTACAACAAATTCATCATCATTTATCTACATGTAGAATGTAATTAGTGATTATTGATCTCGAATTCATTTATAGTTATACAATATCTCGTCAACTTTATACGAAATAGATAAACATTATTAAATTATACGAAGGGGACGTAAGCACATTATTGTTAAAGGGACTGTGTCTGTGTTTTAGCGTAAGCTATAAAATATGGAATCAGTGTTTTGTAAATCTTTGAACGTTTGTTAAAGTAATGTTACATGTTAAGCTTGGATAGTGTTAAAGATGCTGCTTGTATAAGTCTTAAATATTTAACACAGTCTTTTATTTTTAAAGTTGTTAACCGTTCGAATAGACAGATACTGGTAGTAATTTTTTTTAACTTATTGTTGACTAACCAATTGTAATTTAAAAAAGTATATGAATACTAACCTGAAGGCTAGTATAGGAGGATTGTTTACGCCCACTAATCGAGAATCTAAACCTTTCATCGTGAACGTGCCTGTGTCGGAGCAGCAGAGATCTCATAACAACTGGCTTGTCATCTTCCTCTATCAGGCCTTCTGCAACCATGCTTTCAACCACCCTACGAAAATATCATACACATTTTAAATATCATATAATTCTTAGACATTAAAATCATGTCACATTTAACGTATGCATAAATGATTTAGGAGAACACATATTGCACTTAAAATTTTCATCACATTTTGCTAAATTAGTAGAAGTTTACATTGCAAACCGTTTATGTACCTGTAGGCTACTCCAGGCAGGTCCTTTTCGTCTAGGTCGAGAAGCACTACACCGGTCTCGAGGCATCGCCGCAGGTTCAGCAGTGAGTGGAAAGAAAGCGAGGCAACATGAGGCCGACCCCATCGTGCCGAGCCTTCTTCAACATCCTCCTCGTATTTGATCCAACGCGCTGTCTCTTTCCATTCTGCATCACCATCTTCTGTCGCCAGAAGCTCGTCGAGTTGGACAAAAACCTGCATTGAAGATATCCTGAATAAATCTGCTTAAAATTACTACAGTAACATAGAAGAAAAGGAAAAGAATTAGGGTTTCGCGAAAAACAATTAAAACCCCCTGAAATCCAATCGCAATAAATTCCACGCGGGTAAAGTCGCGGGGAACAGCTAGTCTTAAATATATTCCCAAGTTGGTCGATTAACTTCCGCCTAGAGCGTCCTTTGTCAATCCTACTTGCTTCTGTAGCATAAATTTGCTCTATCACTCTTTCCTCATTCATTCTTTGTACGTATCGGAACTATCTAAGCATTCCTTTCTTAATCCTATTCACAACATCTTCTTGCAAAGCATACTTTTATCTTATCACGCAATTTCTACCCCTATCAATCAGAGTCAGTCCTAACATACTTCTTAATGACCGTATTTCTACAGCAACATTGTTTTTCCTGCTTCTTTTGCCACACCAATGTTTTACAACCACACATCAAGGTAGTTCCTACCTAAAACAGCGTTGTGAATTGCCATACGTGTGACGCATTATGACTTTCCTCAATTGAGAGACTGTTTACTCTGTGTACTGTATTGACTCTTCGTTCTATATTTTGCCATGTCTACCATCTCTGCTAAACACAACACAAAAGCAACCTTGTTCCCTCTGTCACGTGTTTTAGACTCAAAATTGTCTGGTTTTTGGCCAAATAATCATCTGTGATCTGTGATATGCATGGTAAACACCTGCTCCTTGCATTCTATCCCCTTTCTAGATCTAGCTTGTACATCCTTAATTTTTCCGTCAGATTCTTTAATATTCTATCAATCAACATTTTAGCATACAGTTTTCTTAAAATACTAAGCCAGGCCGACTCCAAGGTACTTTTGACAGTCCTGCTGTGACCCTTTTTATTTACAGTGGAAATATGACGGCTTTGCACCAGTTTCCCGGTACTCGCTTAAGCTCTCAGGACAAATTAAAGAAATTGTACAGCAGGCTTGCCAACACTTCTTCACCAGCCCTCAGCATTTCTTATGATACTTTGTCATACTCAGCCTTATCTGCTTTCATGGTTTTCATTGCTTTCGATATTTCATTCATACTTACCTTACTACCTCCTTCATTTTATTTCAGAGTTTCTGGTTCACTTAGTTTAGATGCCTCCTCACATTTGAAAACACAAATTGCTTTCATTCCTTTAAAGTCGACTTCGTCATTCATAATTAAAAATTAAAAATTTTGTACAGCCGACTTCAATATAAAATATTAAGAATAACTCAAAAACTATTGGTCTGAACTTTATCAAATTCATATGGGACCGCGTGAGAAGTAACAGCTTTCAAATAAAAAAAGAATCATCGAAATCGGTTCCCCCAGTAAAAAGTTATGAGGTAACACACATAAAAGAAACATAAAGTCGAATTGAGTACCGTCTCCTTTTTGGAAGTCGGCCGAAAATACAGGCATTCTCGTCTCGTACGACATTCATTCTGAACATTTTCCCCCGCCACGTTGCAGTTTCCGGAACATATTGATTTGCTTACAGTTTATCAGATAGTCTTTTATAATTCTTTTCCATTCTTTCTTAGACTCAAATAATATAGTCGTAATCAGTAGATATTAAAACACACACACACACACACACACACACACACACACAAACACTCACGCCAGTCACACAGACGGGTAGGCAGAGATCCTGACACACCTCTCTCGCCTCCTTTACATACTACTTTACATATATCTACGCATACACACTCGTCGGTTAAGGGTACTCCTAATCTGGCCCATTTTTAATGTATTGCCGATTTGGTCGATAAACCTTCGTCTAGGGCGTCTCTTCCCGACCCTGCCGTTCACTTCTAAAACATAAATTTGCTTTGTCACTCTTTCCTCGTTCATTCTTTCTACGTTACCAAACTACCTAAGCATTCCTTTTTTAATCCTGGTCACAACGTCATCTTGTACACCCCACTTTTCTCTTATCACACTATTTCTCACCCTGTCATTCAGATTCAGCCCTAGCATATTCTTTAATGACCGCATTCCTACAGCATTTATTCTACTTTCATGCTTCTTCTGCCACACCCAACTTTCACTACCATACATTAAAATAGGGACTAACACATCATTATGATTATGACGTGCCTTCTTTGACACATTCTGACTCTTCATAATAGCTTTAAAAATTGATACTTATAATAATTTCCACGACTCTGTACAGGAAATGCAATCGTATAGATATTAGTATTGTATTCTATTATAATGTAATCTTACCGCATGCGGCCTGTGGTCGTACATTTTTTTGTATGTAGCGTCGGGAAGTATGTGCGAAACCTTGTCACCGCCATCCTTACGCCCGACATGCACCGTTGAGCCCTGCTACCATAAACATATTTGTAAACCGAAACATAATCAAACAATACAAAGAGCATCCTTCAATTTTTCATAAAATTAATATTAAAAAAGGAATAAATAGACATTTTTAAACATCGTATTAGAATTATGAATAATTTTTATATTTATATTATAATATAATAATTTAATAATATTATAATAATTTAGAATATTTTGTATTAAATTTTTCGCTCGATGCTTCTAGATTTTTTATGGTATTGATGTAATGCTTTGGAAGAAGTCAGAACAGAGATATATACTGTACGCTTGCTTACCCTAGATTGTATCTTATGTCGTCGTAGTGCCCTTGGATCGTCACTCCGGTGGCTGCGCAAGTCGTCACGGTCCAGCTCCGGTAGTGGCTCCTCGCCTGAGGCATCGGCCTGCGATTCATTTTCCACACCACCACTTCGTCCGTTATCTTGCAAGGAATATTTACGCGATTTGTGTAGGTGTAGGTGTTTCCTAAATAAGTGAAACAAAAATACCTATGTGTTATATAGCTTTCCCAGACACTTATAAGTAACGTGTATATTATAAACACACAGAAACGCATAAAACTTTCGTGAAAACTTTTGTGCGTGTTTGTAATACGATTTCTGGTAGTTTGACTTAGAAATATTTTATTAGTAAGGCCAGAACTGTAAGAGATATTACTTTTAAAATATTATGTACAAAAGCTGTTCAGTTACATAAGTCCAACAATTCAGTTATGTAGGCCTATAATTAAAACTGTGAAAACTTAAAGATACCTTCAAAATAGATGGTGGCGCGAAAAAAATTATTTGCAATATTATATATAACTCAGTTCCAATGTTTTGTCCTTAACATTAGTTATAGTTCAAATAACAATTATTTGAATTATAACAAATATTTGCGGTTTGTACCTTTATTACAAAAAAGTGTTAAAAAAAATAAATATTTCTATCAATGTATTTCACATTCATACTGTGTATACCCTCGACGTAAATGTTATCATTCAGATTATCATTCAGAATTATCATTCAGAATTATCATTCAGAATTATGGGGCGTATAACTTATACAACACTTAAAATATTAATATATCCTTCCTTTGCAAAATAGATAGTTCGGTTCCTAGTGATAGATTAATTCAGCAAAGTGATGGAAACCATATTAGTTCGTTGAAACACGTCAATTATAGAGTAGCATGAGGAAAAAGTAACTGAGCATAAAAATACCTGTCACACCGATTACGTACCCGAGTATGTCAACTTTTTATTAAAACAATTATTGGAGACTACGATTTTTTCTACCGATTGCTTTAAGTGCTTCCTGGCACATTCAGCAAAACGAAAAACTTAGTCACATCACCTCGGTGTCTGTTTGTCAAAAAAGTCTTTTTTTCTTTTACCTATTAAAGCCAGTGCTTCAATACAATCCCACTTGTTAGTAAGTGGTAAAAAAGCATCCACTCTTGCCTTAAAGATAATTCTCTAAATGTTTAACGTAGATGATTGGATTATGTCATCTTATATAAAAGAGGATCTCTGAGTGACTGACTCATCTATCAACGCATAGCCCAAAACCCTAGACGTAGAAACCTAATATTTGTATAGTAGCTGCCTTTTATAAAGCATCCAATAGGAAAGGATTTTGAAAATTCTACCCCTAAGGGAGTGAAATAGGGTGTTACAGTTTGTATGAAACTTTTTATTTCACGGAACGAATGACTCGATACTTACTAAATGTACACTGTTAATGAAATTAATATGGATTGAGCAATATTTCAAAACAATCCCTTAAAGGGGTGCCAGAGGTTGTTCAAATTTGTATGGAAAAAAATTATCATTATTTTAATTTGAAAATTGGCGCATTTACGCTGAAATTAAAAATAATAAAATTCACATTTTATATTTCTTCAAAAATCTACCCTTAGGGTTTTAAGACGAGAATGCATAGTTTGTATGAAAAATATTGTATTAAGACATACAGCCCAAAACCATTGAATGTAGACGCGGAAAATTGGGACAGTAACGTCCTTACACCAAGGCCTAAGAAAGGAATTTTGGAAAATTCAACCCCTAAAAGGGTGAAATAGCATATAAAAGTTTTTACGAAACTTTTTTTATTTTACAAGGCGGTAAATTCGAAACTTGTTGAAAGTGTTCTGTAAATGACACAAAAACGTATTTTGAGATTTAGCAACACCTTACGGAGGGGCCAAAAAGGCTGTTCAAGATTGTATGGAGAAAAAAATAATAAATGTTCTCTTTTGATTTATTACCTGGGGTAAATACTAAAGTACCCATTATTAATTTTTACAATCAATTTACTTGAGGTTTAAAACATTGCACACTTGTTTATGT
Source organism: Parnassius glacialis (assembly GCA_033319125.1). Lineage (NCBI taxonomy): Eukaryota > Metazoa > Arthropoda > Insecta > Lepidoptera > Papilionidae > Parnassius > Parnassius glacialis. The sequence goes on along the minus strand of JAVANC010000004.1, from coordinate 39,776,535 downwards.
TTATATGAAAAATATTATATTAAGATACCCAGTCCACGGCACGTAGAAGCGAGAAATTGGGACAACAGCTTCTTTTTATTACTAAAGGATCCACCAAAAAAGTATTTTGGAAAATTCAACCAGTTACAATTTGTATGTAAACGTATTTATGAATTTAAATTAATACGTATCTTTCGACTTTTCAAAGCAATCTTTTACAGGGCCAGAGTTTTCACCAAATCACTATTAATACTTCTCCAGATAAATATGTTAGCTACCTTGGGCATTTAATGTTTGTTTAAAGTTATCCCTTGCATTAAATCATTTAAATGAATATGGACTAAGGGACATTAATTGATTTTTTATATATAGAGATAATCTCCGTCTCCCTGACGATTGACCTAATTATCCCTGACAGATCGCAACACAAACAAACCGGAAAAGCAAAAATTTTTGACTTTTGTTGGTCCCGGCTGGAAATATAACGAGGACCCTTTAGTAGTATTGATTTTTGTTATTTCGTACCATTATAATTTTGAATTTTATACAGGTGAAAAAGCTTTTATAAATTCCGACATTATAAGTATAACATACTGTAATAATTATCAACGCAAAAATCGTTGTTACCGGTATTAGGCATACGTTTCCTAACTGAACTCCGAGCAGCGTAATCCAATCCAATCCAATAATAAAACAAGTCCCAATCTTATATATAATATATATTATGTATAAGTATTATACTATAGGTGTATTATATTTGCAAAGTTAATACAAAACACTTTTTCGGTTTTGCCTTTTTAGGGCAACATTTTTTCTCTCTCTTTTTTTGAAGTTGGTACCACCTTCTACCACCTATTTTTATCACCCAGCCGCAGAGTGCCCATTGTTTTGTTTTGAGTTTGAAGTGTAGGAGAGCCAATATAATAGGGTATTTTACACTAACAAATTAAAATACTTAAGACTGGCTGTATACTACTATGATTTCGATGATTCTTTTTTTCATTTGAAAGCTAGTGCTTCTCATGTGGTCTCATATAAATTTGATCAAGGTCTAACCAATAGTTTTTGAGTTATCCTTAATAATCAATCCTAAATAAACTGACTTCAATATATATATATATATATATATATATATATATTGAAGTCAGTTGTACACAATTTTTAATTTTTAATTATTGTTCGAGCGTTGAGCGTGGCTTTAACGCGAAAAGTATCGTTCCTTACCGCAATGCCATGGCAACGTAGCCGGCAATTTCGCCAAACACTCACTCACATGGCGACAGTTTTGCGTCGCTATGTGAGTGTGACAAGTTCACATGCCAACAGTGTCATAGGATCCCGGTTTTGTACGGCCCTGAACACAGGTTTGGCAATAAACGTGTCCTATGCAGACAACATTATATGTTCAGATAGTTTTGGTATGTCGTTGTGATTCAAACAGGGCGGGAGCATATTATACCTGTTTCGATGGCTGAATAAACGAATTCTTTAGTTCATCTAGGTTAAGAGTCGGTAATATATGTATATATACATTTTTTTTTATAGGATAAGGGTGATAAACGAGCACATAGTCCACCTGATGGTAGTCAAAAGGGCCTCCGGCCACCTGCACTCACCAAGCGAAACGCAGAGGTGAACCTCTACTTCACGCTAGTTTTCTGTGAGGTCGTGGTACCACCCCGGTTAGAGCCGGCCCATCCGTGCGACAGCAAAAGCTGCCGCGTGGCTCTACCACTGTTACATACATATTTAAAATCCTCATCTACATACACTACAACCTGAATTTCATAAAAATATTTCATTGGTAGTCATAAATTTATTTTCACTCCTTCATAAACATCATGATTACAGCCTATTTGCAATCCCACTGGTGAACTTAGATCTCCCCAAGGAACGCCATAAAACACGGACCTAAGCATGCTACCTGCGTATAACGACTTTCTGCATATTTTTCCGTAGTCACTCTATCTAGTGAGAAGCCGTCCTACACTTCGCTTACGGGTACGAAGCTGCCACTCTAGGACCTTTCTTCCCCATCAGCAGGTTCTTCAACTTATGGTGCTAATAAATTTTAACCCTTTCTGGCTATATATACCTGAGATCAGTTACTTTGATTTACGGGGGCTATTATGAAGTCTATTATACAGTTCCGACGATCGATCGATTGGTGTGGTAACACTCTTAAAGATAATCGATTGATTGGTGTAGTGACACCCTTAGAGGTAAGGGTAAAAGATGCTCCTTCTGTATTAAGGGTAAAAGATGTTTTGCAGTCGCGAAAGGGTGATTTTTGTTGAAGTGAAGTTATACTTATACGGACACAAATATACAAATCAAGTTTTTAGTCCACCATGACGTAAACTACCCGTACCACGTTGTCAACGAACCGGTAAAAAAATACTGATATAGGCATTGAGTTATATGTACTACGTACTAGAGAAGCTATTCCAAACAAAAACTGTGCTTTAATTTAATATAAAATAAGATATTAATATAGAATAAATATAAGAATTTAATATAAAATACTCTTATTTTAATCTAAACAAACATATCTCTAAATAAAATGTAACGATAATTACAAATCTTCAATTTACGCAATATTTAGTTTAGTGTACCGACTGCAGTACAGTTCAGTTGAACATAGTCAATGTTCGGAATGCGACATCTAGTGCGTAGTACATATAATATATCGATGGATATAGGATGTACCTTTGTAATTAATAAGTCAGACAGTCACTCGTCGTGGATGTATTTGTTTTTCCACGGTGACGTATGGTTTTGGTATGGATTTAAAAAATAATAAAAAACTGAGATTGCGAACCCGCTTGCCAAGTGTGGCAATTATGGTAAAATCTATATGGCAATCCATGAGGGAGGCCTATGTTCAACAGTGACTTTTATAGGCTGTAATGGATGGACATACCTAATAGCCTGGCCAATTCTTATATTTATATCGCCTGTTTTCATTGATGGGAATACTTTAAAAACGTCGCAGTCGAAGTTAAGTGTATTTGCTAAGAAATAATACAATCGGAGTAGATTTTCAGAATGACCATACTTGTACAAATTTCTTGAAAAATACATCAAAGAAAGCTCTTAAAATTTCAATATATATGTTCTACAAAATATTAATAAAATAAAATATTATTTCATACATATCTAAATTACATTACATAGATTTGAAATGAATATGTAAATTCAAAAGGAAAATGCGATACTCACGATAAAAACGGTTTAGAGGTTTATCATCTCTGGGCTACCGCTAAAGAAATCGGATTAGAAAATGTAAAACTACTCTTAGGATAACGGTAAAAAAGAATTTGACAAAAAGAATTTGACTTGTCATAATTCTCTCGAAAGGGTCGGCTCGACCGGGGAGAACAACGTTCTTACAGTGAAGTTGTTGCTATGTTTCGTATGGTGAGTGTAGAGAACCGGAGACCCCTATTCCAGGAAGCGAGGCATACCATCTTAGTCAACAGTGGGGCAAGGCATTTTGGATTTTGTTTCTTAATCAAGGACAGATGTACATGGCTATAGACCACAGCATCCACTTACCATCAGGTGGACTGGGAGGTTGTTTGCCACATTCTTATTCTATAAAAAAAAGCTTTATTATCAACCAGTACGTAGCTAACATCCACCACCCATTGTTTTTTTTTATAGGATTAGGGTGACAAACGAGCACACAGTCCACCTGATGATAAGTGGTTGCTGTGGCCCATAGACATATACATCTATCCTCTATTACAAATCAAAATGTAGATGCGTTGTCACCCGTGAGGACTAAGATGGAATGCCTCATTTCCAGTAAAAAGGACCTCCGGCCACCTGCACTCACCAAGCGAAACGCAGAGGTAAACCTCGACTTCACGCTGGTTTTCTGTGAGGTCGTGGTACCACCCCGGTTCGAGCCGGCCCATCCGTGCGACAGCAAAAGCTGCCGCGTGGCTCTATAATATGATATATTATATTATATCATATTATATATAAATTTAATATGATTATTATTATTTTTTAATGTAATTAATATAAAATTGACATTATAACTTAGATTTAATATTTTAATTTCGATGTGTATCTATAAGTTGTAATATGGACTAGTTCCGAAATAAATGATTTTTAATTTAATTTAATTGTTGATCGTGGACACTTCAATAGATTTTTTTGTAACGTTTCAGGAATAAACTAACAGCCCACCTGTTGACAAATGGCTCGTGCAGCCAATGAAATATCTATGTCTGAAACCAGCTTTATTTTTTATTAAGATTTTGACTTGGATGCGGGTATTTTAAGCCTTGCCATCATTTTATTCAGGTACTTCGTTTTTATAGACATTACTGCTTCACATAATCTTGATGCGTCACATTGTGTAATTTTGAGATATTGACGGCAACTTGAGCCAGCAGACAGATGGCGATAGTATCTCAAGGTGGCTAAGCTTAACCTTATTTTGAGATTCACATCATCATCGGAGCACTCGTATCGCCGTTTCCACTAATAGTTCACATGCACAGACATTTAATACACAAAGTCGCACCACTTTTAAATATGGATTATGTATACTTCAAACCATTATTTAAACAATAATAAAGATGCAGCAATTCGCCGCCGGTCAAGATCCCGCCAAAACTCCCTGCAACCAATTTCAACAAGCAAAACAGCAGATTCATTGTCTCCCCTGAAGACTAAGACGGAATGCCACACAGATGGTAAACAAACTCATAATGAAGCCGGAGCACAGAAAGTATGCTATTACTTGGCATTAAAAAAAACGAAAAAAGGCCACAGCCCAGCCCAGGTTAACTCCTAGACTAGATATACAGCATAAATATTGAATTGTCATAATCATCATTTAGTTTAAATATTGAATTGTTATTTTTTGCTAATTAAACAATGTACCAGATGATAAATAGACGTTCATCTATATTATGGTTGCAGTACCAAGGGGTGACCGTGTAGTGACGGTATAAGAATATCCACTACACCAAATCATCCCGTCGGTGTCGTAAGAGGTGACAGAAGATAACAAAACAGGAGACAGGCAGCAATGTCTTCCAATAACGTTTAAAAATAAAAACTATATATAACTATACCATTATATTACATTCATACATGCATACTGCATAAAGCGTGTGAAAAGGACACAGAACTCCGACAACAGAACGAAGATGCATTGTTTCTTTCTAGAAGTAACCAGAGGTTATAGAGTGTTTTTCTTTATACGTCGTAAATAGTATTTCTTAACATATAATATAGTGACTGCCAACAAGAGGCACGGAATCGCCGCGCCGGTCTCTTCCTACCCCTAAACCCTCTTAGCAATTAGAGGAACCCTGTGTTTAGCAGTGTAATATATTATACAAATAAATAAAATTGAAGTGTCTGTTTGTAGTGTCAAAATAACAGCTTTTTACAATATACTAAATCATTTTTAAAATGTTTGTCTATCTGTCTGTCTGTTCCAGTTAATCTCCGAAACAGCCAGACCGATTTTGACAGAACTTTCACTGCCAGATGGCTGATGTTATAAGGAGTAACTTAGATTACTTTTATTTTAGAAAAAGAATTAGGGTTCCACGAAAAACAAATTAAAACCCATGGAATCCAATCGTAATAAATTCCACAAGGTCGAAGTTGCGGAGGACAGCTAGTTCAATTACAATAGATTAATATTCTAGAAATTATTTTCATATCGAGAATTAAGGCAAATAGGACAAATATTTCAGAAGCCATCGAAACAAAAAAGTTGTTGAGAAGTATTAGTAGACATTTTCACAAGAACTAAAATAGAGATCTGTGTGGTAGTCAGATGTTTGTTTCCCCTTATGGCTCATTGCGAATGTAATTTTAGAAGGAACTGACGTGTAACCTACAAACACGGAATTTAAATATTTACCAGTATAAATAGATCTTAAAATAATAGACAAGACGTCTATAAATACTCGTCAGTTGTGTTATTTCCATGAAATTCTAAGATTAAAATAAAACATACATATGAATAATTTTATAGTACGCTAAAAGCCCGATTTGGGAGTCCTCGTGCTGCTTCCTGATTGGGTTGACTGCAGTTATAATCAATTTTATGATGAAGGGCACCAGGGGACAAGGATGGTCGCACATGGGAAGGATGTCGTGGGCGGTCTCTTACACGAGTGTACCAGGATGTCGACCGTAAAGTGACGTATGCTCGTAAATCGACTAAAATTTGCCCTTAAAGACTGTGAAGATCACGACAAGAGTGTTACGACAACTAAGAAGAAGAAGATGGTGATAGACAAAATTGATGGACGGCTCCGTAGCGTAGTGGCTTAGCAATGAGTTGCAACGCTTCGGGCAGCGGGTTCGAATTCCGCACGGAACAAGTATTTGTATGGCCTACAAATAATTGTTCAGGGTATGAATGTTTGTCCTTGTGCAATATATGTTTTTAAACTGCCTCCACGATAAAGGAGAAAATCCTAGTGTGGGGGTAACGTGTTTTAAAAACATAATTAAAAATTAAAAATTTGTACAGCCGACTTCAATATACGCGACTTCAATATAGGTTATTTAAGAATAACTCAATAACCATTGGTCTGACCATCATCAAATTCATATGGGACCACACGAGAACTATCAGCTTTCATATAAAAAAAGAATCATCGAAATCGCTTCGCCCAGTACAAAGTTATGAGGTAACACACATAAAAAAAAACATACACTCGAATTGAGTACCGTCTCCTTTTTGGATGTCGGCAGAAAAAGACAAAAGCGTAGCAGGGCAGTTTGACTAAGAAAAAAGTCGGTTAAGGGTGGGCTATATACGTGTACAATAATTAGTTTTCTCATCGCCTAAATTTAATTGATTAATTTTGTCTTATTTTGCATTTATTTTGCAATATTCATAACTTTCAATCCTCTTTAACTGTTTTACGACAATAGTGAGAAGCAGCAATTTGCCTTTACGTTTTTCAAATATTGCTTCAAATGGTTATCAATTGATATCAGACATGAAACATTCCGACAAAATATTCCATAAATCGCTATTTTCTATCGACTTCAAAAAGGAGACGGTACTCAATTCGACTGTATGCTTTTTTTTCTTTTTTTTATATGACTTACCTCCTAACTATTATCTATGTGAACAGATTTCGATGATTCTTTTTTATTTGAAAGCTGGCACTTCTCATGTGGGCCAATTTAAATGTCCAGGTATGACCAACAGTTTTTGAGTTATTCTTAATGATTTATATTGAAGTCGGTTGTACATTTTGAACCTCACGTCTTTATTTGCGTTTAATCATGTTATTGAATTTTCGTTATCAACATCAAATAGCTTTCAAAAAAATCCTTTGTGCATCCAGATTGTTCCTTTTGCGTTCCGTTAAAATTCAAAATATTATGTATCTATTTTTTTCTATTTGTCAATACATATCCGCCTTGAAAATCCTTGTGAAACATCGGATCAACAAAAGTTCATTTGAATTAAATAATTAAATATAATTTTATTTCAGTAAGTAGGTACTTAATTAACGTACAAATTAAAAGCTATAAGTTAAAAACTGTATTAGGTACTGAATAACCACTGTTTTGTCCGAACACTACATCCATAAATTATCCGCAAAAACGTTTACATAGTTTGTTGTAATGGTTATTTTACACATAAGAGCGTGTCGAAGATCAACGTTTTTTAAAACGTTAGTTTTATAGCTATTGTCATATTTTACAAGTTGAAAAAGTACCATTATGCAAAAACATACAAACTGATTTGCGACTAATTTGAAAATTGTCGTGTATCTTATATGTATATATAATTCTAATTTCCAACCAGTGATAAATTAAAAAAATGACTTTCTATAAGAATTACACATGTAATTTATATTGAATAAAAATATTCTATTCTATTCTATTCTAATAATTATTTGTCACTAAACTCCATAAACGGCTGGATCGATGATGATGAAATTTTTGTGTTTTGTTTGAATATGTCCCTGGATGGTTTAGATTTACAATTGGACCCGGTAGGTGGCGCTGTCGTATATCCAGAAATCGCACGTACGAAGCCGGAGCAGATCGGTAGTACTTTATATTTAAGCTTGCTTCCGACGATCGCACGGGTAAAATGCGGAAATGTTTCTATGTTCGCTATTGTATGAAATCGTTTTTTTTTTATACAGAATAAAGGCGACATATACATCTACATTTTTTCTCCATTACGAATCAAAATAAAGATGCGTTTTCACACCTGAGGAGTAAGATAGAATGCCTCGTATCCAGAAAATAGTGTCTCCGGTTCTCAACACTCACCATACGAAACACTTACACTGGCATTGTATCGAGCCGACAACCATAATATAGCTGCAGTTTGGCTCTACCACGTTTCTCTATTCTACATCGTTCATCTATTTACATTTACATACATTAACAAAATTATAATATTATGTTCTAACTTATGGTAAGTTAATTTGTAATTTGCCAGACATGCAATAAATGGCACTCGTCTTTTTTTTAAAAAAAAAAAGTTACCTCCATACTAGGATTTTCTCCTGTATCGTGGAGGTAGTTCACAAACATATATTGCACGAGGACAAACATTCGGACCCGGAACAATTATTTGTAGGCCATACAAATACTTGTTCCGTGCGGGATTCGAACCCGCGACCCCCAGTGCAACAACTCATTGCTAAGCCACTGCGCCACGGTGCCATCAGTTATTAATTTATTTATTTCAAATATTAATTAACATTAAATATATAGGGGTAAATGTTAATCAATATTTAAAATGAATATTCAATATTACTAAAAATATATTAAAGAACTGTCTAGATCGGCCCTGAATGTGGCCACCCTACTTGTTTATCTGGTGTGGCGGCCGAAAGTATTCCAGTACCTACTCGTTTTTGTGAACGAGCTAATACCAGTTCGCCTCACCGCTGATCTGAGCCATTTGGCGGTAACGGGCCGACGAACCGATCCAACCTCAAACCTACAAGGCGATGCTTCTCGATATCACCGGCATCGAGCATTGTCTGTAAGGATTTTCATTTTATTTCTGAAATATTATAAGATTAATAAAACTATTTTTTTTAACTATTTTCATCCATATTTTAGTATATTGTTTATAATATAAACACCAAAGATAATTAATGTTCATTTATCAAACTTTAACATGGTATAGTAACGCTGCAACTATGTTATAGCTGCAAAACGAATGGGTGAGCTTGATCGGGGAAGGACAACGTTCGCAATGAATATCACGTAAAATAGCAGCATTTTAGCTGCAGAGTTTCGTTCATCTTGTGCTCAGGGGTGACAGCGCATCTGCATTTTGATTTGGTAGTATCTATGGGCCACAGCATAATATTTTTTATGGCTCTCCTCTTTGTTTATATCAATAGTCTTACAATACCTTCAGCGCAGTGGATTCCTTTCGCAGGGCTTAAAAGTAAATGAGGCCCAAATCATTTATTTAACAAGACAAAATAGTTTTATTTAAGAAACATATTAATAAAGATATCGTGAATTATCGTTAAGTAAATAATGAAAAATAAGGATATCAATATAAACATAAAGAAAAAACACTACGAAATAGCGATATTGCCATGCCTGACATATTGTTGCCAGACGTGGTCATTGAGAAAAGAAAACGAAGAAAGAATTGCTATCTGTCAACGCAAAATGGAAAGAAGCATGGTTGGTCTAAAACTATCAGATAAGGTTAACAATGTCAACATCAGGAAAAAACAAAAATAATAGATGTAAGAAAAAGAACAAGATTACTCAAGTGGCACTGGGCAGGACACATCTGTAGGATGAATAATAACAGATGGACCAAACGTCTAACACAATGGATACCAAAAAACAGGAAGAGAAAAAAAGGGAGAACAAGTAAAAGGTGGAGAGACATTTTAATCAGCGATGTGGACTCCTATGGATGCGAGTGGTTCGGGAAAAATATATATGGAAAGGTTTAGAAGAGGCCTACGCCGCAGAGGCGACTACTACTACGAGTAATATTAATTAAGTCGTATATTATTATCATCATCATCATTACAGCCCTTCACAAGTCTACTGCTGAACATAGGCCTCCTCTAAGGAATGCCACCAAGCACGGTCCTGAGCCACCTGCACCCATCGACCTCGTGCATGTCTTACCAGGTCGTCACTCCATCTAGTGGGGGTCGCCCTACACTTCGCCTACTGGTACGAGGCTGCCACTCGAGAACCTTTCTTCCCCATCGGTTGTCGGTTCTTCGAGCTATATGGCCGGCCCACTGCCACTTCAGCTTACTAATCCGTTGGGCTATGTCATTTACTCTGGTTCTACTGTGGATATACTCATTTCTAAGTTTATCACGCAGAGAAACCCCGAGCATAGCCCTCTCCATAGCTCGCTGAGCGACCTTGAGCTTCCTCATACGGCCAGCAGTGAAGAACCACATCTCCGATCCGTAATTCATCACTGGCAAAACGCAATGGTTGTACAATATCGTTTTCGGATTTTGAGGTATGTCTAACGAGAAGATGTGTCGTAGTTTCCCGAACGCTGCCCATCCGAGTTGAATCCGACCTCTCGGTCGAAGTTGGACTTACCTAGTCGGACTATTTGTTCCAGGTAAACATGCTCGTCAACAACTTCGAGCTTAGTGCTCCCAACAACTACTGGCATAGGTGTAACATGGACGTTAAACATGATCTTTGTTTTGTCCAAGTTCATCTTAAGACCTATCCGTTGGAAGACACTATTGAGGTCATTGAGCATAGTGCTTATGTCCTCCAGCAATTCTGCCATAAGGACTATATCGTCGGCAAATCGAAGGTGAGTGATGTACTCGCCATTGATGTTAATACCGCATCCTTTCCAGTGCAGTAGCTTGAAAACGTCTTCTAATGCAGCGCTGAAGAGTTTCAAGGATATAACGTCACCCTGTCTTACACCTCTCTGCAGTTGGATAGGTTTTATACTCTGATTCTGTACTCGGATAGCCATCGTAGCTCTACTGTACAAACACTTCAGCATTTCGATATACCGACAGTCAACTTGGCACCGCTAAAGGGACTGCAGCACCGCCCAAATTTCGACGGAATCAAAGGCTTGGACTATGAGTCCACATACGCAAGGCAAAGTGGCAGATTATACTCCTCTGTCTTCTGTACATCTGCCACAGGGTATGTATGTGGTCTATGGTACTAAAGCCTTTTCGGAAACCGGCTTGTTCGGGAGGCTGGAAGTCGTCAAGTCTGCGTGCGAGACGATTCGTAGTGACTCTGGAAAACAGCACGTAGACGCGGCTCAGAAGGGAAATCGGTCTGTAGTTCTTCAAGAGAGCGTTGTCGCCTTTCTTGAAGAACAAGACCACCGCACTTTTGCTCCAAGCCTCCGGAGTAGTGCCACCATGGAGGACGGAATTAATTATAATCGGAATAATGTCGGATAAGACTCGCTCTTGGATCGTTACTCACACTTGCGTGTGGCTCCAACAATGACGTGTACAGCTGCCCATAGAACCTCTCAATCTCACTCAAAATCTCAAGCGTCCCGGAAACGATGCTGCAACACTTGGTCTTCAGCTTTAACAGTTGGCTCTTTCTGGCAGACAGATATCTGGCAAAGACTTTGGAGCCTTGGTTCCGCTCGATCGCTTCTTCAATACGAGTTGTATTGAAGTTGCGTAAGTCCCGCCGCATGCATTTCGAGATGTGTCTGTTCAGATGCCTGTATGCTTATATATGTATACATACATATATGTAGGAAGTCATTTATATACATACATAATTATACATATAACAAAAATACATATTAATTATACTATACTATTATAACCTAGATTAATCATATGTCAAGTTTGCATTGTAGTAGAAATAAAGGCTATTTTATTTATTTATTTGTAGGTATTATTACTTATTTAGCAAATTTTCCATAAATCTTATCTCACTTTTTAAGCTAAGGGAAGGCTAAAAGGAAGGAGAAATTTAACGCCTTAAACTTAGCCCAGAGGCCATCACCATCAATTTTAAAGAATTATTTATAATTTACATAATTGCAAAAAGGAAGGAGGCTTAGTCACGTAGGAAGAATGATAAACCAAAGAACAATGGTCTTTTTGGAAAAAAAAAACAGAAATTGTTACTGACATGAGACTGCCACCAAGATGTAGCACAGTATTTATTCCAGGAGGAATCGGTGCATGAGTACCGAAAATTATTCCACCTTAATTTTTTGTGCGATTCTCTTCAAATTGTCCTACTGATGATATAAATGCATGTTTCCATTTTTATTCGTATTTCATCAAAGAATATAAAAAATATTCTTTCCTTAAATTTTTGTCGCAGCGACTCTTTAGGCTTTAAATCATTAATTGCTCTTATGGCCGTCTTCTGTAAAACAAATATAATTTCAGTGTTTTTCCTGTACAGACCATGTTGTAGTAGTGTGGCGAATTTATGTTTTGTAAAAAATATACAATTTAATATTTTTTTGTAAGTATTTTAAGTCAGTGATTATGTAAGTTGCCGAATATAATAAAAATTGTGGTTGCCAAACCGAAAAATTTCCGAAGCATGTACAAATTTTCACCTTACATAGCTGACAATTATTTATTAATGCCGATTTTGGCATCGGCAGTCATATGGCGCGCCCAGAAAAAACTTTCGATTCAATATTTTATTATAGAATAAGGGTGAAAACGAGCACACAACCCTGACTGACCCTGAACCGAATGCTGCGGTCCATAGAATCATTTTGTTGCTATTCGAAGATAGACGTAGATGCTGACGCAGATGCAGATTACGTTGTCACCCTCAAAGGTTAAGATGGATGCTCCTGGGGAATACGGTGGAATGCTTCGTTTCCAGTAAAAAGCGTCTCCGGTTAACTACACTCACCATACGAAACACAGCAGCCTTAACCCATTCATTGTTCCATGAGCCACATATGGTACACTGCTATTGTCTTACTATTGTGCTACATATTAATAATATACGACTTAACCTCAGAAACATATTGCAAAATTAATTGGTTCTCATTAGTTTTAAAAATATACTGAATGCCGTACTTTGTTATTTTATATAGACAAGGGACACCCTAGATGGAAGTTTATTGACCAAATTGGCAAAAACTTATAAGCTTCCGTTTCTTACTCGTTGTACTATTAATTTGGCCCATCTTCAATATAATATATTGAAGATAAGCCAAATTAAGATTAATCTTAATAGACGAGCATGTATTATGCGAAGGATAAATTAATGTATAAGAAGCGAGAGAGGTGTGTTGTGATCAATGATCGTGCCAAATGGAAGTCTACTAGGGTAGACACACTACCCAAGCAGCACACAAGCGTTAAGAACATCAATATACCAGCCCACATAGGACTTAGAGTTATTTTAAAGAGTGTTGAAAAGAGGTGGTATTCTTATAATAGTGACTTATGAATTACTTATTATACAGCTCAAGCTGTATAAAGTCTGTATTATGGGACCTAAATTAGCTTAGGGTTCTAAATCAGAATATGAAAATTTTAGTATACAAATTTAATTATTTTGTAACACTTCAATCTGACTTTATCATTAAAGTTGTATAGAAGTTGTTTCTTGTTTGCTGTCCCTTGCTTATACAGCTCTAAGTGTTATTATAATATCACTAAAATCTTATTTCTGAACAATGGTGAACGCAAACTCTCTTCTAAAACTTTCTCTTATTGTGTCATTAAACACTTTTGTAAATAGAATGACTTCTGTTTATGAGAGTGACATAAAACTAAAAAAAAAAATAACTTCCGCAGTACAACTTAGATCTGTATAAGTGACAGAATATCGCTATTTTGCATGCGTTGCGTTTTTATATTGTGCTAGAGAACAAAATAAATTTCTTATCAATATGTGGAAAAAGAAAAAGATTTGGTACAGTAAAAAGATCATGTTAAATCTAAATTAAATTTATCCAACCCTGTCCCCAAGAAAAAGTTTTTCATCTTTTATACGTATCTCTAAAGATCATTAATCGTAAGTATTGAAAATATCCTATTATAGAACTGATTAAAAACTAATGGCTGCATGATACAATCCATAACAAACATAGTAGAAATACTGACTATAAGACGCTCGAAATACCGTTTAGGCTTTTTAGCAAATCGTGACCAATTTAAGACCCATAAAATCAAAATTAAAATATAATTTTGGGAATATTAGACATTAGCCAAAGCCTATACTAACTTTCAGTTTGACTATTGATAACCGTGCCTCAATGTGCCTTCATATCCATTTTTTTTATTCTAATCTATACAATCAAAATTTAGTTACCGTATTTAGTATTTTGTCCGTATATAATTTTGTTATTTTGCTGGCGCGGCAATTTTTTGATAGAAAACATATACAAGTTTATCGTAAATCTAATTTTGCACTTTCAATTCACCAATTATCACCGTCAAAACTCAACTCCAATTAGAATATAATATTAATATGTTAAATATATGTTAAGACATTAAATGTCGCCATCATTCAATTAACGTTCCTTTTGTTTTATAGTAAATTGTAATTCCATTCAAAAACCAAATAAAAGTGTAATAGTTTCGTTGTACACCAAATAATAGCTATAATAATGTAGTTATTCAGCCTCTTTTATGCTTTTACAGCTACTGTACAGCGCTACTAACGCATAAAGCTGCATAATTCGAGCCATTTTTTTTTATACAGCCAGAAAATACAACCTCTAGTATAAAAACGAACTTCAATATAGCTTGTATACACCTTGCATGCTGCTTGGGAAAGACCCTAGGCGTGAGAGTTCATGAAATAGAAATATTTTTTTTATTCAAAACTTAATAATAAAATTAAAATAAATAAACATATTATTATTAAATAAATAATATTTATTGAAAGTCATTCCTATGTTTAATTTACCACTGGTTCGGAAAATACCTCTGTGTCGGAAGGAACCAGCAAGACAAAGCGGAACATTTTTTTGAAAAAAGGAACTGCTTTCAATATTATAAGAGGGTGATACTGAAAAATCTTAAAAAATCAAAAACTGAACAAACTAGCAAGTTATTAGTTTTATTATATCTTTTCAAAATAGTGTCCATTTACATCAATACATCGCTGCATCCGATGGAACCACTGAGAAAAGCACTTTCCCACTCGTCCTTAGGGGTGCTCCTCTTCGGCTGCATTTTGAAACACAGCCACTGCTCCTTCGGCGTCCATACAACGTTTTTCTCGAAGTATTTCTTTTATTTTCGGAAATAAATAAAAATCGCAAGGTACGAGGTCGGGGCTATAGGGCAGGTAACCCATTAATTCAGTAATGACATCGCCAAGTAGTCGATTGTTTACTTGGCGGTGTGCGACGAGGCGTTCTGGTGGTGAAGGTTGTAGTTGTCCTACTGCGAGGTCGTTTCTCCCGTACTTTTTCCAAGACATGTGGCAAACAATTGTTAGTGTACCACTCTGCAGTAACTGCTTAAAACAATTGTTTCGTTATGACCTGTCCTTCCGAAGAACGAGGCCACCATCTTTTTTCCCACGCATCGATCTCTCTTCACTTTAGTTGGCAACTCCTTGAAAAGATACACCCAGACAGCAGACTGTCTCTTAGTTTCAGGATCATAACAATAAATCCAGTTTTCGTCACTCGTAAGTATGTCGAAAACAGCATTTGAGTCAGCTCCGTTAAATCTTTAAACCATTTAACGATAGCAATCAATCCGATGGAGTTTTTGGGCCTCTGTCAAATTATGAGGTATCCACCGTGTACAAAGCTTGCTGACCGCTAAATGTTCATGGAGTATTTTGTGCACTTGACTCATATCGATGCCTAAGCTTGTCCGAATCTGCTGATAAATCACTATTTCGTCAGTCTCTATCATACGCCGTACAACACTGATGTTATCTTCAGTCGTCGCCGTAGAAGACCGTCCCTCACGCAGATCATCGGTGAGACTATTGCGACCACGTTTAAACTAATTAAATCAGTTGTAAACAGTGGCACGAAATGGGGCTTCATCGTGAAAGGCCAATCGAAGTCTATCATAATTTTTTTGTTGACTTAAATGACATCGAAATTCATAAAAAAATATCGCACGAACATTTTTTCGCGTTAAATTCATGCATGCTAACGTGACAGACAATTTTCAATTTGCCGCCAAATCGTAAACAAATGACAAATTAATAAAATACATACACAATAATATTGGCAAAGTTTTATTTTCAAAATTTGAACTTATTTTTTTTATATAGTTTACTAGTGGCCAGTTCTAAAAACTTTCAGTGTCGCCCTCGTATGGTGTTATAATTAACTACGCAAAACTAAAATAGCTTGATAGCAATCACTTTATTCCCAGGGATCATTATCATCCATAAATTCCTTAATGTTATAATATAATAACCCTTTTATACAATCTTTGTTTAATCGTGTAAGTATACATGTATTTAGATAATATTTAACATAATAAGATTGTATATTGACCACGTTAAATATAAAAGAAAAATACAATATATAGAATAAGATACAATATAAAGATCAATCACAAAAGGGTCATCTAACCATGTGTGTAATAGGAAATTTAGCAGCCTAAGCTACTTAATATCATATATTTGCACAGGATAGGTGCATTCACATGAACCTTCAATTCAAGCGATCGCGAAAACAATACATGGCTTTGTCTTCTAATATTGTTACAATTTTAGCACTGTTTGCATAATTTACTTTATCAATAAACTTTCGATAACCAGAGTGACGAGTAGGTATATATGAAAGTCGTAGTACCTACATCAAAATATTACTTAGTAAAATTAACAAACATTGTCATAGGCTTGGTTTCGAAATCAAATTCACGAAAGCAAAAGATTATAAAAAAACCCTTTATAATTTTATTGCCATGGCTATTAATCCGTTAATAACTCACACTAAGATGTATACCTACACCAATTTGCAATGATTTGACGCGATAACCATAATTAGTAGGCAGTCAGCAGGTAACTACGTCACGCATGTTTGGCAATGACTGTTTCCAATGATTAGATTATTTTTTCCCTTATTATTGAGAGAGGAATGTTTTAAGAAAGGAGAGCCCGGCGTGCTGCTCAAATAAATGAAGTCAGACTTCAAAAGTCCTTGAAACGGGCTTTACTTATCGGACATGAACGGAAATGTTGTCTGTTATTCAGAATATAAAAATATTATTTGATTTTAGATATAAATAAAATAAATCACTTCCAACATTACAATATACATAGGCAGGGGCGTAGCTACCGCCGTATCAGCCGTATCAATGATACGGGGCCCCCGGGCTACAGGGGCCCCCAACGTGTGTAAGCAAAAACTCCAAGGACTTCTAATGGGACAGGAAAGGCTATCACTATTCTCTAAAGAAGTAAAGAATTTAGTAAAACTGAAATCGTCTTCAGCTATGTTCGCCGAACAAAAGGCACGAAAATTAAATTGTTTGGCTAGCTTAGTTCCTAGGAGTATTTATTGTAAGTAATAACTCATAAGCCCGTGTAGTGGCGGGTAAGAATACTCACAACCCCATATCTTCCCGTGGGTGTCGTAAAAGGCGACAGACGGAAACTGAGGCAGAGGATGGGCAGCAGCATCTTTCTGATAACAGCAAAACAACAATAAAAAAACTGCGCTTGCCAACCCGCTCGCCAAGCGTGGCAACTATGGCAATATACCCCCATGAAAGTAACGAAGAGATGGCCCCCAGTCCCCGGCAGCCCCGCTATTCCTGGCTAAGGTGGCGACCATGGTAACAGCGAGGCAGGGGGTGCTAAGAGTCTCCGGTGGAGGTTCTGTTGCCACCTACGACGACTCGACATGGCAACTTATAACGCACGCACCCTGAGGACTGACGAGAAGGTCCTGGAGCTAGAAGAAGAGATAGACAAGTTGCACTGGAATGTCATAGGATTATCCGAAGTCTGAAGAGAGGGGGAGGTCACGGTAATCCTCGAATCCGGCAATTTGTTCTATCACCAGGAGGGCGACCATCTGTCCCAAGGAGGTGTCGGATTTATCGTCCACAAGTCTCTCGTTAACAACGTTGTAAAGATTGGGAGTGTGTCGACGAGGGTTGCGGACCTTATACTCAGAATCACCGAACGGTAATCGCTGAAGGTTATACAGGTTTACGCATCAACCTCGGTACACGCCGATGAGGAGGTGGAAGAAATGTATGAGGATATCTCTAGAACAATGCATTCCTCCAAAACCCACTATACGGTGTTAATGGGAGACTTCAACGCAAAACTAGGCACAAGAGAGAACGGTGAGCTGAAAGTAGGGAAATTCGGAATAGGGCAACGGAACCCAAAGGGCCAGCAGCTGGCGAACTTCATGGAGAAAGAAGGACTCTTTATGATGAACTCTTTCTTCCAGAAGCGGCCCCACAGGAAGTGGACCTGGTCGAGCCACGACGGTTCGACAAAAAATGAGATTAACTTTATTATGACGACCAGACGACAACTATTCAGTGATGTCTCAGTGATCGCGAGGGTGAAAACCGGCAGCGATCACCGAATGGTGAGAGGCACACTGAACCTAAACGTTAAGTTGGAGAAGTCACGTCTAATGAAGTCAACGCTCCGTCCTTCTCGTGCTCTAATCCAAAGTCCAGAAACCTTTCAGCTCGAGCTACGAAACCGTTTTCAGTGCCTAGAAGATTGCAATACAATGGACGATATGAATGACAAGCTCGTGGAAACTGTCCATGCGGTCTGAGCTAAGTTTTGCAAGACCCGCCGCAGAAGAAACAAAAAGTCTCCGATCACACTCTAATCTCAATGGCTTTTAGACGGGGTATATAGCTGCAGTCTTCAGTAGATTTGACAGCGTACAGGCAACTGAACATACAGATCTCCAAATGCATGCGGCGGGACTTGTGCAACTTTAATTCTGCTCGTATTAAAGAAAAGATCGAGCAGAACCAGGGCTCCCAAGTCTTTGCAAGAGATCTGTCTGCCAGAAAGAGCCAACTGTCGAAGCTGAAGACCGAGTATGGCAGCGTCGTTTCCGGGACACCTGAGGTTTTGAGTGAGATTGAGAGGTTCTATTGGCAGCTGTACACATCATCGTTGGAGCCACACGTAAGTGTGAGTAACGATCCAAGAGCGAGTCTTATCCGACACTATTCCGATGATATCTCGGACGTCAGTCTGAGCGAGATTAGAATGGCTCTCCAGCATCTTAAAAACGGCAAGATCCCAGGCTGGATGGAATTACAGTGGAGCTTCTGAAAGCGGGTGGAAAACCGATACTTGATGTCCTTCAGAAGCTCTTTAATTCCGTCCTCCATGGTGGCACTACTCCGGAAAGGTGACAACGCTCTCTTGAAGAACTACAGACCGAGTTCCCTTTTGAGCCGCGTCTACATGCTGTTTTCGAGAGTCATTACTCCCGAACAAGCCGGTTTCCAAAAAGGCTTTAGCACCATATACCACATACATACCCTTCGGCAAATTGTACAGAAGTCCGAGGAGTACAATTTACCACTATTTCTGGCGTATGTGGACTATGAGAAAGCCCAAAGACTTTCAATCAAAATTACGTCGAAATTCGGGCGGTGCTGCAGTCCCTTCAGCGATGCCAAGTTGACTGTCGGTATATCGAAGTGCTGAAGTGCTTGTACAGTAGGGCTACGATGGCTATCCGAGTACAGAACCAGAGTACGAAACCTATCCAATTGCAGAGAGGTGCAAGACAGGGTGACGTTATATCCCCGATACTCTTCACCGCTGCATTGGAAGACGTTTTCAAGCTTCTGGACTGGTAAGGATACGGTGTTAACATCAATGGCGAGTACATCACTCACCTTCGATTTGCCGACGATATAGTCCTTATGGCAGAATCGCTGGAGGACCTAAGCACTATGCTTAATGACCTCAATAGTTTTTCCCAACGGATAGGTCTTAAGATGAACATGGACAAAACAAAGATCATGTTTAATGTCCATGTCACACCTATGTCGGTAGTTGTTGGTAGCTCTAAGCTCGAAGTTGTTGACGTTTATGTTTACCTGGGACAAATAGTCCGACTAAGTAAGTCCAACTTCGACCGAGAGGTCAATCGAGGGATTCGACTCGACTGGGTAGCGTTCGGGAAATAACGGCACATCTTCTAGTCAGGTATACCTCAAAACTTGAAAACGAAATTGTGCAACCAGTGCGTGTTGCCAGTGATGACATACGGAACTGAGACGTGGTCCTTCACTGCTGGCCGGATGAGGAAGCTCAAGGTTGCTCAGCGAGCTATGGAGAGGGCTATGCTCGGAGTTTCTCTGCGTGATAAACTTAGAAATGAGGATATGCGCAGTAGAACCAGAGTCACCGACATGGCCCAACGAATTAGTAAGCTGAAGTGGCCATGGGCCGGACATATAGCTCGAAGAACCGGCAACCGATAGGGAAAAAGGTTCTCGAGTGGCGGCCTCGTACCGGCGGATGAAGTGTAGGGCGTCCCCCCACTATATGGAGTGACGACCTGGTAAGACATGCAGGAAGTCGATGGATGCAGGTGGTTCAGGACCGTGCTTTGTGGCATTCCTTGGGTGAGGCCTATGCTCTTTAATGGACTTATGAAGGGCTGTTATGATGATGATGATGATGATGAACTAGTGGAATTAGTACTTTTGCCGTTGTCGTGATAATTGACGATAATTTATGTGTACATAGAGAACTGAAGACCATTTTTATGTATATGTTTTTTATTCCTTTATTCGTTTTTTCATTCCTTGGACTTATGAAGGGCTGTAACGATGATGATGAATAACTTAAAATCAATATATAATAATTTGAATTCAATGCAAGCGTTTTTGTTCCTTTTATGAAATCTTTACTCTTCATTGGGGCCCCCCAACAAATTTTGATACAGGGCCCCTCGAAGGCACGCTACGCCACTGTACATAGGTCTTATAATGTTTATTTTCTAACTTATTGAAAGTAATTGCTTTGTGTTAGGTTTCGTAACTTTTAATCAACTATTTATTTATAGTTTCTATTTATGTTATCAGACAATAGAAAATCTTAGTGCAGTGAAGTCGATTACTTACGGTAAACTGTTAAGGTCTCATTTAAAAAAGTATTTTATAATTTGGTCTGCTTCAATGAAGAAGTCCTGTGAAAAATATCCGAACAAAAATCTGAAGTATGGAATTTGGCAGCAAATGTAAAATTTTAACAGAATTTAGACCGACTTTTTTACTCATGTGCCAACACTGTCTCATTACAAAACGTGGTTTATTGATAATCTCGGGTTTATACTATATTCTAAGGATAGTCCTAAGTTCTAACTAAAGTAGTCACTTAACCGCGGTTCCACAACAGTCTTCTAAATGGAAATGCCCAATTCTGGCCATGAAACGCCCAACAATTTGCATTTGTTGAAAAACTTTTCTTTAAGGTAATTAATCCCGATATTTATGTATCCAAAAAGATTACAATATTTTTGCACAAAAAAAGTACCGAAATAATAAAAAGGAAATTAGGTAAATCCGCAATTCATTAGTTTGTGGATAAAATAAAAAGTGTTGCCAATTACAAATCTCGTTAAAAAGTCGATTCTGTTTTTTTCAATTTTTTTTTTCGATAATTATTATGATGTTGTGATAATTAAACAAGCGAATTGCTAGTTGATTTACCATGAACTCTTTAGAACGTAACAAAAACGCTACTGCACAATTTAATTATTGTTATTCTTATCTGTTCTTAAAAACACATTTAAAATGGAATTTATATAAATAAAACAAAACATTTTTCAAAAGGCGTGCAGAACTTAAAGCACGTCAAAGATTATTATTGTTTATAAAATTATAAATCGAATAAAAATCGCTTGCTATTTATCGATTTTATGTCTGTTAATTGGCAAGATCGAATTTGACAGCTAGGCCCATGTCATAATTATCAAAACTAAAAAGTCACAAGTCGAACTTGAATTTGGGTTAAAATTTCCAACATGGACCATCGATTTAAATGCCCATATTTTTTTTGTAGATAGTACTCACTAAAAGAAAGCGTTTTGCAAAGTTTCAATGTGCGGAAATGCGTACTTTTTGAGAAAAAAATTATTGAAAATCAGTTATTTTTGCAAATTTATGTCAATGGTACGACTTTCAATTGCTGCAATTCCGTCGAATTGGCGGTTCATACGTACTTTTACAGAAAAGTTACACTATTATAAGCACACACACAAAGTTACAACATGCGGAAGCGCGTAATTTTTGAGAAAAAAGTTATTGAAAATCAATTATTCTTGCATTGTTTATGTCTAATCCTACAATTGACGCCATTTTTATTGTTATTGTCAGTAGGGATGTCGATTCTTTCCAAAAAGGTCGATTTTTTAAATAGATTCGAATTGTAAGCTGATGTATCGATTCTCAAAAAATCGATTTCTAAAATATCTATATTTTTTTCATGTTTGCATTTATAATGTAAATATATATCCATTTTATGAGAAAAAAAATCCCCTTCATCATAAAATATAGGGGGACTGATTCAGAAGGATTTCTGTATCTATTTTGAGACTGCTACATCTCCGGCGCTGCGGGAAGAGCAGCCTCTACGCCTTAGCGTAACAAATCGCAGGCATCCCTCCTCGCCTCCGCAGCTTCGGCTTGTTGGTCACCTTCGGCGACCAGCCTCAGCCGCTCCGGCTCGTCCGATGCCTACGATTTGTTACAGCAGGCGGAGGCTGCTCCCCCTACGCGCCTCCGGCTCTTTATAACCACTCTAGGGGTAGGACAGACTCGTACCAGGTGGAGTCGGGATCAATCAATTCGATTCTTTGACATAAGGTGAACCTAACCTATTTTATTTGTTATCTGCCCTAGTAAAAATAAATAAATAAAAATAAAACAACTTTCAATAAGAGAGTATTTACTATGGTATCTTTCTGGTTTTTCATAAAATGTATTTATATTTACATTATAAATGCAAACATGAAAAAATATTGATATTTTAGAAATAGATTTTTTTGTGAATCGATACATCAGCTTACGATTCGAATCGATCTTTTTCGGAAAGAATCGACATCCCTACCGACGATGACAAAGACAATACAAAATAGTGTCAGTTTTACCGTAGTAATTGACATAAATATTGCAAAAATAATTGATTTACAATAATTTTTTTCTCAAAAAGTACGCGTTTTCGCACATTGAAACTGTGCGCTTTCTTTTAGTGAGTACTATCTACAAAGAAAATATGGGCCTTTAAATCGATGGTCCATATTGGAAATTTTATCCATGTTGGTTAATTGCATATTATCATTTCCATATGCTTTCATATGAGGGCACCCATGGCCGAAGTGTCCACGAATGGTGGGCATTCCCCTTTCAAGACGCTAGTAATTCATTTATTTGTATTTATCTTGTATTCGTATATAATCAATAATATAATACGTTTATCAATAATAATATACTACGATAGGAACTTCGTTCCAACCGAGTGTTCCACGACACTCACGCATGTTTTTTTTTTGTTGTTAAAAGCCTTTTGTAATAAGACTGACAACGTTATAGATGTACAGTATTATTAGAAAACAAAGGAACGACGCCGTACTGCTTGTGAAGGTAGAAGCACATTTTCGAGAGCATGTCTAAATTGGGCAGTAAGTGACTCTTATAAATGCTACAGTCTCTCTCTTAGTAAGTCTACGTGACATGTTAAATAACTACAATGTAAAATAAAGATTACAGTTTTAGGCGAATAATACAACTTTTTTTCTTATTGATATTTTTTAATCCACTTCTGTCCATGGGTTTTTCAGTTATAGGGAGGATTTAACTTAATCACCATGATTAGCAGGTGGGTTGCGATCGCATATGCAGTAGTCCATTTAACGTTGTTCCCCGTCGCTCGTCTCTCCTCCTAATTTATATGATGTTAGTGCTGTCAGCCTTTTTAGCTTTTACAGCTTCATCGGACTCGCCGCGAGCTATAGTCGCTCGTCTGGGGCATTTTACGTATGACCACAGAATAAATAATAGTGGTATGACGTAATATCCCATAGTCGCCCTTACGACTTACGTGATTACGTGCTGGATGTTATTAATTTACCAAAACATGACAAATTACTATAGTATATTATACATTTATATTCATTAAGCCTGTAATTATTATGATAGACAATAGACATGCCTATATAAAAAATACTAGCTTATTAGCTTATTGCCCTTAATCATAAATACACAATGACAACCAAGGAAAAAATATCATTTTCGGCCCCTTTTTTCCTTTAGGTCAACATTCGACACCAAACTTCTCTCATTCTGTTTACTAGAGATCTGTGACATACAGATGGATGGAAAGACAGACATACAACAAAGTGACAGTAATAGTTCTCCGTTTTACCCTCACAAATTAGCTATGTTAATTCAACTTTACAGTTTGAGGTTTTCATTTTATGTTGTGCCATAAAATTCGGGAGTCACAATCGCCTGGTTGGGTTATTGCAAAGTACAACATATAATTCCTAAGTAAAATAAATATAACACGAGCGAACTGGCATTCATATACTATTCGTTTCGTAAAAATAGTACAAAGAAACTATTCAAGTTTTACATTCACGTTAATAATACTATTTGTTAAAAAAAATAAGTTGTCCATATTAGTTTGGCAGATCAATTAGTACCTCAAATAAAAATAGTTACCTCGAAGTGTTTTAGCGACGGCATTTGGCATAGCGAATACAAAACAATTTGATATCCTCGCTAGGATCTCGCACTGAGACTTTGCTTATATACATGTATATCAAAGCACTGAGAATAACAAAGACTGGACAAATTATTCCATTCACTTCATCGATGTTTACCCGAATGTTTTATACATTTGTAACCCATTCGCTCGATTTAAATTTGCTGATAGGGTTTTATTGCCTGTTTATAAGTAAATATTTATGAAATAAATGTTTTGTAATACATATAAGAGCTATAAAAAAACTAGAAGATTTAACAAAATAAATATGCATGTATGTATGTATAAGGAGAAATTCTGAACATAGACAACCGTTAAAGACAAGCTGGCAAGTGTTTGCAGACGGCATACGGGACTTGTGAAGTCGCTTGTCGTCAGTCTGCAGCAATTACACGGGAAGCTCGTGACCGCGGCAATGTCGCGCGATCATACTATTTTTGACGACAACGCGGACTCAGGTGACGCTTCCGCACGGCGATCTGTTAGTATCGAGCTACCTCCCGCAGAATACCGAATAACACGCCAAGTTTTCTAAATAGCTCTCAGGTATATACTTCTTATTCAATTATGTTTCTGGTTCAAACACAATAATACATCATTACACGCTCAAAAGTGTTAAAACAACCTCGTTCTTAACACAGGGTTGTGGTTTACTAGTGTACAAAGAAAATTGTAATTATTTTCGTAATAATTATCAACATAACGTTCTGACTAGTCGTAGTTATCTCTTATTAGCACAAATTATTTCTTGCCACATTTCTTTTTAGTACAAACAGTAATGTTATAACTGATAAAAACATATAAAAATTCTCGTTTAATTAATTAATCTCGTCATTTTTACATATTTTAAAATTGTTAGATACTGCATGCTTTAAAATCTAAAGATTGTTGCAGATCATCTACGCATAATGATTTCTAGATTTTTTTATTAAAAACGTAATGCAGTAAAATAATCCTCGCCTAGCTAAACATTTAGCTCATACGTAATGTTCCACACGTACTGATACAAGCAGGGAATAAAAACTTGGCTCACGCATTTCTCTGTTTCCGTCGCTCGTTGTTAGCCTCGTCGAGTTGATCGTCGCTAGGATCGAGTCGTTCACCGTCGAACTGTACATGCCGATCTTCAGTGTCCCGGGGACTTCCCGCCGATCCCGATCCTGACCACCCTCCTGACATCTGTGCAGGTACGGTAAGAACAAGAAATTAATAAAAATGAATAACGGTAAAGTTTTTGGATGCAAATTTATATCAATATTTTTTTAATAACAAACATTATCTTCATGACATGTCGTTCGGTCAACTGTTGACTAAAAGAAAAGCTAAAATCCTTGAAAACAATGTTCGTTTGTGTATCGATCGGAGGGCATCGCATGATCGCATTAGAAATTATGTAGAAAGCAAGAGCTTTGTCAATCGGCAACTTCTTTGACGATAACTGTAACAGCAAATTGCCATCGTCCCATGGCACAGGGTAGCTCCTGACATAAGGTAACGTTCATAATTCATTTTTTTCATTACTGCACGCCAACAATGAGATTACGATGCGCTCCGTCGACCACACCGATAGAATTGGTGCATAAATAAAATGCAGGACGAGGACTTACGAAAAAGCTGCCGTGAATAAGTTACGTTTCACGGTCAACACAAAGGCATTGAGTGTTTGTAAAAACACCGTTCGCTTATAGAATGTTAGAAAACTAATAGATTACATTTAATAGTAATTGAGAATAACTACATTCGGAGCTGCAAGCTATCTTTCGAAACAACGTCCCGCATTCGTAATGGTTGGGCGAAGAGGGTGGCGACAGTCAGTCGTTGTATAGAACAGTATTTAAATCTTTATCCGAATTGTATTGAGACAGCCACAGGTGAAAGCGATTGTATTAACCACACACGTGGTAATATTTTTTATGGTTTTGTTGCATAAATCTTTTAATAAAATTGATGAAATTAGACGAGAAACTTGTTTATACATATTTTTAATCCCTATGAATTAAATAATTCGCAAATAGATAATTCCATTACCCTTAAAGCTAAAACGAAAGAATAATAAATTGCTACTGAAACTAATAAGAAAACAGAGTAACTCTATATTTGGGCACTTGTTGCGATACGGAAATTTATTTAAGAATGTTATCAAAAAAATTAAAGATAGACAATAAGACAGATAAATATAGGTGTGATGGGTGTATCTATTTGAAAAAGCGAACGAAAATGTTTTCTAGAAAGAAGAACCGACTGACAATTATCCAACGATAAGGTTATAAAGCCATTAAATTAATCTTTCTCATGGTAATAACTCCATGGCTGTATAAATATAGCGTAAGAGAATCCATAATAATTGACTATGAAATATAACAGGAAGATCTTAAGTCCGTCGACCACATTTATTATGGACACGATTATGGACAGTACAATTTACGTGTGACGTGGAGAAGCATACATTTCTCTTTAAGGGAAAAGAGGCTCAAGTACAGTAGTGGACTGCTATGGATAGTTAGAACAGCAGTTCTACTTCTTCACATTAGTCTATATGTGGTAGAGCCTTGGTGCAGCTATAATATAGTTGTAGCACGAATGTAGGGGAGCGGAGACTTTGCTGGTAACGAAGCATTCCATCTTGGTCCTCAGTGGTGACAACTCATAGCTGCATTTTGATTCGTAATCGAGAATAGATGTAGATTTGATGGCTACATTTTTTATTTAGATCCTTTACTTCTTGAATTAGCCAAATGTTGCAGATAAAGTAACATTTTGTCCACCGAATATCCCACGCTTTCTTCGTGCCGGGCAAATATGCATGCAGTGTAGAAGGGAGCGTCACAAGCCTTTTAAAGTAGTAAATCCTCGCCTTAGCCATTATCCTTAAATATTAAATTATTTCATATTTAAACGTTTAAGCAATAAGGACAACTTCATAATGTACACTCAAAACGTAATAATGGCCACCTGTTTAGATGCACTTTAAAAATATATTTTAGAATAATTTTTAATGTGACTATGTGTTCTAAGTCCTTTTGTATGTAGGTGACGTAATATCTTCATCAGTTTTAAAACGATTTTAAATAAGTTTTTGAAGTGAAAACTTCTTTAGCGGCATTGTGCACTTTTTTGTAATGGGTAAAAAATGGTTAAATTCACGTCAGGTAACGTGTCCTGATCGAAAATTCGTAAGACGGACAGAGAGTAGACAGCCGGCGCGGCGTAGGAGAGGAAGTAAGTTAGGTTTAATTAATTTTCATTTATTAATTAATATAATTTTATTATTAAGATTAGGTTTCGATCGAGTCTACTGTACTGCTTGACGAAATTATTAATATAGATACATATGTACTTACACATTATAGATGTAATAGTATCCAAAATATCAAAAATGCACAACGTTAATATTGAAGTTTTCACTTCTGCCGGCACTCCCGGAGTGCAACCCGTCGTTTTTTTTAAATAGGTTATATACTTCAGGGGTAGTTCCAAATATACATTTCGAGAAAAAAATACAAAAAGTCAGATCTATAATTCTTCTCTACACTATCTCGGCAGCAGTCTAGAGTTCTAAAATTAAACTTCTAATAAAAAATAAAAGTAGAGATCGATTTATAATTGTAAACAATGTTTCATCTCTCACACTCGAAGGAGTTGTAAATACTTTTTTTAAACCGCGTATAAGACGGGAACTGGACGCAGAGGCAGCCACCAGGATTGTGAAGAGCTTGGAATCGATAGCAGAAGATGGAAAATGTTGCCAGCTATACTATGTTACTAGTTAATACATCCCAAGAATACTGGGAAATTAGTTTAACAGAACAGAGAGAAAGCTAGCAATACGCCAGAAGACAAGCTCAATTCAGACTACGCTATAATATATTTAGGATTATTTTTCAAAGACTAACCAAATTTTAAACTTAATAGCAAAGTATATGAATAATGATATACCGTCATTGCAGTTTTTGAAAATACGAGTAAATAAGGCGTCTACTTTTATTCGAAATTTAATGTGATTTATGGGCAAAAACGTTTTTGATCGACACTTGTGAATGTGTGCGTACGCAGTAAAGTCAGTTAAAATAATGCATTACCACGCATTTTGAATTTATAAGATAAAAAGGACAATGTTTGAGATTTTTTTAATTAATGTTTCTTCACCATATGCTTATATTACTTATTTTGAACCTTTTTTGCAGATTTAGCCGGTTATTGCAAAATAACCCTGTATAGAATATAGCAAATATTATATAGCACTACAAAATCGCTCAGCATTTATCTTCATAGCTACGTTCACACTACGCCATTAAGAAGCACTATGCTACACTATAAAGCAGAATAGTATAGTATACACGCATTGGAAGTAAGCTGTGTAAAATAAAACTAGGGGGGGTGGGGTTCAAAGCATTCGAGGAGAGTAGAGCGTGTTTCAGACCCCTGAAAGACGTATTTTTGTAGCCGTGATGATTTAGCCTGAATTTAATGTCGCAAAATTGAGCTCCCAAGTACTCAAGGCACGGCATTAGCACAGATTGACGTTAAACACGTAGTCAGGTTCCATATTCCATTTCCTCAGCAAATTAGTCTAGATGGAACATTATTATGCAGGTATTATTAATATATACATGCATCAAGAAGCATTTTAATGATCGACACCATACGCCGTGGCTTTATCTAAATCAATAACCGAATGCGAGATTAATTTGTTACTGCGGTCAGCTCAGAAGTTGTAGCTTTAATTTAAATATTTGTGGGATCAGCATCAGAGATAGTTCTCGAAATGTTCTGAAAACATATTGGTTGGAAATTCCAGAAGAATTTTTCGGACGAGAACATACGAGAGGTGAATTCTTAAAAGAGACGGCACAAACTAGCATTTATTTCATTAAGTGGTTGCAGTTGGATACGATGTTTTTTTTTAACATAAAATACTTAAAACTATTAAATCAACATGAACGCAAAATTATTTTTAAAACGTCATTAAAACTTACTGGTCCTTATTTCGTTTAAGGGCTGATTTTTCTATATTCACAACAGTTAATTATCGAATAAATAATAACTTGACTGATTATAAAAGTGAAACAATAGAATTTTACGAGTATTCATAAAACTGTAATTTTCAATTTGTTTATGTTGCATTTCATCCTCCTTTAATAAATAAATTGTGATAAAAAGCTAAACAATTTCGCAATAAAAAAATCATGCAAATGTTTGAAGTCATAAAGACAGATTATCTAAAACTTTATACTGACCTGTGGGTCTGATCCTAAGCTTAAATGTGGTGCGCTCAACGGTGATACTTCTGATGTACTAGATAGACTTCCACCATCTAAAAAATATTTTTTTTTAGAAATATAAACAGAAAAGGTATTTTTTTACAGTTAACGGATAATAAGAAATTATAAATATTTTAAGGCGGTTATAATCGATTCAATAGTTATTACATTTTTTTTGCAATTTTGTTTTGTTACTTGGACATATAGGTACAATAATTTAAAAATCATAATGAATTTTATGTATGTCAAATATAAAAAACACAACAAAAATAAAATACCAATTATTATTATACTTTATAGGTCCAAATAACGACCCAACATTGCAAAAAAAAATATGTTTCGGTTATTAGAAAGGCGCCACCGAGTCGTCAGCTCGCCTCACTTGCTTTGAATATTGCATGCTTGTACCTTGCGTGGTGTGTTGTGCGTAGGGCGGCGGCAGGCGATGTGGTACCGGCGCGGCGGAGTCCCGAAGCGGTTCACCGGAGGCTTGCAACCGAGGCGGAGGCCCACCTTCGCCCCACACCACGCGATCCATCTCCTCGTCCAGCCGCAACTCGTCCTCGCCCTCGCCTTCGCCCTGCATACAAATAATTCTTTAAACACCTTCGATTGTCACAAATAAGCATTATCGCATGTGCGAGAAATTTGAAACGACGCGTGACGCGCGACGGCATCGAGGACGCTCTTTTGCGTGTATGACGCTTAAATTAACAAAGGTGTGTACGTGCTCTGACGAGAAGGTGTTTGTTGCAAGATAAATACAAGTACAGTTCGAAACATGTATCATTGGCCCAACTCTTCCAAATGTTTATAAAGTGAAAAGTATAAATCATAGGATTGTATTGGAATACGAAATATTTATGCAAAATTGTTGTCCTGTTCGGACATCGAATTAAGTGCTGAGTCAGCTTTCTTTTACGTCTTTTGTTTATTTCTCGAACAAAAGTTATATATTTCCTATTTTGATTATTACAAACAATATGTGACCACATCAAAATCACGAATAGTAAAATCCATTTTCGTAAGTATGAGCTCCACAAAATTGTTATCTCACCGCTCCTGTTGGAATAATCAAGGAAATTGAAGGATATGAAATAAGGGTGATAGGTATCGCGCATGATTTAATTAAACTAAACCGAAATTATTCTTTCCCTCCTAACAAGAACTTCTAAATGAAAAAAATTATAATTTTGAAATAACAGAATTATTTTACTACCGTGATCAATGAAAGATATTAAATTTGATGTAACATTAAATAATTAAAATCCAAACTCGTAACACGGGCCGCGAACAATTTAGTAACTTTCTATTGCCTGTGAGCCTGTGACGAGTATGTTTGTGAAGCAAGGATGGGATGCTGTCTCTTGCGATGCGACTGTGCATGTAAACGACATCAGTAAACTCAATTATTAATTGCTACTTTTGTTGTACTTTATAATTTTTTCTTTAAATCAATACATAAACAATTCTTAGTCCTAGAGACCATCAATGAACTATGAATGAACGCTATTATGTATCTATAAATAGCGAGAAATCAAAGGAAGCGATATCAAAAATTATGACAAAGGTCGGTCATAGTCAATTTCTTTCCTTAATACGTTACTTAATCATACTCACAAAGCAATTAACGACTTAGATCGTTTATAAAATATCGGTATAACCGCGGAAGCAGTACATTTTGGTTGGGATGTAAAATTAAATTTACGTACAGTACGTATGGTATGGCCATATTATGCAAGGGAAGAAACTCAATCATAAATCAAAAAGAATATTGGTTATGAAAGCAGATCGATATAAGAGTACGGGCTAGTAAGTAAGAGGGAGGCCTGAGAAAGGGTGGATGGACTGTGTCAGGGATAATATGCCTAAGAAAGGAGTCTTACAAAAATTATATTGAAGAAAAAGAGCTCTTTTTAGCATATGGCACTCTCAAATGAGTGCTAGATCCACTCGTCTAACTCTTTTTTTAATATAAAACTAAAGTGACCAACGAACTTACAGTTTACCGGATGGTAACGGGCCTACTAGAGCCGATGGACACCTGAATAAACACAGACTACTTATGAAACATTATTCTCAAGTCTAAGGATGAATGTAGAAAAACATATTTAATTAATTTGAATGCGATTATGAAGTTATCTTCTCAGATTTACGAATATAAGTATGTTTTCTCTCATTTTGGCGAGTTACTTGGATTAAGGCCGAGGAATTAAATTTTATTGAAAAATTTCGAAGAGAAACGAAGATAGTGTAAGGTGTATGGAAATCTGAAAAGGGATGAAGAACAGAAAAATAATCAAAATTTTTGAAAGAGGAAGAGAGATTAACTATATAGCATATTGTTTACTAAGAGTAAATTAGATGGTAATGTTACACATGGTAATGGTAATGTTGCGGTAACAAAATTACATTAACTTTAGATAATTATTGTTTTAAAAATATCTTACTGTTACCGTTAAATTCTATTAAAGTCCACTGCTGGACTTGGGCCTCGCCCATAGATTGTCTCATAGGGGGAATATTTACCATAGTCACCATGCTTGGCAAGCGAGTTGGCAGCTGCAGTTTTTTTTTTATTTTTAGTCGTTATCAGGAAGCCGCTGCTGCCCATCTTCTGCTTTGTTTCCCTCTGTCTTCTCTTACGACACCCACAGGATGATATCGGGTAGTGAATATTCTTACACCGCACCGCCACTACCCGGGCAATAAATCGTGGTGTTTAAATAATGCTGGAAAATAATTCTAGCTTACAATAAATTTCTTCTATCATAAAAACAGAAATGGTGGTGTTGCGTAAATTTTTTGCGCCACCAATATCATTCATAATAGATAGTATAAGCGCTGTAGTAACAAATTGATGACAATATTTTTTTATATATAAATTCATTCAATCCTAAAAAGGGAGCTTCTGGATGTGATCGTACAGTGAGAAAAACACAAGTTCTGGCACG
This sequence comes from Parnassius glacialis, assembly GCA_033319125.1. NCBI lineage: Eukaryota > Metazoa > Arthropoda > Insecta > Lepidoptera > Papilionidae > Parnassius > Parnassius glacialis. The sequence goes on along the minus strand of JAVANC010000004.1, from coordinate 39,743,672 downwards.
AAATATTAAAGAAACCGGACAAGTGCGAGTAGGACTCGCACCCAGAGGGTTCTTATAAACTGAATTATGTTATGTATGTTGAAGCAATTTTCTGTGCTTACGAGTAACGTAAGCACAGAAAATTGCTCCAACAAAGGGTCACTTCAGAATGAAAAGTCAAATTTAACTTTGTAGTAGATAGACTTAGAAGTTTGAATGTTTGAATGTTGAACCGTAAACCTTAGTATTTGATATTAATTTTAACTAAATACCCAGACCACAAGACCAGACCATATCCATTACTGAGAAAAAGTTTCTTGAAAGAGGACAAGGTGATTCTATAAGGGCAATTGATTCTCCGTTTGAGGTACGAAACCCTATAAACTGAAGATGAGGGATATGATTACAGAAGCAAAAGTTAAGTGGATGATAATTGATTATCTTCAAAAAAAGAACTGAAATTCATATGAAATGAAGTTTCTAAAGATAGGATAGGGTGACAAACGAGCACACAGTTCAACTGATGGTAAGTGGTTGCTGTGGCCCATAGACATCTACATTTATCCTCGTTTGCAAATCAAAATGCAATGCGTTGTCACCCATGGAGACTAAAATGGAATGCCTCGTTTCTAGTGAAAAGGGTCTACGGTTCTCTACACGCACCATACGAAACAGATCAGCGTTAAGCTGCTTCTATTTATGCTGGTATTCTATGAGCGTGGTCTTTCCATTGTCGAGCCGACCTATTCGTGCTACAACCATACAACTAATATAACTGCAGCATAACTCTATCACGTAAAAGTTTTTATTTATTAAACTTATTTTTCTTCTTCTACTTCGCTAGCCCGTAAAAATCCACATCTGAACATGGGCCTTACCACATTACTACATTTTTCTTCTCAATCGTGTGGATTTACCTAAGATGTTTACCTTCAGCGTCGAGCACGTTGTAAAGCCCGCGTTAAAATAGCAATTAACACAGTACCGGTGAAGATTAAATTCCGGTTGCTCGCGTACTATAAAATTTAGGGCGAGCGTTTAGCTTCTGACCTACCTCGGCACTCATCTTAACAGACTGGCGGGGTGGTATGACGTATGAAGTAACGACGCATTTGCGAGACCTTTAAGAAATATATCTCTATACTTTCTTATTAGACCTTTAAATATCATGTCGCTATTGTGAGACCTCTGATACTAATCGGTAATCCGCTTACCAAGCATGGTAATGAGAGCAAATGCTTTCTCTAAGCAGCAAAATGACTGACGGTACGACACGCCTAATCTATACAAATAAATAAAATTAAAGTGTCTGTTTGTAATATGGAAATAACATCTTCCCATTAAGCTCAGTGTGTTATTGGCATACTGTTAAATCCCAAATAAACATTTTTAAAATTTTTGTCTGTCAATGTCAATTGCGATGAAACTTAAGGAACAGATGAAGAGCTACCCCTGCCAGCAGTAATCCAGGCTATATTTTATCCATTTAATATTTTTTGTGAAATCAAAATACTGAAAATACATGACGCGTAATAATATTTTTGATGATTTTCTCATATGCTTTATGAGATATAAAAAGTTTCAAACAACTTGTTTGGTTTGCATTTTGACACGAAGAACGTCCTCACAACTAACTTACATCGCAAAACGTTTTAAAGCAGAAACCATTTTAACATATTTTTTTTATTTAAACACCTTGCAACAAATTTATGAGTTTTAAAGGATGAGGTGGAATGTCCTTTTTAAGTGAAATTAAATCTTCAATTTATGCTTTAGATATTTTTTAGATTGCACATTGTTTTCAAGATATTGGCACAAACATCGGAGTATAAAGTGGTTTTTGATGGTTAAACCATTTTTGTTTAAGTTTCATATGGCGCCGGTAAAAGCTATTAAGTAATAGATATATCTAATTACTAAATCGGCCATGTGTTAAAACTATTTTAGGAGCGATATTTTTTAACCTGATACTGAAAAATTGTCGGGGTACGGTCTATGCAAGAAATTTAAATACTACTTTACTTGTAACTAGGGCATCGAGAACTGGTCCCTTTCCAGGAACCGGTTATTTCGGTTCTTTTCTTTCTTTTAGACTGGAGGCTACTTTCGTTCAAGGTGAATAACGATGTTATAATCATATTGATAAATAAAACAGTTTATTGCAAGTTGTAGCTACTATTTATTATTTTTAAAACCTTTTCAAGTCTTTTAGTAACAATCATTTCTGAGTCATAATTGGATACTAAATAAGTACTTAATCTATCTAAATATTATAAATGATCAGTTCTTTTTATTTGGTTAACATAAGGTATTTTTAAAAGTAATTATTCAAGTAATACTTGCAATGGTTTATTTATAATTAAATATAAAACAAATCAAACATATTACTAATTAGGAACTTTCCTTTTACAATTGTATGTAAACAGTTATTTCACATTACTTAATTACATTTTAATATCATTCAACATAAAAATAATATAGAATAGAAATCGGATTCTATTATAAAATTACAATATTCTATCATAGAGTAAGTATACTTTACGGATACTGTTATTATAATAATTTAAAATTAAAAATGTACAGCCGACTTCAATATAAGTTATAAAGAATAACTCAAAAACTATTGGTCTGACCTTGATCAAATTTATATGGAACCACACTAGAAGTACCAGCTTTCAAACAAAAAAAAGAATCATCCAAATCGGTTCACCCAGTAAAAAGTTATGACGTAACACACATAAAAAACATACAGTCGAGTTGAGTACCGTCTCCTTTTTGGAAGTAGGCAGACAAAGCATAAATCAGCTCACTTATGAAAAAAATAGTTTTAATTAAACGTTACTTCTTAATTTTAATTCAATAAAAAGAACGCAGAAAAGTTTATGCATACAAAGTTTTGTCAAAGACGAGCGCAGCCTATAGTAGACGAAGATAATTAAAAATTAAAAATTTTGTACAGCCGACTTCAATATAAGTTATTGAGAATAACTAAAAACTATTGGTCTGACCTTGACCAAATTCATGTGGGACCACACGAGAAGTACCAGCTTTCAAATAAAAAAAGAATCATCGAAATCGGTACACCCAGTAAAGAGTTATGAGGTAACCTAAACAGAACACATAAAAAAAACATACAGTCGAATTGAGTACCGTCTCCTTTTTGGAAGTCGGCAGAAAATATATGCTCCGGCTCTACACTGGTGGGCGACATAGTTTTTAAATGTACATAAGCTAACGATAAGTTGTCTTCCTCGTTATCTTTTCCCACCATTTTCAAATAGAGCCATTTCATCTCTCACAGTAGTAATTAAGTCATATTCTTGATTTGTCAATTCAGTAGCAGTATTAACAGCTTTAGACAACTATCTGAAGTTCCTCTTCATTTGTTAGGGGGGACTCATGTAAATCAACTTCCTGCAGATCTTGATGTCCAATTGCAGGCGTTTCTTCAAGGGATACACTTTGTTTATTTTAAAGGATACTTTTTGTCTAGTGTTTGTGCGATGCAATAGCTTTACAACTTCATGTAACATTTCGTCACTCGTAGGCCGGGAAAAGATGGTCGCATCTTCGTCAATACTCGCAAAATAACTGTCAGCGTTGTCAAGTATCGCAGTATTGATGCTTGGACTAGTCATGGTTTTTTATATTTTCTCAATGCAGTGGCCATTTTATTACTAAGGTTAGTATTCATTTCAATCAATTCTCTTATAGCAAGTTTTAAAGAAACATCAGCTGTAATCAATGTTGCGTCGCCACGGGATAGAGCCTCTACGATAGTTTTAATAACATACAATATATTATTTTAACTCTTCTATGTTTGTCAAGTCTCATCAGTAAATACAATATCAAATTTTTAATCAATCACTGCCTTTGTAATAGACGTTTTTAACTTCAGAAAACGGCTTAACATCGCGGCTATGCTGCTCCAGCGTGTCTTTACATCTAAAACCAAACAATATTCTTGTCGAAAATCAGCTTCGATATGCTTTTGAAGAATTTCGTCACTTTTAGTGGGGGAACCCTTGAAAAAAGGTAACACACATAAAAAAACATACAGTCGAATTGAGTACCGTCTCCTTTTTGAAGTCGGTAGAAAAAGACGTTGGTCAAAGATAGCGTAATAAAGTAAATGCCTATGATTTAATTATTTTTCTTTTTAATTTTTAGAGGTCCTACTGAGTAAATCGATATAATTATATTATATATTTCTTTTCTTTATGAATATCGAGTGTTTCTATGTCCTTGTTTCTTTCTTCATAGTAGTTATTGGATTTTAACATATAGGTATTGAATTGTATTTTATTGTATTAGGTACAAATAAGGGCAAAAATTGTGACTGCTGATTCTCTTATGGCCCAAATACACGGCAATCATATAAAATGTTTGTGATGTTTAAACTATGGAGTGTATGGAGTGTAGAGACTCCATAGTTTAAACTTTAAATGTAACGTTTTGGAAAAGTGAGGAATATTTCGTTAGGTCCAAGTATATTATATTTAAATACGTAGGTAAGTTTAGATTATTGATAAGTCAGCGTCTGAGCGCGCGACGACTTATTAATAATCTAAGGTGGGTAAGATTTATATTATAGAATAACACTATCACAGTCCAAGGAATTCTTTCCTATTACGCTGTGATAATATCCTATATTTTAAGCGACAATTATTTTAAATATATATACCTACACCAATTTATGTATTAAAAATTATACATATAATAAAAATTCGCATTTAGAATTCAGACAAAGTTTTCCTTTTCAAGTTTTCATCTCTGGAAAAATAATAATATTTCCATTAATTCAGATCAAAGCTTGATCACCCAGGTACTATAAAATAAAAGAGCTGTGAAGAATACTCAAAGAACACAAAAAGTCGGCAAACAAAAGATGACGACAGCTGTGCATGCACAAAAGTAGAAGTAAAGGTCAAGGTCGTAGGAAGATTCTACCAAACTTTTAAGTTGACAAAACATAAATGTTTTATATTATTACTGTTACTATTCATTGCTGTTAATTAATTGTAATAGAAGCCTGACTCTGCCTGTACTACCTGTAGTTCTAAAATTTCTTTATAATATAAAGATTTAGATTTTTAGTAATTGTATTATTAAATATGATTTTTTTTTATTTAAAATATACAATACTAAAAACTATAATAATAATTTAAAAAAAAACTAAAACTAGAAACTTAAATATCATATAGTCCTACTCCCCGCGGTATAGTGCCAAGAACGCTGGCTGCGTTTCCACGCTGAATGGCTATACTTAGCCTTTGATCAAGGAAAGAACCAGCCCTCTTATCACCAGCAGCAACGACCAGCCGCGGATGGAGTTCCTTTAGGAACTTCACCGCACGTGGACCCCACGGACCGATAGTCTCTACAGCAAATGGCACAAATATGTAGTCATCTCTCAGAGACTCATACGAAAATAAGAAAAAGACTTATACTTAATATGAATTGTATTAATTACTATAGATAATATCATGACTAAACAAAAAACAAAATCATAGAGAAAATGTTTAAAAGTTTACCAGTTCAGTTAGTTCCAAAAATCCATATTTAAAAAAAGCCACCAGCTTACTATCCATCAAAACCATCTGCTTAATGTAGTCAAAGAATAAGGAGGCTATGCAAAAAATGTTGGCAGCTGTGGACAGCGGGGACAACACAGGGATGTATTAGTCTTAGGTCAGGGTCGGCCCAAAAACTCCAGCGTTACAGACAAACTGGTAACCGTTTTGAATAATGCCCACCAGTAATGTCGTTACTTCAGAAGTAAACGCAAACACAAATATATTTGCGTTCTCTGGTTAAGAATAAATATTTTATTATCAACATATAAGGCCTAAATTTGGTCAAACTTCTAACAGATGTTAACTTGGTGACAAAGTGCGTTAGCCTAAAAATATATTTATTTTTGTTTATGCGTTTAAAAAGTCATCATCGTGACTCACCAAAAATATAATGAAGACATTTTAATGTTTATCGTGCGAAATTTAAAATAATTTTCAAGTTAAATTATAAAGTTATCACGTAAAACAATCGCAAAAAGAATATCTTAAGATTTATATCATCATAATAATACCGTGTTATCAATCAACTTTTCTTTCATAGTTTATTTTATACCAGTAATAACCTAATTTCATTCCATAACATTGTAATATGTAAATACGGAAAATATGAATATTTTCGTTATAGTAGAATTTGTTTAAACAGATATAAATCAAAAACAGGAAATTGTTGCGACGGATATGACCTTGCGTTAAAAAACTACGATAAGTATACAATACCGAGAGAGATTGCATCGGAAGTCGTAGAGTTGGCCGTGCACTACGAGTATTTATATCTCATAGGGTTGTCACGGAGAGGACGAACCAGCGGAAAGGCGGAGGCGCGCGCGTCCGACCGCCTGTGTGCCGCGCGCGCCTCGACACCACTGCCGTGCCGCTCAACCGCTCATGTGACTCATGAAGTTGCTACGTGCTTGGCACACACTGATGCTAACTTAAGCTGCCAGTAACAAACTTACTTATCTAGTAGCACGTATACATAAGCAGTAAAACGGATAACATCCATTCTTTAAAATTTCCAAAATTTTAAATATTATAGGTTTAACAGTGGTAGAGCCACGGGGCAGCGTTTGCTGTCGCACGGATGGGCCGGCTCGAACCGGGGTGGTACCACGACCTCACAGAATACCATCGTGAAGTAGAGGTTTACCTCTGCGTTTCGCTTGGTGAGTGCAGGTGGCCGGAGGCCCTTTTTACTGGAAATGAGGCATTCCATCTTAGTCCTCTCGGGTGACAACGCATCTAGATTTTGATTTGTAATAGAGGATAGATGTAGATGTCTATGGGCCGCAGCAACCACTTACCATCAGGTGGACTGTGTGCTCGTTTGTCACCCTTATTCTATAAAAAAAAAGGTACCTACCTACTCAATAAAGGAAGAACAATAAACATACACGTATAATACACACTATGTTGGTAGTTATAAACATTATATTATGCGTGAAGATGCGTCGATAAGCTGACACCATAATAAATAAATGACTGTTTGTTTGGGTTTAAATCTAATATTGGATTGTTTGAGGAAAGCTAATAATAACAAAAGTTTTGGATAAAATACAACCTAGATTACTCCAGGCGTTGCTCTGTATCCGTTTATCAAGTTCCATTACAATCAGTTCAGCCGTTCCGAAGATTAGCCAAGACAGACAGATAGGCAATAAATTTTAAAAATGGAGAATCATGTCCTAATGGCATGAAAACTACCCCCTAAGCTCAATATGAAGCAGTTGTTTCCATATTAGAAGCAGACAGTTGAATTTTAATAATAAGTCTAGATACAGATGATATATTGATCAACATTGCAAACCAAGTTTAAACGTGGTCACACTAGTCCTACAGGATCATCTCCACCCGTCGACACCCCGCGACCACAAAATATCTACACATATAGCCGCGACGTTTTAGATGGCTGACGTCATGAGTAGCCCGCTAAAGTTGAAACTCACGGGTTACTTAGTTTTAGAAACTTATTTTAATTTTGTTTTACGTGCCTGCTAGCACCGATATCCCTACCTTACGCAATTGATGATAAAATGTATAATATTAAACATGTTAGACTTGAAGACATTCACTCCTCCTACATTAAAAAATAATCCATGTTGAAGTAACCTTTACACGCTGTTGGAAATGATTTATTTAATTGTAAAGCGGTTTCAGTAATACCTATCTTACAAACATAACGAATATAGCACACACAAACAATGAAAAATCGATTATTTAACTGCGAAACAATATGGTAATTCTTTGCTGATTCGGTAGTCGCATTGATTAAATTATGTATTCATCACTGTTTTAATTATGCAACTGTTAATAAAAAAATAAAATCAAAAAATAAATCTCTGTCTTTCTCTTATTTTTCATTCTCAAACAGAAGAAACAGAAATTCATATAATCTAAACATAATTGACAAGTGAAGCTGGCTGCCTGGATCGCTCGCTAAGACGAGACTAGGCGAAACGCTTATAATATCTTATTTACTTTTAGTATTTGTACTGATTTTAAAGATAACATGTGTGGAGTGGGCTAAGCCCACGCTGGCTTTTTATACTTGTCTATTAATAAAACATGCTCGCGGTTGTTATTTTAATTTAAACTAGCTATAAGTTTTTTTTTATTAGTATAATATTATATAATAGTAACATTATTAAGTGGCGAAGCTTGCGAAGACACTTACTGATTTCACGATGTCTGTCCGTCTGTCCGTCGGTCCCACGATTATCTCGAGAACGGTTTCGAATTTTCAAATTCTGTTTTCAGCAATCGATTACTGATCACGCAGGCATCTGAACCTCCTATTTTGAAACTGATTGCTCAACGGCAACCGTTAGAAACCGCTACAAAGCTGATTGCTTCGCCACTTTGCTATGCTGTTAGCTTGCTAGGTTTTTTAATCTGTGACACAGTCCACTTGATGGTAAGTAGATACTGAGGCCCATAGACATCTAGGTGTCTAGATATATAGATATCGCATAGCATTATCTTCTTTTCTATTTTTTTAATTTTACATGCCATAATGCTACTTGTTTACAGTAGGTACCTACATAAAATTCAAGTAAAAAAAATAATCAATCATTAACCACTTTTGATGAATGAATTTAGTATATCTTTAGCTATCATATGATATTCATTTTATTGATCCCCTAATTCTGCCATTCCTGTGTTTCTCAACCTATCATTACTGACCTAAGTTAACTTGCCATATATACCCAAGTTTGAGTAACGTCAAAACACTACACCGCTTTTTATTTGTATAGTATAGTATAAACATACAAAAGAGACATTGTAGTAAGTCAAAATTCGTCACGCATAATTCCTCTAATTAACAATAATATACAAAAGTCTACTTTAAAATTCCTGAATACGAAAAATATAATCTTTAGTGTAGTTAAGTATAGTTTTTGTAGTATTTCTATAACGTGCAGCGTGGCGTGGCCTCACCTTCGACGGCTTCTCGTATTACCAAATCTTATTAAAACACTTTGAAGGGCCATGGCCACAAAAAGACCAAATTTTGTTTATTATTGTTATATCATGCTAGTGAACAGGCGCACCTCTGATCTGATGAATTTATGTACGTATACACTAATTTTATAAAATAATTTGTTAATTTAGTAGTGTTTATCAATGGTTAAAAGAAAATAATAGGAGTTAAAGATCACGTTTTGCTTTCCAGGTTTGCCTGGCTTACTGGCGAAAAGGACTGTTATAATACTAAAAGAGTATCTCATACAGTGTCCTGTCACATGTTAATGAATTAAATTATGGCAAACTTTTGAATATAATACGTAAAACTGGGTCACGTTGTTACGAATCATTTAAAATAAAATATGACTGACATTTGATATTTATCGGATAGTTCTAACAGCCTCGTAACTACAGCATCAACAAGTGGCGGGAACCTGTTGCAAATGCCTATGCCAAGGTTTACTTACTATACATATAATTCGATTTCGTTTGCTTCGTTTTATATAAAACTGTACCAACTGCACGTATGGCAATACACAATGCTGTTTTAGTCTCTACTTTAATGTATGGTAGTGAAAGTTGGGTGTGGCAGAAGAAGCACGAGAGTAGGATAAATGCCTTAGAAATGCGGTCATTAAGGAGTATGTTAGGGCTGAATCTGAATGACAGGGTGAGAAATTGTGTGATAAGAGAAGAGTGTGTGGTATTTGCAATATGATGTTGTGACCAGGATTAAGAAAGGAATGCTTTGGTGGTTTGGTCATGTAGAAAGAATGAACGAAGAAACAGTGACAAAGCAAATTTATGTTGCAGAGGTGAACGGCACAGTCGGGAAGGAACGCCCTAGGCGAAAGTTTGTCGACCGAATAGGCTATATATTGAAAATGGGCCAAATTAAGATTATCTTTAACCGACGAGTGTGTATGCGTAGTTATATGGATGTGGAGGAAGCGAGAGAGGTGTGTCAGGATCGCGCCAAATCGAAGTCCATAGTCTCGCCTACCCCCTGGGTGACAGGCGTGAGTGTTTATGTTATTATGTACCAACTGTGTCCAATTTTTTTGTCGTTTACAAAAATATTCTACTACTTACGAGTATAAGTGAAACTAAGTATTACCTTACTACTTATTTACCTTATATACTATACTACTACTACTTATTTACCTTGTGCGAGTTCCATCCCGAATAACTCGAGAACATAGGTAGGTACTTTATATTAATGTTAAATTAAATAGGTTACTTAAAATCAATTTTGAATAATTACTGCTTGTTTAAGTGTGTTACTGTGCATGTACTTTAGCATCTTATCATACTGATAATAAATCTACCACAGAAAGCTTTCCTCCAGAGGTCTACGTCAGACACTATGGTCAGCAATAACAGTCGATTATTATTCGCCCTAGGCTTCTGTATAATCTGCCGATAGGTATGTATATGGACTTATTCTTCATGCAATGGAATTGGCTGACGTTAGGCAATGAATGAAACAACAAGCAAAAAAGTCTGAATCTGGTCACGGTTCCTTCCCATGTTGAGATGTGCTTATAATAATAATGTTTTGGTATACAATTATTCAAAAATGCGTAAATTACACAAGACATCTGCCCCCTGATCATGAGTACGTATCGCCCATCGTATTAAATTCGTATCGCCATCCCGTGACTTTGTATGACAGAACAGGGGCGCTGTTCTTCATATTTCCATACAATTTTAGCCAATGACTTTGATGAGTGATGTTACGTGAGGCTATTGAAATTAAAAATACATCCTCATTTCAATAGAGAAGGAGGCTAGGTACTACCGAGTGCTTGGGATCATGTAAATTATAATAAACTGAACTGAGTCCAAACACACCACTGCAAAACTTCAAGACACAGTACCTAAGTTCATTTTGCGTAGATCGGACCAAAAGTAATAATTAAAAAGCTGAAGGTACTCTTTGGAGCTTGGGTGCTGCAAAGCACCCGAAACGTCCCGAATTAAAAATAAGTAAAATTATGTAAACTCGATAAAATTCGTAAAAATAGTTTTTATCAATGTGTAGTGTTCGCAACGAAATCACAATGGCGATACGAAAACGTTAGTGTCAAAAACATATTGTGGCGATCGACTTTCGTCTTCGAGGCGTCGCTAATCGTTTTTTAGTCAAATCCTCCTAAGAGGTCTGTATTCAGGAGTGGATTATTGTACAGGCTGATGGTAAGAAGAGATTCTGCCACCAATAATATATAAATCATCAAACATCTTATCATACGCCTTTTATGCGTTTGGCGGCGAATTATATATATATATATATATATATATATATATATATATATATATATATATATATCCGGTAATGATGAATGAATGTATTTTTTTTTGTATAAATTGTAAAAAATCTAAACCGACCCAGAAATTTCGCCGAAGAAAAAGAAATATTTTATTCCTTTAAAATTTCTCATGATAAAAAGTTTCAACGGCCAATCGGGCGGGCCGGGAGAATCTTTAGAGATTACATAATATAGTTCACGTCTGAATTACTTTCTCTTTGACCAATAATACAGTGTGAGCTTGTAGCCTGGTCATTGCCTACAATATCCGTATGTATAAATTTATGTCAATAACACCCATTTGTTGTACTTCGGGGCGTTTAGACGTTATGTGATAACCAAGTTGTAACTAAGCTCTAGTAATGATGCTTGATTATAAGATTTTATGTATTGTATAACATGATCGAACTTAGAGTCCATTTGACGGTATGCATTTATTGCAGTTCATAGACATCAGCAGCCATCTTTAAAATAAATTAAGCTACAGATTCCTACGTCATAACCCTTGAGGTCTGAGATAGTATGCCCCATAACCTGTAATTATACAGCCTCTTTATACCATTCGGACGGGAGAGAAGCAGTGCGTGCACTACTACCACGACAGAAATAGGTGTGAAAATTTTACCGAGCCAGATAGACCCTAGGCAGGAAAGGTGTCCTAGCGACCAAGTGAAATTATTGACGTAGTTTTCATTCACATTTATTTCCACGCATTGTAGAATGGCGTAAGTGACTATGCGATGTAGGCAAAACTGAATCAAGCCTTTAGCGGCCTTAGACCAAAAAATATGTATGTTTGGTAGCATACCAGTTATCTGTACTTTGCATCTGCGATAAGTGTCGTGATACGCGCCGCGCCGTTTCGATTGCCTGTGTCGTGTCTTTATATTTTGTAAGTACCTACTACCTACCAGAAATCAAAACAACAATTCTATATAGATCTACTCTTTATCTGTCCGTGAATTACATATTATTATTAAATTTCTTTGTGCTTATCATAAGGGCCATAGTAATGGAATATAATTTTAGAAGTCCTGGTAAAAGGCATATCCGTGCCACGGGCTCAAATAATTTACTTATACTGTCCTATTTGTTATCTGGGGGCACGGCAGTGCCCCCGCCAAGTTGAGCAAAAAAGCGGCACGGCTATACCTACCATCCTTTTCTCGAAGCAGTTCAGGCTATTTTCGAAACCCTATAACTTCGTTGTGGATAAAACTAGAAGCCTGAATTTTCAGTAACCAAGTAGGAATTGTATAATCTCGATATGCTTTATACTTTAATAAATTTGAACCAGTAGTTTAAGAATTATAACTAGTCAAAGTTTCTTAATTTTGTCACTCTCTGACTGACAGATCATCAAAACTCTAAGACACTTCTAGCAGACATAGAAGCTTCAAATTTGGAATACAACCATTGTTTAGTATATAAATCAAGGAATATTTTAAATATTTTACAATTTCGGTCCAGTTTTCGAGATACACCGACTGCATAAATAACTTTGTAATCCCATATAAATATATAGGATTACAAAGTTACATTTGCAGTGAATGAATCGGTGTACCTATATATGTGTAATATAATGGAATAATAGGTGTAGATAGATACCTTGATATAACTATCTACAAAAAGAAATGAGATGCCATCAAAATATAACTTGTAAAAAAACTGAGTCTCGCAACTCAGTTCTTCTATCGTAAAAATTTGTGAGATCCATGTACCTACCTAATACCAAGTCGGTTAATTTATTCAGTCCCTACTTAAGGCTCCTTCTGTCTTAAGTTATTACCTAATTAGCTAATCTAACAACATCTTATAGTGACCATATCAATATTAAAAATCTTTTATGTTTTAAATAAATAAATTGACTTTGCAATCGCACTAAACAATCTAATTTAATATAATATGTATTACTTGATATACCTTGCGTTTTCATGCGATGGCCAAGTCAATCTATTTATTTAAAACATAAAATATTTTTAGTATTGATGTGGTCACTATAAGATTTTGTTAGGTTAGCTAATTACGTAATAACTTAAGACAGAAGGACCCTTAAGTAGGGACTGAATAAATTAACCGACTTGGTATTACATGGATCTCACAAATTTTTACGATAGAAGAACTGATTTTCGAGACTTAGTTTTTTTACAAGTTATGTTTTTGATGGCATAAATAATATCAGGAGAGGTTTCACCGCAAAACAACGCTTGTGGTAGGTACGAAGCGTAAGCCAAGATAATAAATAATACACGAATATACGTTGACAGGCGACAAAATAAATAAATAAAAAATTTTAATAATATGTAAGTATATTCAATCGGAAAATGTTTCAATTGAATTCAATTAATATTTCAGTCTTCTTAGTGTTTTGCTAGGTCCAAGTAATAACTTAGTAGGGACAGGTAATTAAAAAAAGTGTGAATGCGGTTCAAATTCTTTGCAATAATAAAAAGTAAATACTATCACTGGCTAGTAAAAATATAATGTCTGTTTTATACCAGAAAAATTAAACTAACTTTAGTTTAAAAGAAGTCATTAGTTTTGAGTTTGTTATAGGCTGTTAAAAAAAAACTACGCACTACGCTCTATCATTAGTATCCGTGCTTGAATTATTTAAATACGAAACATGCCTTATTCACATTATTAACATTAACATTAGCTTATTAACATACATTCTATGCCGTATTTACGATTAAGAAGTGACAAAACATCCATCAAATACAATCCTCACTCAGGATGCCTGACGACCGTAATAACCGAAGTAAAGGTTAAAAAAGCCAAAAAAATATGCAGACTGTCATGTCCTTGTAAGCTATATTGCTGAAGAAACAAAGAATTCGATATATAGTGTACATACACTTTTATATTAACTTACGGGAATGAGAAACAATTTGAAGTTGTGTGGTACCTAACTACCTACTTACCGATGCGCAGGAACAAATCAGACTGAATATTTCCAGAGGCTTTTTGAAATTCTTGCAACAGGATCCTGATAGTTCTTTAGCCATTAATAACAAAGGACAAAGCTCATTTACGATCCCAAAAAAAAACACAGTCTATATGAGCTAGAAAGACACAAACTCCTGAGAAATGCAAAGCGAGTTCTGTCGTCTTGACAACACAAATAAACCTAGCAAGCTAACAGCATAGCAAAGTGGCGAAGCAATCAGCTTTGTAGCGGTTTCTAACGGAAAAACAAATTCAAAATAGGAGGTTCAGATGCCTGGGTGATCAGTAATCGATTGCTGAAAACAGAATTTGAAAATTCGAAACCGTTCTCGAGATAATCGTGGGACAGACGGACAGACGGACAGACAGACGGACAGACGGACAGACATCGTGAAATCAATAGGTGACTTCGCAAGCTTCGCCACTTAATAATATGAAAATATGACCTCAATCGGTCAAGTCTCCCTTGCATCGAGAAGGCGTTTTGCATACATAAATTAGAAAGAATGAATAGCCACAACACAATAGAGAACAAGACATACAAAACAATAAAGACAAAGAAAAAATCTTACTCTACAACTAATATTGGGCTGCAATAACGAAACGGTCACCGACTCAGTAAAAGCTATAGCAATATTGCTACTGCATTGTTATTCTGCCGGTACCTTCACCTAACTCACAAACAACTATGAGGCTTACCTACCAACTTATATTTTAACACTGGCTTAAAAACTGACTTATTTAACAGAAAATATAAAACAACAATACAAAGACAAACGTACCTTTTTAAAAGCACAGAAAAACAATTAATTATAACATTTAAAACTTATTGTAAATATACAAAGAGTGATGGTAATGTAAAAGCAATATTTTACGTAAATACCTGCCAATATTTCTGCGTAAACAAGGAGAACTTATGACAAATTCCGTTCCAATATTTGTCTATACCCTAGAACTCCATTGCCAGTGATATATGAATAAGCACGAATTCCCACGTCAAAATTTTACCTATCAACAACCTACAGAACCAGAACGTATAATTGTAGGCCATACAAATATTTGTCCTGTGTAGAAATAAGAACCCCGGCCTATAACGCAGCCTAACTATTATTACATTTATTCTGAATTCCGTTTCAATATTTGTCTATACCCTAGAACTCCATTGCCAGTGATATATGAATAAGCACGGATTCCCACGTCAAAATTTTACCTATCAACAACCTACAGAACCAGAACGTATAATTGTAGGCCATACGAATATTTGTCCTGTGTAGAAATAAGAACCCTCGCCTATAACGCAGCCTAACTATTATTACATTTATTCTGTGCTATTAGCTACTGCGCTACCGTCCAATCTATCCGTCTAGGTTAGTGGGAAAGTATTTATATCAGGTTGGTTTTAATATACATACCTACAATGTCCGTTAGTGTCCGTGTTTGCTACAAAAGCTGGTCTGCCTTAATCTACTTTCAGAGCACACCTGGTTAATTAAAGCCATACGTGGTAATTTATTTAGTACCGTATGATTATATAACAAAATATGTATGTAGATAAATAATATAGTTTATAATGATAAACTGCATTTATTTCAAAAATCGATGACTACAATTTAATTTTAAGAATTATAAATCTTCCAGGTTTAATAACAATAATAATGTCCTCCAGACGAATTTCGGTCACGGCGGCCAGTCTCAACGGAGACTAGCCATCGGCGCAGGACAGGATTATAGTGCACGAGTGTATGCGCAAGCCCATGTGCACTCTCTATTCCCTCACTCTCATAGTCCGACGGAACGGTAAACCGACATGAGCGGAGAGATCATGCTATGGACCAACGGCTTTACGTGCTTTCCGAGGCACGGGGTTGAGATTTCTTGATGGAAACACTCAATAACTTTTTTGGCCCGAGGCAGGATTCGAATCTTGGACCTCATGATCGGCAATCGCACTACTACAACCACTAGACCAACGGGAAACTAAAATCTATAAATATGTTTCTATGCTAACAGAAGTTGGCTGTAAATTTTAAGCAACTGTTTTCAGAAGCATTATTCAGGATTAAATAATAAAAACAAAATTAAAAAAAATGTTAAAATTTGTAGCAACAGGAGTTAAAAGACCTTCACATGATGTAGATTTGCTGTTTGTTTTTTATAAATGCTTGTAACTTTTAACAAAGTTTTTTTTAAATATTTTTCTGTTAACTATTATGACTTGACCTATCATCCGATTCCAGCTTGACGTCGACTTCAGGGACATCCCTATATAATTATTTCTTGTGCGACTGCAACTCGCCGGGCATCAGCTAGTTCATAATAAAAAAAAACAGCTTCAAATATAAAATGTAATAAATTGTATGAACGTAAAACACCCAACATGACTTAATGTTAAGCTTATGCTATCACTAATTTTTAACTAATGATACACAAAGTATGAAACCAATAAATTGTGTTTTTTACACAAATGTTGACTTAGAATGAGTTGGTGGGATGGTTACGTGTACGTGGTCACCTGTAACCGTAACTCAAAGGCCAGAAAGGTACTCCAACGTGGTTGTTAACATTTCTATAATTCATAAGCAGTTTTGCCTTAAGGCTCTGGGGCAACGATAAATTGAAGGCCTATATTTGAAAAATGACGAAAAATGTTATTTACAGATTCTCTAAGATTTTTATTTTGTAAAAGTAAGAAAAAAAATCTGTATTGTAGGACTTGATCGACACAATCTATTTTCAAATTTTCATATAATTCATTAGCCAAATTTTAGCAATAAAATTATGTTTCGATGGGCTCTCGAGAAACCCGGGGCTGCGGACCCTATTACCTTCATTTAAATCGACCCTGTTCAATGGTGAAGCTATTATGTATCATAAGTACAGATAGTGATAATTTAGCCGCTTCCCGTATTTATTTATTCATTATTTATTTATTAGATATATTTGCATTAAACATGGACGGATAAGGATGGTACAATTCTTAAAGCACGACATGTTTTGCTATGTGATTGTGAATAGCATGCAATTTTACATAAATAGCACATATACAAATGAAATTTTCTAATCATAATACAAAATAATTAGACTAAAACATATAAAATCATAAATAAACAAAGATTATCAATTCATTAAAAAAATATATATCATTTACATTTAACAAATAGGTCTCTGATGTCATAAAATTGATTTTCATTGAGATAAGTCAATAATTTTTTTTTAAATAAATTATTATTATTCGATTTGATTTCATTTGGTATTTTATTATAAATTCGCATACACATGGTTGAACAGCTTTTACTAATTTGTTTGATCGCGGTACATCATCTAATACAAGTCTATTTGCATTTCTTTTTAATCTTATATTCATATCATATGCCTTGTAAACAGATTATTATGTTTATGTACGAAATTACAAATTTCGTAGATATACAGAGATGGTAGTGGCAACAAACCTAGGCTCCTAAATATTGGTTTGCAGGATTTATCCTGTGCGATTCCAGCAATAGCTCTAATGCATTTCTTTTGTGCAGTAAATAATCTCTGTGTATCTGTACCATTGCCCCATATTAGAACACCATAACGTAGTAAGGATTCTATGTAAGCGTGATACGTTAGAACAGCAGTTTTTTTGTCTGTAACATTTTTTACTTTATTAAGTGCATAAACAAATTGGTTGATTCTACTGCATAGGTGATGTATATGACCTTTCCAGCTTAAATCTTGATCGATTATTACTCCTAGAAATTTAGTTTATGATACTTCGTTTAATTTGTCGATATTAAGATTAAAATTGTATTTTGTGTGTTTTGATTTATTAAATTGAATAATAGTTGATTTATTAAGATTAATTTTTAAATTGTTTCTGTCTAACCATTTAATAATTGTATCAATTGTGTTGTTAATGTCAATTTCATGATTATGTATTGAATTATTTTGCTTCTTATCAGTGCTTACAATTATTGAAATATCGTCCGGGAATAAAATACATTTATAACTGGTGATTATAGTTATATCATTTAAATAAAGAAGAAACAATATTGGACCCAGCACGCTACCTTGAGGAATGCTATGTTTGTTCTCTTTATAATAAGATGAGAAGGACAGCATTTCCTCTCCTACAATCTTTTTTATTACGACACATTGTCTACGGTTAGCTAAATAGGAAGATATCCATTTTAGTGGAAGTCCTCTGACACCGACCATTTCCAGTTTTCGTAATAGTATGCTATGCGCAACAAGATCGAAGGCTTTCCATAAATCAAGAAACAATGCTGTGGTTAAAAAATTGTTACTTATTTTTGTTTAAATTGAACTAATGAGCTTAAATGTGGCTAATGTTGTAGATTTTTGTTTCTGAAAGCTATATTGGTCATTCTTTATTAAATTGAAGGAATTCAAAAATGCAAAAATCTAGTAATCTTTTGTAATATCATTTCTCTTACCATTTAATTTAATGTTTAATGTGTCCAGAATTATTTTCGTATTAATACCGTTATATCCTTCCGAGTTAGTGTTATTAAGAGATTGGATTTCTTTTTTAGCCTCTACTTCTGTCATGGGCTTAACAAATATTGAGTTAGTGATTTGTCATTACTAGTATAGCTGTTTGGTTTATTCATTATTGTCAAATTATTGGGGAAATCAGTAAAATAATTATTGAAAATCGAAGCTATGTCAGTAGGATTTTTAATCAGTTCATTATTTATTTTCAAATCCGTAACGCCATGGTCGAAGTTTGAATTTGATTTACACATTTTAAACAAATTACTATTAACACATTCTACAAAATAACAGTTTTTATAAGCATTGCAAGTAATTTTTAACGCATTATTCAATTCATGAACATTCAAATACATATTTTTAATGGGTTAATAACTATCACAGAATTGTTACTAAATTTATTGAGCAAAGTACGCAATTGAGATGTTAATATATTAATATCATAATCATTTTCACCGATACATATTACAATTTTGTTATGACAATTAAAAAAAAATCCCAGTTGTTGTAAATCCCATTAATTTACTTAGAGAGAATTTATTAAAAAATGCATAAATATTAATTGATACATAAAGTGACGAACATTGAGCTTGTACCGTTTAAGTGTGGTAAACAGTACATCAATGACGAAATAATTTAAATTCATTGGCTCTTGTATCCAGAATCAATTCAGTGACTCGCATCGTAAACAAAACACACCACGTGCGCTACTAAATTAAACGCGGCTATAAATAGTATACTTATGTGAAAAAGACCCGGTGAGATAACAGTGTGGGGTAGAGTTCGAGCGACGCCGGGCGCTTTTGCAAGGTCAGGGCCGCGCGCGGTCGATAGTAGCCTCCACTGCCCCCCCCCCCCCCCCTCCCCCTTATCCCCAGACGCCAAATGAACACGATTGCTTGCTGATCGACCCAATTACCGTCAGCAACGCTATTAAGCTGCAACCAGTGTTTTAACAGGCATGACTTTAATATCGTTATATACCCCTATATTCCGTTCATGGTTCATGATAGGCGATAAACATGGCCGCTTTGTGTCGAGCGCGGATACGATGCGGCTCTTATAATAACATTATTCATATTATTTCCAATATTTTATGTTCGTTATAAGTAAATACGTTAACTTAGTTTGTTTATTCCACTTTATAAACTATACATTAATGTTTATTGGGATAACGTTTTGTTGAAAATATATTCAATGGACGGGCAGCAACAGGAATTCATAATAAAGGTTATTTGGATTTTACCATAAAAGCTTATATATTCCCTAAGGTGCTTGAAATTTGAAGAATATGTCAATAATTGTTTAAATAATTTAAATTATTTTATTTTATTATGAGATGATTCACAATTTAAAAAAAAAACCTAAAAACAGTTTTATTCGAAAATACTGTTTCTGTTTCTACATGCAATATTTTCATTATAGGAATGGATTGAAAGATATAATAATAAAATAATACAGCTATTTCAATTAACTAACATTAACAACAGAATAGACGAAACTAACACAATATATACCGACAAACCAAAACAAACAGACTACATGTTGTGTATTATGATCGTTGCTACTGCGAAGTTCATTGAACTCGGGTTATTTTAATTTAACTCATTCTTTTGGCTCACAACTATTGAAGTACATCAGTTGAAATAGCGTCCATTAATATGATTATAAACGTAAGAAATTAATGAATATACCATTTGAAACAGAAAAAAAAAAAACAAGTTCGGCTCTAAGCAATCGTGTTTTACTGAGAAACATCTCATTTGCAAACACGCCGTATTGCAGTAACGCAAGCATTTTATTATGCTATACGCATTAGCAGTGTATTAAAAATGAAGACAAAAACTTAATTTACTTACTGAGATATTTAACGGAAAAACATTCTGCATTAAATACAGTGTAAACTCTATAATATTGCGAAATTGAAGGTACAGGTACTTATTTATTCTGTGGTACCGGGCATATTACTGCATTTTAAAGAGCTTTCGTTAAATGGAGGGTAGAAGAAAACAATTAAAAACTAATTAAGTGAAAAAAATTACATAACAAAATTATAATCTGTTTGTCGTTTTCTTATGCCAGTATTTTAATTGTATATATTTAATTAATATCTTGGGATATAGTGGGAACATCTTCGTTGAATAAAAATAATATTTCCAATAGTTTTACGGCATGCACAGCATGTTCAATGCTTAGTGGAGGCTAAAGATCATCCAATTCGTCTTCTTCATCGCCTTGTTTCTTCTCATTTTTCTTCACTGAATCAAGAATTTCTTCACCAGTGAGTGAAGCTGCTGTTGCTAAATTCTCATCCACTTCTAGGTAGGTTTCTAAATTTTCAGTAAACTCTTGTGGCATGTTGAACTGTTTCGTCCACTCAATAAATGGAAGTATATATCATCATATATCAGTATAGTATTTAAAGTAAAACTACTCAACAAACATGTAAAACACCCCAATAAACGGTCTAAATAATGATTATTGTTTCGCTATTGAGTGGTTGCCACGCTATAACGAGTGTTCCAATATAAGAGCAGCATAGTAAACCAAACAAACCTTATCAATTTCTACAGAGCATTTCGTTAAATAGAAGTTCGCTATATACAGTTTAAGCTGTATTTCCAATTTAGTCAATGTAACTGACAAGGATGCATAATCGAATCGTCAATTAATTATTTTTAAAAGTTGTCCTTTTGATTGTAGTAAAATAAGCTACACCTTTAATTGCTACCCACGTGTTTCAGTTAAAATCGCAGATCTCGCAAATATCATTCTTATTTCTAGCGCTTTTATTTTTTATTTTTTTATGGAATAAGTAAGGGTGACAAGCTGACAAGAAGGCACAGAGTCTGCCTCCGTCCTCATCAGAGAAATATAATCGAGAATCGATATAC
The DNA here is from genome assembly GCA_033319125.1 of Parnassius glacialis. Lineage (NCBI taxonomy): Eukaryota > Metazoa > Arthropoda > Insecta > Lepidoptera > Papilionidae > Parnassius > Parnassius glacialis. The sequence continues at coordinate 39,722,003 of JAVANC010000004.1, read as the reverse complement.
TGTGTAGAAAAAATAAATACCTCCAAAGCGAAACTTGTACATAGAGTACATAAAGTTTGTTACATTATGTACATTTACATATCCATTACCAATAACTATAATATGAATAACTTAATTTTTAGAAAATTTATATTTGATTTCAACTCTCGTTCTATGTTTTAAGTTTTTTTTAATACAGTACAGTGGTGGACCGCCAATCATCCAGATGGTGTGGATGGTATCGGGAGTAGTGCCGCGATGTGCGTTCGTAAAATTTGGCGGCTGGGATTAATCCGAACAATGAGGAATTGTTCGGAAGGAGCTGGCACTGGGGAGCCCCTGCCCAGAGATGGGAACAGTATTCCATGCGACTGCGACAGGCGGTTACAGGCGACTACGTCTAGCTGTCTATAGATCTGATGACGGGAAAATTAATAATATTTTAAAACGAGCAGTTGTTTTTAAAATCTACGATCTACAATGCTTGAAAGATATCCCAAGTAGTCTTTTTTAATACTCTTGAAAATTGGTAATAATAACTAATGTTTTTATTTGTAAAAATAAAAGCAACCTGATAGTAAGTGTATACTGTGGCGCATAGACACCTATAATGATCCTCGATTAAGAATTTAAATGCAGGTCACCCGATAACGACTAATAATGATTGCCTCGTTATCAGCCTTACCCTATGTGTAGCAAAACGTTCCCATAAAATATGTAGAAAAATTAAAAATCCTGTCATATCAAATTCCAAAGTATTTTGTGACTAATTAAAATGGATGGCTATGACGTAATAACAATATATTTTTGATATAATATATTGCATACATCGAACGCGAAGCGGACAGGTTAGACTCTACCTCTACTGTCGAATTATTTAAATCACTCGTTTTACTCACATTAATTCGTCGTATTTATTATTTTAGATCGCACTAATATGTTTTAAAAAGCACATGCTTAGAAAGAAAAAACACTAATGAACAAGCCTGATGCTTTTTAGGGTTCCGTACCTCAAAAGAAAAAAAACGGTACCCTTATAGGATCACTTTGTTGTCCGTCTGTCTGTCTGTCTGTCTGTCAAGACCCTTTTTCTCAGGAACGCGTGGAGGTATCAAGCTGAAATTTATATCAAATACTCAAGTCTATTGTCCCTTGGAGCTCTGAAAAAATAAAACTTCTAAGCCAACGCAATCAAAAGATACAGCCGTTTATGCCGCAAATTTACGTCATTTGCAAGGGAATCAAAAACTACAGAGTACTTCCCGTGAACTCAGGATCTTGAAATTTGGTACAAAGCAACATTTCATAGCACCGATAAAGGAAAAATTGCAAAAAGCATAAATTTTTAGTTACATCATATAATAAAAATATTTTAAACTTATGTACCTACGGATTTGTTCGGAACCCTCGGAGCGCGAGTCCGACTCGCACTTGACCGGTTTTTTTTTATTCAACAACACGTATTATTATAAAAATAGTGCGACAAAAAATTATATTGTGGGTGTCCTTTAGTCTGTGGTTCATGAATTCTGTGTACAAGATATCTTTTTTTTTATAGCATTAAGGTGAAAAACGAGCACACAGTCCACCTGATAATAAGTGGTTGCGGTGGCCCATAGCCATCTACATCTATCCTCGATTACGAATCAAAATGCAGATGCGTTGTTACTCCTGAGGACTAAGATGGAATGCCTCATTTCCAGTAAAATGGGTCTCAGGTTCTCAACACTCACCATACGAAACACAGCAATGTCAAGCTGCTATTTTACGCTGGTATTCTGTGAGAGCGTGTTCATTCCCCGGTTGAGCTGACCCATTCGTGCTACAACTATAACAGTACTATAGCTGCACCATGCCTCTACCACGTCAAAATATCTATATATCTCGAGAACTACTTAACAAAACGATATAAATTTTTTTCAATATCTTCAGAATTATGTAGACCTGGTTCTTTTCGATAATCACTTCTTTAAAGTAACGTCAAATTACAGCCTATAGTTAACTAATGTATATGTACGTCCCACTTCTGGGCACAGGACCCCTCTCACTTCTGAGAGCGTTTTAGGACAAGGAAGTGTCTGCCGCGCAGTCCCCATGCGTGTTGTCGGACTTCACATGTCTTCGAATTACTTGTTTATTTCACCACCGAACACGTAATAAATCAGCACTCAAAATTGCAATTAACAATTTAACTGGAGCCGGTGGCGATCGAACCCGGGTTGCTCGCTTACTGTGCTATTGTCAGTGAGAGCTAAGCCCCTAAGCAATCACGGCTCTAATCACTTCTGTAATCCATTTAAAATATTCCATGAGTGTTTGGGGTGTGCACTTTTGAATTTTCCAAAATATATTTATATTTCATCGTATTTTCTAACTGAAAAAAATTAACTTGTAAATAGAAAGTAAAATCCGACTTCAAAGAACCAAAAAAATAAATTCACTACAAAACGTGAAATTATTTAATGTTTTTTAACCTCCGACGCAAAAAGAGGGGTAATAAGTTTTACAGATATGTGGCGCAGTGGCTCTTACACGGGTGAATCGATTTGGGTGCGGGTTTCTTCTTTAAAAGCCGGTTTCGAGCGGTTCTTAGACATGTCTTATCAAAATTGGTTCAGCCGATTCAAGGTCACCAACTGTTTTTTTAAATTTTGAATTATAGTTCTTTGTAGTTGGATTTTTTTAAAGTTTATTTATATTCACCTGAATCTGAATGACAGGTATAATACACCTGATTTATAAATTATCGCGTAACATACGTAAAAAAAACACCATACATCATCTTATAATTTTTATATTTTACTTCATATAAATGAGTATGTGTATAATCTTTATGTATAAAAATTACGTGTCACGTTGTTTGTCTGCGATGGACTCCTAAACTACTGAACTGATTTCAATGAAATTGAAATCAGTTCAAGTTGGACCAAAATGCACACACTGTGTGCATTTTGGTCCAACTTGAGAGATAGGATAGTTTTTGTTCCGATAAATGACCCTCAAATTTTTTTATTACGAATTTAAGGATTTTTATAGGAAAGGTCGTTGGAAAGGGCAGAACAACGTCTGCCTGGCGAGATGGTTACTTATAAAAATTAATGAGTTATTTAAATTTTACACTAAACTATCACTGAGAGAAGAAATACGCAACAATAGTGATAAAAGTCAAAAATTTATTTATAGTGCGATAGTGAAACTAAATGTCCCATGAAAGTGAAGTTCAACGAAGTGCTGGTTATTTTAGTTCATTCCCATTCCACTTACAGTCACTGAAATTGTTTGTTTTAGTCCTTATTTACAATGTTGTGCTCGGAGGTAACTAAACTACAAAGACACGAGATGTCCACCAGCACTGGGGTAAAGTGGCGGCATTTTTTCTAAAATCAAAATAAAATACTGGTTTGCGTGAGAAATTGGCATAATAATATTACTTCGCGTGTGCAGGCAGGTTTTTTTTACAACCGTACCACCAGTAGAACAATCTCTTAATATATATTCTTGTATAATGTACCTATAGATAACATTGAACGATTTTCGAGAGGCGAACTGCGCGTCTTTAATGTGCATGCATTTCCTCATTTGCTCCTGTTAATGGGAAACTATTCCATCATCGTATGAAACAACCACAACTGAGATCTACGTGTGCGAGCTGCTCTGCAACTCTTGGTGTCGCCTTAATATTTTAATCCGATTAGGAAACAGACTCACATCGTCGCCTTTCAAGTTAAGCGTCACTAAATATTTATAATAGCGCATAATGTTCTGCCAGGTGTTGCTCGGTGACGGCAATAGATGGCTCCAGCTCTACAAGAAAGCGAAGCATCGTAGCTACTAACTAGTACTTGTATATATGGAGGTAATCGTAGTCCTATACGCAAAACCTCCAACTTATCATATATACAGCAATTTCTGCACCTAGCCCAATACTCCAATTAAAACTGCACACCTGTGAACATGGCCGGAAACATTGTAGCTATGTGGTGTTGACTAAGACTGACGTGGCAAAATACTTAGGTATCTTGATTGATCAAAATTTAAACTTCAAAGATCACATAAGATCTCTTTCAGGACAAGTGAGAAAAATTATTAACATCATGAAACTGCTCCGACACTCAGCATCTATAGAAATTCTCCGGTCTGTATACTTTGCCCTATGTCAGTCCTTGATCACTTATTGCTTAACATCCTGGGGTATTGCCGCGAAAACACATATTATACAACTAGAAAGAGCCCAACGATCAGTTCTTAAAACTATGCTCAAGAAACCCTTTAGATATCCAACAGATAGGTTGCATCAGGAAAGTAAAGTCCTTTCTGTGCGTCAATTATACATTTTAAAATTAGCTCTCAAAGTCCATCAATCTGTAATTACATGCGAAGACTACAAAAAATTACTCAAACGAAGAGTATTCAAGGTCTCCTTACCCAAAACCAATTTGTATTTTGCCAGACGTTTTAGTCCCTACATTGATTCGGTAATTTACAATAAAGTAGTTAGCGCTTGCGATATAAAACATTGCTCTGTAAAAGAAGCTAAAACAAACATTGTTTCCTGGCTCGCTTCTTTAAATTATGACTTGACCGAAAAAATATTCTTACACCTAGCATAAAGGCAACTACCATTATTATTAAGAAATGCAACGTTTTACTCTATCTCTTATTATACTTTGTTCATTTTATACTAGTTTTTAAAATTTAAATTTTGTGATTAAGTAAACCAAGCGAAAACTAAACATAAATAGTCAATGCTAAATAGGTACCCACGATACAGGATTACCTAGTGTGGGTACCAACGGATACTTCAATGAGTTGTAGTTGTTTTCTGTAAAATAAACATTTTTCATTTTCATTTTTTCATACATACATATATATATATATATATATATATATATATATATATATATATATATATATATATATAATCAATTGCTTGGATGGTTTAGATTTACAATTGGACCCGATAGGTGAAGCTGTTGTCGAGAACATAACTAGCTGACCAGGCAGACATTAGGGTCACTTATCGGGATAGAAACTATCCTATCTCTCAAACTGGACCAAACTGCACACAAAATGTGTGCAAAATTTCATTGAAATCAAATGAGTAGTTTAGGAGTTCATAGCGGACAAACAATGTGACACGTAATTTTTATATATAAAGATAAAGATTTTAGCATGTGTTATAGAAAAAAGTATGGCAACCCGGGTGACAAACTACTGAAATAATGTCTTATATCAGTAGCCGTTTGTACATTGGTATTCCAGGTCCAGGTACTACTTGTTATTATTGAATGTCAAATATATGAACTAATTATAAAATTGAAAAATATTCTTAAAAATAATTATGATTCGGATTACTCATACGAGTATTAAGTTTGAAAAGTGGTCGGTGATCCAATAGATCTTGGGTGGGTTGGTGAAGCTTTATTGATAAATTAACTAATTTGTAGAAAAGTCAAGTCTTTTGCTAAATATAGCGAAGAATCTTGAACCGAAAAACGGCTTTCTGAACCTACAAAATTTACATAGTTGATTAATCCTCTTCGGATGATGTCAGACGACAAAATTATAAGTCTATTCGAATGACCTTTTAGGAATTTGGATAGACAAAAGTATTACCTACAATTATTGCAAAATGGTCTTCCCGGATTGTTAGAAGCGGTACCCTTTACGACCGGACGAAGGATGCGGATTCTGTATGATGAGTTATCCAGAACAATACTCTGCACCTGTCAATGCAATATTTGAACGAAATATACCCATCAGGCGCATTATCCGTTAGGACCTAATTTGTGGCCACCGCGTTTGTCTACCCACCCTTTGAATTTTTTTATTGGGGTTGCCTTAAAGGAAACGATTACAAAAAAATCAATAATGACAATTGGAGAGCTAGGTCGTCGCATTCATAGAGCGGTACAAGAAATTGATCGGAGCAGGTAAACGCCGCTGCTTGAAATATTTAAAAGACAATGCGGGGCATGAAGAGTAGCTGCTAACATTTAATTTATTTTATTATATAAATTAGACGAGATGTTTTTGCACTGATTGCGAGCAAATTTAGATTGTAATTTTGTGTGGCGACTCTATCTTTTCTTCTTTTAGTTAAAATATTAAAGGACATAATATGTTTTTTCAGAACTACGTGCAATATGTATAGTTTACGAATTTCATATATATTCAATAAAGAAAAAGACGTGTTTTGAAATATGTACATAATTTTTAATCCCCTTTGAGCTCGTTCTAATTTTATTTTACAGCACCATGCCATATCCATTTTTTTTAAATGTCTGGATTGATTATCATTCTTACTTGTATGGAAAATGAAAATAGGTTATTGTTATAAAATCCCTTATAGCCCTTATAACATTACATTAGGTATTGAGAATAGCATTCAGTGACACAATAAATTCAGCAAAAAATCCAAGAAACCATGGCTCGCATTTGTTACCTTATAAAACTCGTATAAAATACATCACGCTATAAGTTATTAAACATTCTTACACGGTTAAAAGACGATTAAATACAACAGCAAATTTGTTTAAATTAATTATATTTTGTGAGACCGACAATTATACCCCATCTAATCCAATCTCATCCCGAATGCTGCAAAATGCAACTAGGTACGGGCGGAAATAAATAAACCAGTTTTTTTAGTGCAGATTTTTATGAGTATGCTTGTTGCCAGACTTTTTATTTTGTCTGAGGTTGCCATACACCAAGTACTTACATGTAATCTAACAAATCTATACAAATAAATAAAATTGAAGTGTCTGTTTGTATTGTCAAAATAACAGCTTTTTACTAAATACATATGAAATTATATATTTATGGTACTTATAACAAAAAAAAAACAATTTTTAAAGTTTTTGTCTATCTGACTGTCTCTCTGTTTGTTCCGGCTAATCTCCGAAACGGCTGAAGTGATTTTGACGGAACTTTCACTGGCGATGTTTAGTTACTTTTTATAACATCAGATAGCTGATAAGAAGTAACTCAGGCTATTTTTATTTTAGAAAAAGCATTAGGACTCCGTGCAAAATAAAAAACCCACGAAATCCAATCGTAATAAATTCCACGCGAGCGAAGTAGCGGGAAATTGCTAGTAAGAAAATATAACTTTGAGATATTAAAACAATACATTCGTACAATAAAAATTGTTCAAGCGTCTAATAACTTCTCGTGCTCATAACAGTATGAACACGATAAGATTTGGCATGGTGCACGAAACTGAGTTGTCATTCCGCTCGTAAACCAACGATTTATTGTAAAAACGTGTTCCCAACAATGACAGCGCCATAACATAACGAAGCGTCTCCGACCGAAGCTAACACTACGATGCCATGTAACTCATACACAACTAGACAATAGTTCATTTTGTTATTAATTTAAAGAAATTAAATCATAAAAGGACCAATTTACTAAACGTTTTTTTCTCAATTTTAGCTCTTCGAGTAGAATGAGTTGGTATACTTTGCGTATTCAAGTTTACTAGTGGCTCAACTCGTGTAACGTTTATATTTTATGTTAAAAGAATAGCTAGAAGACTTATTGTTTAGTTTCGGAAACACTTCTTTTAACTTCCGTGATAGAGCCATGCCCCAGTTATATTATGTTTGTAGCACGAATGGGTTGGCTCGACCGTGGTAGGACCACGCTCTTACAGAATACCAGCGTAAAATAGCTACTTAATGTTGTGTTTTGCATGGTGAGTGTAGAGAACTGGAGACCCTTTTTACTGGAAACGAAACATTCCACCGTAGTCCTCAGGAGCATTTGCATTTTGATTTTTTATCGAGGATAAGGAAGATGTCTATGGGCTACAGCATCCACTTACCATCAGGTGGACTGTGTGCTCATTTGTTAGTCTTATTCTATAAGAAAAATTCTCTTGTACGGCATTCTCGAACACTGCTTGTGCATCTTTCGGCGATAAAAACTGTATCAATTTCTGCAGATTTTTTAATTTAGGGAACAAAAAGAAGTAACAGAATCCCAAATCAGCGTTATAAAGAGGAGTTTAACCGATATGCTATCCAGGAAGTTCCTCGTTTTCAGCACTGGGTGGTGCTTGAGGCGAACTGTTATAGTGAACAGCGGTAGCAGGTGGAGACTCATTTCTTGCTCTGTTCACAACAGTATACATGATAATGATTGATGACTCATTGCAGCCCATCAGAAGCCCAGTGCAGAACATACGATGATGAAATTCACTGAAAGTTCTTAGAGAATCAAAAACTGAACAAATTAGCAAGTTACGAGTCTTATTATATCTTTTCAAAACAGTGTCCATTAAAATCAATACTTCGCTGCATCCGATGGAACCACTGAGAAAAGCACTTTGCAAACTCGTCCTTAGGGGTCTTTTCGACGGCATTTTGAAAAGCAGCCACTGCTTCCTCGGCGTCCATAAAACTTTTTCTTCGAAGTTTTTCTTTTATTTTCGGAAATAAATAAAAATCGCAAGGTGCGAGTTCGGGGCTATTATAGGGCGGGTGACCTAGTAATTCCACATCTAACGTCGCCAAGTAGTCGATTGTTTGCTTGGCGGTGTGCGACGAGGCGTTGTCGTGGTGAAGGAGGATCCTACTGCGAGGTCATTTCTCCCGAACAACTCCCAAGACAAGTGGCAAACAATTGTCATTGTACCACCCTGCAGTAACTGTTTTTCGATCCCCCATATTTTTTCCCACGCTTCGACCTCTCTTCACTGTAGTTGGCAACTCCTCGAGAGTCCCACCCAGACAGCAGACTGCCTCTTAGTTTCAGGATCATAGCAATAAATCCATCTTTCGTCACCCGTAAGTATGTCAAACACAGCATTTAAATCACCACCGTTAAATCTTTGTACCATTTCACTACACCAATCAACAAGACGGAGGTTTTGGGCCTCTGTCAAATTATGAGGTATCCACCGAGTACAAAGGTCCCTGACCGCTAAATGTTCATGGAGAATTTTGTGCACTTGACCCATACCGATGCCTAAGTTTGTTTGAATCTGCTAATAAGTCATTCTTTTGTCAGTCTCTATCATACGCCGTACAACACTGATGTTAACTTCAGTCGTCGCCGTAGAAGGCCGTCCCTCACGCAGATCATCGGTGGGATTAGTGCGCCCAAGTTTAAACTCATTAAATCCCGTTGTAAACAGTGGCACGAGACGGGGCTTCATCGTGAAAGGCCAATCGAAGTCTATCATAACTTTCTTAATGACTTGAATGACATCCAAAGTTATAAATTCTCACGTTAAATTCATGCTGGCGTGTCACAGACAATTATCAATTTGCCTCCAAATCGTAAACAAATGACAAATTAATAAAATACATAGGTACACAATAATATTGGCAAGGAGTTCCATTTTCAAAATTTGAACTTATTTTTTTATTGTATCATTTACAAGCCGCCAGTTCTTTTTTTTTTGAGTTTATGGCCTGGTATCTAGACCTTTAGGCCAAGTCTTGAGTATTTTTATTCGGTTTATTATAATTTCCCCAAGCCTTGTCTTTATGTATTATTATCCTTCATAGTTCACTGCTTCACAATGTGTTGATGCGCCACATTGTGCAGCCCTTGGGAAATTTTGACGGCAACTTGAGCCAGCAGGCAGCTGACAGTTGGCGATGGTATCTAAAGGCGCCTATGCAAACAGCGTATCTTGAGAATCCATCATCATCAGAGCACTTGTTTCACCGTTTCCACTAATAGTTCACATGTGTAGACATATGTGTACATAAAATCGCACCACTTTTACATATCAAAATCCACTTCAAACTATTATTTAAACTATAATACAGGAGCAGTAAACCGCCGCCGATCAAGTTCCCGCCAAAACTCAGCGGCCAGATCTAAAAACTGTCAGTGTTGCCCTCGTAAGCCTCTCTCGAGTAACGCCAGAAACCATGTTCCTGAGCTACCCACATTAATCTACTTCCTACGGCTCTTATTAGGTTATCACTCCATCTAGTAGGGAGTCACCATAAACTTAGCTTACCGGCACGAAGCTGCCATCCGCGAAACTTTGTTCCCTATCGGTTGTCAATTTTTTAAGCTACATCTACATGACAGGCCCATTGCCATTGTCTGTCTGTGGACTGTGTCGGTTACTCTGGTTATTTTGAGGACGTCCTCATTACGAAGTCTTTCATACTGAGAAGCTCCGAGCACAGAGATGTGTGGTAATCTTCCGTCCGTTCTGAGTTTGACCTGTCGATTGATTTCTAGGTTGAAGATAGACTTATTTAGTTGGACTATTTGTCCTAGGTAAACATACTCATCTACTACTTTGATAGTAATCCCAACAACTACCAACATAGATATGATATGGACTTTGCACATATACTTTGTCTTGTCTATGTTAATTTTAAGACCTATTCAGTGGGAGACACCACTGAGGTCATTGAGCTTAGTGCTGAGGGTCTCCAGTGACTCTGCCATAATGAATATGTCGTCGGAAAATAAAAGACGAATGATGTACTCGCTTTTGATATTGATACAGTATCTGTTCCGAGCCAGTAATTGAAAACCTTTTTGAATCTGGCGTTCTAGCCATTTGTTCTAACATTATTTATGGTATTTGGATTATGTATAGCATTTCTCTTTGCTTATGGGGGGATGTTTGGCATAAATGATGCGCCTGGCAAGCGGCAAGCGGCTTGGCAACCGCAGGTTTTTATTGTAATTTTGCTGATAGCAGAAAATGCTGCTGCCATCTCCTGCCTCAGTATCCCTTTGTCGTCTCTTACGACATCCACGGAAATCCGTTTTCCGAAGAAAAAACAGTTAAATCAGGTTTTACCTATACATATTTTTTATATAAATACCTGAAAACCGACAAGGAAAAAAGATTCTCGAGTGGTAGTCTCGCACCGGTAGGCAAAGTATAGAGCGGTCCCCCACTAGATGGAGTGACGACTTGGTAAGATATGCAGGTGGCTCAGGACCGCGCTTTGTAGATTCCTTGTAGGAGACCTATGTTCACTAGTGACTTGTGAAGAGTTGTAATTATGATGATGATAGAACTTTCCGTGCTCCGAATATAATGACTTATCTAGAAAACAAAATTTAGCATGAAAAATGGTTAAATAAATAATATTTAACTATTTTTATGATCTTATATATAAAATAATTATATATAGGATTACTAGGGATCCGCCCCGACTTCGCACGGGTGATTTCTGGATTTCGACAACAGCGCCACCTACCGGGTTCAAATGTAAATCTCAACCATCTAGGGTCCATTCAAATACACACAAAAATTTCATCAAAATCAGTCGAGCTGTTTTTGGGTTTAAGTGAGACTAACGGACTGCAATTAATTTTTATATATAGAGATGTACGAGTAGGTACATATAAATAAATGACATACAATATAAATTATATATTTGTATTAGCTGACCTGGCAGAAGTTGTTCTGCCCTTTCCGATGACAATTTGACAATTGAAAAAAATCCTTAAATTCACAATAAAAAATATTGAGGGTTACTTATCGGGATAAAAACTATCCTATCTCTCAAGCTGGAGCAAATTGTACACACTATACAACATTTCATTGAAATCAGTTCAGTAGTAGTTTAGGAGTCCATCGCGGAAAAAATGTGACACGTAATTTTATATATAAAGATGATGTGATTCTGCCAGTTATTTTAAATGATGTTCGCGAATTTTCTTCTTGAATGCATAACGATTGTTAGCCGTTCAAATTACAAAAGGGAGTGCGTTCCAGAGCAGAAGAGACTGTACAGTGAAGGATGATTGCAGAAAGTCAGATTTATGAGAGGCACACTTAAGTAAAACGTTATTCGAAGCACGCAGGTTTCTGTCATGGCTAGAGCATAGGTACCGAAAGGGAGGAGTTAAGTAAGAAGCGAGAGTAGGAGACATCAGAATTGAGTACAGAGTTGTGAGTGCGCGCATACTACATCGCTGACGAATGAGTAGTCACTTAAGTTGGGATCGAAAAGGAGAAACATAATCCCAAAATAGAGTCATTGAAAACTATCGGGGGTGGAGCTGTAGTGTCCAATTTTTTAATTATGCGATGGCTACTTACTATTCTTGCCTGACACTTGGGTGGTTTAACTGTTAAACCAAACCTGTCAGACCAGCTCTTAACATCTTCAAGGTCCCTGTTGACCATATCTACAGCGGAGGACACACAAACAAATTAACTTGTGCGTACAACTGTAGGCCATCAGCATATAGATGATACGAACACTGAAGACTGACTGACACTAAAACAATAAATTTATAGAAAAAAAAGACAAAAAGGCAGTGTATTGCAAAAGTTTTTGCTTTAAACCAGGGAAAAGTCAGAGGATTACGTTTGTATGGACAAAATGCTGCCCGCCAAAGCCGCATGTCTCATGGATGTATATTATTTAGTCGGGTTCTAAAGCAGGATTTACATTAACAAATTATTGGCATAAAATAAGTTTAATGAATTTGTTTTATCAACAATTTCACGTTTAAATTACTAATTTCATAATCCGTGTATTAATTTCACGAAAGTAAGATACTTTCGCACTACGAGCGATTTTTTGATAAAACTAATTTCCTGTGAAACTAATTTAGTGTGCAACAAATTTCGTCGTGATAAGAGTGGCTGCGTGACCAGCTCTTTCATTTTCATCAAGCTTTTATTTTTGTTTGCATTTAAACACAACATGATTATCGGCAATACACAGCAATGAGGCGTCTATTGGCTCAATACTTCGTGAAGCAACTGTGGTAAATCATAAAGCGGTGCATAAATTGACGCAAAGTGAAGAATGTTTGCAAACATGGTGAAATGTTTGCAGATGGCCATGCTCTATCAAACTTGCATGTCAAGCATGTATCTGCGTGAAAACTCGCATAAAAGCAAAAATATTGTAAACAATAACATTTGACTTGTCTTTTTTCAAAGTTATGGTTGGTATTGTTAAGTTTGAACTGGTAAAAATCATTTCTAGCAATACAAAAAAACCCGTAATATAATAAATACAATACAAGAAAGCCGATGTTATTACTCCAATAATTTTCTAGAACTTTTTAAGTAAAGGTTCTTTGTTCACATTTCTTCCGCAGCAGACAATCGGGTTGAATTTTTCATAGTGTGGCTGTTTCAGCGGCACGCGAAACCTTTTTTTCGATCGTATTATTTATACAACTTTCAATCACATAATGTTCCCGAGTCAGCACCATAGTTAGTGCTTATGTAACATGCAATGCCTACGTAGCGTAGTGAAATATTATTAAAGTTATCAGAAATCAATAAATCAGAAACAACATCCCAATGTTGATTAGAACTCATAAAATGTAACTGCGAAAAGCCTTCTTTTTTTCTTCTTCTTTAACTTCATTTTTTTTAATGAAATTTTCCAACGAATTGATTAAATGACAAAGTTTAAAATTATGGACAAATCTAAATACTCGCATAATCACATCTAATTATAACCCAATCCACATACCACAAATAATTCTTATCCTAAATAGCATGCTCAGTTAGCTATGTATCTAAAATATATTTTTATCTACTAAGAAAACTTCAATAAAGAAAGCAAAAGAGAAAGAGTTTGGCCGAAGACGAAAGCATTAACTTTTACTTGAATGTAAACCACAAAAGGACTTATGTATTGTATTGTATAGAAAACACTCGACTAAAATAAACTTCGAAAATCAGAAAAAGCAAACGAATAACAATAAAATTCTTATGAATTTCGAGATAATTTTTATCGCAGAAACACTTTCACGTAAATAAAAATAACGTCAGACCAAAATGCAGAGGCTGATAATCGCTTTAAATATCTTAACAACGATAAAATAATTATCTGATGTTGTAGGAGTGCTGATAGCATTGGGATCAGACATTGGCCGATTTGACAGCTCCGTAGCGCAGTGGCTTACCTATGAGTTGTTGCGCTGGGGAACGCGGGTTCGAATCCCGCACGGAACAAATATCTGTATGGCCTACAAATAATTGTTCCTGGTCTAGATGTTTGTCCTCGTACTATGTATGTTTGTAAACTGCCTCCACGACACAGGAGAAAATCCTAGTTTGGGGGTAACGTTTTTTTAAAAAAGGAATAGACATCGCGCCCCAATAACAACCTCAAATATTTTAATAAAATATAATACAGTATTTGGTTTTTTATGAAATTTACTCTTTCCTTTTATTATTCTAAGCCGGTGCTTAACTACAATCCCACCTGATGATAAGTGGTGATGTAGCTTAAAATGGTGAAGCGCGCTGACTTAACAAAATCCTATTCACTCTTGCCTTGAAGACACTAACATTGTAATCGGATGGAAAGACAGATGCTGGCAACTTATTCCACTCCTTCGCTGTACGCAAGATGTAGCAAATCGTTTAGTTCGAGTGCGTGGTAAGTCAACAACGGAAGGGTGGAGACTGGCCGAATGTTTAGTTGTCCGATGGCGGAAGAGAGAGGGAAGGATTAAGTTATGCAATGATGGCAACTTTCTGCTTATGTTCGAGGCTGGTAAGATTACTTGTAACCAGATTCGGGTTACCTGGACTTGCGATTTATACATAGAGTAAGGACCTGTCCCGGCGTGAAGTACCGCCGCATCTTTGCAAGGACTCCTAGCTTCCTTGCAGCTGTTTTGGCCTTGGATTCAATGAACCGCCCGAAGTTCAAGTTTCAGGATATCTCAATCCCAAACATCTGAAGACGGTCGGTGTTATTCCAGCGATACATTTCGAAAAGAAAGAGCCAAGGTGACCTGGCTCCTTTCTGCAGTAAAGAGACACGCTTGTATTTTGGAGGCGTTGAATTTAACAAGATTGGCATCGCCCCATTTGGAGACTGCATGTAGTGTGAGATTCAACCATAGCTTCTCTTTCAGACTGGATTTGATCCCGACTGGCCCGAGCACTTAGTTGTTATCTCTCCATAACCGTGCTGTCGCTTGGTTACCCATAGATACCGGGCATAAGCAGATCATTAATATGCAGCAGGAAGAGAGTTGCGGAGAGCACTGACCCCTGAGTAAAATCGGTGTTAGTCACCATAGGATCAGATGAGCAGCCATCGACGACGACTCGGAGAGACCGTTCACTAAGAAAGTCTTTTACCCAGTCAGTGTAATTGCTTCCCCGCTGTTCTCGAGTGCCTTGCACCTTATGTGTGTATCAAACGCTAACAGGTCACCCGTACAATAAAAACCGTACCAAAACCGTAAAACCCGTACTGGCGGTTACTGAGGAGGTCATACTGAGAACAGATTTAAAAAATATGTCTGAGGCGGGCGTTTAATATGCTCATTTTTGCACTAACATCATTAAACAGTTTGATGAATTGTAGTCATCAAGTTAACAAAACAAACAATATTATTCATACTTCGTGTCACGTGTCTATAAATAAGAACGAAAGTAAAAAGTTATTCACGAAAAACAACTATACAATTAAAAAAAAAGTAATATAATTTAGAACGTTGGTGAAAAGTCGAGCTATGTGTTAATTTTTGTTATACTTGTTTAATGTTATAAAATCAAGATTTGTTCATACAAAAGTAAAGGTGAGAAACGAAATCAGCCTACTATTTGGCAAATGGCTGCTATGCCCCATAGTCACCTACATTTCTCCTTGATTAAGAATGAAAATGCACGAGTGCCTCCCCCCTGAGGTCTGAGATGGAATCCAAATAATACTAATAACACATCGTTAACACTAAAAAGGTTTCTCGACACTCACTATTCGAAACACGGCAGCATTAAGTTGTTATTTACTCTCGTAGTTTGAGAGAGCCTAGTCTTTCCCGGTCGAACCAACCCATTCGTGCTGCGTTGTAACTGAGATATTTGCAGTAGAACTAGATTATTAGATATATAATGATGAATGCCTTATGATAGATTATTAAATTACATGAAAACATTCGATTTCTGCAAGGCGCAAGTGACTGACGTCAGAGTGATTTTAAGATCTGAGATCTTAAAATATTATGAAAAGAACGAAAATTATCATCTTTGTGCACTCATGATAGTTCTGGCCATTGGCGCCGCCAGGATTACTTTAAGGGAGGTGTAACTGAATCCACACATACTCTTATCTTTATATATAAAAATTACGTGTCACGTTGTTTGTCCGCGATGGACTCCTAAACTACTGAACTGATTTCAATGAAATTTTTGCTCAATGTGCAGTTTGGTCCAACTTAAAAGATAGGATAGCTTACATCTCAATTTATAGTCGCAATACAATATTATTTTATTGCAAATTATTTGTCTATTATTTGACAGTCACAATTATCTGTTAGCTCCAAACGATTCTGTCAGATGAATATATCTGTTAACTGGATTGAATAAATATTATATAGATGGCGCTATGTTAAAACAAGCGTTTAATATAAGCTACAATTTAGTAGTATAACCACCACGTGTTACTGTAAGTATTCAATTTATGGAACCGATTTCAATGAAATTTTGCAGACTGTGTGCAGTTTGGTCCAACTTGAGAGATAGGATAGTTTTTATCCCGATAAGTGACCCTCAATTTTTTTATTGCTAATTTCAGGAGTTTTTTGGGAAAGCAAATGGTCGTTCAGAAGGGGCAGAACAACGTCTGCCTGGTCAGCTAGTCTAATATAAAATATAGAATTATACATGTACGTATATAAGGTATTTCATTGAATATACAATATGTAACAAAAACCCTGTGGTTCCCGTTAAGTACGTTATCAGGATCATTATTCAAACGTATAGAAATAACCTCTTTTTTAAAAACTCAAAAAATATTTTATTATTTTATTTAAAAAAATATTGTATGCAAATTGTATGTGGTTTTATTACCTCTGCATTGTCTGGGGAGTAAGAGGATTGTCAAAGACCCCGCTTTACTTAGCTTTAGCATCGGCTAGTGTCAGTAAGAGGTAATAAAACCACAAAAAATTAATTTTTTATTAATAAAATTAAAAGAAAATATGGTATACTGATCCTGATAACGTACTTAACGGGAACCACAGGGTTTTTGTTACATGTTGTATATCGTTCATCGAAAGCATACTTAATCTCTGTAGTCGATGGTTGGCATTATTGCTTGGAGAATTTTCGCTGCCGCGCGACATGTTCAGTTTTCACAGGGAAAGAGTAGAAGAGGATACTGAATTCATTGACAAGCTTCGCTTTCAGTTTTTCTATACATTTCCTCACAGGGGGGTGCAAGTGACAAGTGACAAACGTAGTGCATATTCCTACTTTTCTATTCGTTCTAGACCTATTCGTTTAACAACTTGTCTGGCTTCAAAATGAAAGAATTTTCAGTAGCTGTATGTTGTAAAGCCAGTTTTTTTTTTTGTTTTATAAATGTACTAGCTATCCTCGCGAATTCTTCCGCGTGGATTTATTACGATTTCATGGGTTTTAATTTTTTTGCGCGTAAACCTATTTATTTTCTAAAATAAAAGTAGCCAAGTTACTCCTTATAACATCTGGCATTGAAATCTCATCTGGCAGTAAAAGTACCGTCAAAATCGATCCAGCTATTTCGCAGATTAGCCGGAAACAACAGACAGACAGACAGACAAGAAATTTAAAAATCGTTTTTTTTTATACGAGTAAGTACCGTCTATTCCATGATATGCATTTACTAAAAAGCTGCTATTTTCAAATTACAGCCATTTTAATTTTACTTATTTGTTTAGGATTTTCGTGCATTTTCTGCAGTGTCGTTTTTTTATTCATCATCATCATCATCATTACAGCCCTTCACAAGTCCACTGCTGAACATAGGCCACCCCCAAGGAATGCCACACGGTCCTGAACCACCTGCATCCATTGACTTCCTGCTTGTCTTACCAGGTCGTCACTCCATCTAGTGAGTGGTCGCGCAACACTTCGCCTGCCGGTACGAGACCGTTACTCGAGAACTTTTCCCTATCGGTTGTCGGTTCTTCGAGCTATATTTTTGCATGCCTTAAGCGCAAAGCGCGTAGCTATGTTCTACTAGCACGTAATAATCAAGATTCCAACGTTTTGTCGCATAAAATCGTATCTAACAATCATATTGAACATAGAAATGATATAAAAAGCACAAAGTCGGAAAGATAAACGATTGTTGAACATATTAATATTTTTTAAATCGATTTATTGCTATTTTTACATAAAAAGCGGTTTTAATGGCTTATGGTGTAGATTTATCAAGTCCGCATGCAGTGGTAAACACGATAACTATTGAAAATATCAATTGTTTAACTCAATCTATTTTTTAATCTCTTCATCTATCATGTGGGAAGCCATGGAATGCAAATGGCAGTTTAATTTTCTTTTGTTTAGTTCTAATTATTTTTTTTTCGGCGTAGAAATCCGTATATTTTCGGTGTTTTAGCAGCCTAGTAATAATTTATTTTAATAAATAAACTGCCTCACCCACCCACTTCGGCGTCAACCGCTGTCATGAGTGGTTACTGTATTGGTTGTTTGCAGCGGCTGAAAAAGATCGCTTTACAAATACAAAATATTCGAAAACCAAATGTCATACATACTTGATTATTATAATAATCAGAGATTTTTATTACAATATTTTAAAAGCACAGAATAAATAATAGTACTACGTACTAAAATTAAGTAGAATGTATATATTTAAGTATATTTAGGTATACTTAAATACGTCTTGGACCATATAGAGTGACTTGAAGGATGATATGATGATCATATGAGCATTATGAGTCGAGCACTTTTGGATTTTCCAAATTTTTTAAATTTAAGTTTGATATATATATATATATATATATATATATATATATATATATATATATATATGCCATACATATAAAATTAATGGAATATTGAAAGTATAATTATAAGATTATTAGTAAAAACTTGTGTGTATTTAAACTACTTTAAAAAATTACGTACAATCATGTTACACGTCATTTTTTTAATGCGCTTGCACAATTAGATTTACTAATAGTTTTTTTTATTAATTATCGTTAGAAAAAACGAACCATTACCATTAGAATTACGGCCTATTAAAATTTTACAGCTGAATATAGGTCTCCCACATATTTTTATTATAGTGTTGGAAACTGTAGTTTTTTTTTTATTTTCTTTCAGCTTTTATTAGACAGATGCTGCTGAACATCTCCTGTTTTAGTTCCTCACCCACGGGATGATATGGGGTAGTGGATATTCTTAAACCACCACTACACAACCGAAATTAACAGGAACAGAAAAAACAAATGTTTATTGAATGTAAAAACCAGACATTTTAGAGATCGTTTTCATAATATTGTGTATATAAAATATATATACTGATGTAGGTATATAAAAGTGTCGTAAAGTAGTGTTAAATATTATAATAAATTAAAGACTTTCAATTCTAAAATAAATTGATATCGGGAGCCAGACACATTCA
Organism: Parnassius glacialis; assembly: GCA_033319125.1. Taxonomy (NCBI): domain Eukaryota; kingdom Metazoa; phylum Arthropoda; class Insecta; order Lepidoptera; family Papilionidae; genus Parnassius; species Parnassius glacialis. Next base: position 39,702,678 of record JAVANC010000004.1, on the reverse strand, counting down.
ATCATGACATGATAGATACATTGTATCTACTTTACATTATAAAATGTGGCCGACTTATATTGTAGTGAAACAGAAGTGAACTATAAAACAATACTAGATACGCAAGGAGTAATACAAGATATTATGTAATTTCTGAAAGCAAACAGTTTGATATAGATATTATACATTATTCTAAAAAGCACAGATCCTAAAATACATCATACTCAAAAGGTATGATGTGTACCTCAAGACCGAATCTGATATATTGAATGGAACACGCTGTTTACAATAGAAATGATTTTCAGTCAGACGCGAAGAATGTCTAAATTAGAATATCTCAAAGCTTCTATCATAAACGTTATTAAATTTACGCTTCAATAAAAAAGGAATATTATTTATATCGTAACAGCAAATAACATGTGGAATATATAAGTGGAAAAAATCCAAGGTCGCATCCATATGTATCTGTATCTGTTTTTATCAAGGCTTTGAAAAGGATATTTAAATTGAAATCAGTTCTTGCAGTTCTCAAGTTCTTAGTTTGACATTGCTACCGTTTAAAAAGTTGTTATCGTTACACGTTGCTAATAATAACTTAAATAACGTGTATTTGATATCAAGATCGATAAGATATAAGCGAGATATACCTTATCCATTTTTTCAATGTAAATATATTATATTTTACAGTTATTACTTACTCATAATAACTATTAAAATTTGTTTTTCATGACTTTAAATGCTCATTAGGAAGATGACTTATTTACAGATATAGCTCATCTTCATCATCATCATTACAATCTCTCACAAGTCTGAACATATTCACCCCCAAAGAATGTCACTTAACTGTCATGTGTCGTTTGCATTCATAGATCTTTATCTTGATACGAGGATTTGTGTCTTTTTATTTAAAAAAAAGTTACCTCCATACTAGGATTTTCTTCTGTAGTTAGTAGTTCTCCGGCAGTTTACATACATAAGTATCACAAGGACAAACATCTAGACCCGGAAAAATTATTTGTAGGTCATACAAATAATTATTCCGTGCGGGATTCGAACCCGCAGCCGTTAGCGCTGCAACTCAACGCTATGTCACAGCGCCACGGGGCCGTCTACTCTAGAAACCTTTTTTCCCAATGATTGTCTATGTTGTTATATATATGTCGGTCCTTTGCTACTTTAGATTACTGATTCATTCACATATTATACCTATATTTAAGTATTTTCAAAGCTATATATAGTAAATTTTACATTGCGTTGTCTTTTAAATTTAAATGGCATCTCACATGTTTTCATTCTACGATAAGAAACCACCATTAAAGCTTAAACCTTAAACTTTGAAAGCTTGGCTATCATCAGCAATGCACATCAAGTTGTTGCGTACCAAAAATAGTTTTTATAGACTACTATTAGTTCAAAAGGTTTGGGACATAGACACTTTTAATCTATATAAAACGCATGAGACAGCGATTATGGTTATTAACACTCTTTTATTAGCTTGGTATGTCTATGTAACGGAACTTTTGAATGTGATTTTCATCTCCTTCAAAATGTCGGATTGATTTGAAACTTCTCACACTTATCAAGGTCCGATGACAATGCAATAATTTAAATAGTTTGTCCCATTACCCTTGCTAGGATTTCCTGTATTTGCGAATAATTCATGAAACAATTACGATTTCTGCCAGTTCAATCTACTGTAAGCCGCGTAAAAGAACTTCGTTTCAAAGAAAACGCTTTTGTAGTTAGTCGCACTAAAATATAGAAAATGATAATAGTTTAAAAAATCTACATAAAATACACGCTTTTTAGATAACCGAACTAAAAATTAGAAAATAATTTACAATAACTTTAAAATAAAAATATAGTGAGTAACATAAAAAAATCATTTTATTGTTAAAAAGCGTGGGGTGCTTGATGTCATTTGTTGTAGACATTTTTGTGGATATTTGTAAAATTAGCGTCATCATAGAATATCCAATAAAGCACTCCACGCTTTTTACAAGAAAATTATTTCTTTTTGTGTTAATCACTATTTTGTTAAACTTATTGAAAATTATTTTCTACTTTTTAGTTCGGTTATCTACAAAAGCGTGTTTTTATTAGTTTATTAAACTATTCTTTATTTTTAAACTGTATTCGTACCTGATTACACACATAAACTGAATTTTAATATGTGTATTTTTAAAGCTTTCTTTTTGTTATTGCGAGTTAATCTTAATAGATTTTTAACAGTGGTAGAGCCACGCGATAACTTTTGCTGTCGCACGGATGGGCCGGCTCGAACCGGGGTGGTACCACGACCTCACAGAATACCAGCGTGAAGTAGAGGTTTACCTCTGCGTTTCGCTTGGTGAGTGCAGGTGGCCGGAGGCCCTTTTTACTGGAAATGAGGTATTCCATCTTAGTCCTCACGGGTGACAACGCATCTGCATTTTGATTCGCATACGAGGATAGATGTAGATGTCTTAGGCCGCAGCAACCACTTACCATCAGGTGGACTGTGTGCTCGTTTGTCAACCTAATCCTATAAAAAAAACTATTTGAGATGAACAATTTCACAATACCATATAACTTTATTGATTTACTCAGCGCACGCTGGGGTTGCTCCCGGGCACGATTTTCCCGACTTTCACTAAGTATTTACAATTTATACATCTAAATATTCCTCGTAAATTATCCTGTTTGTTTATGAAACCGAATGAAACCCCTAACAATAGTTTCCGAAATTAGCGCTGTCATATACAGAAGGACAGATGGCCTGGGACTTTCTTTTATACTATGTAATATATGTATGTAAAGATGAAGAAACATGGATGACAATAGTTTTAGTTTAAGCCAAATTAGATTTTGCAGTTTGTATTAAACAATCACATAATTTATCAATGTCTATTCAATTCATCTCGATTGAAATTTTTCGTATTGCATCTAATATTTTATTTTACACTTTGACATTGCTTCAAATTAACCATGACCAAAGTTCAAGTTAAGTTAAAATTATTTTATTAATTTCAGGCTCATTTTGAGCTCATATAATCGTCAAAGTTCACCACCGGTCCGAAAGGAAATTTTTCTGAAAAGGCAAGAACCTCACGAGTTTGTTTTTACTTTTTTTTTCCTTACAAAAAGTGATAATTCCATTTGACACGTTAATTGAAATGATTAATAAAATATTATGTAGGTACTACAATCAATTTTATCGCTACTGTTACTAAGACTATTGAATACGGGTGTGATGCCATGTGCCTACGTAATTACCATATCTATGCATAGGTTGGGGCAAATTATCGCAAATTGATAATGACGTGTGGGAAATCCAATACAAACTAAGCTCTATAGAAAAAAAAACTAAGTATATCAAAACGTCTTGATGTTCCTGTTTATAACTATCCAGCACTTGGATTTAGGATCGACCGAACATTTCAAACAATTCAAGCAACGGCGCTACCAAATATTAGGAGTGAACGTGAAAGTCAAAATAAGTTTTATTTGAAATTGGCTTCTAAAACTAAATACTGTAAAAGTCAAGAATGAAACGCCTTCATGCAGCTACAAGTTTACGTTTTAAATGCTTATAATTTCCACTAGTGAAACATAACTATATTAAATATAAAATATTAAACAATTTTATACCTGGTAGAGCCATCCTGCAGCTATATGAGTAGTATATTTGTAGCACGAATGGGTTGGCTCGACCGGGGAAGGACCACGATCTCACAGAATATCAGCGTAAAATAGCAGCTGCTGCTGCTGTGTTTCGTATGGTGAGTGTAGAGAACCGGAGACACTTTTTACTGGAAAAGACTAAGATCGAATGCCTCATTCGATCTTAGTCTTCACGGGTGACAACGCATCTGCATTTTGATTCTTTATTGAGGATAGATGTAGATGTCTATGGGTCACAGCAACCATTTACCATCAGGTGGATTGTGTGCTCGTTTGTCACACTATCCTACAAGAAAACTAAGTTCAATAGAAACTACTTTCATCCAAGCTTTATCCATTACATAATTATCTAATTTGTAATATACTTTCTTCACGAGGCTTTTCACATGTGCCTTGAATACATGCAAAAGCAGTTCGATAATAAGAGCCATATCTTTCTTTGAATATGATTGTACGCTGACTAAAACCTCGTTCACTGTCCAGTTTTCAAACACAATAGTAAGACAATAGCAATGACCTATATGTAGTGCATGGGACAGCGAAAAGGTTAATTGTCTGATGATGATTTCATGAAAAAGTCCTCTACCCAGAATTAGTACTGAGAGTATCTTAATAGAAAAACTCAATAACTGATTTAGGCCCGACACGGAATTCGATCCCGAGATCACATAAATCCAGAGATACACATGTTTTCTCGCGATGTTTGTGGGAAATAAGCATTATTTGAAATTTTATTGGTTCCAGCGGGAATAGAGCCAGAGTGCATTCAGTAATAAATTTAGTGGTGCGCTTAGCCCCTTATTTATCTCGGCTACCAGGTGTTTACCGTCACTAATCTCTTGTGTTCACAGAAAAAGATTTGACATCAGAATAAATAAATACCTTAGTCCTCCCGTGACTTCCTGGGTGGTGCAAGGCACCCAGTGCAGACAAACCGTATAAATATAAAAAAACTAGAAGAGCTACTGGGGTAAAAGCTTTTTAAAAAAAACCAAGGTTCTAATGTGCGTATATCTGCCTCTTTCCGTACTCATACACGGAGTTCTAGTATAGTCTTAACTGAAAGCTGTAAGTACCAAACTCAAAATCTACTGAGTGGAGCGTAATGCTTCGCTTCGCTACTTAGTCTGGTCGATACTGATTGTGTTAAAATTCAAAATTGCGTCCTTAACACCAGACCCAAAATCCATTACGTAGCCACTTGAAATAAGATTGGGTTAGTAACGTTGCTCTTATGTAAAAAAGCTTCGGTCTAAGAAAGCTACTACCTAGGTACCAGACGCTGTAAAAACCAACAAGCGAACAATCTATAAAATAAAAAATTTTGTACAGCCGACTTCAATACAAGTTATTAAGAATAATTTACAAAACTATTGGTACACGAGAAGTACCAGCTTTCTAATAAAAAAGAATCATCGAAATCGGTTCACCCAGTAAAAAGTTATGAGGTAACACACATAAAAAAAACATACAGTCGAATTGAGTACCGTCTCCTTTTTGGAAGTCGGCTGAAAACAGAAGACTAGATTCTTTGATCAGTGAAAGAAATTAAAAATTAACATTTGGTCAGTAATAAGGATTAGGCTCTTTGAGTGATTAAATAAGTTGTTTTTTTTAATAATTTCATAATTATTTATATTACAATAAGTAGCATAAATATACTCAGTATTTATGTATTTATTTTTTATGTCTCGCTTCCATAGAATACATCCCACTTTTTATTCAAAAGGTTTTATAATCCCGCTTTTAATAAAACAAATTTTGCGTGTACATAACTGTAAGCGTGTTAAAAATTATATTTATGGATTAAGTAGTTAATTGTTAATTTACTTGGCAATTATTTTATTATATACTATTTATCTATTCTAAGCACAACATTTATATCAATTTTTAAGGTATATCAGTAAAATTAAGGAGTTCCCTCAATGATGCTAACTGTAGCATAATGACATCTTCATGGTTATGACTGTCCCCTTCAATGTGTGAACTTCAAGACGATACCAATAAACCTAGCAAGCTAACAGCAGAGCAAAGTAGCGAAGCAATCAGCTTTGTAGCGGTTTCTAACGGAAAAAAAAATCAAAATAGGAGGTTCAGATGCCTGGGTGATCAGTAATCGATTGCTGAAAACAGAATTTGAAAATTCGAAACCGTTCTCGAGATAAGCGTGGGACAGACGGACGGACAGACGGACAGACGGACAGACGGACAGACGGACAGACATCGTGAAATCAATAAGTGACTTCGCAAGCTTCGCCGCTTAATAATCATTAAAGAATTCCATCTATAGGAGATGACCCCTACAGATTCGACTCATCATTGTGTTTAATTAAACTACGTTTTTCTACTTGTTATTTTAATGTGACACCAGTAACCATTAGAGAATTCTATAGAGATCAGTAGACTTTGCATTTAGCATCAATACAATTTTGACCCAAAGTTTTTGTATCATCATCTACAAAAATAAGAAATTGTTTGTCGTAAAACCCCTGTCGGTCGTTAATGGAACTATGTTTTATCACACAAAGTTTGTATAAAAAGGGTTATTATAATATTAAAGAATTTATGGATAATTGGAAATGAGGGGATCGCTACCAAGCTTTTTCTAATTTTGGTGTTGTTAATTGTGTAACATACATGATTGTAAGCTGTTATTTAAAAAATATATTGGTAAATCCAATTGAGCATACCTTCGCATTAAAAATAACGTATAGCATGATTAAACGGATTTTTTTTAAAGTAGTTTAAATACATTTCGACAGCACTATCGGCTTCAACACCCTCGAAACCCACGAAAATGACACCCATGATGAAAAAATTTATACCTATTGCAGCCGCCATCTTGGCTTTACATTTCTACAGCACTATCGGCTTCAACACCCTAGAAAACCATGAAAATGACACCCATGATGAAAAAATTGGTACCTACTTCAGCCGCCATCTTGGATTTACATTTCGACAGCACTATCGGCTTCAACACCCTCGAAAACCATGAAAATGACACCCATGATGAAAAACTTTATACCTATTGCAGCTGCCACCTTGGATTTACATTTCGACAGCACTATCGGCTTCAGCACCCTCGAAAACCATGAAAATGACACCCATGATGAAAAAATTGATATCTATTGCAGCCGCCATGTTGGATTTACATTTCGACAGCACTATCGGCTGCAATACCCTCGAAAACCATGAAAATGATATCCGTGATGAAAAAATTTGGTACCTACTTCAGCCGCCATCTTGGATTTACATTTCGATAGCACTATCGGCTTCAGCACCCTCGAAAACTATGAATATGACACCCATGATGAAAAAATTGATATGTATTGCAGCCGCCATGTTGGATTTACATTTCGACAGCACTATCGGCTGCAACACCCTCGAAAACCATGAAAATGATATCCATAATGAAAAAACTTGGTACCTACTTCAGCCGCCATCTTGGATTTACATTTCGACAGCACTATCGGCTTCAACACCCTCGAAGCCCATGAAAATGACACCCATGATGAAAAAATTGATATATATTGCAGCCGCCATCTTGGAATTACATTTCAACAGCACTATCGGCTTCAACACCCTAGAAAACCATGAAAATGACACCCATGATGAAAAAATTGGTACCTACTTCAGCCGCCATCTTGAATTTATATTTCGACAGCACTATCGGCTTCAACACCCTCGAAACCCATGAAAATGACACCCATGATGAAAAAATTGATACCCCTTGCAGCCGCCATCTTAGATTTACATTTCGACAGCACTATCGGCTTTAACACCCTCGAAAACCATGAAAATTACACCCAAGATGAAAAAATTGATATCTATTGCAGCCGCCATGTTGGATTTACATTTCGACAGCACTATCGTCTTCGACACCCTCGAAAACCATGAAAATGACACCCATGATGAAAAAATTGGTACCTACTTCAGCCGCCATCTTGGATTTACATTTCGACAGCACTATCGGCTTCAACATTCTCGAAAACCATGAAAAAGACACCCATGATGAAAAAAATTATACCTATTGCAGCCGCCACCTTGGATTTACATTTCGACAACACTATTGGCTTCAGCACCCTCGAAAACCATGAAAATGACACCCATATTGAAAAAAATGATACATATTGCGGCCGCCATCTTGGATTTACATTTCGACAACCCTATCGGTTTCAACACCCTCGAAAACCATGAAAATTTCACCCATGACAAAAAAATTGATACTACTTACTTTTAGTACGTACTACTATTATTTATTCTGTGCTTTTAAAATATTGTAATAAAAAAATCTGTTATTATTATTATAATCAAGTATTTAAGAAATTTGGTTATTCGAATATTGTGTATTTGTACAGCGATCTTTTTGAGCCGCTGCAAACAACCGAAATAATGTTCACTCACGACGGCGACTGACGGCGAACCATAGATAAATATAAATGTAGCAAGCTAATGCGGCGAACTGATATATACAGTAATCTATGGCGATGGCCAACTGAGTTAGTGAGTAAACTACTCTGTGGCTGCATATCCCCATTTACAGAAATAATTCTATACGAGGCTATCAAATCAACGAAAATTTCGCCATTTTCGAGCCGAAAAAAATTAATTATAGCTAAACAAAACAAAATTACACTGCCATTTACATTCAGTGGCTTCCCACATGATAGATGAAGAGATTAATAAATAGATTGAGTTAAACAATTGATATTTACAAAAGTTATAGTGTTTACAAGCCTTGGGGACATGATAAATCCACACCATAAGCCACTAAAACCCCTTTTTTTATTTAAAAATAGCAATTAATCGAGTTAAAAAAAATATTAATAAGTTCAACAATCATTTATCTTTCTAACAATGTGCTTTTTATATCATTTATATGTGTAATATGATTGCTGGATACGATTTCATGCGACAAAACGGTGGAATTTTCATTTTTAGGCGTTAGTAGAACATACCCACGCGCTTTGCGCTCGGTATGCAATAAAAGTCAAAAGTTATTTAAAAAAAAGGTAGGTGGCGCTGATACGCTGTACAATAAAACTATAAAAGTCAAACCTGAATGCCTGCAACATGGTGTCTATTTCGTAGATCGAATAAGATCAAAATAACACTCTAATACTGTCATCACTATTCATATAAATAAAGAAAAAGTAAATTAACCAATATACATCGCACTGCTAGGCCCAGTCCACCTCTCATGGCGAGAGGATTTTAGGGAAAGTAAATGTCCGCAGCGCTACCCTAATGGGTGTTTGCGGATTTCGCATGTCTTCTAAGATTCTTTTAAAAATTTCTTGGACATCCTGTCTCACTCATAATGTTTCCTTCACCATCGAACACAAGGTACACTGTGTGTCTGTACATTTACATGATAATACAAATATTAGTAGGTAGTTAATATTCATAACAGTTGTCATTAAAGATAAATATTAGTCACACTAGTTAAAATTATCATGTTGGTACAAATAGTGACTAGTGTAGTTAGACTCATCACATTCTCTTTGATGACCAACTTCATACTGTCTAAAGTTCGTTTCACTTTGGGTGAGTGACTTCTGTTGTATTATCAAAATTTAAACACCGCTAAAGGAGTGTAACTTCAAAAATCTGGTCGCCACGGACGTGCTTCCGTCGTACGATATCATCTGTTTGTGTTGTCATTAACAAGTTTGAGTTCGAGATTGTGTCAGAATGTGAAATTTAACTTACAGAACTTAGAATATCCACTATGGAGTAATGGATATTCTAGTTCCGTGGATGTAGTAATAGGCGACAAAAGGAAAGTGAAATAGTAGATGAACCAGCACCTTCCTGATAATAACACAAAACTATAACAAGCTGCTATTGCAAACTCTCCTGCCAAGCGTGGAAACTATGGGAAAATCCATGATATGAGGCAATCTGTGTACTCTGAAAAGTACAATTACATATACTAACAATTTTTCCGTTTCATTTTTGTAAATTTACATAGATAACCGGTAAATAAACAAAAACTAAGCGTTACAGTGAAGTGGAGCGTCACATCGCAGACCTGCGATAATTGATCTCGTGAATCGCAAGCCAACGATACAACTAAAGTTGAAGTAATGACATTTTAAAGTAGGCACACATTGGTAGTGCATTAAAATTCCTTGAGCGATAAACTTACGATATGAAAATAATGGAAATCCTTGATAATGATCGCACTGACGGCAGTAAAACACATAAGTACAGGACTTGGTAGAGCCATGCTGTAGCCATATTAGCAGTATAGTTGTAGCACGAATGGGTCGGCTCGACCAGGAAAGGACCACGCTCTCACAGAATACCAGCGTAAAATAGCAGCTTAACGCTGCTGTGTTTCGTATGGTGAGTGTAGAGAACCGGAGACCCTTTTTACTGGATACGAGGCATTCCATCTTAGTTGTCACGGGTGACGACGCATCTGCATTTTGATTTGTAATCGAGGTTAGATGTAGATATCTATGAGCCGCAGCAACCACTTACCATCAGGTGGACTGTGTGCTCGTTTGTCACCATTATCTTATAAAAAAAGGAATAAAAGACTCGTTAAATTTCATTAAAATACTTCATTCACGTACCATAAATATTGCAACCTAAGAGTAAGTTACAAGAATCCATCTGCACGTCGATTAATTTCATAGGTCCTTATAATGCAATATTTTACATACGGGCTTGCCTTGTTTATCAAATCATATCGAAGCAATAATGGCCAATCAACTAAAAAATTATTAGGTGCATATGTCAACTGTTTCTAATAAGAACGAACTTTATGCATCTGTATGCGGTACACTTTTTTATCGATTAATGGTGGAACACACAGGTTTATTTTTCAAAGAGTAGCCAAATTTTAAACTTCATTTCAAATATATAAATAACTAGCTGGTCAGGCAGACATTGTTCTGCCCTCTCCGACGACCCTGTGTCCTATAAAAGTTCTTAAATTCGTTATAAAAAATATTGAGGGTCACTTATAGGGATAAAACCTATCCTATCTCTCAAGTTGGACCAAACTGCACACAGTGTGCGAAATTTCATTGCAATTAGTTTAGTAGTTTAGGAGTTCATCGCGGACAAACAATGTGACACGTAATTTTTATATATTAAATAATTAATAATATACCGTTATTGCAGTAAAGTAACGTAAATAAGGCTTCTACTTTTTGTTTAAAGTACGAGTAAATAAGGCTTCTACTTTTATTTAAAATTATCTCAAGTTGAATGTGATTTATGGTCACCAACGTTTTTGCCTACCGATCGACCCTTACGAATGTGTGCGTGTGAAGTAAAATCAGTAAAAATTTTGAATTTAAAATACAAAAAGGACAACATTTACCTATACTACTTATTTTGAACGTTCTCTGCAAATTTGGTTGGTTATTGCAAAATAACCCTGTACATGCAAAAGTACTGAAATTCATTGCAGACAGCCATACCAGTGGGAGATTATCGGCCCCGGTGTTCATTTGTCCAAAAACCGAGCGTGATAAGTATTCTGTCTACGTGTTCGTCTGGATAGGATCTGGTAGTCCCACCATCTCACCTGTTTCTGCCTCGAGATAGCAGTTGAGTGAATTTATGCAAGAGAGGTTTTTTTATAGGATAGGGTGACAAACGAGCACACAGTCCACCTGATGGTAAGTGGTTGCTGCGGCCCATAGACATCTACATTTTTCCTCGTTTGCGAATCAAAATGCAGATGCGTTGTCACCCGTGAGGAGTAAGATGGAATGCCTGTTTTCCAGTAAAAAGGGTCTCCGGTTCTCTACACACCGTATGAAACACAGCAGTGGCAAGCTGCTATTTTACGGTGGTATTCTGTGAGAGCGTGGTCCTTCCCCGGCCGCGCCGACTCATTCATGCTACAACCATACCACTAATATAGCTGCAGCATGGCTCTACCACGTATAAATTAGCTTATATTTATTAGCTTTAATAATTACTATTATAAGTCGTTCGTTTGCCGCTTCTATTTTATAAAAATAAGGTATTTCTTCTAAGAAATGCGTGCTTGCCGATCCTGGAAAGTTCTATATGTGCAGCAATAATCTTAAAAAGGTCGAGCAGCGTTAATTTGTTTGTTGTGCAAGGCGATTATGGCAAATCCTTCTTCGGTGAGAGATCTACATCCTGCAAGGATTATTTACAGGATGTTAAAGTATAACATAATATAACATATATATATATATAAGGGAACATACTCTTTATTCTTTTCTATTATAGTCTATTGCATACCTTAAGCGGAAGCGCAAGGTGTGTTCTACTATCGCCTAAAAATTAAGATTCCAACATTTTATCGAATAAAATCGTATCTAGCAATCATATTATACATATAAATGATATAAAAAGCACATTGTTAGAAAGATAAATGATTGTTGAACTTATTAATATTTTTTTTAAATCGATTAATTGCTATTTTTAAATAAAAAAAAGGGTTTTAGTGGCTTATGGTGTGGATTTATCATGTCCCTGTGGCTTGTAAACACAATAACTTTTGAAAATATTAATTGTTTAACTCAATCTATTTTTTAATCTTTTCATCTATCATGTGGGAAGCCACTGAATGTAAATGGCAGTGTAGTTTTGTTTTGTTTAGCTATAATTAATTTTTTTCGGCTCCAAAATGGCGAAATTTTCGTTGATTTGTTAGCCTCGTATACAAAAATATTTCTCTAAATGGTTGTTGTTGTTGTTTTTATTATTCGCTCGAGACAGCAGGCAAAGGAACTATGCCATACAGCCTTGTCTTCATGTATAATTTTCCTTCATATTTCACTGCTTCACAATATGTTGATGCGTCACATTGTGCAGCCTTGGGAGATTTTGACGGTAACTTGAGCCAGCAGGCAGCTGACAGTTGGCGATGGTATCTAAAGGCGCCTATGCAAACAAACAGCTTATCTTGAGATTCCATCACCATCAGAGCACTCGTTTCACAGTTTCCATTAATAGTTCACAGGCGCAGACACTTAACACACAAAATCGCACTACTTTTACATATCAAAGTCCACTTCAAACCATTATTTAAACAATAATACAGGAGCAGCAAGCCGCCGCCGGTCGAGTTCCCGCCAAAACTCTTTCTCTAAATGGGAAGCTACAGCCACAGAGTAGTAATGAGTAGTTTAGTTTGGCTCACAGAGTACATTATATATAGGGAATAATGTAAAATAAATAAATTATACTAAAAATTTAATTACAAATTTGTTTTGTAACAAAATAGTAAGTTAGAAAGGTTCGATTGTATTTTAAACTATTCATTAATTTGTTTGATTCTTAATTGGCCAAGCATGGCTAAATTTAAAAAAGCGACATCTACTGCAACATGGACAAACTGTCATGACATAATAATACCTCTAAGAAAAATTATAGTATGGACTGTATGCCACTGGTTTGGTAGTGTTTCTATATAGTTTGTGCTGGTTTTTTGTTTTTTTTTTCTGTGGTTTGGCTTCAGTCGCCTTCGTGAGTGAACATTGTTTCGGTTGTTTGCAGCGGCTCAAAAAGATCGCTGTACAAATACACAATATTCTAATAACCAAATTTCTTAAATATTTAATTATAATAATAATAAGACATTTTTTTATTACAATATTTAAAAGCACAGAATAAATAATAGTAGTACGTACTAAAAGCAAGTAGTATAATTTTTTTTGTCATGGGTGACATTTTCATGGTTTTCGAGTGTTGAAGCCGATAGTGCTGTCGAAATGTAAATCCAAGATGGCGGCCGAAGTAGGTACCAATTTTTTCATCATGGGTGTCATTTTCATGGTTTTCGAGGGTGTTGAAGCTGATAGTGCTGTCGAAATGTAAATACAAGATGGCGGCTGAATTAGGTACCAATTTTTTCATCATGGGTGTCATTTTCATGGTTTCCGAGGGTGTTGAAGCCAATAGTGTTGTCGAAATGTAAATCCAAGATGGCGGCTGCAAAATATATCAATTTTTTCATCTTGGGTGTCATTTTCATGGTTTTCGAGGGTGTTGAAGCCGATAGTGCTGTCGAAATGTAAATCCAAGATGGCGGCTGCAACAGGTATCAATTTTTTCATCATGGGTGTCATTTTCATGGTTTTCGAGGGTGTTGAAGCCGATAGTGCTGTCGAAATGTAAATCCAAGTTGGCGGCTGCAATAGATATAAATTTTTTCATCTTGGGTGTCATTTTCATGGTTTTCGATAGAGTTGAAGCCGATAGTGCTGTCTAAATGTAAATCCAAGATGGCGGCTGCAATAGGTATCAATTTTTTCATCATGGGTGTCATTTTCATGGTTTTCGAGAGAATTGAAGCCGATAGGGTTGTCGAAATGTAAATCTAAGGTGGCGGCTGCAATGGGTATTAATTTTTTCATTATGGGTGTTATTTTCATGAGTTTCGAGGATGTTGAAGCCGATAGTGCTGTCGAAATGTAAATCCAAGATGGCAGCTGAAGTAGGTACCAATTTTTTCATCTTGGGTGTCATTTTCATGGTTTTCGAGAGTGTTGAAGCCGATAGTGCTGTCGAAATGTAAATCCAAGATGGCGGCTGAAGTAGGTACCAATTTTTTCATCTTGGGTGTCATTTTCATGGTTTTCGAGAGAGTTGAAGCCGATAGTGCTGTCGAAATGTAAATCCAAGATGGCGGCTGCAATAGGTATCAATTTTTTCATCATGGGTGTCAATTTCATAGTTTTCGAGAGAGTTGACTCCGATAGGGTTGTCGAAATGTAAATCCAAGATGGCGGCTGAAGTGGGTGCCAATTTTTTCATCTTGGGTGTCATTTTCATGGTTTTCGAGAGTGTTGAAGCCGATAGTGCTGTCGAAATGTAAATCCAAGATGGCGGCTGAAGTAGGTACCAATTTTTTCATCTTGGGTGTCATTTTCATGGTTTTCGAGAGAGTTGAAGCCGATAGTGCTGTCGAAATGTAAATCCAAGATGGCGGCTGCAATAGGTATCAATTTTTTCATCATGGGTGTCAATTTCATAGTTTTCGAGAGAGTTGACTCCGATAGGGTTGTCGAAATGTAAATCTAAGGTGGCGGCTGCAATGGGTATTAATTTTTTCATTATGGGTGTCATTTTCATGAGTTTCGAGGATGTTGAAGCCGATAGTGCTGTCGAAATGTAAATCCAAGATGGCAGCTGAAGTAGGTGCCAATTTTTTCATCTTGGGTGTCATTTTCATGGTTTTCGAGAGAGTTGAAGCCGATAGTGCTGTCGAAATGTAAATCCAAGATGGCGGCTGCAATAGGTATCAATTTTTTCATCATGGGTGTCATTTTCATTGTTTTCGAGAGAGTTGAAGCCGATAGTGCTGTCGAAATGTAAATCCAAGATGGCGGCTGCAATAGGTATCAATTTTTTCATCACGGGTGTCATTTTCATGGTTTTCGAGGATGTTGAAGCCGATAGTGCTGTCGAAATGTATTTAAACTACTTTAAAAATTCCGTATAATCATGTTATACGTAGTTTTTTTAATGCGCTTAAGGTATGCCCAATTGGATTTACCAATATTTTGTATTATTTCCTATTCTAGTCTATTCTTTACTATTCTATTGAATTGAAATGTCTTCCTCATTAATTTTTTTATCATTGAATATGAAACTCCCATTGAAAACATCGTCATCGATCACTCATTATCAAATAGAGAATTTGACATTTGATAATGATTAGCCTATTATATCTAAAGCTGGTGATAAGTAATTGAAAAGTCGTTATCGTTATACGTGTCCATGTATACCACATTTATTTCTTTGCGTGAGAATTTACAATTATTTGGTACTAGTGATGCGCCCGGCTTCGCACGGGTTATTTCTGGACCTCGACAATAGATTTTTTTTAATTTTTATATTAAAGTTAAAATTTGAAATGGGTAAAAGTATTTTATACCCTTTCTATATTATTTGGTACTACAGTTTAATAGAGATGTTGTTTATTTTTTGTTGTCATTGCTAAAGTAGTAGAATAGTGAAGCAAAATTATTGATTAAGGACTCATTGTCTAAATTGATTGAGGACGCTTTATTATAAAGCCTACCAAACAAGTCACTTATCAATAAAACTACCTGGGAACACTAAAATCGCAAACAAAGTTTATACTAATGAAAGATATGGAAAGACCACACCAAATGCAATATTACTGTATGGGAAATATCACATACACAAACCAATAAGTAATAGATCACAAATTATTTCATGTCCTACAGTTTCTCTGCAGTATGCATACATTTTAGTAAAGAACCTTTAAAAAGAAAATTTTACGTGGTAGAGCCATGCTACAGCTATATTCGTAGTAGATATGGTTGTAGCACGAATGGGTTGGCTCAACCGGGGAAGAACCACGTTCTCACAGAATACCAGCGTAAAATAGCAGCTTAACGCTGCTGTGTTTCGTATGGTGAGTGCAGAGAACCGGAGAGCCTTTTTACTGGAAATGAGGCATTCCACCTTAGTTCTCACGGGTGACAACGCATCTGCATTTTGATTAGTAATAGAGGATAGATGTTGATGTTTATGGGCCACAGCAACCACTTACCATCAGGTGGCGTGTGTGCTCGTTTGTCACCCTTTTCCTATAAAAAAAAGATTTTTTTTTTCGTACAACGGGAGAGCAATATTTGCGTGAGTGGGTATTTGCCATAATATTACCTTGACATTTAAATGAAACAAGTTTTTACGGATTTTATCGCGTATATTTACTTATTTTATATTCCCGACGTTTAGTACCGACCATTACCCATGGTCAAGGAGGGATCTGTCCAGTTGATTATTCTTTTATAGATACTTTGAAGAGAAATGTTTTTCTTATAGAGGTGCGCAAAGTGAAGCTACATTCTGGTTCATCGATACCCACATTATTCATACCCGTATGTTATTTCTCAATTATCCAACCATAAATACTTACTAATAAAACTAATTATCGTTTTATCTCTAGAATAATTTATGATATATTATAATTTATCGGAATTGTCCTCTTTGGCTTCAAAACGTTAGCTTCAGCTAAACGTTCCGCTAACATGGCTGAAGATGGCCGAAAAGAGAGAGAGAGAGAGAGAGAAAATTTCGATTGTACACTAAGTTATATTTGTTCTAAATATAAGTAAAAAATTCTAAACGGACAACATATTCGGTACACTGTTGTAAAATAGATATAACTGAGGCATAGAAACCAAAAATGTGGTGTCTATTTCTCTTTTCTATTAAATTGAAAAATACAAATATATTGTGGCCTTTACACATTTTGATTACCTAAGTGTAAGTCTATGAAATAAAATATCCCACTTCTAATGATTTCTTATATTTACACGAACACTACACTTTGAATAAATACTTGTTGTTCATTTCCGACGTTTCAAAAATAAAAGTAAAATTAAACGCGATAAAATCCGTAAGAATACTGAACACTGCTAAATAACTTGCCGATTTTATAATCAGTTAATACTGTACGAAGATTATAATAGACTCAAAATCAATTAACGAAAGCCAAATGCATACAAATCTTATAAAAACGAAAGAAAAAATGTAGTTATAAAGTACAAATACCAAAACGAAATGCGTTCAAGATGCTTGTTGCACATATTCTCTCAGACATGAAACTAACCGGTTCGCGAAACAGATGTGGGTACAATCTATATGAAATCCCACGCGGTTTCGACATGTATCGTTTTCGGCGAATGTCGCATATCTGTAAGCTACCATTGGCAACAAAAAAAAAAAACAGAATCACTGTACCGTACTTACGTATTTGAATTTTATTCGAGAGAGTTTTAAAATCTATTTTTGTAAAGATTTTTATAATCCTATCTTACAGCCAAAAACCGGAGTATTTCACTTAGGTTTAGCAAGCTACAACTAGGTATATAAGTTTGCGGTCGATTAAACTTTGTGTTCACCTAAAACAAATACCAATAGAACACCTAAAACTCAGATTTTACTTACTACAAAATGATGGCAAAATTGAACAAAATTATTTAACAATATTTCAAAAATAATTAAATGAAATAAATGTTTAAACACATTCATACAATAGCATAAGTCTCACACAAATTGACATTTGTGTGTGATTTTCACCAATCTAAGCTAATCTAAGTAAATATAATAACTTAGCATAAAATATTCATAATGATACATGTTTATATCCAAATAAAAGTATTATGAATATGTCGTTAATCCTGCAATGTATAGGATGCTTAAAATAAATATGAATAGCCGCACTTAAGTAGTACTTACAGATTCATTGATAAAGGGATATTATCTTATTTATCAAAGTAATACCATATCAAAGCCATAGTCCATTAGTTAGGATATTTGCTTCCGGCCATGCAATAAATAATCTTGATTCCAATGTGACGTGCCCGCTTAAATCCTTCAAGGCGTGTGACAAGAAACTGATAATATTGGACAGGGCACGACGAATGACGTCGCATCCGAGAAACGCACAAACATATATTTATAATCGCATCACAAACAGTCCTGAAATGAATTGCGCGCCGACAGCGTGCACAAAATATTAACGTAGTAAGTAAACGGAATTAAGTAAACGGAATTTGTTTATACAGGTTGAAGCACTTTTGACATATTACTTTTAATGTAGTGAATCAAAGGCCTTAAAGAAGGCACTTGCAGCTTTTTAATTGTAAAATCTATGATTTTAACAAAATAGGGGAAAAACAGACCTTAAAGTAAATATTATCTTTGTGAATAATATTAAATTTCCATTTCTTCATCAACAATATTATTATTGTAGCCCATAATTAATCAGCTACTGAACACAATAAACATATGTTATGATTATAAGCCTCACTCAAAAACAGCTAGTAAGTACCGCCTCCATTCCTTTTGTTTTATGTGATAATTTCTTATTGCTTTATGGGATAAATTATAAAACATATTATGTATTAAAATCAAACCTGGGTAAGGGTTAAGTCCAGTTGTAAATTTTATAACGTGGCTTAAAAGAAATTAAGTTGGCGGGCAAAAAAAAATTGTAAAATAATATTTTATGCCGATGGTACTACACTTCATTTTGTGGGATTAACCAGGAAGAAGTCTTTAAAGTTGCACGAGGAGATTTTAATAGTTTGTCAGTATCAAACGCAGAACTACACTTCTACTTAATGTTCATGAAAAAAATTACATTCTCGATTCGCAATTTACCGTAAATTAACAGTTATAAAATACGAGTGGATGTCCATTCTTGTTAGCAATTATCATATACAAACTGCCCTAATTTATGTAAAATCGCAGCCTTTCACAAGTCCACTGCTAAATATACGGCTCCCGCAAAGAATGCCACATGACTTCCTATATGTCTCAACAGGTCGCCACTCCATCTTGTGGGGGATCGCCCTATACTTCGTCTACGGATACGAGGCTGCCACTCGAGAACCGAGCTATATGGCCGGTCTATTGCCACTTCAGCTTACTAATCCGTTGGACTATATCGCTTACTCTGGTTCTACTGCGGATATACTCATTACTAAGTTTATCACGCAAAGAAACCCCGAGACAGCCATCTCCATAGCTCGCTGAGCAAACTTAAGCCTTCTCATACGGCCAGTAGTTACACATAACCTTTGTTTTGTCCACATTTGATGACCTTATCCGTTAGGAGTCACTATTGAAGTCATTGAGAGCTCCCAGAATTCTGGCATCTGAACTTATCATCGAGAAATCAAAAGTGAGTGATGTACCAGCCATGATGTTAATTTTATCCTTTCTAGCCTACCAGCTTCAAGACTTCTTCCAAAGCAGTGATGAAGAGTTTTGGGGATATAACGTCACACTGTCTTACACATCTCTACAGTTTTCGTACTCTGATTTTGAACTTTGATAGCCATCGCTTACTGTAAAAAAAAAACTTCATCACTTCTATATACTTGACAGTTAACTCGATACTGCTGAAGGGACAGTAGCACTGCCCAATGTCTATGGAGTGAAAGGCTTATAGAACACATACGCAAGACGAAGTGGTAGATTGTACACCTCGGTCTTAAGTACAATTTGTCGAGGGTATATATGTGGTGTATGTGTAACAAAAGCCTTTTCAGAAACCGGCTTATTCAGAGGCTAGAAATCATCAAATTTGCGCGCTAGTCGATTCATAATAACTCACAGCACTTAGACATCGAAATAGTGTCGAATGAGACTTGCTCTTGGATTGTTACTCATACTTGTGGTAGTGTGTGGCTTAAAAAATTATGTATACAGCTTTTTTTTTATAGGATAGGGTGACAAACGAGCACAGTTCACCTGATGGTAAATAGTATCTGTGGCCCATAGACATCTACATCAATCATCGTTTGCGAATCAAAATGCAGATGCGTTGTCAAACGTGAGGACTAAGATGGAATGCCTCTTTTCCAGTAAAAAGGGTCTCCGGTTCTCTACACTCACCATACGAAACACAGCAGCATTAAGTTGCTATTTTACGCTGGTATTCTATGAGAGCGTGGTCCTTCCCCGGTCGAGCCGATCCATTCGTACTACAACTATACCCGAAATATATTTGCAGCATGGCTCTGCCACGTACTCCTCCGTAAACCTCCGTTGTCCGTAAACCTCTCAATCTCACTCAAAGTCTCAGATGTCCTGGAAACATTGCTACTGCGTTCCGTCTTCAACTTCGACAGTTGGTTATTTCCGAGAGACAGATCTCTGGCTAAGATATGGAGCCGTGGTACCGTTCAAACGCTTCAATACAAGCTGTATATAAATTGCGTAAGTCTATCTGTGCAGTTACCTGCATACTGTACACGATTTTGAAATTCGAGTTGAAAGTTTTCGGGGCTTTGGATTACAGCAAAAGGAGGACGGAGCGTTACTTCATTAGACGTAACTCTTCAACTGTGCAGTGTGACTCTTACCATTAGGTCATCGCTACTAGTTTTCACCCTCAGGTTCACTAAATTCAGAGTTTATCATAAAGAGTCCTTTCTCCATGAATTCAGCCAGTGTTGATTCCTTGGGTTCGGCTGGGTTGCGTCGAGTTTGTTGCCCTATTCCGAATTTTCCTATCTTCAGCTCAACGTTCTTTCTTGCGCTTAGTTTTGGGTTGAAATCTCCCATTAACAACTTATATTGGGTTTTAAAGGGATGCCTGGCTCTAGAAATATCCTCATACATTTCCTTCGCCTCTTCATTGGGATGTGCAGAGGTTGGTGCATAAATCTGTATGCCTCTAACGAATACAGTATGATAATTTTGATGATACCTAGGTGGATTGAAAAGTACTCGGTCTAACACAGATCCATTCAATTCTAAAAATCAAATCTACCCACATTATTTAGTTCAGTTCAGACTAGTTCATTGTGTGAAGTTCGAAACGTGTGCGATAATTAGTTGTGATTTTATAAATTTATTAACAAAGTAATCGGACATAATTTCCGCGAATGGAGCAAATCGAGCAGCGTGCCGTCATTAAGTACCTCCATAAGAAGGGGCTATCATCAAAAGCCATCCATGATGACATGGTCAGTACATTAGGCGATTGTGCTCTGTCATATTCATCCGTCAAAAAATGGATAGCAGAATTTAAGCGTGGTAGAGAGAGCGTGAAAGATGAACCCCGCTCTGGAAGGCCTTCGACGTCAACTACTGACGAAAATATTAAAAAAGTACTTGATTTAATAATGGGAGACCGCAGATTAAAAATTAGAGAGATAGCCGAGATTATAGGCATCTCTTATGAATGAACTCAAAACATCATTGTCAACGAGTTGGGTTTCCACAAGGTGTCTGCGAGGTGGGTTCCGAGACTGCTTTCAGTTGAACAAAAAAGGACGCGATTGACTATTTCACGCGACTGTTTGGAGTTATTTGAAGCCGATGCAGATGATTTTTTGAATCGTTTTGTTACTATAGACGAAACATGGGTTCATTACTGTACACCGGAAACAAAACAACAATCAAAACAGTGGAGAATACCTGGTTCACCACCCCCTAAAAAGGCTAAGTCGATTTTGTCGGCAAATAAGGTGATGGCTTCAGTATTCTGGGACTCGAAAGGTGTGATTATGATTGATTATCTTGAAAGGAGTCAGACTATAAACTCTGATTACTACTGCACCTTACTACGTCATTTACGAGAGGAAATAAAAGAAAAACGTCGAGGAATGCTCAGAAGAAAAGTCCTGTTTCATCAAGATAACGCCCGTGTTCACACGTCAGTACAGTCAATGGCTGAAATTCACAACTGTGGCTTTGAACTGTTACCGCATCCGCCGTATTCACCTGATCTGGCACCATCAGACTTCTTTCTGTTCCCTAACCTAAAAAATCACTTGGGAGGTCAAAGATTTTCGACAAACGACGAGGTCAAAGCAGCTGTAGACGCATATTTTGACTCTAAGGAAGAATCATTTTTTTTCAACGGTCTAAATGCTTGGAAGGGGAGGTGGCAAAAGTGTATTGAACTTGATGGTTATTATGTAGAAAAATAAAAATATAACTGATTTAGTATGTGTTTATTTTCTTGGTTAGGCCGAGTACTTTTCAATCCACCCTCGTAAGGTACGAAACCTTTGTCGACAAACTTTCAATCTTTACAACGTTGTTAATGATATTAGCGATAACAATATTCCATCGCAACTTGTCTATCTTTTCTTCCATCTCTAAGATCTTCTTGTCAGTCCGCACTGTACGTGCGTTAAATGTTGCCATTAAAGATTATGAGCACCTTCTGATTACTATCACCGGAGCCAAGAATAGCGGAGTATCCCATTGAATAACAGTTAGTGGATTCTTTTACGCTGCCGCCACCCGGCGACATACAATGTAATTAATATAGCAATTTAAAAATATATATAAGATATAAAGTTAAATACATGTTAACATACATACATACATATAATCACGCCTCTTTCCCGTAGGGGTAGGCAGACACGACTTCTTTCCACTTGCTACGATCCTTACATACTTCCATTATTCCACTAGTCCACTTTCATTATTCCCTTCATACATGCTCTTCGGTTTAGGGTACTCTTGACCTGGCCTTTTTTCAAGACTTCCCTGATTTGGTCTAGAAACGTCCGCCTGGGTCTAGCCCTTTCCAACACTTTCCTTCACACTCGCCTTATACATCTTATTTGTCAATCGTTCTTCATTCATTCTCTCGACATGGCCAAACCATCTCAGCATACCTTTCTCAATTTTTGTCACTACATCTTCTTTCAGATAAAATAATATATATAGAATAGATCAAAAATAGTAATTTTTATTTGTATGTTTCCTTTTGAATTCGTTTGAAAGTAAAAGTTCGAAGTGCCAAACTTATGTAATCCAATGGGCCGCTATATGGTATGGCATTAAATCGATTTTTGAATCAATTCTAAATGGTTTCGCTCTTCCAATAATTGATGGTGGATGTAAATGGAATATTATCTGTGTTGTCTTGTCACGCTAATCGATATGTATTGATTGTCATTGATTAGAGAGAACCCGTGAACAGAGACGCGCCTGAGTTGTGTCCAGACCATTTAATACTTTTTATACTTATTCTAAAAACATTTAGCACTACATAATAGTGCTCAATTGTAAACTGTTTATATAATTCGAAGAAACATCAAATTACAAGATGCTTGATGTTGATATTCAACTGTCTTAATTTAATTTCAAAAATAACCTTAATTTTTCAAAATTTAAGCTTGGATTGCTCTGATAGTGATGTCCCGTCACCTTCAAAGCTTCGAGTGCGTCATTCAGAAAATATTTCATTACAAAACTAATAATTTTGCTTTTCGTATTTAACTAAACGTAAATTAGCTTTGTAAAGACATTTCATTAATAGAAGATAGGATCCTTAATTATGAAAACACTTAATCAGAATATCTTATACAAATATAACTCAATGAGGCTATAAAAAGATGCAATATAAAAGAAGCTGAACAGGTCTGGTAGCTTTAAGATTTAATGTCCCGTAAATTACGTGTGATTAAATCTTATTCTATTTCTTTCCGTAATAAGTGAGTTTACACTCTATTTGCTAAATACTATCGTTATTGCGAAAAATTATCCCTTATTTATTACCAGGTATTATAACAAAACTGACTACGATAGCTCAATTAATTCGAATACATTCGCGGCCAATAAGACGACAGGTACGAACATGTCGACAGTAGCGTTATTTCCTTAACACTTAGAGAATCTTAGCCTAAATATTAAAATTTTGGAAAAGTGATTTTTACGTATTTAAGCATATTCTCTGTGTATTTAATAATAGCTAGTCTGACTAATAACAGAGAACAGTTAAAATAGGTATGTTAAAAATTTATCTGTTAAAGATCATCAGGAGAATAATAAAGACGTGAAACTCCTAGAATACATGAAAGTTATTCTCCGATTGCAGTAAAGCTATAGGATAGGATGTCCTACACCCGCCCTTGCCTCAAGTCACGCAGTCTAAAGCCGCGTCTCCACCAGTTTTGTTGTCAACACAACATTTGCCAACAAAACTTGTTTCGATTTTCGGCGGCAACATCAAAGGAATACGCTTGTTGCCGACATTTTTTCCCTCGGTGAAGACGCTTGTTGACAGAAACATTTGTTGGCATTAACGTGTTGGCAAATGTTGTGTTAACAACAAAACTTTGGTGGAGACGCGCCATGATCTCCAATTCCTATACCCATAAATCATTTGTTATTCTATAAAGGACAGGATTGACCTATCGCCGTCAGTTTTGTAATAGTATTCAGTATTCGTAACAGCGAGCGAATAACGGATAGTTTTGCGCAAAAACTATAGTAAAAAATAGAATGACAATTTTTGGGAGATTAAATCTTAGACTGCCGGCGAGTCTTAGAATTAGAATGAGGCGGGTATGATCTCTTTTTTTTAAAGTCCACAACTAAACATGCTGGGTTTATGGCGTCCTATCACCATAGCTTTACTGCAGTCCGTGTCTAAACTTCATATATGCATTCTATCTAGTCTAATATTGGTTTTTCAATAGTTTATCCACAGATCATAGAAGCAATCTATGATCTGTGATTTATACAAATCTTATCCGAACTTTATGCTCCATCATCGAATATTCTAATAATAATAATTCGAATAAGTATGCTAAAATACAACATAACTAATCATTCCGAATTGTTTCACTGTATATATCTGAAAAAAATTACGAGTGGTCATTGAAACAACATAATCTATATTATAATTGTGTCATTCCTCAGGTATCTCTCGAGTGTAGAATCTAAAAAAGATTTTCTTCTTTATAAGTTTGTATAACGATGGTATTAGTACCGAAACCACTTTTACATACCTTCTTATCTTTTAAAACAATGAAATTTATATCAATGAACACTGTTATTATTAAGGATAATAAATAAAGCACAGGTGAATTTAAGCAATAATTATTATAACATGATACAAAATACAATATCTGTATTTTGTATCATGTTATAATCAATATCTGATACAAAAATTTTAATAAATCCGATATCTGTTTTTGTATACATAAAACTATCCCATTTTACGCTAATTTTTCTTATGAGATAGAATAAAATGTAACATACCTGGGGGGCGAAGCCCAAAAATGAGAGTTTTCTCTTTCCACTGCTCATGTCGCGTTCGCGATCGTTCGCGATGTTATGTCGTATCGCACACGCGTGCCTCTAACTCAACGGCAGCGGACCAACTGAGCGAGATCGAGAATGCGGTGCGGTTACGCACAGCTGCCTTGCACTCGCCTGCGCAAGCGCATGTATCGCCCCTTGCACTCAACACTCACCTGCAACATAAACAACGTGCGTGTAACTAACATAGATCAGTACTTAGGTATACGTGTATTTTTTATATTTTCCATATATTATGTAGCTGGAAATAAATTAAAAATAAATTTAAAAAAATATCGTATTTAGTAGCTTGTAAGCTGTAAATCATACCTTCATCAATTCGTAAACGCTTACTGCCCGGACATTGACCTCTCCCACTATTGGTAAAATTAACAATCATCGTCATGTTTTACGGGCAGAATGCGCCTTTGATGCTGTTACCTGTCACCGGATTGGATAAATTTTTACGCCTGGCGTAAACGAGTATGTTATACCGTCATTAATCGATCCCATTAGACCTTTCTAGAATTTTCCATACGGTACTTACGAGACGAATTACTATGACGAATACCGGTAATAGAGTTGCGCCCCACGAAAATAATTGTTTAGTTTTTAGACACAAATAAAATTTCCGTTTTCACTCCAGATTATTGACGTTCAATTATCCTCAAAGTTATCTTTGTAGATACATCGAAAATTCGAGTTGAAGTAATTCTTAAATATGTAATGACAAAGTCAGACAGACACGACACAGAATTCACGTAAGATCAATGCTGCCTTTATTTGGAGAAACTGTAAATATTGAACGTACATACTTAATGATTTTGATTTAGGCCTGTAATAAAACCAGTATGTTCGTGATAAATAAATACATAAACCCTCATGCCCGTCAACCTAAAGGGTAGGCAGGTACTACGGACTCCCATTTGGCATGATCCTGACACATCTCACTCAGCTTCTTTACATCCATATACATACACATACATGCTCGGCGATTAAGGGTGCTCTTAATTTGGCCCATCTTCAGTATATCACCAATTTGGTCGATAAACATCCTTCTAACTAGGGCTAACGCCTTCTTAACTTTGGCTGGCACTTTTGCCGTAACAAGATTGTCTATAATGTTCTTTGAAAAGTAAACTTTACTGGAGCTGGGTTCTCATAGAAACTACTTCTTGATCAGGTAATTTTAGACACTCCTTGACTTAAATAATCTACAACGCACTGCTGATTTTTACAAAATCCAGTCCTAAGATGAGGTCCTCGTTTATACTGCGTTCTTAGCGTAAAAAAACCTATTCAATTTTGCATTGAGACACCCATATCCCATGTTGTAATCGAACGAAAAGACAGTTAGTAACAAAGTCTATACTTAGGGACTAAAATATCTCATATTTACAATATTAAATATTTTTTTTATAGGAAAGGGGGCAAATTAGCATGCGGCTCACCTGATGGTAAGTGACAACTGCCGGCCATGAACAACTGCAACACCAGGGAGGGAATTGCAGATGCATTGCCGGCCTTTTAAAACGGAGTACCTACGCTCTTTTCTTGAAGTCGTATCGGTCCGGAAAAATCGATGATGGTAATCGATTCCACAAGGACATCGTGCGAGGAAGAAAACATCTTCTAAATCACACAGTGGTGGACCGCCAATCATCCAGATGGTGTGGATGGTATCGGGAGTTCTGCCGCGATGTGCGTTCGTGAAATTTGACGGCTGGGATTAATCCGAAGAATTCCTCGGAGAACTCCCCGTGGTAGATGCGAAAGAAAATGCAAAGGGATGCTACATCTCTTCGTATTGCCAATGAATCGAGCCGATCGGAAAGGACCCGGTCGTCAACGATTCGAGCCGCTCTGCGCTGGATGCGGTCAAGTGGAAGGAGCTGGCACTGGGGAGCCCCTGCCCAGAGATGGGAACAGTATTCCATGTGAGGCCGAACCTGCGCCTTGTAAAGTTGCAGGCGGTGTGCCGGCATGAAATACTGTCCCGCTCTGCTGAGCACGCCAAGCTTTTTAGAGGCCAATTTGGCCTTCTCTTCCAAGTGACCATGAAACTGCACGTCACTCGATATGTCGACTCCGAGGATTCCGATACTGGCTGAGGTAAGAAGGGGAGTGCCTTGAAACTGAGGAGACACGACAAAGGGGTTCTTTTTAGCGGTAAACGCACAAATTTGTATCTTCTGAGGATTAAACTGGACTAGATTTAGTCGCCCCCAATCCGAGACTTTGTCCAGCAAAGACTCGACTTCAGACACAAGTTTGTTCCGGTACTCGGCGACGTTTTCCCGAGAAATATTGGCACGGCTGGTGTATAGAGCATCACCAGTACTGTCATCCGCATAGCAATGAATGCTACCAGTTAGCAACATATCATTGATATGCAGAAGAAACAGTAATAAGTAATAGTTGTAGCATAATGTTGATTTATTGCCAAAACAGAAATGCAGAAATGCACACAAAATCCGGAGCGAATTCGGTGTGAAGCTCACACCACCGGAAGTGTTAAGCAACTAGTATTTTTAAAATTTAAATTAAGGCAAGATTCTTGCCTATTATTACCTATTACAAAAAGTTAATATATCTGATTTGCCTAAATTATATTTCTCATTCTATAGTTACGCCAAGCCAAATTAAATTGAATTCACTAATAGTAAGTCATAAATTCTAGAAGAAGAAGATGGGCAGCAGCATCTTTCTGATAACAGCAAAACAACAATAAAAAACTGCGGTTGCTAACCCGCTTGCCAAGCGTGGCAACTATGGCAATATACCCCCAATGATTAAAGTTAAGAAGAGACGGCCCCAGTCCCCGGCGACCCCGCTATTCCTGACTACTGTGGCTCCCATGGAAACGGCGGGACAGGGGGTGCTAAGAAACTCCGGTGGAGGTTCAGTTGCCACCTAAGACGAGTCGACTTGGCAACATATGACGCACGCACCCTGAGGACTAACGAGAAGGTCCTGGAGCTAGAAGAAGAGATAGACAAGTTGGGCTGGAATATTATAGGATTATCTGAGGTCAGAAAAGAGGGGGAGGGGGACATGGTAATCCTCGAATCCGGCAACTTGTTAATCTATCTATACATCAACGGGAGCGCGACTATCTGTCCCAAGGAGGTGTCGGATTTATCGTCCACAAGTCTCTCGTTAACAACGTTGTAAAGATTGAGAGTGTGTCGACGAGGGTTGCGTACCTTATACTCAGAATCACCAAACGGTATTCGCTGAAGGCCATACAGGTTTACGCACCAACCTTGGAACATCTCTATGAGGAGGTGGAGGAAATGTATAAGGATATCTCTAGAGCCAAGCATTCCTCCAATACGGTGTTAATGGGAGACTTTAACGCAAAACTAGACAGAAGAGAGAACGGTAAGCTGAAGGTAGAGAAATCCGGAATAGGGCAACGGAACCCAAGTGGCCAGCAGCTGGCCGAGTTCATGGAGAAAAAGACTCTTTATGATGAACTCTTTCTTCCAGAAGCGGCTCCACAGGAATTAGACCTGGTCGAGCCCCGACGGTTCGATAAAAATGACTTTGACTTCATTATGATGACCTGACGACAACTGTTCAGTGATGTCTCAGTGATCGCGAGGCTGAAAACCGGCAGCGATCACAGAATGTTGAGCGGCACACTGAACCTAAGCGTTAGGTTGGAAAGGTCAAGTCTGATGAAGTCAACGCTCGGTTCTCCTCGTGCTCTAATCCAAAGTCCCGAATCCTTTCAGCTCGAGCTACAAAACCGTTTTCAGTGCCTAGAAGATTGCAATGCAGTGGACGATATGAATGACAAGCTCGTGGAAACTGTTCATGCGGTCGGAGCTAAGTTTTGCAAGACCCGCCGCAGAAGAACACAATAACTCTGCGATCACACTCCTTATTTCAAGGCTGTTAGGCGGGAAATGAAGCTGCAGTCTTCAGTAGATTTAATAGCATACAGACACTGAACAGACAGATTTCCAAACGCATGCGGCGGAACTTACGCAACTTTAATATTGCTCGTATTGAAGAAGCAATCAAACGGAACCAGGGCTCCAAAGTCTTTGCTAGAGATCTGTCCGCCAGAAAGAGCCAACTGTTGAAGCTGAAGACCGAGTATGGCAGCGTCATTTCCGGGACACCTGAAATTTTGAGTGAGATTGAGAGGTTCTAAGTTCTTCACATCATCGTCGGAGCCACACGCAAGTGTGAGGAGTAACGATCCAAGAGCAAGTCTTATCCGATACTATTGCGATGATATTCCGGACGTCAGTTTGAGTGAGAATGGAATGGCACTCCAGCACCTTAAAAACGGCAAGGCCCCAGGCGAGGATGGAACTACAGCGGAGTTTCTGAAAGCAGGTGCAAAACCTTCAGAAGCTATTTAATTTCGTCCTCCATGGTGGCACGACATCGGAGGCGTGGAACAGAAGTGTGGTGGTCTTGTTCTTCAAGAAAGGCGACAACGCTCTCTTGAAGAACTACAGACCGATTTCCCTTCTGAGCCGCGTCTACGCGCTGTTTTCGAGGGTCATTACAAATCGTCTCGCACGCAGACTTGACGACTTCCAGCCTCCCGAACAAACCGGTTTCTGAAAAGGCTTTAGCACCATAGACCACATACATACTCTTCGGTAAATTGTACAGAAGTCCGAGGAGTACAATTTGCCACTATGTCTTGCGTATGTTAACTATGAGAAAGCCTTTGATACCGTTGAAATTTGGGCGGTGCTGCAGTCCCTTCAGTGGTGCCA
This sequence comes from Parnassius glacialis, assembly GCA_033319125.1. NCBI lineage: Eukaryota > Metazoa > Arthropoda > Insecta > Lepidoptera > Papilionidae > Parnassius > Parnassius glacialis. The sequence continues at coordinate 39,672,748 of JAVANC010000004.1, read as the reverse complement.
AGTGGATTGTCTGTATATCGAAGTGCTGAAGTTTTGGTACAGTACGGCTACGATGGCTATCTGAGTACAGAAACAGAGTACGAAACCTATCCAATTGCAAAGAGGTGTAAGTCAGGGTGACGTTATATCCTCAAAACTCTTCACCGCTGCTTTGGAAAACGATTTTAAGCTTCTGGGCTGGTAAGGATACGGTATTAACATCAACGGCGAGTACATCACTCACCTTCGATTTTTCGACAATATAGTCCTTATGGCAGAATGGCTGGATGACCTAAGCACTATGCTCAATGACCTCAATAGTGTTTCCCAACGGATAGGTCTTAAGATGTCCATGTCACACCTATGCCGGTAGTTATTGGGAGCACTAAGCTCAAAGTTGTTGACGAGTATGTTTAATTGGGACAAATAGTCCGACTATGTAAGTCCAACTTCGACCGAGAGGTCAATCGACGGATTCATTCGGCTGGGCAGCGTTCGGAAAATTACGGCACATCTCATCAGATATACCGCAAAACCTGAAAACGAGATTGTACAACAAGTGCGTGTTGCCAGTGATGACATATGGATCTGTGACGTGGTCCTTCCCTGCTGGCCGGATGCTCGGAGATTCTCTGCGTGATAAACTTAGAAATGAAGTTATCCGCAGTAGAACCAGAGTGACCGCCGTAGCCCAACGGATTAGTAAGCTGAAGTGCCAATGGGCAGGCCATATAACTTGAAGAACCGACAACCGAGTGGCAGCCTCGTGCCGGCGGACGAAGTGTATGAACCCCAACTAGATGAAGTGACGACCTCGTAAGGCATGCAGTAAGTCGATGGATGCAGGTGGCTCAGGAGCGTGCTTTGTGGCATTCCTTGGGGGAGGACTTTTGAAGGGCTATAATAATGGATGATGATATTCTAGAAGATGATTTTCTAGAGAATACAACTTTTTCAACAAGGCATATATTTCTATTCCCATATCCCAAGCATCCTGCTAGGAGAAAAATAAAAACAGCTCGCTTTCGCTTATTCAAAGGGGGAACGTCAGTGAGCGACCAGCGCTAGTGGATGCATGAATGTTCCAAAAACAATGCCAAAATGTAATGAAGTTAGCTTACCATTAGTTTTAAGTCAGTGCAAGCTTCGAAATGACCTTGTTCGCGAAGCGTATTTTAGATAAGAATGTTTCTCATAACAAAACTTTTTTTCCTACATTATAGGTCCAGTATTGGCGTACTCTAATCACTTATTTGCATAATTTACAGGATTACTCAAACTTGGCAAACGTCACTGAGTTATATGTAGGTGGTCTGTAAAGTGTCCGACCTAATGCAGATAAAGATAATATAGATAAGACATTTTTTAGATTTATTTTTATATTTCTACATAGTCTCCTTGTAACTCTACACACTTCTCCCAGCGATGCTCCCATCTCTCTAGCCCAAATAGTACTCAGCGTTTTTATCTGCAAAATAATTGTTCACGAAGGTGATTGCCTCCTCATTTGACTAAAATCCCTGTCATTCAAGCGCAATCTATAGATGAGGGAACAAAAATAAGTCGCTTGGGGCTAGATCTGGTGAGTAAGGCGTGTGGTCCAGCAGTTCAAACAGTAAGTCGTGGATTTTCGCCATGGTACTACGTAAGGCCACGTACGGTGTGAGAAGGCGCGTTGTCATGGTGAAAGAGGATTTTTTTCTGCAAATGTGGACGTTTTTCCGCAATTTCTGCCTTCAGTTTGCCAAATAATGATGCATAGTATGCTCCTGTAATGATTTTTTATTTTTGAAGATAATCGATTAAGATAACTCGATGACTATCACAAAAAATAGTCGACATCACTTTCCCAGCCGAAAACACATGTTTTGCTTTTCTTGGAGCTGGTTCCCCCTTAGAAGTCCACTGTTTTGACTGTATTTTTATTTCGGGTGTATAATGGTGAATCCAAGTTACATCTACAGTAATTGATTGGCGCGAAAACTCGGTGTTATCGTCAGTAGTTGCAATTTTTGGATATTCCGAACGTTCATCGTCTCCGGAGCTCTCACGAACACGTTTAAATTCAGCTGCCCAAAATTTTACTATGGTAAATGATGGTGCAGAGTCCCCATACACAGAGTCCAACTCATCTTTGATTTGGGTAGGCGTATTGACTTTCAAAAATAAAAAAAAATAATGACAGCTCGATACCCAATTTTTTCAATTTTCGCAAAACAATGACATTGACTCACTTAAACGTCTGTCAAATACCCTTCCCTGGTTTGGGTAGGACGATAATTTTCTCCGTCTTCCACACGTTGGCGTCTGGTGCGCAGAATCCCGCTGTAAAGATGGGATAGCGCAACGAACACTCATACGCGCCTAGCGCAAGAGTAGTCTGAGCGGAGCTTGTTTGCTGCCAATTCTCTTTCCACTTGACAGGCGCCTTCGTCAAGCAATAATTTCTATTCAGAATCTTCTAATTTTTTCGGTGTATTTACTACCAACTACTAATGAATTACTCATTCCATAGTTCACACATGCTTACTGATTGCATTCTCTTTGTAATCCAGAATAAAGCAAACGATGATTTTCCGCCGCTTTTTTTTTTAAATAATGAAGTATAACTTCCTCCAAATAACCTTTTCCAGACATGAAATCGGATATTTTCAATACAAAAAGAAAATCTTTGCTTAAATTTTCTTGCCTGAGCCAAACGATACATATAGCGTATTAATGTTATACAGAGACCTTCCAATACATAAGTTACCCGCCCGTATTATATGTCCGTCAGACAGCCGTTAAGTCATACTAGTTCTAGTACATACGAAGGCGGCACTGAAAATTTCGGGAATCAAGGAAGTGACACAACATTAGTATTTAAAAATGTATTAATTGCTTTCCGATGTATTCTCCGCGAAATTTGACACATTTTTCCATACGATGGAACCAATCATTGAAGCAACCATTCCCTTCGGAAGTTGGGGTCTCCAAAATGGCCGTTTTGTAGGCGTCCACAGCTTCTGCAGGTTATGAAAATCTCTGTCCACTCAATTTATTCTTTATTTTAGGGAAAGTATAGAAATCATTAGGGCTTAGGTCGGGGCTGTACGGCGGATGGTCTAATAATTCTATGTTTTCTTGCTCTAAAAACTCTTTTGATCTGTGTGCGGTGTGAGAACTCGCATTGTCGTGATGGAGAATGATGCGGCGGTTGCAGTTCTCTTTACGGAGTTCAGAAACGACCTGTGGCTAACAAATTCTAGCATACCATTCTGCATTAACCGTTCTTTGTCTCTCAAGAGGAATAGTCGTAACATGGCTGGTTTTGGAGACGAACGTGGCCATCATTTTTTTTGCAACACTCCGTGAACGAACAATTTTTATTGGCTTTAACTCATTTTCGAACACCCAAATTGTGACTGGTTATTTGTTTCGGGTTCGTACGCATATATCCAGGATTCTGATTCTGATACGATGTTGTATACAGCATTTGAGGATCCTGCGTGGAATCTTTCGAGAGTTCTGACGCACCAAGTAACGCTAGCCGCTTTTTGCTCTTCACAGATCGAATGCGGTCTCCATCGGGAAAACAAGTTTTTTACACCTAATTGTTCATGCAAGATAATTTGTCTTTGACTCATGCCAATGTCTAAAGTTGCCTGAATTTCGCGGTATGTCACATGTCGATCTTCCTCAATCAGCTTATGCACAGCATCAACATTTTCTTGGGTGACTGCAGTTTTTGGACGACCTTGACGGGGATCATCACTGAGCTTGAAACGTCCACGTTGAAATTCAGCAAATCAGCGATAAATTGTGGTTTTGGATGGGGCTTCATCACTAAATGCAGAAATCATCCGGTCAACACACTGTTTTTGTGTTAAACCACTTCGAAAGTCATAATAAATCATCGCTCTTGAATTTTCTCGAATCAATTCCATTTTCTCAACGACTAAACAAGTTTGACAAAACCTTGTGACAAGACCGAGAATCTTTTTTTAAATAAATAAATGGTATTCGATTTTTAAAACCAAGGAGTTTTCAAATAAAAAGATTTTAATATGACAGGAACAGTGGAAATATTCCATTCCCGATACTTTTAGTGCAGCCTATGTATAAACAGTTACCCTAACCGCCGTCATATAGCGTATTAAAAAATTGTGATAATAAACTTTAAAACCGTTTGTAATTTTAGTTACGCCCGTGTGGAATTTAATACGATTTCATGGATTTAAATTTTTTTGCGCGGAACTATAATTTTTTCTAAAATAAAAGTATCCTAAGTTACTCCTTATAATATCAGCTATTTGCCAAGTCCCGTCAAAATCTGTTCAGCCATTTCGGAGATTAGCCGGAACAAATGGACAGACGGACAGACTAAACTTTTACATTTGTTTTTTTTCTTGTTATTAATACCGTATATACTTTCATTTAGAGCATGTTTAAGCAACAATACCAAGGCGACCCCTGCCACGCTATCCGTCAATTTCTGCAACATCAAGGGGACTTCACTCTATTCTAAACGCCGTCCACTACCATCTCGAGACGGCGAAGCCGGTCTTGCTCTTCCTGACCGAGACGCAGGTTTCCTCTCCGGCTGATATTTCATATCTCTCCTACCCGGGGTACAAATTGGAGCACTCCTTTGTGCCTCGGGCTGGAGTTTGCGTGTATGTCAGTGAGGACATCTGTTCTCGACGCCTCGGCAGTCTTGAAGGTTCGGACCTGTCCATCCTTTGGCTACGCGTAGACAGCGACGACCATCCGCGCGTCTACGGGTGCCTCTATAGGTCCCATAGCGGTAATGCCGAAACAGACCGATTCATTGACCACGTCCAAATGGCTACAGATTCCTTGCTACAACAGGTCCCATCCGCAGAGATCGTGAATCTTGGCGATTTTAACGCCCACCATGCCGAATGGCTCGGTTCACGTTTAACCGATCATGCGGGGAGATCTGTTTATGACTTTGCCTTGGCATATGGTCTGACACAACTGGTTACTTCGCCTACGCGGATTCCAGATGTGGAGGATCATACACCTTCCCTGTTGGACCTTCTGCTGACCTCTCATCCGGACGGATATCAGGTTTCTGTCGATGCCCCTCTCGGCTCTTCGGACCACTGTCTCTCCGGAGAGTATGGTGCCACTCACGCTCCCTTCGCGGTTGCGTTCTGCAGGTTGCCGCCGTGTTTGGCATTACAGGTCGGCGGATTGGGAGGGAATGCGGTCTTTCTTTGCATCCTACCCATGAGGTTTGCTTCTCGCCGGATGATCCCAGCGCTGTTGCTGACTCTGTCACTGATGTGGTGCAGTAGCACCACATCAGTGACAGAGTCAGCAACAGCGCTGGGATCAGTAGGGAATGGAACTATTTATTCCATCACCTGTGGTACCCATCGGAGGCAGATCTCAGCCTTGGTTTGGTCGCTCCTGTAAAACTGCATTCACAGTAAGCAGGAGTGTTATCAAGCATGGGCTGCGGCTTCGGCGACTCGGGATGTAAACACCAGCATACTTAAAAAGAAGTATAACTTCGCCTCCAGGTCCTTCAAAAGAGTTATTGCCAAGGCAAAGTCAGAGCACATAGGCAGAATTGGCGAGAAACTAGTTTGCCTTCCTTCGGGAACCCGTGCATTCTGGTCTCTTGCCAAGGCTGTCCAAGGGAATTTCTGTAAGCCATCACTACTATCTCTGCACAGAGAGGAGGACTCACTGGCCCAAGACGCAAAAGACAAAGCCGACCTTTTAGGCTCCCTTTTTGCGTCCAACACGACTCTTGATGACGGGGGGAAAACACCACCGACCATCCCGCGGTGTGAGTGCTCCATGCCGGATGTGCTGTTCTCACAGCGCTCGGTTCGCAAAGCACTTCTCTCCCTGGACATCCAGAAGTCGAGTGGGCCTGACGGAATCCCCCCAATTGTGCTGAGGACGTGTGCTCCGGAGTTGGCACCGGTCCTAACGCGTCTTTTCCGGTACTATTACTCCCAAGGCGTAGTCCCGAATTCATGGAAGACAGCTTTTGTCCACCCTATCCCTAAAAAAGGCGACCGCTGAGACCCGTCCAACTATAGGCCTATCGCGATCACCTCCTTGTTCTCCAAAATAATGGAATCCATTATTAACTGCCAGCTCATCCGGTACCTTGAGGATCACCAGCTGATTAGTGACCGCCAATACGGTTTTCGTCGGGGTCGATCAGCTGGTGATATTCTGGTCTACCTGACCCATAGATGGGCGGAGGCAGTAAAGTCCAAGGGGGAGGCGTTGGCCCTTAGTCTGGACATTGCGAAGGCCTTCGATCGGGTTTGGCACAAAGCGCTTCTTTCGAAGCTCCCTTCCTATGGGCTTCCCGAGAAATTGTGCAATTTGATCACCAGCTTCCTTGCAGATAGGAGCATCAAGGTCGTTATAGACGGTACATGTTCTGACTAAAAGCCTATTAATGCTGGTGTTCCACAAGGCTGTGTGCTATCACCAACGCTGTTTCTTCTGCATATCAATGATATGTTGCTAACTGGTAACATTCATTGCTATGCGGATGACAGCACTGGTGATGCTCTATACACCAGCCGTGCTAATATTTCTCGGGGAAACGTCTCCGAGTACCGGAACAAACTTGTGTCTGAAGTCGAGTATTTGCTGGACAAAGTATCGGACTGGGGGCGACTAAATCTAGTCCAGTTTAATCCTCAGAAGACACAAGTTTGCGCGTTTACCGCTAAAAAGAACCCCTTTGTCGTATCTCCTCAGTTTCAAGGCACTCCCCTAGTTGCCTCAGCCAGTATCGGAATCCTCGGCGTCGACATATCGAGTGACGTGCAGTTTCGTGGTTACTTGGAAGAAAAGGTCAAATTGGCCTCTAAAAAGCTTGGCGTACTCAGCAGAGCGGGACAGTATTTCATGCCGGCACACCGCCTGCAACTTTACAAGGCGCAGGTTCGGCCTCACATGGAATACTGTTCCCATCTCTTGGCAGGGTCTCCCCAGTGCCAGCTCCTTCCACTTGACTGCATCCAGCGCAGAGCGGCTCGAATCGTCGACGACCGAGCCCTTTCCGATCGGCTCGATTCATTGGCACTGCGAAGAGATGTTGCATCCCTTTGCATTTTCTTTCGCATCTACCATGGGGAGTGCTCTGAGGAATTGTTCGGATTAATCCCAGCCGCCAAATTTCACGAACGCACATCGCGGCAGAACTCGCGATACCATCCACACCATCTGGATGATTGGCGGTCCACCACTGTGCGATTTAGAAGATGTTTTCTTCATCGCACGACTTCCTTGTGGAATCGATTACCATCACCGATTTTTCCGGACCGATACCACTTAGGGACCTTCAAGAAAAGAGCGTACTCCTTTTTAAAAGGCCGGCAACGCATCTGCAATTCCCTCCCTGATGTTGCAGTTGTTCATGGGCGGCGGTAGTCACTTACCATCAGGTGAGCCGCATGCTCGTTTGCCCCCTCTCCTATAAAAAAAAATATGAGCATTTAGTAAAAAGCTGTTATTTTAACATTACAAACAAACACTTCAACTTTATTTATTTGTATAGATGTCAAGGTCCGTAATGTTCTCAAAGTAATAAATAGATTGCATAACAAAACAACCAATATAATAATATATGAACAATACAACGCATTGGAAAATTTATTAGAAAATTATATGTGGTAGAGCCATGTTGCAGCTATATTAGTGGTATAGTTGTAGCACGAATTGGTCGGCTCGACCGGGGAAGGCCCGCGCTCTCACAGAATACCAGCGTAAAATAGCAGCTTAATGCTGCTGTGTCTCGTTTGGTGAGTGTAAAGAACCGGAGACCCTTTTTACTGGAAACGAAGCATTCCATCTTAGTCTCATTAGTCCTCACGGGTGAGGACTAATGAGACTGACTAATGAGGTTGACTAAGATGGAATAGTTCGTTAGTAAGCTGAAGTGGCATTGGGCTGACCATATAGCTCAAAGAACCGATGGGGAAAAACTATGGGACACACAAGGTGACCACACAATTCACCTGATGGTAAATGGTTGCTCTGGCCCATAGACATCTACATCTATCCAGTAAAAAGGGTCTCCGGTGTTCTACACTCACCATACGAAACACAGCAGCATTAAACTGCTATTTTACGCTGGTATTCTGTAAGAGCAAGTGCCACCCCGTTCGAGCCGCCCCATTCGCACTACAACCATAATATAGCTGCAGAATGGCTCTACCACGTAAAAAGTGTGTACCACGTTAGGCTACCATATGTCAGATGGGGATAAAAGAATCCATGATAATATTTTTAAGATTCATCGGTAAGTCTCATTCATCCATTATTTATATATAATATACTAGATGCTAGCCGGCACGTTGCTGTCGCAGAAATAAATATCGTTTTAAATTTGTTTAATTATTAAGAATGATAATACATTCACTGAATTCCAATGATATAACTTTCAAATACATTTGTTATTACGAGGGCGGCACTGAAAATTTCAGAAATCAAGGAAGTGACACAACGTTACTATTTAAAAATGTATTTATTGCTTTTCGAAGTATTCTCCGCGAAATATGAAACATCTTTCCATACGATGGAACCATTCATTAAAGCAACCATTCCATTCGGAAGTCGGGGTCTCCAAAATGGCCGTTTTGTAGGCGTCCACAGCTTCTTCAGGTAACGAAAATCTCTGTCCACTCAATTTATTTTAGGAAAAGTATAGAAATCATTAGGGCTCAGGTCGAGGCTGTACGGCGGATGTTCTAATAATTCTATGTTTTCTTGCTCTAAAAACTCTTCTGTTCTGTGTGCGGTGTGAGAAATCGCATTGTCGTGATGGAGAATGATGCGGCGGTTTCAGTTCTCTTTACGGAGTTCAGAAACGACCTGTGGCAAACAAATGCTAGCATACCATTCTGCATTAACCGTTCTTTGTCTCTCAAGAGGAATAGTCGTAACATGGCCGGTTTTGGAGACATACGTGACCACCATTTTTTTTTGCAACACTAAGTGAACGAACAATTTTTGTTGGCTTTAACTCATTTTCGAACACCCAAACTCATGACTGGTTTTTGTTTCGAGTTCATATGCGTATATCCAGGATTCGTCACCTGATACGATGTTGTATACCGCATTTGAGGATCCTGCGTGGAATCTTTCGAGTTCTGATGCACCAAGTAACGCGAGCCGCTTCTTGCTCTTCACAGAGCGAATGCGGTATCCATCGGGAAAACAACTTTTTTACACCTAATTGTTCATGCAAGATTATTTGTATTTGACTCATGCCAATGTCTAAAGTTGCCTGAATTTCGCGGTATGTCACATATCGATCTTCCTCAATCAGCTTACGCACAGCATCAACGTTTTCTTGGGTGACTGCAGTTTTTGGACGACCTTGACGGGGATCATCACTGAGCTTGACACGTCCACGTTGAAATTCAGCAAACCAGCGATAAATTGTGGTTTTGGATGGGTCATCACACTGTTTTTGTGTTAAACCACTTCGAAAGTCATAATAAATTATCGATCTTGAATTTTCTCGAGTCAATTACATTTTCTCAACGACTAAACAAGTTTGACAAAACCTTGTGACAAGACCGAGAACCTTTTTTTAAATAAATAAATGGTATTCGATTTTTAAAACCAAGGAGTTTTCAATTAAAAAGATTTTAATATGTCAGGAACAGTGAAAATATTCCATTCCCGATACTTTTAATGCAGCCTATGCACCACCATGCATAATACACGCACCACCTACTTTAAGTTAATTGTAGTACGCCTTTAACCTTCGCGAAAGTGCAAGCAATAAGTAAGGTACCTGCGGGTAATAAGGCCTAGTTAAGCGAGAATCGAAAATAAAATCAGAAATATCTAATTTGGTTTACAGATTTTAATAAAAATCATTAGTTTTGTACAGTTTCTATAAAGTATGAACGAATAATTATTGTAAGTGCAAGCACTAAGTTGACAAAGTTTTATCGCAATCTGATGAATGGTATGGCAGTGCATGAAATACGAACAAACAAATATAATTTTTTATATATTAGACTAGCTGTTCCCCGCGACTTCGCCCGCGAGTAGTTTATTACGATTGGATTTCATGGGGTTTAATTTATTGCGCGGTACTCTAATTCTTTTTCTAAAATAAAAGTAGCCTAAGTTACTTCTTATAACATCAGCTATCTGCCAGTGAAAGTCCGGTCAAAATCAGTCCAGCCGTTTCGGAGATTAGCCGGAACAAACAGACAGACAGACAGACAGAAAGATCGACAGACAAACATTTTAAAAATCGTGTTTGTTATAAGTACCGTATATACTTTCACATGCATATAGTAAAAAGCAGTTATTTCGACATTACAAACAGTCACTTCAATTTCATTTATTTGTATAGATTAGATTAAAACCAGTATTTCTTGTAATTTATCCGTCTCTCTAGACGATATAGGCTGTTCATTGATTTGAATTATATTAATTTGCAAGACATATGTAACTGTCTACATAAAAGTTCCAGCCGACGCACAGATTTTAGAGCAAGGAAATGTCCGCCGCGCTGCCCCAATGCGTGTTGACGAAATTCACATGTCTTCTAAATATTTTCTTTCTTATTTCTCAGACATGCAGGTTTCCTTACGATGTTTCCCTTCACCGCGGAGCACGTGGTAAATCAGTACTTAAAATTGCAATTAACAATTTCCTAGGTGCCGACGGGAATCGAACCCGGGTTGCTCGCGTTCTGCTGAAACTTACAGCGGGCGCTAACCATCTGAGCTACCACGGCTGTCTGTGTACTCTAATTTACTTTTTTGTGTATATTAGTTTATTGTTTGTTACGTATACGTACATTACGTCATTTTTGTTAAATTATTCTCTAGTTCTATATGTTGTTTGTAATGATTTGAAATGAGGTGAGCTGATATCAGCTCGGTAAAACATAAACGAGTCAACAGTCCAGGTCTCTAAACACCTACTATAATTATGAACATAGTCGGTTATAAGAGACATCCTCGGGTCCCCTCTATATTTTTAGCCAGTTGTAGCCTTGCTCTACTTTTGCAGTTGTTGCGTATACTTGTATTTTCGAGTATCTCTAAAAGCCTCCTCTGGACTCCTGTTTCAAAAAGGGATTTCCAAATAGTTGAGTATTCAACAGGTCAAAAGCTTGGCTTTTTGGACTCTGTAAACTTTTCCACAACTTTCTCAAAGACTTGAAACTTGTGGTGCTGAATCCTTTTCTTAATCCTGTTTGCTCTATGTGCTAAAAATGACTGTAACTGGTGTATTTTTTTGTTGTCTGTCTGTGGAAAACTATTTTTATATATTTTTACATATATGTGGACATTAAACTGGTAAGTTTATAGTTTGTATTAACTTCTGCATGCATAAAATGTCACACTTTCGGATTCTGTTCATTTGTTTGGTACAAAATTTTGATCAATCACTATTGAAGAGGTTGCTTAAAGGAGCTAAGGTAAGATGCAAGAGAACGTATCAGTTCGATAGTTATTTACCCGTGGGGCAGACAGAATTGCGTGGTTAAGCACACTGAATAATATCATTATTGGAGGGACGAAAACATACTTTAACTTACGAAATGTTTATTCTGATTTACGAAATATTTACCTGATTCCGTTACCGTTACAGCTTTTAAAAATTCTATAGCTGCATGTAGGCCTCCCCATAGATTGCGGATATATCCAATAATAGCCACGCTAGAAAGGCGGGTTGGCAACCGGTAATTTTTTATTTTGTAATTGTTATTAGGAAGATATTGCTGCTCATCTCCGCTTACCACACCCACGAGACTATATGCCTTGTCCGTTAACATATTTCCATGAGAGCATCCACGACTTTTTCTGCAACCAGGGCGGCGCCACTTTACAGTAAGGTAAAATATTTGATATATTTCATAGCAGGGACGATAATTTCTTACGAAAATGTAAACTTTAAGGTTTCTTTCCGTACTATTAGTTACATTTTATATTAATTAGATTCATCATCATCATTACAGCCCTTCACAAGTCCACTGCTGTATTTAGGCCTCCCCCAAGGAATGCCACAAAGCACGGTCCTGAGCCATTTGCATCCATCGACTTCCTGCATATCTTACCAGGTTGTCACTTCATCTAGTGGGGGGTCGCCCTATACTTCGCCTACTGGTACGAGACTGCCACTCGAGAACCTTTCTTCCCCATCTGTTGTCGGTTCTTCGAGCTATATGGCCGGCCCACAGCCACTTCAGCTTACTAATCCGTTGGGCTATGTCGGTCACTTTGGTTTTACTGCGGATATCTTCATTTCTAAGTTTATCACGCAGAGACACCCCAAGCATAGCCCTCTCCATAGCTCGCTGAGCGACCTTGAGCTTCCTCATACGGCCAGCAGTGAAGGACCACGTCTCAGATCCGTAAGTCATCACTGGCAACACGCACTGGTTGTACAATTTCGTTTTCAGGTTTTGAAGTATATCTAACGAGAATATGGGTCGTAGTTTCCCGAACGCTGCTCAGCCGAGTTGAATCCGTCGATTGACCTCTCGGTCAAAGTTGGATCTACCTAGTCGGACTATTTGTCCCAGGTAAACATACTCGTCAACAACTTCGAGCATAGTGCTCCCAACAACTACCGGCATAGGTGTGACATGGACGTTAAACAGTCCATGTCACACCTATGCCGGTAGTTGTGTGATTTTTGTTTTGTCCATGTTCATCTTAAGACCTATCCGTTGGGGGACACTATTGAGGTCATTGAGCATAGTGCTTAGGTTCTCCAGCGATTCTGCCATAAGGACTATATCGTCGGCAAATCGAAGGTGAGTGATGTTTTCGCCATTGATGTTAATACCGCATCCTTTCCAGTCCAGTAGCTTGAAAACGTCTTCCAATGCAGCGGTGAAGAGTTTCGGGGATATAACGTCACCCTGTCTTACACCTCTCTGCAAATGGATAGGTTTCGTACTCTGATTCTGTACCCGGATAGCCATCGCAGCTCTACTGTACAAACACTTCAGTACTTCGATATACCGACAATCAACTTAGCACCGCGGAAGAGGCTGCAGCACCGCCCAAATTTCGACGGAACCAAAGGCTTTCTCATAGTCCACATACGTAAGGCAAATAGGCAGATTATACTCCTCTGTCTTCTGTACAATCTGCCGCAGGGTATGTATGTGGTCCGTGATACTAAAGCCTTTTCGGAAAACGGCTTGTTCGGGAGGCTGAAAGTCGTCAAGTATGCGTGCGTGACGATTCGTAATGACTCTCGAAAACAGCACGTAGATGCGGCTCAGAGGGAAATTGGTCTGAAGTTCTTCAAGAGAGTGTTGTCGCCTTTCTTGAAGAACATGATCACCGCACTTCTGCTCCACGCCTCCGGAGTAAAAGTTAAAGAGCTTCTGAAGGACTTCAAGTACCGGTTTTCCACCCGCTTTCAAAAGCTCCGCTGTAATTCCATCCTCGCCTGGAGACTTGCCGTTTTGCAGATGCTGGAGAGCCATTCTAATCTCGCTCAGACTGACGTCCGGGATATCTTCGGAATAGTGTTGGATAAGACTTGCTCTTGGATCGTTACTCACACTTGCATGTGGCTCCAACGATGACGTGTACAGCTGCCCATAGAACCTCTCAATTTCACTCAAAAATCTCAGGTTTCCGGAAACGATGCTGCCACATTCGATCTTTAGCTTCGATAGTTGGCACTTTCTGGCAGACAGATCTCTGGCAAAGACTTTGGAGCCTTAGTTCCGCTCGATCGCTTCTTCAATACAAGCTGTATTGAAGTTGCGTAAGTCCCGCCGCATGCATATGGAGATCTGTCTGTTCAATTGCCTGTATGCTGTCAAATCTGTTGAAAAATGTAGCTTCATCTCCCGCCTAACAGCCGTGAGATTGAGAGTGTGATCGGAGAGTTTTTGTGTTCTTCTGCAGCGGGTCTTGCAGAACTTAGCTCCGACCGCATGGACAGTTTCCACGAGCTTGTCATTCATATCGTCCACTTCAATGCAGTCTTCTAGGCACTGAAAATTTGTGAGTGTTGACTTCATTAGACGAGACCTCTCCAACTTAATGTTTAGGTTCAGTGTGCCTCTAACCATTCGGTGGTCGCTACCAGTTTCACCCTCGCGATCACGAAGACATCGCTGAACAGTTGTCGTCTGGTCGTCATAATGAAGTCAATCTCATTTTTTGTCGAACCGTCGGGGCTCGACCAGGTCCACTTCCTGTGGGGCGGTTCTTGGAAGAAATAGTTCATCATAAAGAGTCTCTCTTTCTCCATGAAGTCGGCCAGCTGCTGGCCCCTTGGGTTCCGTTGCCCTATTCCAAATTTCCCTACTTTCAGCTCACCGTTCTCTCTTGTGCCTAGTTTTGCATTGAAGTCTCCCATTAACACCGTATATTGGGTTTCGGAGGAACACATGGCTCTAGAGATATCCTCATACATTTCTTCCACCTCCTCATCGGGATATGCCGAGGTTGGTGCTTAAACCTGTATGACCTTCAGCGAATACCGTTTGGTGATTCTGAGTATAAGGTACGCAACCCTCGTCGACACACTCTCAATCTTTACAACGTTGTTAACGAGAGACTTGTGGACGATAAATCCGACACCTCCTTGGGACAGATGGTCGCCCTCCCGGTGATAGAGCAAGTTACTGGATTCGAGGATTACCGTGTCCTCCCCCTCTCTTCGAACCTCGGATAATCCTATAATATGCCAGCGTAACTTGTCTATCTCTTCTTCCAGCTCCACGATCTTCTCATCAGTCCTCAGGGTGCGTGCGTTGTATGTTGTCAGGTCGAGTCGCCGTAGGTGGCAACCGAACCTCCACCGGAGATTCTTAGCACCCCCTGCCCCGCCGTTACCATGGTCGCCACCGTAGCCAGGAATAGCGGGGCTGCCGGGGACTGGGGGCCGTCTCTTTGTTGCTCTTATCATTCAGGGGTATTTGCCATGCCAGTCTTTTTTATTGTACTTTTGCTTTTATCAGGAAGATGCTGCTGCCCGTCTCCTGCCTGTTTCCCTTTGTCGCCTTTTACGATACCCACGAGAAGATTATGGGGTAGTGGATATTCTTAACCGCCACTACACGGCACCTACAACATGCAATCTTAATACGTGGAATATCGACAACAAAGGGGGGAGACCCGCCGACCGCCTGGTTGTCCGATGGTGGAAAGGAGAGGGAGGAATTATAGCGTGTAATTCCTGCGCACACTCACCTAAATGCATGCTATAGAATACCGAGAGACTAGCTACTCTGCGCCTAACCATTAATTAGATTAGAAATGAATAATCCAAACTATAAATATATCTAAAAGTAAAAAAATTAAAAAACGAGTTATAAAGTGCGAAAAATTTGCAATGCAATGCAATATGGCAATATGGCAGGTTTGAAAGATGACCTTATCACAAAAATTGATAAGGGCGTGCTTCGATGGTTTGGGCACGTTGAGCGAATGAGTGAAGACCGAATGGTGAAGAAAATATATAGCGCGAAAGTTAATATTAAAAGGTGTCGAGGTAGACCGAGACTAACTTTCGAAGACCATGTGAGCAAACTGCTCGAAGAGGGGAGGGTTAAGAGTACTCGGATACCTAGACGTGCATGTATGAAGAAGATAATGAATCTGAAAGAAGCGAAAGAGGTATGTAAGGATCGTGACACTTGGCGATCTGTTCTCTCTGGCTACCCCGTCAGGGATTGTGCGTGAAGATAAGTTAAGTTAAGTTAAGTTAAAAATTATAAATCAAACTACTGACGCTTTGTGTTGTATATTAATATAATAATTTATTATAATGATAAACTATTATTTAAAACTAATTTCTCAATTAAATCACAAAATGTAACAAAAAACTTTACGTCAATCACAACTAGCGACATCTGGTGTGTAGAAGATTATTAGCCCTCATAGATACGAGTGTATTATCATAATCAGATCAGCCTTTAAATATATTTAATTAGCCATATTAGATTGTTGATACATCAATTATTTTCATAGTAAGAGCTCTTCGTGAGCAATGTTAAACAAATAATAATTTATCTCTCATACCAGAATCTCTACGGAAAAAAACATCGGCTTAAAATGCAGGTCAGGACACACAAAAAATGCATGGCTGCCTTTTTGGGTTTTGATTCACGTAACAATGGCCAGTTTGATAAGTAAGCCGAGCGACAAGAATTTTTTATCATGAAAGCAAGGATGGCAAGCAAGTATACAGTCCATCTGATGGTAAGTAGGTAAATACTGTAGCCGATAGACACCTTTATTAATCCTCGATTAAGAATCAAAATGCAGGTGCGTTGTCATCCCTGTGGACTAAATGGAACGCCTCATAGTACAACAGTATTATAATGCTATTCACGCTATTATTTTGTATTAAAGTAAAAGTAAAGTCAAAGCGTACATACTCCCCACTACTGGGCACAGGCCTTCTCTCTTTCCTGAGAAGGTTTTGTGGAATGTCCGCCGTGCTGCCCCAATGTGTATGGGAGGTTTTCAAATGTTTTTAAAATAGTTTTTTTTTATTTCACAGACATATTTCCCACGATGTTTTCCTTCACACTCGAGCACGTGTAAATCAGTACTTAAAATTGCAATTAACAATTTCCTTGGTGCCAACAGAGATCAAATCCGGGATTTTTGAGTACTGTGAAATTTATGGCAAACGCTCCTATCTTTTATGGCTTGTTCTGTGTGATCATGGGCAAAATCTAGTAGAGCCGCTCATTCGTGTTGCAGCCATAAGCTGCGGGGTGGCTCTTTCATCTCCGATGCACATGTTTTGGGTGTGTTATATTATCTTTCAGATATTTGAGAAATATTACGTACATTAAAGAACATTCATTAGCAGTATTTATACTAGTAGTTTTAATTAAACATGAAAACAATATAAAAGTACGATTCCCAACGTTCTTATAAGTAATGCTTTAGAATACATAACAATTTAAAGACAGCCCACCTCCTATAAATATAATCTATTCTACACATCATCATTATCATGCTGATGATGATGATGTGTAGAATAGATTAGTAGTTTTAATTAAACTTAAATACAATATAAAAGTACGATTCCCAACGTTCTTATCAGTAATGCTTTAGAATACATAACAATTTAAAGACAGCCCACCTCCTATAAATATAATCTATTCTACACATCATCATTATCATGCTGATGATGATGATGTGTAGAATAGATTAGTAGTTTTAATTAAACTTGAAAACAATATAAAAGTAACAACGTTCTTATCAGATGCTTTAGAATAAATAACAACTTAAAGACAGACAGACCACCTCCTGGAAATATAATGTATTCTATACATCATCATCATCATTATTATATCCCTTCACAAGTCCACTGTTGAACATAAGCAATGCCACAAACCAAGGAATGCCACAAAACACGGTCCTAAGCCACCTGCATCCTTCCTGCATGTCTTACCAGGTCGTCACTCCGTTTATTCTATGAGTATAAATAAAATTGTAGTGTCTGTCTTTAGCATTAAAATAACTAACTAATAATAAATAGCTAACACTGACGCGCGCTACATACTGATGGCGATTGTCAATTGCGTGAACCTCATGTGTGATGAACAAAATTGTAGAAACTAGTGCGGTTAGCTTTTTTCTGTTTTTTTACGGATTTGTGGTAAATATTAATTTTTTAATTAGCTAACCACCCCGGTTTCACGTGGCTTTATTTAGATATAAAATCAAAGAGCATTAATTTTATCAATTATACGATTTCTTGTAAAATTCCCCAAGTTTTTTTGGATTAAATATAACCGAACTCACTCCTGGTATTGATCTGTTCTTCAATCTTCATTACAATCGGTTCAGCCATTCCCAAGATTTACCCGGACACACAGACTGACAGACATAATTAAAAAACAGGGCTTTTTCAAGTCAAATAACGGCCCCTCATCACAATAGAAGGCAATAGATTGTCTACTTCCATTTATCTACGTCCATTTTATTTACACATGCGTATGTATACTGTATTTACTTATGGTGGTAAGTGGTGATGCAGCCTTAGATTGTAAATGTGCAAACGCACTGTCTTAGCGTAACAAAAGCCTATTCTTCACTCTTGCCTTGAAGATGCCCAGATTGTATTCGGACGGAAAGATAGACGCCGGCAAATTATTCCACTCCTTTGCTGTACACATTACAAATGACTAAGCAAACCGTTTGTTTTTAATACGTGGAATATCGACAACAAAGGGGGGAAACCCGCCGACCGTCTGGTTGTCCGATGGTGAAAAGAAGAGGGAGGAATTAAAGCGTGTAATTCCTGCGCGCACTCACCGAAATGCATGCTATAGAATACCGAGAGACTAGCTACTCTGCGCTAGGGATGGGCAAGGAAAAAAAATATATCGATATATATCGAATCGATATTTTTAAACAGTATCGATATATATCGCGTGATAAATATCGATATATCGATATATCGTCATCATTTGCATGATGTAAAGGTAAGGTCCAAAATTTTATTTACTGACGGTTGGACGACGAAAAAACCGATACAATTTTTTAAAATATATCGAAATTGATACGAATTCGATACTCTAAAATAAATATCGATACATCGCGATTTATATTGGACGACGAAAAAAACAATACAATATTTTATAATATATCGAAATTGATACGAATTCGATACTCTAAAATGAATATCGTTATATCGATATATCGCGATTTATAATATCGACGACATATATCGATATTTTTATTAAAAAATATCGATATTTCGATATATCGATATTTTTTACCCAAGCCTACTCTGCGCCTGTACTCGAGGCTGACAAGATTGGTTTCAACCAAATTAAGGTCACCTATGAGCCTCTTAGCACGTCTCTCCACTGAGTCCAACTCTGCCAGCAGCACCAGCCCACATGTGACAGCAGTACTCCATGCATGACCGGACTTGCGCTTTATATAAGGTAAGAATCTGCTTCGGCGTGAAATACCGCCGCACCCTTGCAAGGACACTAAGTTTCCTTGCGGATGCTTTGGCTCTGGACTCAATGAACCGCCCGTAATTGAGGTTCGGAGAAAATTCAACTCCTAACAACTGAAGGTGGTCAGTGTACTGCAAGGATACATACCGCAAAGTAGGAGCCAGGGTGAGCGGGCTCCTTTTAGCGGTGAAAAGACACGCTTGTGTTTTGAAGGCGTTAAATCTCGTGAGAAATTGGCATCATCCCATTCGGAGACTGCCTATAGTGTGACACTCACACACTCAACCGTAGCCTCTCTTTCGGACAGGATTTGACCCGACTGCCCCGATGACTTGGTTGGTATCTCACCATAACTGTGATGTCGTTTGCATATCAATAGATACCGGGAATGAGCAGATCATTTATATGCAGCAGGAAGAGAGTTGTGGAGTGAACAGACCGCTGAGGAACATCGGCGTTAGTCGCCACAGTGTCAAATGAGCGGCCATCAATGACGACTCGGAGAGACCGTTCACTCAGAAAGTCCTTCACTCAGACAATCAGGCCAGGGGATAAGCCGTACGCTGAAAGATGGCCCAATAGATTAGCGTGCAAAAACCTGTCAAAAACCTTCGAAACATCGAGGGAAACAGCAAGTGCTTCACCACTGTTCTCAAGGGCTTCTCGCAATATGTAAGTGACATACGCATAGTAGATTAATTACGGCGAAACCCGTACTGGCGATCACTGAGGAAATCATGTTGCTCTATTTATGCCATTAGGTGGGCGTTCAATATACGCTTCATAATCTTCCAGATTAATGGAGGTAATGGAGGAGGAGGGATGAAATACTCCATCGCTTGACGTATCACATCGGTTATGGCATCCGCGCAGCTCGACGGGTCTTCAGACGAGAAGCAGACCTGCCGCCAAGGATAAGATGCAAATAAATGTCGCATCTCACCCCAATCTGCTGGACTTTATCGCCACACTCGCCGCACACCGTGGAAATCGTAGTTAGGTGGGGAATATAACGACACAGATTTCACCAGGCAATGGTCAGGAGTTCCTAAGGGTGACGTAACCTGAACATCGTACCTGTCTGGATCGGTCGTCAACAGACGGTTGAGGCAGTTGACTGTGTGCCCATCCATATCACATACCCTAGTCGCTTGTTGTACCAGCTGGGAGAGCCCCAGCGACAAGGCAAAATTACACGCCCCTCTCCCAGTGTGGTCGGTCTTCTGGTATTAGAACAGCCAGTCCTGATGACAGGTATTAAAGTCCCCCAGAAAAACCAACTGTCCATTAGAGTGCCTATTGAGAGCCACATCAGAGGCTTCACGTCTTGACGTCGAGACAGCCTTGTAGGTATTTTACGGTATAACAAAGTAGTTGACCCAGTATTAGTATTTATTACATAAGGTAACTGCGGGTATTATGGCCTCGCTAAGGGAAAGTTGGAAATATAATCAGAAATATCTAATTTGGTTTACAGATTTTAATAAAAATCATTAGTTTAGTACAGTTTCTATAAGTTATGAACGAATAATTGTAAAATTTTCCATAAAGAAAAACGAAATTAAACATTTCTAAAAACCATTAGGCCTTATTTTACTATGGTAGGGTAATAAAGTCTTCTGCTTTAACGAACTTAAATAATCAATTTATACGTATTATATTTAATATTTGTAATCAATAATCACGAGTGCAGCAATTAAGACTTAAAATTCTAAAAAGTATGTAAATTGCCTCGCCAACAGTGCTTAGTCATTGGTATAATGATCAACAAACTGACAAAGAAAATCATTCCTCGTGATTATCATCAGTGCGTCGGTCTCGGTTGTCTCTAGTTGAGTTGAGTGTTAGGTTGGGTTGAAAATTCTGTTTATTGTTGGGTTGAATGTCTTTCCAACCAAATTCCTATTACAGAGGCCAGTCTCAACGGAGACTAGCCCATCAGCATAGTACAGAAGTATAGTATCAGAATGTATGCGCAAGCACAGGTGCAATGTCTATTCTCTCACAATCATCAAATCGCAATCCGACACTGTCCAAGAGAGCTTACGCGCAGGACCCATAATTTACTTATAATTTATTAGCTTCTAATGTCAAAGCCTTAATTCTTCGACAAACTTTGTCTTTGCACTGTTTGGACAGCTGAAACCAGGCCTTTTTCTGACTACGACATTACTTTAATAATAAAAGCATACGATTTATTTGCATTTATAACATTTTACAAGTGATATAAAATTCTTAACAATACAAATAAACTACACAAGACCAGTATCTGCCTACATTACTAAATAACACCTGACCTGACTCAGCTTTGTTTAGACACTGCAAGATTATACGAATCTCTTAGCTAGTGTTGCGAAGCTTTGACATCATATAGGTATTGCAATAATAATGATAACGAGCTATTTTCTGCACATTCATTAAACATAAACCTATATATAAATGTTGAATTATACTATTATTATAAAAACATTGATTCTATAAATAAGTAATGACTAAATTAATGCAAATGTTACAAATAAAGTCATATGTGCTTATGTCATATATATTATCTTGTTGTAGTTTTGTAGTAAAAAAGAGATACCAAAAATAAACGTGTTTGCGAAATGTTAGAGTAGACTAACGTGTTATACTAAACTTGTGTACGGAAAATCCACAAAAAATGCATTAAAAAATGGCTACAAAATTTTAAAGTAGATTGTACAAGTATGACGGCACCGAGAATCGAATTTGACTTGTTTTCGTTCTACCATCATTTGAACAGATTCTTAATAATTGCAATACAAGAGTATGGAAAAATTTTACAAGCTTTTATTTAAATTGTAAACTTTCAATGTTTGTACGTTTGTTCGGGTCAAATTTAACAACTGAATTTTAAAACCATTATCCTCAACCGATTGAGCTGAAATTTTGCATACACGTTTAACAATACATGGGCTACGTGACTTCATTCTAAATGTAAAATGGCGGACCGCCCAGGATTGGTGGACTAGTAATTTTTAATACACTCCCATGATATGGGTATCAACATGAAAGGCTTTGCTGAGAATAATACGAAAATAAAACGACTTCACTCTAATGGATTTAATTTGAAGTCTATTTTCTTATTTTTATAGCATTTAAATAAAAGCTTGTTTATATAAATGTTTATTTATTATTAATTGTAATTGTGATAGAGCCATGCTGCAGCTATATTAGCAGTATAGTTGTAGCAGTAGTTTATAACAGTGGTGGAGCCACGCGGCAGCTTTTGCTGTCGCACGGATAGGCTGGCTCGAACCGGGGTGGTACCACGACCTCACAGAAAACCAGCGTGAAGTAGAGGTTTACCTCTGCGATTCGCTTGGTGAGTGCAGGTGGCCGGAGGCCCTTTTTACTGGAAATGAGGCATTCCATCTTAGTCCTCACGGGTGACAACGCATCTACATTTTGATTTGTAATAGAGGATAGATGTAGATGTCTATGGGCCGCAGCAACCACTTACCATCAGGTGGGCTGTGTGCTCGTTTGTCACCCTTATCCTATAAAAAAAAGCACAAATGGATCGGCTCGACTGGGGTAAGACCACGCTCTCACAGAATATCAGCGTAAAATGGCAGCTTGATACTGTTGTGTTTCGTATGGTGAGTGTAGAGAACCGGAGACCCATTTTACTGGAAAAGAGGCATTCCATGTTAGTCCTCACGGGTGACGACACATCTGTATTTTGATTCTTTATTGACGATAAATGTAGATGTCTATGGGTCACAGCAAACACTTAACTTTTTTGAACCCTTTTTACACAAGAAAGAATGCCTTCATATGTCAAATACTCACACATCCATATCAATATTATATTTTACTAGCTGTTCCCCGCGACTTCGCCCGCGTGTATTTTAGGGTTTTAATTATATTTCTCAGAATCCTAATTATTTTTCTCAAATATAAGTAGCCTAAGTTACTCCTTAGAACATCAACTATCTGCCAGTGAAAGTCCCATCGAAATCGGTTCAGCCGTTTCGGAGATTAGCCGGAACAAACAGACAGACAGACAGACAAAAATTTTAAATTTTGTTTTTTTGTTATAAGTACCGTATATACATGCATATGCGTTTAGTAAAAAGCTGTTATTTTAACATTACAAACAGACACTTCAATTTTATTTATTTGTATAGATTAAATATTATAAACCAGGTCAATTGGTAAATGGTGATGTATCTGAGGTAAAGCATGGTTGGTTTAAAAAGTATATAAGTACACTCTTCTCTTGGTGACTTCAACATTGTAATCAGATGGAAAAACAAACGCTGGCAAATTATTCCATTCCTTTGCTATGCGCATTTAGAACGATAAAGAAAGCCGTTTAATTTGAATGCGTGATATGCCAACAACAAAATGTGTGGAGATCCGCCGAGCATGTAGTTTTCCGTAACTGAAGCTCTGGTTTCCTAATATTAAGATTCTGCTGTACATGTGTAGCGGCAGTAACACAGCGACCGCAAAAAGACGGCCGTCTTTACGGTGACTACAAGTGGAAAGTTCTATTACCGCTACGACTTCATCAAAAGCGTACCTATCGTATTCCTTCTTTTTGTCATAAATAGCGTCATGGTTACGCACAAAATGTATTAGAATTTCTTATAGTGACGTCATTCACCAAGGAAACCAGAGCTTTAGTGAAATAGTGCATGTCAGTAGTTCGACCTTAAACATCGACAAGACGAGGAATATATCGGTGTCCCGAACATTTACTTCGCTCGTAATTCATGAAAATGAAACATTAAATAGTCAAAATACTCAAAAATAGAAAATATTTATTTTCATTATGAACTTTGCCATCAGGGTTTGTAATGAAAATAATAGGTTTTCATTCCAAGGTTGACGATAAGTTTGCCTCATAATATAATACACAACACTCAGCGTTATGATTTGCTCCTATAATTGTGTTGCAAATAGCAAAGTTTACTCTTGTGGCAAAGTTGCCTTCCCATTTTTCAATATTACATACAAACTTGAAAATATGTGTCAGGGTTGTCAAAAATCCTTGATTACGTACTTAAATTATTTTTTTTATTTAAATCTTGTCACAATAACTTCTTAAGCAAAGATCTAAAATATATCAAACAAAAATACTCTTGTCTTAAATCTATATCTATACAAATAAATAAAATTGATGTGTCTGTTTGTAATGTCAAAATAAGAGCTTTTTACTATATGCATATTATGACATTATATGTGATACCTATAACAAAAACTCAATTTATAAAAAAAAATCTGTGTCTTTCTGCCTGTCTGTTTGTTTCGGCTAATCTCTGAAACGGTTGAACCGATTTTGACGGGGCTTTCACTGGCAGATAGCTGAAGTCACAAAGAGTAACTAAGGCTTCTTTTCTTTTAGAAAAAGAATTAGGGTTCCGCGCAAAAAAATTAAAACCCCAAATAACACGCGGGCGAAGTCGCGAGGAACAGCTAGTTATAAATAAAATTGGTCCATTATTAAGCTTAAATCAATTATAGTATAGATAAAAAAAAGGCTTGTCACTTCATTAACGCTACACACTTATCATTTGTAACAAGTATTCGTTTTTTATTTGTCATCATCATGATGTCAGGTCATAATTATTGTAATCATTCTAAATATTGTTTTCTACAATAACAAAACATTCATCATCATCATCATCATCATCATCATTACAGCCCTTCACAAGTCCGCTGCTGAACATAAGCCACCCCAAAGGAATGCCACAAGACACGGTCCTGAGCCACCTGCATCCATCGACTTCCTGCATGTCTTACCAGATCGTCACTCCATCTAGTGGGGGAAGACCTGGTAAGACATGCATGCGCAACGGATTAGTAAGCTGAAGGGGCAATGGGCCGGCAATATAGCTCGAAGAACCGACAACCGACGGGGAAAAAGGTTCTCGAGTGGCGGCCTCGTACCGGCGGACGAAAACATTCATAATGATTAAAAATTATACGGTCTTTTTTTGGGCGCAAATTAATTTCAATACACTAAGTCAAAATTATGAAAAATAAATTCTTAGTAGTAATAATATTACTAATGCCCGACAACGCAGTAAAAATAATATAGATTTCTGATTTCCTTTCCTTCACTTTTGTTACTGACGAAGTGATTGACGACTCATTTGGAAAAATCGATCTAATGAGCTGCTACGGTGCAACATCTATACAAATATACATATATAGAATGTCAAGTACAGAATACTTTGTTAAAATAGTTGTAATCGGTTAAAAATATAGGTTGAAAGAGACAACCCTTGTTTGTAACAAAACATGGCAAGTAAGCGTCATATTGTGGCATCACTAGTATGGCATCTTTGCCATGCTAGTTTTATAGATAAATGTTAAAACCAACATGTTAAAAACGATATATTACATTTGATAACCATTAATATAACGTTACTTACAAAGCACCTACATACCTACATTCAGTATTTCAAACAAAATTAGCAAAAGTTCTGGAGCACTAACCAAAGAGGTTAATTCACCGGCACAATTCCGCGCTATAATAAAATGCCAAAATTAACTCCCATGTTGCCATACCGAAAGCAATGCTGTCAATTAGTAATTGTATTTTCATTCATAAAATGGCATATCTCGAAAACCGTTACGTTTTCCGTGATAATCGTAGTTATGTACCCTAGATGTACCTATTACACTAGAAAGTAACAGGTCTCTCACGGAGTGGAGTAATGATGGAGGCTTTTAAATTTTAAGTTACACTAAGGCGTTTCAAAAAGTCAAAACCGCTATAAAAATCTTCTTTTCGTGTCACTAGGTACATTCATTCACCATCTTCAATGTTTCACTTTCTGTTAAAGCGGAATCAGACGGTTCACTCAAAAGAATGTTTACCCGAGTGCATGCTTCATTTTTAGAAAAATGTCTTAACGTCTTTATTTTATGTTTGATATCTTCTTCTGTTACCTTAGAAATTTCATAGCGTTTGCCCGTATTGTTTTGTCTTTGTATTCATGATGTTTGTGGTTCCAAATAAATTGATGCGTATTTTGATGGTTCCACTTAAACACCATTTTGCCTCAACCGGTTGTCCTGACGTTTATCTGCTACAGGACTCGACAAAAAATGGTCGAACTCGATTGAACGTTCTTCCATTATTTAAACGATTCATTTTTCATTCATTCGGAGTGGGAGTGAATGATTCCGAATGCCAATATCCAACATTGTTGGATTGCTTCACTAATGAATTTATGCGGCACTTTTCTTTCCTTCCGTGTTCAAACGTTTTATTTCCAGTGAAAATTTCCGAATAAAAGACGCAAATGAACGAAAAATTAACCGTCTGATTTCGCCTTTACAATATTGTGCGCTTATGGAACTGTTTACCATAAAAGCACGTTTAGGTTATCGACACGAGCAACTCGTGAGTAACTAGCCGGGTTATTCGTGGACGAGTACGGCGCGTTTTACATATTCGTCTGTATTCATTCAACATAGATTTTTTAAACATTTATGACGTGCGACTCGTTGCCACGACTTTATGTCTACTTGATATTTATAGACTCACAAATATTTATTTTGGGGATGTGGGGCGTCCCCCCGCCCCCACTAGATGGTGACCAGGTCGTTCAAGACACGCAGGAAGTCGATAGATGCAAATGGTTCAGGACCGTGCTTTGTGGCATTTCTTGTGGGAGGATTATGTTCAGCAGTGGACTTATGAAGGGCTGTAATAACGATGATGATGAAATATTTATTTTTATTAATATTTATTTAAAATTTCGACCCATTGTAGCTCAGATGGTTAGCGCTCGCTGTAAGTTTCACAGTACGCGAGAAACCCGGGTTCGATCCCCGCCGGCACCAATGAAATTGTTAATTGCAATTTTAAGTGCTGATTTACCACGTGCTCGGTGGTGAAGGAAAACATCGTGAGGAAACCTGCATGTCTGACAAATAAGAAAAAAAATTTATTTCGAAGACATGTGAAGTTCGCCAACACGCATTGGAACAGCGCGGCGGACCTTTCCTTGCCCTAAAACCCTCTCAGAAATGAGAGGAGGCCTGTGCCCGGCAATGGGACGTGTATATATAGGCTGTAACTTTAACTTTAATATTTAATTAACACCAATTTCTAGGATCTCATATCACGGATTCTCGTTAATAAATTCTATAAAAATAGTAGATTCGTTACTCCAATCCATCACAGTATAGGTATTTTGATATTTTTAAATTATTTTATAAAAAAGATAAAGTTTAAAAGTTCACGGATTAAGCGAATAATAACGAGTATGTAAACACCGACACGAATACACACTAAAAACTGACATCAAGTGGAGAACAGGCGAATATTCGGGCCGAGTAGCGAGAACACACGAATAAGGCGTTTACATGTTCGTACTCGTGCCTACTCGTTTGTGCTCGGCGAGCAAAGACATTTAAGTATATATATATTTTAAATCTCTTTGTCGGCGAGTATCTAAACGTGGCATTGCATAATATGTATTTGTCGTGCTCAATCCCTTTTTAACCGACTTTAAAACATAAATATATATAAAGTCTACTTACATTATTTTTATACTAACT
Organism: Parnassius glacialis; assembly: GCA_033319125.1. Lineage (NCBI taxonomy): Eukaryota > Metazoa > Arthropoda > Insecta > Lepidoptera > Papilionidae > Parnassius > Parnassius glacialis. The sequence continues at coordinate 39,645,291 of JAVANC010000004.1, read as the reverse complement.
TTTTACCACGTTTTAAAAGCTAAAGGTAAATTATATAAAAAAAAATTAAAAATGTTATCTAAACATAATTGACAATGACAGCTGAGTAGCTGAGATGCGACTTTTGGACTTTGGACTTTTTGCTTATTATTTTATATCAATCTAAAGGTCTCTGACCAGTGATTTTAAAGATAACATGTCCTGAATGGACTTAGCCCACGTAACTGGCCTTTTACTTGTTTTATTATATTACTTGAATTAATCACGGAAAATTTGCACCTGTTTTCAATGTGTAAATAAATGCAAATGAAGAAAATTGAAGCACCATTAGCAAGTAAGGTTCGAATTTATTATCCATAATAATTTACATTTCGATAAAAATGTAATTTACACTTTAAAAATCTAAATTAACAGTATAATATATAGTTAAAACAATGCTGTTAAATTTGAATAATTAAACATACCAACAGCTAATTATGATTCAAAATTTCATTCCGTAAGGGGTTGTTTTGTTACACATGTGTTAATTTATTTTACTTACAGAGTATTTTCAGTAAGTTCCAAGTCAAACGCTCCGTAAAATAAAAAAATAATTATACAAGCTGCACCGCCTTATTTAACACTTTTAGGAGTAAAATTTTCAGGATATCCTCTTTTATATATACCGAAGATATATTATAATAAATATAAATAATATATATAAATAAAATGTTAAGTATATCATAAAAAATATTAAAAGATATTTAACAGTAGTAGAGCCACGCGTCTTTTGCTGTCGCACGGATGGGCCGGCTCGAACCGGGGTGGTACCACGACCTCACATAAAACCAGCGTGAAGTAGAGGTTTACCTCTGCGTTTCGCTTGGTGGCCGGAGGCCCTTTTTACTGGAAATGAGGCATTCCATCTTAGTCCTCACGGGTGACAACGCATCTGCATTTTGATTCGTAATCGAGGATAGATGTAGATGTCTATGGGCCGCAGCAACCACTTACCATCAGGTGGACTGTGTGCTCGTTTGTCACCCTTATTCTATAAAAAAAAAAACATTATAAAACAACCGCTGTACCCCGCGACTTAACTCGCGTGTACTTTGGTGTTAATTTTTTTTTACGCGGAAACCTAAATCTTTTTTAAAATAAAAGTAGCCTATATTACTCCTTATAACATTAGCTCTCTGCCAGTGAAATGGTGGCCACACACGGTCAGTTAAACTGATCAGTTTAACTGACGTACATCCAAAAACTGACCGTGAATGTGAAATTTTTAACTGAAGGCAACACACGGATTTTATTCGGGCGTGCTGTCAGTTATATGTAAACTGCTCCGTTGAACTGACGTACATCCAAAAATTGATCGTGAATGTGAAATCTTAAGTTAAAATTTTTAACTGGCGGCAACCCAGGTATTTTTCCGGGCGCACCGTAATCCGCTGACTTCAGTTCGTTTCCATTATTGGTAAGTACATACTTTGTTAGTAGCTTTTATATACTTATATTTTATAATTTTTTATAACATTTTTTAAGATTTTATATTATTTTATATATTTTTTTATAAAAAAAAACGTTACCCCCACACTAGGATTTTCTCCTGTATCGTGGAGGTAGTTTACAAACACAAATTGCACACGGACAAACATCCAGACCCGGAACAACAACAGTGGTAGAGCCACGCGGCGGCTTTTGCTGTCGCACGGATGGGCCGGCTCGAACCGGGGTGGTACCACGACCTCACAGAAAACCAGCGTGAAGTAGAGGCTTACCTCTGCGTGTCGCTTGGTGAGTGCAGGTGGCCGGAGGCCCTTTTTACTGGAAATGAGGCATTCCATCTTGGTCCTCACGGGTGACAACGCATCTACATTTTGATTTGTAATAGAAGATAGATGTAGATGTCTATGGGCCGCAGCAACTACTACCATCAGGTGGACTGTGTGCTCGTTTGTCACCCTTATTCTATAAAAAAAACATTATAAAACAACTGCTGTACCCCGCGACTTAACTCGCGTGTACTTTGGTGTTAATTTTTTTTTACGCGGAAACCTAAATCTTTTTTAAAATAAAAGTAGCCTATATTACTCCTTATAACATTAGCTCTCTGCCAGTGAAATGGTGGCCACACACGGTCAGTTAAACTGATCAGTTTAACTGACGTACATCCAAAAACTGACCGTGAATGTGAAATTTTTAACTGAAGGCAACACACGGATTTTATTCGGGCGTGCTGTCAGTTATATGTAAACTGCTCCGTTGAACTGACGTACATCCAAAAATTGATCGTGAATGTGAAATCTTAAGTTAAAATTTTTAACTGGCGGCAACCCAGGTATTTTTCCGGGCGCACCGTAATCCGCTGACTTCAGTTCGTTTCCATTATTGGTAAGTACATACTTTGTTAGTAGCTTTTATATACTTATATTTTATAATTTTTTATAACATTTTTTAAGATTTTATATTATTTTATATATTTTTTTATAAAAAAAAACGTTACCCCCACACTAGGATTTTCTCCTGTATCGTGGAGGTAGTTTACAAACACAAATTGCACACGGACAAACATCCAGACCCGGAACAACAACAGTGGTAGAGCCACGCGGCGGCTTTTGCTGTCGCACGGATGGGCCGGCTCGAACCGGGGTGGTACCACGACCTCACAGAAAACCAGCGTGAAGTAGAGGCTTACCTCTGCGTTTCGCTTGGTGAGTGCAGGTGGCCGGAGGCCCTTTTTACTGGAAATGAGGCATTCCATCTTGGTCCTCACGGGTGACAACGCATCTACATTTTGATTTGTAATAGAGGATAGATGTAGATGTCTATGGGCCGCAGCAACCACTTACCATCAGGTGGACTGTGTGCTCGTTTGTCACCCTTATCCTATAAAAAAAAATCATTTACAAATACTTGTTCCGTGCGGGATTCGAACCCGCGCCGCAATTCATTGCTAAGCCACTGCGCCACGGAGCCGTCATATATATTTAGAAAAGTTGGTTTGACAGAGGATGGAGACCAAGGTGATGGTAATGATGTCACCTTCCTTATGGTGGACTCAGAAGGTGGGTAAAGGATCTCAGTGATGTAGCATAACATACGTACATACGTAGAACCATCGTGTTTGGACTCATTTTCAAATAGGTAAATGGAGACCTAGATGACTGTGATGATATCACCTTTATGTTGGTGCAATCCGAAGGTGGGTATAGGATCTCAGTGGCGGCACTAGATAGAACGATCGTGTTTGAACTCATTTAAAAGGGCTCATAAAGACCTAGGTGACTGTTATGACCTCACCTTTCTGATGGTGCAATCCGAAGGTGGATATAGAATCTCAGTGGCGGCACTAGATAAAACGATCGTGTTTGAACTCATTTGAAAGGGCTCATAAAGACCTAGGTGACTGTTATGACCTCACCTTTCTGATGGTGCAATCCGAAGGTGGATATAGGATCTCAGTGGCGGCACTAGATAGAACGATCGTGTTTGAACTCATTTGAAAGGGCTCATAAAGACCTAGGTGACTGTTATGACCTCACCTTTCTGATAATGCAATCCGAAGGTGGGTATAGGATCTCAGTGGCGGCACTAGGTAGAACGATCGTGTTTGAATTCATTTGAAAGGGTTCATAAAGACTTAGTTTAATGTGATTATATTACCTTTATGATGGTGAACAAATAAGGTGGGGTAAAAGATCTCAGTTATGCCACTACGAAACACCATCGTGTTTGGGCTCATTTGGATGGGCTCAAGAAGTAACTACACAAGTAATATAAATATAATAAATAGTACAAACAGTATTATTACTCACTTTATAATGTTTTCAGGCAATTAAAAAGCAGCAAAACTCTTAAGTAGGCATAAAATTAGAAATCGTCCATATATTTTACAGGCAATAAAAAACAGGCAGAACGGAAAAAGCATAACCAATTACAACCAGAAGACGAAAATATCTGCTTACTTGAAGAATAGAATAGAATAGAATAATTTTTATTCAATATACATTACATGTGTAATTCTTATTGAAAGTCATTTTTTAAAGAAAACCTACAAGCACCATTAACACCAATTCCTATAAATGACCAAGTTACCTGTACGCAGTATTTAGAATCCAATGGTTTTTGACTGATTTATTACACGAATACTACACATTTAATAAAACAAACTTTACGGATTTTATTTTGTTTAACTTATTTTAATTCGTGACGTTTGGGTGCTTCAAATTTATTTTAGTACATTAGGCTGCACTAAAAGTATCGGAAATGGAATATTTCCAATGTTCCCGTCATATTAAAATCTTTTTAATTGAAAACTCCTTGGTTTTAAAAATCGAATACCATTTATTTATTTAAAAACGGTCTTCTCACAAGGTTTTGTCAAACTTGTTTAGTCGTTGAGAAAATGGAATAGACTCGAGAAAATTCAAGAGCGATGATTTATTATGACTTTCGAAGTGGTTTAACACAAAAACAGTGTGTTGACCGGATGATTTCTGCATTTGGTGATGAAGCCCCATCCAAAACCACAATTTATCACTGGTTTGCTGAATTTCAACGTAGACATGTCAAGCTCAGTGATGATCCTCGTCAAGGTCGTCCAAAAACTGCAGTCACCCAAGAAAACGTTGATGCTGTGCGTAAGTTGATTGAGGAAGATCGACATGTGACATATCGCGAAATTCAGGCAACTTTAGACATTGGCATGAGTCAAATACAAATAATCTTGCATGAACAATTAGGTGTAAAAAAGTTGTTTTCCCGATGGATACCGCATTCCCTCTGTGAAGAGCAAAAAGCGGCTCGCGTTACTTGGTGCGTCGGAACTCTCGAAAGATTCCACGCAGGATCCTTAAATGCTGTATACAAATCGTATCAAGTGACGAATCTTGTATATACGCGTACGAACCCGAAACAAAAAACCAGTCACGAGTTTGGGTGTTCGAAAATGAGTTAAAGCCAACAAAAATTGTTCGTTCACGGAGTGTTGCAAAAAAAAAGTGGTGGCCGCGTTTGTCTCCAAAACCGGCCATGTTACGATTATTCCTCTTGAGGGACAAAGAACGGTTAATGCAGAATGGTATGCTAGCATTTGTTTGCCACAGGTCGTTTCTGAACTCCGTAAAGAGAACTGCAACCGCCGCATCATCCTCCATCACGACAATGCGAGTTCTCACACCGCACACAGAACAAAAGAGTTTTTAGAGCAAGAAAACATAGAATTATTAGACCATCCGCCGTACAGCCACGACCTAAGCCCTAATGATTTCTATACCTTCCCTAAAATAAAGAATAAATTGCGTGGACAGAGATTTTCATCACCTGAAGAAGCTGTGGACGCCTACAAAACGGCCATTTTGGAGACCCCAACTTCCGAATGGAATGGTTGCTTCAATGATTGGTTCCATCGTATGGAAAAATGTGTCAAATTTCGCGGAGAATACTTAGAAAAGCAATAAATACATTTTAAATAGTAATGTTGTGTCACTTCCTTGATTCCCGAAATTTTCAGTGCCGCCCTCATATGTAACACGTCGAGAGTTCAAGTAGATAAACACAGAAAACTAGGCCATCCTAACTATTTCCGTTACTGAAAACCGATAAGCATTATCTGGTCATCATAAGACCTGCAGAATGTGCCCAAGCCCATGGATTTTTTTGGGTTCACCGTAACTGGAGTGCAAGTTAGTATCAGTGAGGTGTCGCCCGCTCTACAGATAGGTAATTTAATAAACAGTTAAAAATAAATAACACATTTATTAAATAAAAAAAAATTACCATAATGAGTAAAATTATCATAATATCTGACCCATTTCTTAAAAGTGTCTTAATACTGACCTTATCATGAATAAAAACATCTTTTGAAGTGTTAATATATAGGAAACGTTATTTATATATATATATATATATTATACATATATACGGAATGGATTTCATTTCTCGATCGATGAAGCCGCAGCCGTGCGCGTTTAGTTGGCGTGACTCCTATAAATTAAAAATATCATTTCCTATCTATTAACTAGCTGTTCCCCGCGACTTCGCCCGCGTGTAATTTATTACGATTGGATTTCATGGGTTTTAATTTTTTTTGCACGGAACCCTAATTCTTTTTCTTAATTAAAATTAGCCTAAGTTCCTCTATATATATAATATCAGTTATCTGCCACTGAAAGTCTCGTCAAAATCGGTTCAGCCGATTCAGAGATTAGCCGAAACAAACAGACAGAAAGACAGACAGACAGAAAGAAAGATAGACAAAGATTTTAAAAATTGTGTTTTTGTTATAAGTACCGTATGTACTTTCATATGCATTTAGTAAAAAACTGTTATTTTGACATTACAAATAGACACTTCAATTTCATTTATTTGTATAGATATATATTAATAGACAGGAAATGCCATTAAATAAGATTTAGGTATTATTAAATATAATTTAATTTATCTACGTCACGAGTCACGCAAACCCAACGCCCACGGCCATGCCCCACGTTTGAACTAGGACTATTGTTAAAATATCGATATATCGAAAAATCTATTTTATTATTTAGAAATATCGATATTTATTTTTAATATTTTTGACGACATATGTCGTAATTTATATTGTAAATAATATTATATGTCGTAATTTAATTTTTTATTTTTTCACGTAAATCATTTAATCTACAACACCACCGTAAACTTAAATCCTAATTCTTGATGGACCCAATCTACTATACTTTATTTACACTATATTATGTTTTTCATTTTTCCCCAGTTTATTTATTTGCTTTTTATCTTAAAAAGAAATGTAATTTTGTAAAGTATATCTCCGTGATATTAAAATCACTATAATCTATGGAACTTAGTAGTACTTTACTTACTGTGAGTTTTGGCAGGAGCTTGACCATTGACGGATGGTTGCTCCTGTTTTATCGTATAAATAATCGTTTGAAGTGGATTTTTATCAAAGTGATGCGATTATGTGTATTTAGTGTCTGCACATGTGAGTTATTAGAGAAAACGACGAAATAAGTGTTTCGATGTTAGTATAAGCCTCAAGTTATTTTAATCGCTTAGGCGTCTTATGATTTACTTCCGTGCTATCAGAAATAGCTGTTAAATACTTGATTTCTTCAGCTGCATCCAAAGCATCTGAACGAATTACTTCTGCAGTCAATCTTTTAGTGCCCAATAATTGGAGTATTGAAACAGCTGAACATATACAACAACGAGTATTTTTGAAAACTCTTACTGACAAATATTGGTAAACATAATTGTCTTATTTAAATTAAACAATAATTCAAATTAAAGTTACAGTTATATACGTCCCAATGCTGGGCACTCCTCAGCTGGGCAGGCCTCTCCTAACTTCTGAGAGGGTTTTAGGGCAACGTCCGCCGTGCTGCCCCAATGCGTGTTGGCGAACTTAACGTTTTCTGAAATTTTTATTTTATTTCTCAGACATGCAGGTTTCCTCACGATGTTTTCCTTCATCGCCGAGCACGTGGTATATCAGCACTTAAAATTGCAATGAACAATTTCATTGGTGCCGGCGGGGATCGAACCCGGGTTGCTCGCGTACTGTAAAATTTACAGCGAACGCTAACTATCTGAGCTACCATGGCTCTTTAATAATTAGGTTATAGTTCTTAGTAAAATAATTACTAAGAACTATAACCTAACATTTTCATACATTTATATTTTAATTTGATTAATAAATATACTAAATTATAAACTGTGTGAATCATTTTTAAGCAATAAGCATCAATATATCGCTTATGATTCCGATATATAAAACTCCGATATTGATATATTTATCGATATATTGAAAATCCGATATTTTAAAAATACCAACAGCCCTAATTTGAACTGATCAGTTGGAATGATCAGTTGAACTGACCGTGTATGTCGAACTTTTTTTGGATTAAATCCGTTTGAAATGATCAGTTGAACTGATGTCAGTTTAACTGACCGTGAGTGGGGACCAAAAGTCCCGTCAAAATCGGTCTAGACGGACAGACAGACAGACAAAAATTTTAAAAATTGTGTTTTTGTTATAAGTACCGTATATACTTTCATATGCATTTAGTAAAAATCTGTTATTTTGACATTAGAAACAGACACTTCAGTTTTATTTATTAGTATAGATAATAATACTTAAAGTGCAGTACAAACTAGAGAGGGTTTCGAGTTATACTCTTATTTATATATAGCTCTTTTGTATTCAACCCTCTATAGGCTGAAAACAAAAAGATACTTCAATATGTCATAATCAAAACAAAATAATTTCATCTAGCCTGTTAGTTAATTACGTTGCGCACGAATTTGTTTTGCTTGAACATTATCTTTTTCATTTTATGTTTTATGTGTTGGCGAGTACGTATTTAAGAGTTAATTTTATAATATTTTATTTAAAGGAAATGTAATTTATAAATACCATTTATCTATATATTTTTTCGTATTAAATATTATTTTTATAAGATGACATGTATTATTAATTATTAACAAAAGAAAAATACTTTTATCATTTATAAAAATTACTAAAAAATACACACTTAATTTCTTTAAAAAAGGGTGAGAATGTTCTATCAATCAATCAAGCATTCAATCCCCTTACACAATTACATAATTTTCAGAATTAACACAAAGCTTCATTCACTTGTACTTGTGTTCTACATGGGAGCGCGGAAAGTGTTACATTTTACGAATGTTTATGTAACTAAAGAACGTCAGTGATACCTTGATTGATGAATATTATTTTTACGGTATCTTTGTGTTAGGATATTCGCGATAACATCTCAGGGTTAAAGTCAAAGTCAAATCCAAAGCTTCTTAATCAATAAAATTAAATCAGAAGTCTTCAAAACTGGCCGGCAAGTAAGCAATGTCGATTTTAATGGAATATAACCAACTCTCACTCCATTTTCTATTCTCTAATCTTACTATCCTCAATTAATTTATAACGGGCCTTTTGAACAAATGTCAAAAAATGAGAAGATAAGCGCTGGCTTTAGAAAATACGCAAGCAAACCATGTTCAATCCCCGCATGCACTTATCATAGCTGTAAGTACTGAGGCGTGTAATATATAGCAACATGCTCAGAGATGAAGAAAAATATTGTGTCGAAACCTGCATGTCTGAGAATTAAAATATTTTGAGGACATGTGAAGACTGCTTTCACACACAGACTGTTCCCTGCTTCAAACCTCAAAATTAAAAGGAAACCTTTGTGCAACAATAGTTCTTTCGTAGAAATATAAAATAAACTAAGTAACAAGCATTTAGTAAACCTTCAAACAAATTAACTTCTATAAAAAGAAAACAATGTAAAATTACAGAGGTTATTTCAAATTTTTCCTATAGCATTTTTATTTCATAATAATGGAAATATTGGTTGGCGGAGTTTTATTTTTGATCGTGTCAGCGCTATACTTACTAAAGACTTGAAAACAAGATAGAACAATAGGTAAAAGCTATCTCTTATCACATGAATGGTTATCAAGTGACTAGACTATATCGAGCTTATGCTTGGTGGCCACCTAATGTTATAATGTGTTTAATACTAGCTTTTACCTGCGGCTTCATCCGCATAGAATCTGTAGATCTATTATAATAATTTTGGCGGTTCCGTGGCGCAGTGGCTTAGCAAAGAGTTGCAGCGCTAAGGGTCGCGGTTTCGAATCCCGCACGGAACAAATATTTGTATAGACTACAAGTAATTGTTCTGGGTCTGGATTTTTGTCCTTGTGCAATTTATACATGTAAACTGATTCCACTATACCGGAGAAAATCCTAACATTTAAAAAAACAAACATAAAAGCCATCATCATCATCATTACAGCCCTTCACAATTCCACTGCTGAACATAGGCCTCCCCCAAGGAATGCCACAAAGCACGCTTCTGAGCCACCTGCATCCAGTGACATGCATGTATTACTCGTAAATCACTTGTCACCATTAAATGCGAACCGTGAGAACTGACGGCTGCTAACTTGACTAAATCAGATTGCTATCAATTTATTATGGATTCTTAAGAATGAACATTGTTTATTATAATTTAATTTGTTATAAAAAAATAAATATAATTTTTACACGTAAATTCCAACTGTTAAAACTGACGAATGCTAACCCGACTAAATGAAATTACAAACAATTAATTACTGCCTTTAAAATGTACCTTCTTAATGAGAATTAAAATTGTTTTATACAATTAGAATTGATATTTGCCTCTTAGTGAAACGGATGTCTGCTGACAGATATAGTTTCAGTGACTGGGCATGTTTTTGAAAGCAATTTACAATACGTGGAATAATTATAAATTACTCTTAAATAATTGGAATAGTGAATGGTAATAATAGTCGAAAAACACTCTAAAACATTGAATTAAAAAGTTCCGAACCATTTTCCGAAAAGGACTTTAGTACCATAGACCATAAACATACATACTCTGCGAATTCTACAGAATACTATGGATATAATATATGGACTATAATAGTGCCTTAAATTCCTTCGATATATAAACGGTGCTACATTCCCATGCGCGGTGTCAGATTGCTGTCGGTATATCGTAGTGTTAGTGTTTGTATATTAAGGCTACGATTGCTATGCGAGTACAGAACTAGAGTACGAAACTTATGCGAGTGCAGCGATTTGAAAGACAGGGGTAACAGGATTATTCACAAAACTCCTCACCGCTGCAAAGTAAGACCTTTCCAAGCTACTGGATTGGAAAGGATACACTATTAGCATCAATGTCGCCATAGCGAAAACACAACGCATTACACAACGCATCATACACTCACCTTCGATATGTCGACGATAAATTCAATACGGCAGAACCCCTGAACGACCATAGCACTGTGCTCAACGACCTTAGTGGTATCTCCCAACGGATCTTAGGATGAATATGGACATGACAAAAATCATGTCTTACGTTCTACACCGGCAGTTGTTGGGAACACTACGCTCGAAGATGTTGCTGAGTATGTTAACCTGGGACAAAATCTACGATTAGGCAAGTTTAACTTGGACTAAAAGGTCAACCAACAAAAATAACAAAAAATTATTCTCGAGTGTTTCTCCTAGATGGAGTGACGACCTAGCAAGAGACGCAGGAATTCTATGGATGCAAGTGGCATAGGACCGTATTTTGTAGCACTCCCTTAGGGGAGAGCAATGTTCAGCAGTGGACTTGAGAATTAATATAATAATGATGATAATGAATACCAGTGATGACGATGCTACCGAAACGTTGTCCTTTACTGCTGGCCGTATGAGAAAGCTCTAATTCACTCAGCGAGCGATGGGCAGGGCAACGCTCGAAGTTACTCTGCGTGCTACTGTATGGGGAGTAACTAACATAGCCCAGCTAATTAGTAGACTGGTCATAAAGCTTGAAGCATCGACAACTGGTGAGGAAGAAAGGTTTTCAAATTGCAGCCAAGTACTGGCAAGCGCAATTTTGGACGACTTCGCCCCCCACTAGGTGGAGAGACAATCTAAACACCCATGTAGCCGATGGATGCTGGCTCAGGACCATAATTCGATCTATGGGGAGGTCAATGTTTAACTTTAAACTTGTGATGAGCTGTAACTAAGATACCATGGACGTAAATTCAATTTTTTTTATTGATCTTATGACTGTTAAAAATATTTAAACTTTATGATTGAATACACTTTATTTTCTTTTATTGTCGAATAACAAGCTTCTCATTGAGTAGATGATAATATAATTGGTAAACACGTATGTTAATTCTTATAGAATCGGGTTGTTTATACAAATATTATCAGTTATGCTGAAAGCGTTGAAATATTACACCTTAAGTATCCTCTCAGACAAAGTTGACATTGAATATTAAAGATCACACTTTTAACTAGTTTTACTATTTACGCTATGATATTTTCTTAAGCTGGTTAACCGTGTAATGGCGGTGTAGAAATATCCACAAACCCACATCGCTCCGTGGGTGTCGTAACAGGCGACATAAGGAAATTGAAACTGGAAATGGGCAGCAGCGTCTTTAACTCAATATTATAAAAACTGCGGTTGCCAACCCATTTGGCAAGTGTGGCAACTATGACAAAATCCCCCAATGAGCCAATACATGGAGCCTCCTCCATACATGACCTGTGTTCAGCAGTGCAATTTTCTTGTTTGTAATAGATGGATGAATGGATTATCTAAAAGCATCTGTAGGTAAAAAATAAGCACCGAATGGAAAATCATTTAATTTTAAACGAAGCTATCTTGTTAATCACACATTATAGTCAGTAAAAAAAAACTTTAAAAAACTCGTAGCACTTGAAATAATGAGTTACTATATTATTTTCTGAATAAGTTAGCAGTACTTGTTTAAAAAGTTTATTTTCAGTGAGCGAGTCGATTAAAAAAGTAAAGACAATTCCTATTCTATTTAGTTAAAATAACCTAAGCTTTAAGCTTAATTATTTTGAGATAAATTAAAATACTACCGTGAATTTCAAAATAATGGTTTTAAATTATAATTTTGGTAATAATAAGATTTTAAATTATGTTTACTGCTGCAATATTACTACATTTAAGATAATACCTTAATCACGAAGTAAATTGATCAGGACCGGCAGCCGCACTTGTGGCCAGAAGCCAGCTGTCGGCAGCCGCCGGCACGACCGCATCCAGAACCAATTAGAGCAAACTGAAGGCTTAAATACTAACTCCGAACGGCAATAAGGTACGGGCACATTCTGAAACCGTCTGCCGCGAAGGAAACGGATAGCGCGCGACTAACGTGGCACGTAGAGACACACTGCTGTTATGAACAATTCGTACAATAACATAAGAGTGCTGTGTATGTCATTTAATAATGCAGAAGCGTTAATAAGTACATTGTTGATTGTGCGAGGCCCGTGTGTGCGCAGGTGTGGGTGTAACAGCGTGCGACGCTGTCCCAAGTCGAACACCAATTGACTCATTAAATCAATACGCGTATATATTTACTAAATAAAACCTTACACTAAAATATATTTTTTTTCTTAAGCTACCTCTAAATATGACGAAAAGTATAATTTTTAAGACTTCACCGTTTTTTAGCTGGTAGAGCCATGTGGGAGCTGTTGTGGTTGTAACACGAAAAGGGTCGACTCGACCGGGGAGAGCCAACGATCTCACAGAATACCAGCTCGAAATAGCAGCTTAATATATCGTTTGGTGAGTGTAGAGAACCGAAGACTCTTTTAGTACGACTTTCCATTGACGTCCGTCGAGTTGGTGGTTGATATTACAAACATTCGGAGACCCGAACTTTTAAGAAAAAAAATATTGAAAATCAACTATTCTTGCAATATTTATGTCACATAAAATAAATTTATATATACATTATAAATGCAAACATGAAAAAATATAGATATTTAATAAATCGGTTTCTTGTGAATCGATACATCAGCTTACGATTCGAATCGATTTAAAAATCGATCTTTTTCGGAAAGAATCGAAATCCCTACTGACGATGACAATGACAATACAAAATAGCGTCAGTTTTACCATAGGAATTGACATAAATATTGCAAAAATAATTGATTTACAATATTTTTTTTCTCAAAAGTATGCGTTTCTGCATTTTGAAACTTTGTGTGTGTGCTTATAATAATGTAACCTTTCCTTAAAAATATCAACCTCCAACTCAACGGACGTCAATGGAAAGCTAAGCCACTCTTTTTGCTGAAAATGAAGGGTCCATATTGGTTGCTTGGCGTGGACAACGCATTTCTATTTTGATTCTTAATCAACAGCCGCGTCGTATACGCGTTTGTCATGATTATTCCATAAAAAAATTACCACCCGGTATTATTCAATACTTACATTTATAATTACCAACAGTTCCAAGTCTCGATGCTGTCCAATTTGATGATTTAATCACTCCCTTACTTATCTTGAAAATACTCATTACATACAACGTACCACTACTTCTAGTCATAACGCCACTGTACCAGCTATTCAAATCTTGAATTAATTTTTGTCACAATACTTAGTTTATTATACAATCAGAAAATAATCATGTCACTTGTAAACAAAGATAATACTGTCACAGTTACGGCATTTCAATTGACAGTTGTAGAAAAATGATCATTTTATTTGTAATCGCATTCAAATTTTAACAAAAATCACTGACACACTGATTCTGAAACTCACATCACTTTATAAAAATTATGTAAAATGCTTAATTCTTTGTTTCTTAGATCTTTAAAAAAAATTAAGCCTTAAGTATACACTTCCCATCCACAGTGTAGGATATTATGAGTTCGGAATTTTGAATGAATATACCGTTATTTTTCAGTCACCAGAGCCTCTTTCGTTATTTAGTAAGGTGCCCCACATGAAAATCAGGCTATGAATTTAATAAAAAGTTGTCACGTGCACTATTGTACAAGAAATTAATTATTTAACGTTAACCATTAATAAATTTAAATCTCTTCGTGTACGAATACTGAGAACAAGTTATTTTATACCAAACTTTGTGTATTTTATCAAAAAAAGTGATCTAGGCGTAGTGAGTTGTATATCTAGTAATTTTAGTAATTTTAGTGCAATTCATTTCCCCTATTGCACTTCATTAGTCTGTTTCCTTTTTCATCCACCCAACTTTTCGTTGAGTCGTATTTGTTCTTTCCTTATTCCGGACCAAAATGTTTCTTGTTGTTCAGAATGTTTTCAAAATTTTCGGCAATGATGTCTCTGTAAAATTATTTTTCGTAGGTTGCAAAATAGATTCTTTATATTGCGTACTTACTTGTGCTCTTTTATATCGTTTTCATTCGTTTTATCTGTGAAACTTCCAGTGCGAGACTTATTGTAACCAAAAATTCCGCTGCTTTCCTGTTATTATGTTTATGTGTAGTATGAATGGTTCTCTTCTTAAAATTTCCTCACGTTTTTTGACGCCTTTTTTGGATGTATTAAATATTGTGTACTGGGATTGTGTATAAATAGCAGCTAATCTGTTCTTAGTTTATATCTATGTCCTTTTGAAGACGATTTTGCCTCAGAAGTTTGTGAGTTGTGTTTCACTTTGTAGATGTTATGGTGTCTTCTATTATTTTCCATTCTTTTTATTAACTGTTCTGATATTCATATAACTAAATCCGTGTGACGGTTGTGGCATGATGATGATGATGATGACAGCCGTGCAATAAATAAGTGTACTTATTTTCATATATCGATTAATTTTGTATCTGCAATTAAAAAGAGGCTTAACATTTTTTCTTTGTGAGAATAATTCATGCAGCAATTTTATGTACATTGTCATATCGGACTTTAATTTAGTTATGTAACAAGCATTAATGATTAAAATAATAATTAAGAAAAACCCGTTAAAGCTCACAGAAAAAAAAAATATATGCGTGAGTGTCGTGAAACATTCAGTTGGAACGAGGTTTCTTTCGTAGTATATTATTATTGATAAGCGTATTATATTATTGATTAACAAATTCAAATAAATGAATTACTAGCGTCTATTAAAATGAAGCGTCGTTTGAAATAAAATAATATTTCTTTCATGACAAGATAAGAAAAGTGCGAGGGAGATGGACATTATTCCATCTCACTTCCTTATTTCACCACCAAGGCCGTCTACACTATGACACAAGGGGTAGTGACAAAAAAATCTTACACTTTTTCTCGCCTAGCACCCATTCGCCAAATTCGTACCGTCCAATAAGGAACTTCCCCACCCTTTATCGTATTTGCAATTGCAATATATAAATATTATTTAGCCTATGTCACTTCCACAATTAAGACAAATCTAATGACACCATAATATGTTAAACTCCATCAAGCCGTTTATGCTACAGGACGAGTCAAAGAAATAGACATACATGCATTTTTGTACGTGCTTGACTCTACAGCTGCAGTTATATTTATAGTAAGTTGTAGCACGAATGGGTTGGCTCGATCGGGGAAGGATTTTGCTCTCACGGAATACCAGCGTAAAATAGCAGCTCAATGCTGCTGTGTCTCGTATGGTGAGTGTTGAGAACCGGAGACCCTTTTTGCTTAAAAAGAGGCATTCCCTCTTATTCCTCAATGCTGACAACGCATCTGCATTTTAATTCGTGAATGAGGATAGATGTAGATGTCTATGGGTTACAGCAACCATTACCATCAGGTGGACTGTTTACTCATTTGTCACTCTCTTTCTATAAAAAAAATGCATACACACATATATACTCTCGATTACATTACCTTTCTTATAGGGTAGTCGGGTAAAAATAAAAATACGCTTACGGTAGAAGTACATATGATAAATACATTGCCATTTTTACTCCATGATTTGCATATGCTGGGTTTTTCAGCTTAAGTGGACGCCATTTATTGCCCTTCCACAGGACATCTAAAACTGCTATGGAAAGATATCTAAAGTTACTCGTATCTGTTGTTGGTGAAGTAAATATTGGAGATGATTTTTGTTTTAATTTACCCGTAGTTTTTCAGTTCGTCAAGGTGGCTATTTTTGGTTGTAGCATTTTCGAATGACTGATTTCGTAATCAAAACAACTTCAAGGAGTGTTTTCTTACTTTATTAAGAATTATTTATAATAAGAAACAATAAACTTCCACTGTTTCAACAATAAACAAAGTCAGGAATACTTAAGAAAATTAACAAGGAAAATTGGTAGGAAAATACGAATATTATTACACAGTACAGTAAATAGCTTATCTACATAGTATATGCATACCTATTATTATAACGTTAAAGTATATCTTATATTATAATATGCTATTTATTTTTGATATATTATATATAAAATAAAATGTTTTATAAAAAATATTTTATATTATATATAAAATAAAAATAAAATATATATGAAATAAGTAAACCACTCAATAAAAAATATAATTTCTGACAACTGAATTTTGTTTTATTATATTTGATACTAGCTAGCCAGGCAGACGTTGTTCTGCCCTTTCCGACGACCCTTCCTCTAAAAAAATCCTTAAATTCGGAATAAAACACTATTGAAGGTATTGAAGGTTTATCGGGATAAAAGGTATCCTATCTCTCAAGTTGGACCAAACTGAACACAGTGTGCAAAATTTCATTGAAATCAGTTCAGTACTTTAGGAGTTCATCGCGGACAAACAATGTGACATGTAATTTTTATATATAAAAGATTAAAACGCATTTGGGCTCAAGTCAATCAGAGTATCGTAGGAAAGGAGCGATAAAGGCAAAGGTTGCGGAAGGTTATGCTGGACTTCAAGAACGCTGGCTGCGTTTCCCCGCTGAATGGCTATACTTAGCCTTTGAGCGAGAAAAGAACCAGCCCTCTTATCACTAGCAGCAACGACCAGCCGCGGATGGAGTTCCTTTAGGAACTTCACCACACGTGGACCCCACGGACCGATAGTCTCTACAGACACACGCACGCACGCACGCAATAACGCACGCATGCACGCACGCAACCACGCCCGCACGTACGCACGCACGCACTCACGCATGCGTGCTCTCACGAACGCGCGCCCGCACGCACGCACGCTCGCACGTACTCACGCACGCATGCACGCACTCACGCACTCACGCACGCACGCACGCACACAGGCTCGCACGCACGCACGCCCTGACGCACGCACGCACGCACACAGGCTCGCACGCACGCACGCACTGACGCACGCACACGCGCACGCTAGCACGCAAGCACGCACACACGCAAACAAGAGCACGTGCGCTGGCACGCACGCCCACCCACCCACTCGCACCTACGCACACACGCGCGCACGAACGAACGCGCTAACGCACTCACGCCCGCACGCACGCACACACGCACGCACGCACACACGCACGCACGCACGCCGTCAAACACACACACACACACACACACACACACACAAGGATTTTCTTACACACTGTGATCTTTGAGATCTGTAAACCGAAATTGCTGATTTTGCTGATTCTGTTGTCGAAAGAGTATGTAACTATACTTTCACAATGGTTCTATATAAAATTCAACGATGAGAAAGTCTTTTTTTAATATTTAACTATCGCGTACCATAGGGAATATGGATCATCAATTAAATCACATCCATTAATAAAGCCAAATAGAGTTCTGGATCTCTAATGCATCAAAATAATGTTCAACATCTATAAACTAGTGTACGTTAAACATCGATACACTATCCATTTAGCCATTTACTATCCTAGACGTTCCGGACTTATCAACCCCTTTGAGTAACTCATTGGTAGTTGTCAGGCAATATCTCGAGAAGCCAGTAATTGACAAAAAAGAGTGTCCTATAACATACTGGAAATACACCAACAATAAATTGAAGGAGTTAACGATGCTCTATCTCTGTATTCCAGCATCTTCTGTGCCTTCGGAACGTATCTTTTCGAAGGCCGGACAAATTTTAACCGAACGCAGAAATAGGTTAAAAAAAAATTAAACGAATTGTTGTTTATAAAACAAAATAGCTGCTATTTTAATGATTGATTACAATTTCTTAAACAATCGATAGACTATCGATACTATCGACAGTTTTTAGTAAAACTATCGATACTACTTACTTACTTACTGTAAATCTAACCTAACACAAACTATGTAGACATGTACACGGTACACCGATTCGACTGATACTGTTATCGATAAAGCGTATTTAGATTTTCACAATGATGCCATATTAATACTTAATATGATTGCTATATTTCGACAATGGTATTACAGTATTTTCTTTTAATATTTCGTGATAGCGAAGCATACGAAATGGACTATATGAATCATGGATTAAATCACATGCAGTAATAAAACCATAATATGATTTCCTAGTCCTAGATTTCTAATGATCAATACAGATGCTTTAAATATAACATGAAGTCTGTAGCTAATAATTGCTGTAGAAATTCGAAAAGAAATGCACCTACTACTACTTAAACTCGTATTTATTTTTGCTTTTTCTATTGTTGTATGCATAAATTTAAACCCACAGATTACCCCCATACTGGGCCACAACCTAATAACGCAACATATACTTGCTGTAGCTAGCATATGAAGTGACGCTAAGAACCACGACATCAGTTTCGACCAAGTTTGTAACCCGTAGGCACGTCCGAGTTCTTGACAATTTAAAAATAGTTTTGTATCCAAAATACATTACAAATGGCTTCCTGTGGAGTGAAATGATGTGGCAAGTCAGCTAAGATATCTACTTATCAAAAAGATGGCATAACATTTCATCGGTAAGTAAATTCTATTCTCATCACGTTAACCTATTTCAAATGCACCGGAAATTAACTTATACTGGTAAATTAATGGTGCAAAGTAATAACAATTAAGCACCCGTTGATGTGTTTTTGAAATGTTCCTTTCACTCATTACGTAAATTACAATAGTTGTCTTTGTCTAACAACAGCACGTGTATCGATAGTGTTGTGTTGTGATTTTTAAGTCGATATTTATTTGGTTATCGTTTAATAATTTTTTTGAAGGCATATTATTTTACAAAAATAGTGACGTATCATTGTGGTACCTATATGTATTAGGTTTCCTAAATGCCCCGAAAGGAAAAAGATGTGGATCGACGCAACTTATCAAGGCGACGAATTGTTTCCCATCAAAAATAGTGTGCTATGCTCAAGACACTTCACAGAAGACAATCTTCATATTATGAAAAATCGTAGAAGGCTGTTGGATTCCGCTATACCATCTCTATACTTGCCAGTTTTGGTATGAACTTTAACATTTTTTTAAAGATTAGTACCAATGTATATTATACAATAATAGCATTAAGTGGTTGAGTGAGACATACATATAATCACGCCTCTTTCCCGTAGGCGTAGGCAGAGACCACTTCTTTCCACTTGCTACGATCCTTACATACTTGTTTCGCTTCGTCCACTTTCATTATTCTCTTCATACTTGCCCTACGGCTTAGGGTGCTCTTGACCTGGCCTTTTTTCGAGACTTCCCTGATTTGGTCTTGAAATGTCCGCCTAGGTCTACCCCTCCCTACACTTTCATTCACACTCGCCTTATACACTTTTTCGTCAATCGTTCTTCATTCATTCTCTCGACATGGCCAAACCATCTCAGCATACCTTTCTCAATTTTTCTTCCTAGACACAACTTCTTTCGCTGCTGTTTTCAATCTTTTATACTTCATTCTTGCTTCCTTTATGTCGTCATCCGTTGCCTTTTGAACTTTTTGGTTATTTTTTGTTGCTAACCAATCCAGCCACGCTTACTTCTTTTGTTGGACAACCCTTTGTACATCTTTATCCATCCACACGTTATAATTCTTTCTTCCTTTCCTTCTTTTAGCTACCCCGCATACCTCAATAGCAACATTCACGACCCCTTTCTTAAATGTCTCCCACAAATCTTCAATCACACCTATCTCTTCTATGCCTTTAAAACTTTCTTTCAGTTTCTCTACATACTCGTCTTTCTTTTCTTTCTTTTCTTTTTTTATTTTCATTCCTTTTCTTTTTCTTTTCTTTTTTTGTGAAATTTTCTTTGAATCTCTTTGTTTGAGTGAAACATGATATTCTAATATTTTGGTGAATGTTACACGTTGGAATCTAACTATTTTAACGGATTTATAAATCATAAAACATGTAAAAGTTATAATGTGATTATTGTTTTGACTTGGTATTCTAGTGTTACATAAACTTCAGTAATATCTTATTATTATTATTAAGTACGTCTAAATTTGGAAGACGTGCCGTAAGGTGTATTAATTAATAATACTACTTTTAGCACCCGTCCCTACCATAGGTGCAAGTGCAGATATTGCAACTAAAAATACGGAAATTCCTGTGGCCGGCACATTTGTTGAAACAAGTGGTATGATTATAATAAGAAATAATTATATGATTATAATTTGTATAAATGAATAATAAACGTATTATAAGTACCAAAATAATTATTGGTAATATTTTAAAAGAAACGAATACGTATTTCAGATCACTGGTTCACCGCTGAAAGACGCAAAAACCACGCCAACACCTAAAAATCAGAGCCATTGCTTAGAAATTGCTTCAAATATTGAAAGGACAATCTGGCAAAATTGTTAGAAAAAAATATTCACCACAATTTAGTGCTTTTGCACTCACCATATTACTCAACTAAAGCTTATAATTATGTACGAAAAACATTTAATACCGTCAAATGTGACAACTTTGCCAACCAAGGTATCTTTGCCCAAAAAGCAATTTATAAACAAATCCGTTATTGCAAGATAATATTTTAGATCTATGGCAACATTGATTAGTTGAGTGGAAAGTCAACTAATCAATGTTGCCATAGATTTTGCGGCTACACTAAGTATTGGATTTGAATTTTTTATGAAACAATGTATAGCTACTACGTAGCTGAATGTTTTAAAGATCAAGAAGAAAAAGAAAACGTGGAACCTACAGAGTTTCCGTTTGGCCTAAGTGATATTGAATATTTTAATGACGACATGTGAGAATTAAGTAAAAGTGACTGGATTATTGTTCGATTTACTACTAAAAAGAGTTTAAAACATTTTGTGGGTGAAGTATTATCGATCGATGACAAAAAACCAAAAATAAAATTTTTAAGAAAAGTAAAAGAATCCAAATGTAAATAAGGGACAACGTTTACGTACCCTATCGTAGATGACATTTGCACGATAGACCACTTAGAAGATATTATTTCAATTTTGCCTAAGCCAACGATATCTAGACGTGGTCAAATTATATTTGATGTCAATTTGAATAATTTTAACATACAATAGAAGTAATATTTATGATTAAGGGGGATGAGCCCAATCGAAACCGAAAATTAAAAAAGCAGATTTTTGCTATGTTGGCCTAATTAAAATTATGTTTTTTTTATGTAGCAAAATAATAACGTTACACTTAAAAATTAACTAGTAACTTAGTATTTTACAAAAACGATTTTTACATAACAAAAACCTGAAAAGAACTTAATAGACTTATTTTTCCAAAGAGTAATCTGATTAGAATAATAATAATAGAATAGTTTTTTCGGCTTGTTTTAATAATAGATAGCTTTTAATAACTTATTATTTGAAATGTTCATACAGCCTCTAAATATTCTTATGTTACTTGCGGTAATTTTAAGTATGAGTGATATGATATATAATATAATATACCATGTGTGATATGATATATAATATATAGATATATGATATAACAACTACGGCAAATACCCCCCTATGAATGAATGTAACAAAGAGACGGCCCCCAGTCCCCGGCGGCCCCGCTATTCCTGGCTACGGTGGCGACCATGGTAACGGCGGGGCAGGGGGTGCTAAGAATCTCCGGTGGAGGTTCGGTTGCCACCTACGACGACTCGACCTGGCAACGTACAACGCACGCACCCTGAGGACTGACAAGAAGATCGTGGAGCTGGAAGAAGAGATAGACAAGTTGCGCTGGCATATTATAGGATTATCCGAAGTCTGAAGAGAGGCGGAGGACACGGTAATCCTCGAATCCGGCAACTTGCTCTATCACCGGGAGGGCGACCATCTGTCCCAAGGAGGTGTCGGATTTATCGTCCACAAGTCTCTCGTTAACAACGTTGTAAAGATCGGGAGTGTGTCGACGAGGGTTGCGTACCTTATACTCAGAATCACCAAACGGTATTCGCTGAAGGTCATACAGGTTTACGCACCAACCTCGGCACACCCCGATGAGGAGGTGGAGGAAATGTATGAGGATATCTCTAGAGCCATGCATTCCTCCAAAACCCAATATACGGTGTTAATGGGAGACTTCAATGCAAAACTAGGCACAAGAGAGAACGGTGAGCTGAAAGTAGGGAAATTTGGAATAGGGCAACGGAACCTAAGGGGCCAGCAGCTGGCCGACTTCATGGAGAAAGAGGGACTCTTTATGATGAACTCTTTCTTCAAGAAGCGGCCCCACAGGAAGTGGACCTGGTCGAGCCCCGATGGTTCGACAAAAAATGAGATTGACTTCATTATGACGACCAGACGACAACTGTTCAGTGATGTCTCAGTGATCGCGAGGGTGAAAACCGGCAGCGATCACCGAATGGTTAGAGGCACACTGAACCTAAATGTTAAGTTGGAGAGGTCTCGTCTGATGAAGTCAACGCTCCGTCCCCCTCGTGCTCTAATCCAAAGTCCCGAAACCTCTCAGTTCGAGTTACAAAACCGTTTTCAGTGCCTAGAAGACTGCAATGAAGTGGACGATATGAATGACAAGCTCGTGGAAACTGTCCATGCGGTCGGAGCTAAGTTCTGCAAGACCCGCCGCAGAAGAACACAAAAACTCTCCGATCACACTCTTAATCTCATGGCTGTTAGACGGGAGATGAGGCTACATTCTTCAACAGATTTGACAGCATACAGGCAACTGAACAGACAGATCTCCAAATGCATGCGGCGAGACTTACGCAACTTCAATACAGCTCGTATTGAAGAAGCGATCGAGCGGAACCAATGCTCCAAGGTCTTGCCAGAGATCTGTCTGCCAGAAAGAGCCAACTGTCAAAGCTGAAGACCGAATGTGGCAGCATCGTTTCCGAGGCACCTGAGATTTTGAGTGAGATTGAGAGGTTCTATGGGCAGCTGTACACTTCATCGTTGGAGCCACACGTAAGTGTGAGTAACGATCCAAGAGCGAGTCTTATTCGACAATATTCCGAAGATATGCCGGACGTCAGTCTGAGCGAATTTAGAATGGCTCTCCAGCACCTTAAAAACGGCAAGGCCCCAGGCGAGGATGGAATTACAGCGGAGCTTCTGAAAGCGGGTGGAAGACCGGTACTTGAAGTCCTTCGGAAGCTCTTTAATTCCGTCCTCCATGGTGGCATTACACCGGAGGCGTGGAGCAGAAGTGCGGTGGTCTTGTTCTTCAAGAAAGGTGACAACGCTCTCTTGAAGAACTACAGACCGATTTCCCTTCTGAGCCGCGTCTACGTGCTGTTTTCGAGAGTCATTACGAATCGTCTCGCGCGCAGACTTGACGACTTCCAGCCTCCCGAACAAGCCGGTTTCCGAAAGGGCTTTAGCACCATAGACCACATACATACCCTACGGCAAATTGTACAGAAGTCCGAAGAGTACAATTTGCCACTATGTCTGGCGTATGTGGACTATGAGAAAGCCTTTGATTCCGTCGAAATTTGGGCGGTGCTGCAGTCCCTTCAGCGGTGCCAAGTTGACTGTCGGTATATCGAAGTGCTGAAGTGTTTGTACAGTAGAGCTACGATGGCTATCCGAGTACAGAACCAGAGTACGAAACCTATCCAATTGCAGAGAGGTGTAAGACAGGGTGACGTTATATCCCCGAAACTCTTCACCGCTGCATTGGAAGACGTTTTCAAGCTTCTGGACTGGAAAGGATACGGAATTAACATCAATGGCGAGTACATCACTCACCTTCGATTTGCCGACGATATAGTCCTCATGGCAGAATCGCTGGAGGAACTAAACACTATGCTCAATGACCTCAATAGTGTCTCCCAATGGATAGGTCTTAAGATGAACATGGACAAAACAAAGATTATGTTTAATGCCCATGTCACACCTATGCCGGTAGTTGTTGGGAGCACTAAGCTCGAAGTTGTTGACGAGTATGTTTACCTGGGACAAATAGTCCGACTAGGTAAGTCCAACTTCGACCGAGAGGTCAATCGACGGATTCAACTTGGCTAGGCAGCGTTCGGGAAGCTACGACACATCTTCTCGTCAGAAATACCTCAAAACCTTAAAACAAAATTGTACAACCAGTGCGTGTTGCCAGTGATGACTTACGGAACTGAGACGTGGTCCTTCACTGCTGGCCGTATGAGGAAGCTCAAGGTCGCTCAGCGAGCTATGGAGAGGGCTATGCTCGGGGTTTCTCTGCGTGATAAACTTAGGAATGAGGATATCCGCAGTAGAACCAGAGTAACCGACATAGCCCAACGGATTAGTAAGCTGAAGTGGCAGTGGGCCGGCCATATAGCTCGAAGAACCGACAACCGATGGGGAAGAAAGGTTCTCGAGTGGCAGCTTCGTACCGGTAGGTGAAGTGTAGGGCGTCCCCCCACAAGATGGAGTGACGACCTGGTAAGACATGCAGGAAGTCGATGGATGCAGGTGGCTCAGGACCGTGCTTTGTGGCATTCCTTGGGGGAGGCCTATGTTCAGCAGTGGACTTGTGAAGGGCTGTAATGATGATGATGATATGATATATATCTACTTATATTAACGAAAATGAGACACACACGTTACGTATGTCCTAATATTCAAATCATCAGTGAATGGCTAAGAAACAAAAATACTAAAATTATTTTGATGTAAATAGAAATACTGAATTTTCTATACAAAATGCACATCATTGTGGTTCCTAATTTTTTTTGTACATTCACTGTCTCAACGATAATTTAATAGTGTTTTGATTTTTATCACAGTAGGTCATCAGCTAACTATAAGTTTCCTCATTTACTTTTTGATTTATTTAACAATGATTTTACTAACTAAATGAACCTTTATTGATCTCAATTCATGATAATAAATTTAGAAATAAGGGAAAAACAAATAAACATTTAATTTTGATCACAATTTTTATAATATCCAGCTACCTCTATAGAAATTTTGTAAGATGATTGACGTTTACTAGAATGTGACAACCCTAACACTTTTATCACTCATATAATCGCTCAATGCAGCTTGCATGGAAAAGAGCGAAAATAGCTAGTTAACTTTGCCCACTCATTTTACTGTAAATGTTTAACACTACTAACAAAGTTTTTAAACCAACCACAAGATTTCTTACATCTCGGTAGTGACGCTTATTTCTGGTCCATTACAAACTGTATTTGCATAAAAAATCGACGTGGGCAATGTTGGCAAAAATTCCAGAAAATTTTGCCCGTCTTCAAAATCGATCAAATATTGGTTTAAATTTTAAATTTCAATGAATTTAACAAAAAAAATACGTGCACACGATCATAAAGTTGTAGCAAATATTAAAATATACTAATGTCCCCTTAAAAAAATTAAATAAATTAAAATTTATGGAAAGAACACGCAAAGTTGACGTATTTCACGGTAAGTGTTTACCTTCTGTCAAAACACTAGGAAAGTGGTACATATCCGTAGATGTTCGTCCAGGTAATGTAACACAAACATTAAGCAGTCTTGTTACTGAGGGTATTTTTCCTGAAATAAAAAATCACCAATTCGATCACGAAATTTGTAATCATGTCATTGATTTATTTAAGAGTGTCATGGAAAAATACATAAACATAAGATTATTCTACTGATCCAGGAAGACAGATCCTAAGAATTCTGTAAGACAATTTTATACTAAGCTTTTTTTCATTTTAAAAATCAGTGAAATATTTTATATATTTCACTGATTGATGTCTCAGTAAGAGTGCACTTTTTAAAATTGTATTATTTTTTTTCATGCAAGTGGCAACTCTGAAATTTGACAGCTGTCATCTCTGTTTATTCCCATTATTAAAAATGGATAGGTTTTCGAAAGAAAAACGCGTTATAATTGTGAAAACTCATTACAAAAATGGGGAAAGTTACGGTGAAACCGCTCGCAAACTTCGCCAAATTTTCAGCCGAGAAAGTGCACCTAATGTGTCAACCATTCGAAGAGTGGTTAAAAAATTTGAAGAAACTGGGTCAATTATGGATAATAAGAATCCTTTGCGTCAACGTACCGGTCGGTCTCTTGAAAACATTGTTTACAGCAACACACAACACAACACAACGAGAGTGTTGCCGAAAACCCGAAAACATCAATTCGACATCGTTCTCAACAACTTCAATGGGTAATGGAGCAAAGTGAAGTCGATACCAATTTTTCGGAAAAAGTCATTTTCTCCGATGAAGCGCATTTCCATATGGATGGCTTCGTGAATACACAAAATTGTCGAATTGGTGACTGTGAACGGCATTCGTTACAGGAATATGATAACGGACTTCTTGTGGCCTCAACTGGACGCCATGGATCTGGACAACATGTGGTTTCAGCAGGACGGCGCAACCTGCCACACCGCGCATGAAACAATCGACTTATTGCAGCAACGATTTCCAGAACACATTATCTCACGAAACTCTGATGTCAACTGGCCACCAAGATCGTGCGATTTAACGCCGTGCGATTTTCTCTTTGGGGATTGTGAAGTCTCGGGTTTATGCGAATAAACCCGAAACAATTCCTGAGCTCAAATCGGAAATCCAACGCGTCATCGGTGAGATACAGCCACATCTCTGTGCAAAAGTCATGGAAAATTTCATGAAAAGAGTAATGGCCTGTCATCGGAGCCGTGGGGGTCATTTGCCGGATATTTTATTCCATACTTAATCGGAACATGTCTTCTTTACAATACAATAAAAATATCACAACTCTGTCATAAAATACTTGTTTTTATTTTAAAATGAAAAAGTGCACTCTTACTGAGACACCCGATATTTATAAATTAAATGTACAAATATATGTATACATTGTTTTATTTTTTAATAAACATCAAATAAAAATTGATCAATATATTTATTTATCAATAATCAATAAATCCCTTTAACAGTTAATACCCAGCCTTTACGATGACCTATAATTTGCCAAAGTCAAACGAGGAAAGAGTACCTGTCTGAGCCCCTTGTACAAATAGCTTTATTAGTAGGTATTTGTTAAAATTAGAAAATTGTGAAGAGGCGCACACTTAAGAGTTAAATGTTTGAAAATTTTACGCTAATTGGCTGCTTATTTAGTACTATAAAAGAAGAACTTTAAGGCTCTAGTATTTTACCGAAAATTTGTTACTATCCTGGCTTTATATTAACTAGTATTCATGAAAAACACAATTATATATTCCAAATGTAGTGCTAACTAAATGCTAATTTAGTAACATAAAAATTTGATGCTGTCGTGTAATTTGGCTGTAGCTTATTAACTAAAATTCCATGGAACAATTGGAATATTTATGTGAGCTGCGAGAGTGATATTCAAAAATAAATCACATCGATAAACATGGCATATTATCATAATATATTCATGCATAATCTGTCGCAATAATCTAAGATTTAGCACAAAGAGTGTGATTCCCAACGTACGTACCTACGTAACGTACGTCTTTTAAGGTTTATATTTTATAGGGTTTAATTTCAAGGGATACATTGGAATATGAAAAACATTTTATTCGATTACACGATACATCGAGCGGCGGGTCTCGGACATCGACAGTGTGGATGCGGTGATCGCAACGACTGCCCGTAAACTCAATGCCATCAAAAACATAACTTGTAAAAAAGCTAAGTCTCGCACCTCAGTTCTTCTACCGTAAAAAGTTGTGAGATCCATGTAATACCAAGTCGGTTAATTTATTCAGTCCCTACATAAGGGTCCTTCTGTCTTAAATTATTACGTAATTAGCTAACCTAACAAAATCTTATAGTGACCATATCAATATCAAAAATCTTTTATATTTTAAATAAATAGATTGACTTGGCCATCGCATGAAAACACAATGTATCTCTCAAATAATACATATTATATTAAATTAGATTCTTTAGTGTGATTGCAAAGTCAATTTATTTATTTAAAACATTAAAAAAATTGATATTGATATGGTTATTGACTCACTGCATGTCTTACCAGGTCGTCACTCCATCTAGTGGGGAGGCTGCCCTACACTTCACTTGTTGTCACGAGGCTGCCACTCGAGAATCTTCCTACCCCATCAGTTGTCGGTATTTCGAGCTATATGATCGGTCCATTGCCACTTCAGCTTACTAATCTATTACGGACATCCTCATTTTTAAGTCTATCACGCAGACAAAACCCGAGCATAGCCCTACCAATAGCTCGCGAAAGGACCTTGAGCTACCTGTTACAACCAGCAACAGAAGGGCCACGTCTCAGATCGATAAGTTATCACTGATAACACGCACTGATTGTACAATCTCGTTTTCAAGTTTTCAGGTAGGTAGAATCGACGAGAAGATGTGTTGTAATCTCCTTAACGCTGGCCAACCAAATTGAATCCATCTATTGACCTCTCGGTTGAAGTTGGACTTACCGAGTCGGACTGTTTGTTCTAGGTAAACATACTCGTCGATAACTTCGAGCGTAGTGCTCCCAATAATTTACCGGCATAGGTGTGACATGAACTTTACACATGACCTTTGTTTTTCCACGTTCATCTTATCCTATCCGCCGGCTGAATCGTTGTACTCAATAGCTCGTAAGGCCTCGTTGTCGGGTCTATTTCGATGAAGTTGTAAAGGTTGTAGGGTCAACAGCATACATTTTTCAAACAAAAAAAGGGAATCTTATAAGTTTTAACCGATTCTGATTAATTTTTTTAGTTTGAAGGTTGAAGGTGGTTTAATCGAGAGTGTTTTAGCTATGTTTCAAGAAAATATGTTCAGCTATTTGAAGATCATCAGCCCTTTTTGTTTCGGGGCTTTTTTAAAATGTTAATTTAAAATAATTTATTTGTTTGTTCTCTTTTTTTTTGCTCCCAGAAGCAATATAAAAGGCTACCCTCTGGGAAGCGGAGGAGAGAGGTGGTGAATGCTCTAAGCTCTATGCTAAGAACATATACGTGGTTATGTGGGACTCACTATGAAACCTAATTACCTACCGACTAAACACCACCTGGGACTGGCTTTGGCCTGTGTGGTCTTTCTGCCGAATCGGAAGCGTCCCCCTTTAGTTAAAAGGGGCGCAGGCGGCGAGTAGCCGCTGAGAGGCGCGCCTAAGAAAAATTAAGAATAGGGAAAAGAGTCGGCCTGAGCCGCCAGGAGGTAGTCCAGATCGGCCGAAAGCTTATTTGGGAGGTCCGAGGTTAATTTTTTTACATTCCATGACTTCTCACATCATAGATCAAGAGATTAAAAAATAGATTGAGTTAAACAATTAATATTTTCAACAGTTATCGTGTATACCACTCCATGCGGACTTGATAAATCTACACCATAAGCCACTTTTTTATGTAAAAATAGCAATTATTCGACTTAAAAAAAATATTAATAAGTTCAAAAATAATTTATCTATTTGACAATGTGATTTTTATAATATTTATATGTTCAATATGATTGTTAGACACGATTTCATGCGACAAAACGTTGGAATCTTGATTTTTAGGCGCTAGTAGAACATATCTATGCGCTTTGCGTTAGGCATGCAATAATAACAACACTTTAAATTTATATATGTATTTCCAAAAATAAATAAATTCCACAAGTTTATGGAACAACTTCTTGAAACTTATTAATGCAGAGGTTCTAGTTCTTCCTGCCAAAAATTGCTGATATCATTATAAGGAGACTGGAGTTCTGCTATTTCATCCGCATTTCCCGTTGTACCCTGAAAAATATTTAAAAATGTTTTTCCATGCGATTTCAATTACATAAGTTCATTATAATATAACATTCAATAAACTAAATAAACTATTGGTAAATCCAATTGAGCATGCCATATGCGTCTTAAAAAATTACGTAGTAATTAAGTTAATAGTTACGTAGTATTAAGTAAGACTTCAATGGGGCCCCATATATCTAAATTAGCAAGCAGACCTAGTTCTGCAGCATATGCTGTAAGAAAAATTAGAAGTATCACAGATGTTGAGACAGCTATATTAGTGTATTTTAGTTACTTTCATAGCGTAATGTCTTATGGAATTTTGCTATGGGGTAATGCAACTTATATTGAAGCTAAGATTGTTAGATATGATTTTATGCGACAAAACGTTGGAATCTTGATTTTTAGGCGCTGGTAGAACATACCTACGCGCTTTGCGCTCGGCATGCAATAGTCGTAAGAGATAAAACTGCTTATAGATATAAATTTAGGAAATATAAATAGGTTATCTCATATTATATATAAATAAATTGAAATTCAAATAAATTAATACTTGATGATCGTGCATAATCACACCCACATCTAATGCCACACACGTTTCCATAGATTTATTATACGTATAGCTAAAGCCTCTTTAGGACTAATAGAATCGTGGACATGCAATTTTTCTACAGATTTATTAAACGTATGGATGATAACTCAAAACTACTGGTCAGATTCAGGTCAGGTCAATTTATATGGGACCACATGAGAAGCATCAGCTTTCTAATTAAAAAAAGAATCAAAATCGGTTCACCTAGAAAAAAGTTCTGAAGTAACACAAATAACAAAAATACAGTCGAATTCAGTACCTCCTTCTTTTTGAAGTCGGTTAAAAATTTCTTAATCAATATTTTATATTAACAATAGTAAATATTTCAGTTAACCCCCTTACTGTCCCTTCTAGCAAATATAGATAAAGCGTCTACCAGACCCTTTATCCATATTTCGAATAAGTGACTGGCTACTGTAATAAAGGTACCTTAAAATGAGTCCGCGGTATAAATCCATTTTTCCTAAAGGTGACAAGAGTGACTGGTCTTTGTCGTCTTTCAAACGGTTCGAAAAAGCCCTGAAAAAAGACGAGAAAGTTTATATATCAACTATGCCTTCCATATTTTCTTATACAGCTTACTAGTACAATAAATGGGTATTAGTTTTTTTTTTAATTAAATTAATGGTGATAAACAAGTACATACTCCTCCTGCTAATACTGTTTCTGTGAATACTGTGGTCCATAAACTTTGTGTGATAACTAATAAGGTGGAATGTCTCGTTAGTATTGGAAAGAATTACCGTTCCCTAAACTCGATACAAAACTGGGTAGCATTGTTTTATGGTATTTTGTTAGAGCGTGGTCTTTTTCAAGTCGAACCAGCCTTTGCTGAATCAATAGCACGTAAATAATTTAATTATGAAATAATAAGATTATACATCTGTTTATTTCCACTGCTTTTCACTAAATAAGATTTTATCTAAATATATAAGCAGCAATAATTAATATAATAAATATATAATGTTTGCCGGCTAGTTGGGGCATAAGAGCAACCATCCCTATCAACCCCATATCCTGCCCTGGGTCTCATGTTAATTATAGCCATTGATCGACCTGAAGAATGTGGTCTTTTTAATGCATAAGTTTGTATCTTTTTTTATTTTTTATTTTAGTGCACTGTACCGATTGTTCATTTTCGTATTTATTTATTCTTCTAGGTTGTCTGGAAGAGATTGCTATGTGAGCAATAAGACCGCCCTTTGTATTTCCATCAATAGCCGACAAATTTGTTTTTTGTTATTTTAATCTTTTCTAGGTGTACAATAAAGAGTATTGTATTGTATAGGAGACGACCTAAAAAGATATAGCGGCTTTCAGTAGATGGCGGATAGTTGCGGATAACCATCTTGTTTACACAACATAGCATAAAATACCCAGACTGGCGTGGCGTGGCAACGAGAACAGGAAACAGCGTCGAAGATGTGAAACGACCGATAATAATACTATCGTCAATTCGATTGCCAAGTGTGACTATTAAAGTAAATGATCTCTACAATAGGAGAGACCTATGTACAGCAGTGGTAAAATTCGGCCTGATTCGGATAATATAAGTAAGTTAACAACAATAACTTGATGATCCTAATTCTTAACACAAAATTTAAAATCCATTGAGACGTAATAATGACATAATCTATATCTAAAGATATAAATAAAATTTAAGTGCCTGTTTGTAATGGTAAAATAACAGCTTTTTACTAAATGTATATAAAAGTTGTTACGGTACTTATAACAAGAAAAACTATTTTAAATTTTTTTGTCTGTCTGTCTCAATCTAAATCTTTTTTAAGGTTGATTGTAGATATTCCCATGCTATATTGTTTGTGGGCTCTTAGCTTCCCGTATTCCTCAGTTTTATCCATTGAGTTATACAAAACTAGAGGAGCAAACCACATTGCCGCGCGTTGTAAAAAGTGTAACCACTATCCAAACGCGACGACGTAGCTTTGAAATCATTAAAATTTTAAAGCAAACATATATCTGTCTCACTCACACAAGTCGCGGAAAACAATATCGTCCCTAAGATTAGATAAAGATAGACACACAAACATGCAGTGGCGGGTTGGTGTTGCATACTTTATGAAATTTTACCCAAAATGAGCAATATAAAGGAGTTTTTTTAAAGTTGCAGTAAATTGTTTTTTTTTTTAATTTGTATATTTTCTTATTAGATAAACAGAAGTAAGCATAACTAATGAAATAAAAGATGTTTTCATATATTATTTTTATTGTACTAATAAATCAAACAAAAAAATAAAGCAAATAAAAAAAACAATTTAAGGTTTCTGAAGCGAGATCTGTGTTGAATATGCATAAGTTGTGAAATCATCAGCAAGTTTTTGTCTCTTAAATTTAGTCTCATGACATTAACTACAAAAACTTTGGTTATCAAAAAATTTCGTTGATTTTCTTGTTTATAAAATTTCCATACTACTTAACAACTTTAAAAAAATTTATATTTTTTTTGCAACAATACTGAGGATAGTTAATGAATTCAGGCGTGACTTTGCGGAAGATTATTTGTAAGATAATATAAATGGTTTAGTCTGTAATACTAATCCGCTTAAATATTCATAATAGTCCATACTCTCAAACTCCGCTATGAAGCATCAGTTTGTTATATAATTGCCTTTTGGATTCATTTTTGTGTGTTTGAGTGTATAATTTACTTTCGTGGTACAATTTTATTTTTAAGTACTTATAAATAATGGCATTAATCAATAAAAAGGAATGATAAACTTGTATTGAAGATAAATGATCCCCCGGGTGTATTGCAAATTCTTTTAATAATTTATTTCCTTAAACCTCTTTTAATGTTTTTGTAGCTAATGTCATAAGACCAAATTTAGTAGACAAAGACTTAGTTTCGGAAAGTTTGCAATGCAAATTTATTAATATAAAATAAAATAATAAAATATAATTAATATACCATTCATGAATAAACTAAAATAAGAATAATTAATTATTTGAATAAAGGTTGAAACATAGTTTTTATTTTTAAACAAACAATTTTACTTGTTTATTTAAAAACAAAATTAACTTATCCATAAATTATATAGTCTCCGATTAATGTGGAAAAATCACAAACACGGAAAAGTGGCAACATTGAACCTAAATTGCAATATTCGATATTTTATTTAATTTTTAAGTGTTTTAAACGTTAGTATGAATATATAAATAAAAACTTACGTGTGGAAAGTGATTCTGCTTGATTTATTATGTTTTTGTGACTTTGAATCGCATTCTTTCACTACGCATTTACCCATTTTTTGTCGTGAATCGTTCGGCTCAACTCGGTCGGCGTCGCATTGGACACTGAACCGACGTTCGCTGAGTATAAGGCTGTGGCCATATGTGAAGTGGCAACGCTTTGGCGCGGCAATTACTTATCTAGTGTAACATATAGATCAATGGTTTTATCCTACAATACCTAATAACGTATCAAATATGTTTTAAGATACAATCTATATTTACCAATGTTCATGTTTTTATGTAACTCTTCAATTTTACTTAAATTTCCCGTTATACCGACGTTATTATAGACTTAAAAATTAAAAGAAATTTTCTTATATTGATCAAAACTGATATGTAACATTATATAATACGTTGTAAGAAACGGGGGAATGTGGGTGATGTTTCATCAATAACTATTGGTAGTACTCGTATCTGTA
The DNA here is from genome assembly GCA_033319125.1 of Parnassius glacialis. Lineage (NCBI taxonomy): Eukaryota > Metazoa > Arthropoda > Insecta > Lepidoptera > Papilionidae > Parnassius > Parnassius glacialis. The sequence goes on along the minus strand of JAVANC010000004.1, from coordinate 39,610,794 downwards.
TATAAGTCTCATAGCATAGTACTCAGAACATAGAAAGCATAGTAGTAATAAAGTTGTACCTTGTCAAAATATGGATCATATCCCAGTGTTAGTGATTTGGCAAGTCTCGTTATCGAATGAGGAGATCTCACCAACACCGTACGCGCCATTTGATCATCGGGGGGCTGTGACTGCTGTAAAAAAAGACTTATTAATTTATATGTACGTGAGCTATAAAATACGGTCGAATAATTAAAAGTTACCAGAATTAATAAACCTAGCAAGCTAACAGCATAGCAAAGTGGCGAAGCAATCAGCTTTTTTTTGAGCAATTAGTTTCAAAATAGGAGGTTCAGACGCCTGGGTGATCAGTAATCGATTGCTGAAAACAGAATTTGAAAATTCGAAACCGTTCTCGAGATAATCGTTGGACAGACAGACGGACAGACATCGTGAAATCAATAAGTGTCTTCGCAAGCTTCGCCACTTAATAATCATTTATCATAAAACGGCCTAATCCACAATGAATGCGTTTAAAAATCAAAAGTATTATTAGAAAACAGAAATTTAATTACAGAAACTACTCCATCTGCATTTCATCACATCATCATTACAGCCCCGCACGAGTCCACTGCTAAACCCGAATGGACCTCCCCTGAGCACCCTCACACCACAAAGCAGCGTCTTGAGTCGACTACATCTATCGTCTTCCTGCATGTCTTAGAAGGTCGTTACTTCATCTATCGTGGGGAACCCACGATAGATGAAGTTTTTACGAAACAGCAAATTTTATTTTAATTGTAAATATTTATTATTATTATCTCAAATGACTGGAATCAAACCTCAAAATAAAATCTTCAAAACATAAATTAAAAACTTAAATATTACTTACAGCAGGAGCTGGACGGTAAGCCCACATTGAATTTAAATTGGGATTAATTTCCCATGTGCTCGGAGTTGGAGGATAGTCTTGCGAAGGCATCTTGAACTTATGTACTGATTGAATTTCCTCCACGGGTTCTTTGGTACCTAAAAAGATATTAAAATTATATAAAAATAAACGCAAAACTCCATCATTACTACTTACTTTATAATTTCTAGAAATTAATTTAAATTACTTTCGGTAATAACAAAATCTGTTACAAAAGAAATTACAGTCAGCGTTACAAATAAATATGAATACATCTCGAAAATAGAAAAATTTTAATGATTAATGTACTAAGTGCGTTCGATTCTGCGACGACAGTGATGTTGAATTCGATTTTGCGCTTATGTGAATATGAAAAGCAGTTCTAAGAAAATATTGTTTACCTTCACAAGTAGTAACGGACAGACGAGTAAGGTGTAGGTTTTCATTTAACACGATTCTTAGAAGCAGACAAAGCTCTACAATCATTTTCTCTGGTTCGGTGTCGACAAGAGCCGGAGAAAGAATATCGAATTTAAAATAGAATGGTTCTAACAAAGGCTCTGTCGTCTATTATTATTATGAATATAAGTATTGTTCTCTATATCAAAACATGCGTTCATATAATAACGTAAATGATGTAACTATTTTAACGTGAGATGAGAAAATTTGATCATCGGAGAATTTACGTTACTATAATATTCAGTGGAAAAACTAGAATCTATAGGCACTATGAAAGGAGATTAGAGACTAAGCTTGCCGTATTCGACCCACCGACGCCACCAATGAAACTATTTTTATATCTGTGAATTGTGATTTATCAGGTTTACATGCAGGTCTCCTTACCACGTGCCTTTGCTAAGGAGACCTGCATGACCTGCAAGAAATTAAAATAAAAATATTTCGAAGGCATGTGAAGTCCGCCAACAGGCGTTGGTAAGATATGGTAAAAGTTACGTTTCACGCAGCATGTTGGGATGGAAGGGTGTACCCATACTTTAAATATCGTGACCACTGAATTTGTTAATTAGTATTTTAAGGCTTCATTAATAACGTACTGGATAGTTAAATAAAATATTGTGAAGTAACCTGCATGTCTGAAATATGAAAAATATTTTAAGAAACTCCTCCATTTCATGCTAAAGCCGTGTGTGTGTCGGATCTTCTCTGCTCCATTACTCGTCGTTTAGTCCACAAAATCTTACGATATTCCTGTTTTTAACCGACTACAAAAAAGTATAGTAGTAGTATAGTAGTAAAGGATCTCAATTCAAGTATATGTTCTTTTTTTGTATATGTTACTCGACATCTTTGTCAATTTTAATGATTATTGCACGCCTCAAAACGCGAAGCGTTCATAGGAAGCGTTATTAGGTAGTGCCTTAACCTCGACACGTCAATGTCAAGCAATTTTGTAGTCTTAAAATGCTTCTATCATAACCATACCATATTGCATTTATACGATAGTATGAGTAGCCGGAGTAGACGAGCCGAAGGAGCAGAATCATCAAGAATATCCCTATATAATACATCAAGAAGACACTAATTGATCTAGCTTGTATTTCCTAAAAAATCATTTTATATTGTTATTTTGATATAAAACGGTTTGAAAAAATTTTACGTCGACGTCCGGATGTTGATTTTGTATGTGGTTACGATAACTCTTGACAAAATTGACGTATCGAGACCGAGACCGGGTTTTTTTTATTAGCTTCAGAATTACATCAACTGGTTCCCTATTTCATATCAATAACCTAGGTAACCTAGTACCTACACGACGTTTGTTTATAAAATGATTCTCACTTTTTATTAGTATTATTTTATTAAAAATTTAAAGGCGCATTCATTTTTTATCTTTAGCCCTTGATAGACAAAGGATGGTACATTTGTCCTTTGTCTATCAAGGGCTGTACAGTCTATATCGATTTTATACTTTGTGTAATCAATTTATTTTGGTAAACAGTATTTTTCCCTGTAGGTGACACTGACTACCTGTTAAAATAATAGAGCGTCTAATTTAATACACGTAAATAACATATTTTAAAAGTCAGGAATAAAATTTATTTTCATCGTCAAAATTAAACAAAACGCTCATGAGGCGTGCACTTTTGGATTTTCCAAACTATTTTTTCTCCATGGATAATAATAATAAAACTCGGCAAATATTTTTTACGAGTCTATATCATCGATCACTAAATACAGCTACCGGGTTTTTTTATAAATTGATTATTATAAAACTTGAATAAACTGTTCAATATCTGTCAAAATTCATTGTTATCAAACAACAATGGTAAGGGTTACTTCCTCGTTTTCTTAAAGAGTTTTATAATATATTTAAACAATAGTTTCTCGAAAACAATCTCACCCACACTTTGATCAAAATATACTGATGATTCGGTAGCGCAGTAGGTTAAGCATTTCGCTGGATCCTGCGACGCTGCGAGGCCGCAGCTTTAAATCCCACACAGAACAAGTATATTTTTATTCTATGATTGGCCTAAAAATAATCGTTCTAGGTCTGGATATTTGTCCCGTGCATCTTATAATAAAAATTCCCCTTATTACAGGAGAAAATCCTACAAAATATAAATGTGGAAGTACTAATAAAGTATAGACGATTTGAGGTGTCTAAAAGCAAAGACGCTTTTGTCCACTTTTTGTATTTTTTAGACTCCAAATGCAGATTTAATCCTAGCGTTGTTTCTCTTTAAAGTCTAAGAGCCAGTGAGCGGCAGACTTACGGTATTTCAATAAGCTTCACTTTTTTCAGTTAATCCCCTATACCTGAGGTACATGAAATGAAGAATCTTTAGTTTAACCGGCGGTTGATATGGACACGCCTAGGTTTGAAAGAGAAAAAAAATGATCAAAAAAACGTGAAAGTAATAAGTCTGTCGCCTTGACATCTTGAAATATATATTTAGATATTATCAACCGCCGCTTAAACTAAAGTCTCCATTTCATGTACCTCAGGTATAGAGGATTAACTGAAAAAAAAAACGTGAAACTTATAGAAATACCGTAAGCCTGCCGCTCACTGGCTGTTAAGTCATTATATTGGTTATACAAATTAGTTTCAAGCTCACCTTAATACCCTACAAAATGAAATTGAAAATCGCTTTTAGATGCAAAATCACATCTGACCCGCGTTGCTAGGAGCAAAGTCGATTCTGTCTAGTTGAACCAATCAGAGGCCTTTATTTC